>CM035836.1:129912067-131112067 GCA_020510985.1 Pholidichthys leucotaenia | reverse complement strand
AGTCCCAGAGAGCTGCCTGTCCATGTGCAGCTCGTCCACCCTGCCTCGCTGAGTGAAGCCTGGGAGTTGGCACTGGAGAGAGAGTTGTTGAGTGTGGATGGGCTGCTGGAGGACACACCTGCAGTGAGAGCAGTGACGACGGACACTCAGCACTGGGGAGACAAGGGGGTGCAGGACACTGCTCAAGCATCTGTTGTACAACCTGCTGCCCAAGTTGCTTGCTGCTGCCGTGCTTAGACATGTTGGGGTTGTCGACAGTCAGGACACCTTCTCATGCAATGCCCCAGGCTCTCCTCTGTGCAGGGAAACTTATTGGGGCCTATGTAGGTGGGGAGACACGGGCCCATGACGTTAGCACCCATACCCCATTGCCACGACGGCTGGGGACAGTAATTGCTGTGGGCTGGACTCTTGTTTTTTTTTTTTTGTTACTTATTTGTACCCGTAGGTAGACTTGGTTTGCAGTCTGGTGACAAGCCACCGGCTGCTGGTCGCTGCGTGCGCGAGCGCCCTAAACCTACATGTTTTTGGTATGCGGGAGGAAACCGGAGAAATCCCGGAGTAAACCCGCGCAACACGGGGAGAACATGCAAACTCCACACAGCTCACTGTTGGTCGGGGGCTGGGATCGAACCCACGATCTCATGATCCCCGCGATCCCCCGGCCGAGAGTAAAACTGTGCTGCCACAGTGCTAATCCACTGCGCCACCGTGCAGCCCAAAAGTTTGAGACTTTTGCCACATTCCTGTGACTGTGTCGGGTGTCATGTGCGCAGCCCTGCTGGACACTGGGTCTAATGCTACATTGGTGCGGCCTGACATTGTTCCTGCTGGGGCTGCTGTTGAATCCACCTCTGTGCAGCTGAGAACAGTGACTGGCGATCTGCCCCCCATCAGAAGATGGGGAGAGTTCATGTTTAGGGTGGGAGACCTTTCATTGCCCTTTATTGCATGGGTGGCTGCAGTGCAGGATGCCTGCATCCTTGGGCTGGACTTGTTACAAACTATCGGTGGCTTACTCAACATGGATAAGGGCTGCCTCATCCTTTCTCGGGGGAAGTGTGTACCACTTACATCACTTCCTGTCTGCATCTCCCCGCTGCTGTTATGACAACAGAGAGCAGTATGTTCTCGGCAGCTACTGTGAATCTGAGCCAAACACTGCCCCCCGCCCCTGCACCAGCACAGGTACCCTACGATCAGTCGCCTTCCCCTTCCAGCCCCCATGTTGAGCATCCAAGACACTCTACAATGGGAGAGGATGAACGGACTGCTGCAGTGGGAGACATTTGGGCAAAGAACTGTGAAGGACTGAGTGAGCAGAAGCAGGAGAGCTTGTGGCAGGTGCTGTAGGAGTTCAGAGACATTTTTGCCCTTAATGAGAGTGAAGTGGGCCTAACTCATCTAGTGGAGCATGTAATTGCTCCTCTAGATGAGTGCTTTAATTGGACGCCCCAATTAAAGCGCATCCACAGCGCCTTCCCCTGGCCCACCAGGAGGCTGCAGACAGGGAGTTGGACGAGATGCTGAAGGCAGGCATCATTGAGCCATCTGAAAGTCCATGGGCCTCGGTGGTGGTTATGGTGCCCAAGAAGAATAGCATCAGGATGCGCTTCTGTGTTGATTATAGGCCACTGAACAATGCCACGAAAAAAGACTCTTACCCCCTCCCCAGAATCGATGAGTCCCTGGATTTAGTATCGGGCTGCTCCTGGTTCTCTACCCTTGACCTATGGAGTGGGTACTGGTAGGTCCCACTGTCTCCAGAGTCCATGCTCAAAACTGCTTTTTGTATCAACAGGGGACTGTGGCAGTTTAGGGTCCTCAGCTTTGGTCTTTGCCATGCCCCCGCCACCTTTGAATGGCTTATGGGCAGAGTGCTAGCAAGTATTCCCCATCAGCAGTGCTTGGTGTACCTTGATGACCTCCTTGTTTGTAGTAGCTCCTTTGAGGTAGTTTTTTCTTCCCTTCGAGGGGCGTTGGGGAGAATAGCAGCTGCGGGCCTGAAGCTGCACCCAGACAAGTGTCACTTTATTTTATTTTTTTTTTTTAAATTTTGTGTACTTTATTGATCCCCAGAGGGGAAATTGAGGGCATCCACCTGGATGGATGAAGCAGCCACGGTACGGCGCTATCCCTTAACCATTCACACACACATTCACACCTAGGGCCACTTTAGAGTCTCCAGTTAACCTAACCTGCATGTTTTTGGCCTGTGGGAGGAAACCGGAGAAATCCCGGAGTAAACCCACGCAGATACGGGGAGAACATGCAAACTCCACACAGATCACTGTTGGTCGGGGGCTGGGATTGAACCCAGGATCCCCTGGCCAAGGGTGAGTTGCTGTGCTGCCGCAGTGCTAACCACTGCTCCACCACACCGCCCTGATGTTTATGAGAAGAGAAGTGGATTTCCTGGGCCATAAGCTGGGAGATGAGGGCATTGGCATACTAGAGGACAAAATTTGCGCCATTAAAAACTGGCCCACCCCCACCAACCAGGCACAACTCAAAAGCTTCTTGGGGCTGGCGTCATACTACAGGAGGTTTGTGAAGGGCTTCTCCTTGATAGCTGCACCGCTCTTCAGCCTCCTGCAAAAGGACTGTGTATTCTGCTGGACACAGGAATGCCAGCATGCATTTAACACTCTCCATACAGCGCTGACGGAGTCTCCGATCCTTGAATACAGACTGTACATAAGTTAGTTGTTGTGAGACAGTTGCGGTGGCTGCAAGTGAGCAAGCTGGGTTAGAGAGCTGGTGTAGGTGATGGCCAAGAACAGTAACCCATTTAGGGCTTAGGTGTTGTTCTCCTCCTGTGAGTAATGAAATAAGCCATTCTGAAGAAGAGCTAATTGTCTGGTGTGTGAGAGAAATTACAGACGTTACAATACGTATACATTGATTCAAGCAAGTATCCCAATTATTAACCCCTTGCACTCTGGTCAATTTCCCTAAAAACGCCAAAAAATAACGTGCCCAAAGTAAATCAGAAGCTGTTCTTCAACCCTTTGCAGCATCTTCATGGGGTTGGTCTCATTTAAAAGAAAACACTTTGAATTTTTTGGCAAAACAGTCATAATCTCTCTAAGTTCTCCGGCCACTGAGTAACAGTCATCTAAACATAGTGAACTTGAAGAAAATAAATTTCGCCTGGGTGTTTTTTTTGGATACAAATGCTTGCAAATAACACACAGCTTCAGATCCGGGCTGGAAAATGCAACAGAAATGTAGAACCAAGTGTTATCCAGCTGAGGTCAAAATTTTGTAACAATACCACAAAAAATGAATATATTACACAGCTTTGTTCTCAGGTTGTTCCCAGGCGTTTTTGAACTGTGCCAAATTGTGCCAAATGGCACAGTTTGGAAAAACGTCTGTAACTTTTGAATGATTCAATATAGAAGCTTGATCTTGGGCTCTAATGAAAGGTGACACTCAGGGCTGTGTGTGTGTGTGTGTGTGTGGGGGGGGGGTTGTCCCCCCCCCCCGCTACAGAGGACGGACATCGCCCGTTGCGCTGCGGTCACGGTACGCCGCGGTCTACGACGCACAGCTGTAATTTACCGATCGGTCAAAAGTCATTTTTGATTACAATTTTCAGGGATAAAGAATAATTTAGCTTATAACACTTACCTGTTCACAACAGCAGCATAGCTGGCGAACTTCTCTTCCTCATTGTCAGACGAACGCAACACTGGTCCACTTGTTACGGACTCGTGGTTCTGGTCTCGCGACCCGGTCAAAACATAATTCCATGATTGCGGATTTGCGCTACCATGATTGCGGTTTTGGCGAACGATTTTTCAAAACAAATAACAGTAGTAATTAAAGACTGACGAACGCGTGTGTGTCACCCAGCCTTCGTCGTCGGTCTATGATGACCATGGAAGAGAATCCTAAACGTCTACTCTGCTGGGACAGCACCGCCTGTGGCTGAACAAGCCGATGCGTGAATGGCAGTCCCTGTCACACAGGTCACACAGGTCACACTTGTGGGTGGTTTCCGTGCTGCTGGGTCTGTGGCGGTTCTTCCTGCGGGTCCTTTTTTCATCTGCTGCAGCAGTCAGTCCCTCTCCACCCAGCCTTACACAAAACAGCTTTCGAACTTCTGTGCTTCAATTGGCTCACTGCATTCGCAGCCGTTGGTAGGCGGGTCCTTCTTGCTAGGTTTTCAGTCATTGGTTCTTCAAGGTTTCAGAAACCCAATTCAAGGCTCTTATTAGTCGAATGAGAGGTCAATCATATCTAGTCTGTTCGCTGCTGTGTCTGTAGTGGAAGAACGGAAATGCAGCTTTTTTTTTTTTCAGTGCGCTCTAGGACGCAGCGCTCTCATGCGCCCTCGTGCGCTCTAGGACGCAGAGACGTGCCCGCCCGCGGTACACCAGAGTGCAAGAGGTTAAGAGTATGTTGTAGCATTTGGGCAACTTGGTGGTGCAGTGGTTAGCACTGTGGCAGCACAGTAAGAAGGTCATGGGTTCAATCCCACCCCCTGACTATGAGTGACCCTTCTGTGTGGAGTTTGCATGTTCTTCCCGTGTCTGCGTGGGTTTACCCCGGGTACTCCAGTTTCCTCCCATGGGCCAAAAACATGCAAGTTAGGTTAATTAGAGACTCTAAAGTGGCCCTAAGTGTGAATGTGTGTGTGAATGGTGAAGGGATTGGTGCTGCACTGTGGCTGCCTCATCCATCCATGTGAATGCCCTGAATTTCCCTGTGGGATTAATAAAAGTATACAAAATACACAAAAAAATTGTGCATGCCTTTATTAGGGGTGGAGGAAAAATCGATACAATATAGTATTGCAATACTTTTTCTCAACAGTACTGTAATCGGAGAACCCAGTATCGCGATATTGCACAGCACAATGGAGGAGTGACTCCTGAGATCTAGCCAGGTGTTGAACAAGACAAGAGATCGGGATGGGAAATTGCACCCAGCATATCACAAGACAATGATATTAGACACTTCTCACAAAAAGTTAGGGATGTTTGGTTTCTGGTGAAATTTATAGAAAATATAAAAAGTTCATGCTCCAGTGATATTATATCATGAAAGTAGGGCATTTAAGTAGAAGCATGCAATGGTGATTTCCTCATCTCAAACAATTTATTGAAACAAAAGCCAACAACAGTGGTAGGTATACCACAACAAAAAATGTCTGTCTCACTAACTTGTCATGTACCCTTGAGCATCAATCACAGCTTGACAGCGATGTCTCATGCTGTTCACAAGTGGACTTATTGTCTGCTGAGACATGGTATTCCACTCTTCTTGAAGGGCGGCCCTCAGGTCATTGAGGTTGTGGGGTGCAGTGTTACGAGCCTCTATACAGTGACTCAGCTGATCCCAAAGGTTTTTTATAGGATTCAGGTCTGGAGAAAGTGCAGGCCACTCCATTTGAGGTACCCCAGCCTCCAGCAGCCATTCCGTTCCCTAATGATGCAACCTCGATGAGCTGGAGCATTGTCATCCATGACGCTGAAATTAGGCCTGTGTTGTTCATGCAGGGGCACAATGACTGGATTAATGATGTTATTCCGGTAATATTGACTTGTCGGCAGGGACGGCAGTGGCTCAGGAGGTAAAGCAGGTCGTCCAATAACCACATGGCCGGCGGTTCGAATCCCGCTCTCCCCAGATATCCTGCCGTTGTGTCCCTGGGCAAGACACTTCACCCCAATTGCCCCTGGTGGGTCTGGAAGCGCCATGTTAGGCAGCATGCCACCATCAGTGTGTGAATGTGTGTGTGAATGGGTGGATAGCAGGATCTGTAAAGCGCTTTGGTCATCAAGAGATGAAAAAAAAAAGCGCTATATAAGTGAGTGCCATTTACCATTTACCATTTGTCACTGTACCATTCACAAGGTGTAGGACAGTTCTGTATTAACTAGACACAGCTGCCCAGACTGTAACACCACCACCATCAAAGGCTCGTCTGGTGACAACAGTGGCTGATGCATAGCGCTGTCCTTGATGTCGCCAACATTGTTGGCGGCCATCATTTCTCCTCAACATGAATCAGCTTTCATCAGAGAACAGCACACTGAGACCCACTTGTCCCTTGTCCAGCATAAATGCTCCCTGGCCCATGCACGACAATGACGCCTGTGCCCGTTGTGGTCAGGTACTCTTGCAGGTCGTCTAGCATGCAGACCATGTTGATGTAAATGGCTTTGAATGGTCTGACAAGACACTTGTATTCCTCTCACCTCCCTTAAATGTGCCTGGAGTTGAGTAGCATTCATCATCCGGTTCCGCAGGGCACTGTTCACAATGAAGCAGTCATCAGCATGGGATGTGGCCAAAGGACATCCACTTCTATGCCTTTCCGTGACTCTTCCAGTCTCTGTATCTCTTTTGCAACCTGCTGATGAGACATTGTGACACTATAAGCTCAGTGGCCTCTTCCCTCTGAGAACATCCTGTTTGAAGCCTTGCAGTGGCGAGGTACCGTTGATCAATTGTTAGGTGTCGTCTTGGTCTCATGATGTCAAAATGTGAACAGCATGATGAAGAGAACTGTTTAAATACCAATTCTAATTGAACCAGAAAATATATTGGTTGATTCATGGATAAAACACCTTTTGTGAATTTTGCTGTTAAGCACCTTGTTAGAGAACAGCAAGTTTCGCAGAAAGTGTTGAAACAAACAGATGGACATATGCATTCAAAAGGTTAGAGAAGGTCAAATTGAGTTCACCTGTACAGGGTTTCCTCTGGTAACATTTCTGTGTGGCGGCTCGCTTTCCTAAGGAAGTATGCCACCACGCCTATGATATATTAATTTAAGAAAAATTAAATATGAAATGCTCTGCAAGTGCGCACACAAACAATGCACGTGACCGTTATCCACGTGGAAGCGCCCTGCCCGCCCAGCGCCCGTGTGACTGTTTCTGCAGGCAGAGAGTGTCTCTCTAACGTTGCTGTCCGAGAGAAGAATGAGCTTTTTAAAGTCCTTTAAACCCAGAAAAAACTACACAAGACTAGCAATGGAGGCATTTATGGTGGTTTTCACCCGCTAGTAACTGGAACAACAATGAGGAGTCACTTAGCTAACAGGTCTGGTTAGGCTTCATTGCAGGAAAAGGCAAGAGTGACTGATGAATCGCTGAGGATCTACTTCACCAGCTACTACAATTTTAAGTAATAATTTATGTACATTATTATGTACCTGGCAAGTTAAGATGACTGAAATTCACAAAGTCAGTGACTTTAGTTTGTCAGCAGCCTTCAGACAAACTAAACATGCCAACATTTGGATTTCAAAATAAGGGAGATTTTTCCTGCTGTCTGGTTGGTGAGATTTCTAAAAAACTATAAATACTGTATATAGAAATATTATAACAGAAATAACTGCATTTGGTCTTTTAAGTTAACTTAGTTCTTTAAATATAATTTTAATAATTATATTTCTTTGAATTCAGAGTTAAAGTTATTCTGTTCTGGCTCTACAAAATTATGGTCAAAAGTTTAATAGTATGAGGAAAAAAGTAAAAAAATTGCCACTTTCTGTTTCAAATTTATTCAAAAAACCACGTAATTTTATAATAATCTGCCATTGTCCATCAGACAGGCCTCTTCACCGTCTAGTTTTAAAACCCCTCTTAAAACCCATTTTTATTCTGGCTTTTGACCCAGTTTGAGACATCGATTTTATTTGTTCTTATTGTCTCTGTTGTATGACTATTGTTTGTGCTGTTTTGTACTTTAGCTGTATTTTATTGTTTTTATTGTTTTCTTTCACCCAGTATGTCACATGCCACACTAGAGACAATAAAACACTGGATTTGTTCTACGCAAACACTAAGGAGGCGTACACCTCATCACAACTCCCCCCACTTGGGAGATCGGATCACAACTTGGTTCATCTCCGACCGGTGTACAAACCCCTAGTGCACAGACAACCTCCGGCCATGCACACTGTGGAGTTATGGTCTGAGGAGACAATGGACACTCTAAAGGACTGTTTTGAAGCCACTGCCTGGAAGCAGCTCTGCGATCCACATGGTGAGGACATCGATGGCCTCATTCACACCTTCACGGGCTACCTCAGCTTCTGTGTGGACAAATCCGTTCCCACCAAGACCATACGGCGTCACTCAAACAACAAACCCTGGATCAACCCTGAGATAAAAACACTTCTGAGAGAGAAGAAGAGGATCTTCAGGTCGGGGAACAGGGAGATGCTGAAGTCCGTACAGAGGGAGCTGAGGAGAAAGATCAGAGAAGGCAAGGACAGCTTCAGGAAGAAGATGGAGGACAAGCTGCAACAGAGCGACATCAGCGGGGTCTGGAGAAACCTCAAAACCATCTCGGGGCTCCAGAATACCTCCCCCCAGGCCACGGGGGGGCAGGGAGTGGGCGAACAACCTGAATCTGTTTTTCAATAGATTTGACCAACCGCCCTCCCCCCTGTCTGCACAACAACCACTGCTGCCTCTAAGAAATCAAGTCCTGCTACCCACTCCCCACTCCACCGACACCCCCCCCCCACTCCCAACACACAGCCCCCCATCCTGACCCTGACCAAGACCCAGGTGAGGACGGAGCTGAGGAAGATCAAGGCGAGGAAGGCGTCGGGACCGGACGGCATCAGCGCAAAGCTCCTCAAGTCCTGTGCAGACCAGCTGTGTGGGATTGTGACATATATCTTCAACATGAGCCTGAAACTGGGGAGGGTACCACAGCTGTGGAAAACATCTTGTGTGGTACCTGTACCAAAAACTTCCCACCCCAAAGACCTGAACAGCTTCAGACCGGTGGCCTTGACGTCCCACTTGATGAAGACCCTGGAGAGACTGCTCCTTGCTCATCTCCGCCCCCTGGTGGAACCAGCGATGGATCCACTCCAGTTCGCCTACCAGCATGGCATTGGGGTGGAGGATGCGGTGATCTTCCTCCTTCACCGTTCTCTGTCCCACCTGGAGAAGCCCGGGAATATGGTGAGGATCATGTTCTTTGACTTCTCCAGTGCTTTCAACACCATCCAACCGATGATCCTGAAGGACAAGCTGCTGCGCGCAGGGGTGGACCAGCACCTGTCATCATGGATCCTGGACTACCTCACGAACCGGCCTCAGTTTGTGAGAACCCGGGACTGTGTTTCCGACACGATCATCAGTAGCACGGGGGCCCCCCCAGGGAACGGTGCTGGCTCCCTTCCTGTTCACTCTTTATACTGCGGACTTCTCACACAACACAACACATTGCCATCTACAGAAGTTCTCTGATGACTCTGCGATCGTTGGTCTCATCTCCAGCGGAGATGAAGCTGAGTACAGAGGGCTTATCCAGGACTTTGTGGACTGGTGCCATCGGAACTGCCTCCAGATCAACGCGAGGAAAACTAAGGAGCTGGTGGTGGACTGCCGCAGGCATGGGCAGCCCCTCACAGCACCAGTAAATATACAGGGAACAGACATCGAGATGGTGACATCCTACAAGTACCTGGGTATTCATCTGAACAATAAACTAGACTGGTCACACAATACTGACGCACTCTACAAGAAGGGACAGCGCAGGCTGTTCCTGCTGAGGAGACTCAGGTCTTTTGGTGTACAAGGGGCACTGCTGAAGTCATTCTATGACACGGTGGTGGCATCAGCCATCACTTTTGGAGTGGTCTGCTGGGGCAGTGGCATTACTGCAGCCGATAGGAAGAGACTGAACAAACTGATTAAGAAAGCTAGCTCTGTCCTGGGGCAACGCCTTGATCCGATGGAGGAGATAGGAGAGAGAAGGACGGTGGCTAAACTGTCATCTCTGCTGGAGTCCGAGTTCCACCCTATGCAGGACATACTGGATGCACTGAGGAGCTCATTTAGCAGCAGACTACATCATCCCAGGTGCACAACCGAGAGGTTTCGTAGGTCCTTCCTACCAACGGCTGTCAGACTGTACAACCTAAGCAGGGCTGCTCGCAGAGATAGCAAAAAGACGTAACAAACTAATAGTTTTTTTTTTGTTTTTTTTTTGAATGCAAAAGATGCAATAGACTTACACAATGGTCCTCTCCGGCATACAACTAGGAACATACCGGTCGCTATGGAGGGTGAGAATATGTATGGGCACATAATCATACCATGTAGGATAACTAAATAGATGGTTATGCTGTTTCATCCCACCTAGCAACAATGCTCTGCACTGTGTGTGTTTATATATTTACATATTTATTCCATCTAGCTACAATGCTCTGCACTGGGTGTGTTTATATTTATATATCTATATATTTATTCCATCTAGCTACAATGCTCAGCACTGGGTGTGTTTATATTTATATATCTATATATTTATTCCATCTAGCTACAATGCTCCGCACTGTGTTTTTATATATCTACATATTATTCCATCTAGCTACATTGCTCCGCACTGTGTGTGTTTATATACTTGCATATTTATTCCACCTAGCTGCAATGCTCCGTACTGTGGGTGTTTATATATTTACATATTTATTCCATCTAGCTACAATGCTCTGCACTGTGTGTTCATATATTCATATATTTATTCCATCCAGCTACAATGCTCTGCACTGTGTGTGTGTGTGTGTGTGTGTGTATATATATATATTTTATAGTAATATGTACATATGTATATTAGCTGCTCTTGCTTGTTTTTTTTTTTTTTGCCTTCTGATTGTTGCTCTGAGTGTTGCTATCCCTGTGCTGTTGCAATCCTGGAATTTCCCCGTTGTGGGACTAATAAAGGCTTATCTTATCTTATCTTATCTTATCTTATATTTTATTTATCATTGATGTACAGCAGTTTGTGTCAGTTGTTGTCGTATTTAAAGTGCTTTATAAATAAAGTTGGATTGGATTAAAAAAGATATTAGCCATAAAATAATCCACAAATTTATAATAGTCTCAAATGTACAAGAAAAATCATAATTTTACAAGAGAAAGTTGCAAATTTGAGGAAAATAGTTGCAAATTTAGATAAATTTATAGAGACAAGTAGAAAACTAAGAAAATTGTTATAAATTTTGGAGAAAATCCTCTAACTTTCAAGACTGAAGTCATTACTCAAGTTTTTAAGTAGGTGCTCTTTGTACCCTGAATTCAACTAGAAATTTTTGGTTGTCTGCTTTTAATTATTAATTTCATAGCACTGCTTTTACCTGAGTAGAATTTCTGGCTACTATACCCACCTCTGATCATATAATTTAAGTATGCATGAGTAAATTACTATTATGAATGTTTTTTTTTCCCCCCCTTCTCTTTCCTACTCTTCATCAATGGAAAAAAGAAACACTAGAATAACAATACAAAAAATACACATTTTGGTTATTTATGCAGACCATGGAAAAAAAATCCTGCAGGACAAAACATGAGAGAGAACCTGAATTCGACAGAGCTCAGAGAGGGAAAGATGAGACAGGAGAGAGTCCAGGAGAGGGGAGAGCAGAGGGAGGAGAGAAGGATGACACCAGTAAAAAATTCAAACACAGGACATCTGGGTGGGACCCCAACTGGCCCAGTATGCCAACATTCAAGCCTTGGTTGCACAATACTTCAAATGGTAAGTTCCATTATACAATATTACTGTGCAAAATTTAAAAAAAAAATAGTGTAAAATTAACGCATTCCGGTTACAATCATGTCATGTGTTAACCCCCCCCCCCCCGAAAAATATGTTGCCACTGCGCTATAGGAAACACTGCCTTTAACAGGCTATAGTGCTCTTTAGGTGCATCCTGAAATTTCACCCGAAATCCAAATATCCCTAACTTTTTGTGACTAGTGTAACATGGGGCCTCTGGTGGTTCCCTCCCCTAGTGTTTATATTTACAATGCCGGTCTCAAAACTAGCATCATTGTGAATGTAACATTTGTGGCTAAAAATGAGCCAGCTTTGGCTTATAGCAGGGGGAGTTCTACTAAATTCCAACATTGCCTTTTGAGTTTGGTTTACCCACCTTATTAGCGATGGGACTATACTAAACACATCCCTCACTTTGAAAGTATGACATTGTCCTTTCTATAAAGGGCTGTGAAGCAGTGGATGAGGATACAAAGTCATGATGGTGGGATGGAGCCATCATGATGGAGCTCAGTGGTTCTGAATGGGGAGAAATTTTTTTCTTTTTGTCACTGTATCTATGGGGGGGAGGGGCTGAAAAGTTCATATTGGTCAAATTTGACCAAATGTGGTTTATTTTTCAACATAGTCTCCCCTTCGGTCCACACACTTCTTCCATCGGTGTTGCAGTGCTTGGATCCCTGCGGTTGAAAAATAAACCACATTTGGTCAAATTTGACCACAATGAACTTTTCAGCCACCCCCCCCCCCCATGGTGTGTACAAATGCTTCAGTATCCTGATTGCTAAAATCAAGATGTTTATATGTACAGTAATATAAACAGGACTCATGTAAATGCACTGACTGAATTAATACAAATGATAAAGTCAGTGAGGCTTAAAATGAAGGGTTAAAAAGTATATCCAGTCAGCCAAGGTAAAGTACAGTTCTGGTTCTTGTCCATTGCTTTTAATGCTCTGGAATAAAACTGACAGAAAACAGGAGAAAAATCAAAACAAAACATTGGTCCTCATTTTGGGTCAGTTTCAAAAAGTTTCCAGTGTTTTCCTCAATTTCTGTTGGGCAGCTGTACAAGAATAAAATGTGATTTGTTTACTGCTCATAAATATAACCTCTTATAACCACAGTGAACAGTAATTTCTGCACCGCTGCTTGGAGACAGTCAAATCTTCGCTGTTGTCTCTCAGCACAAACATAAATGCAGATCAATGGCGGCACATCTCCTCGGCGATTGGCTACAAAATGATCAGTCATCGAAAGAATCGAGTGCGACAGAAAGTCTTTGATGCAGCAGGTGAAGCTTTTGTTTCCTCTGTCATCACAACTAAATAAGATTGTCATTTTCATATTAAAACAGCCTTTAGAGTGTTTACACAGTCCTTTTAGAACCTTTTAAAAAATTGCTGCCATAGTATGACTGCTGAGGCAGAAACAGGAAAGGGAAAAAAGATGTTTTCAAATTTAGCAGGCTTACAATTCTTTCACACCTAAGTCTTTCTCCTGCTCCTCCTATCAAGAGGATTTCAGAGGGAAAGAAAGACTGGGGGGGGGGGGGGGAATCCTCTTTTGAGGCAAAACCCTCTCTGCAGTCCCAACATAAAGACAGACGCAGGAGAGAAGGAGATTACAAGTGCATGCCAGACAAGGTGCTGAGACTGCCGAGTGTTAATCTTAAACAGATTGAGCCCTGCTCCTCCCGCTGCCTTCAGTGTCTGGCTTTTCATCTGGGTGGTAGTACGTATGCTAGCATGTATGTTCTTCTCTTATTTAGTACCTCTTTTTTGAATAAAGGTCAGGCAACACTTCTACAGTGCCCCCTTTTTCAGGAAGCGGTGTTATTAAACCTTGATGATATCAGTTCCTTTCAGATTGACTCAGACCGTAGATTCAAGAGGATGCTCATTCAGCTGACTGACAAACATCCAGTCCTTGTTATTGGCCTTTAAAAGTATCCTCTAGCTAAACTTTGAATTTATGCATTTAAAACAGACAATACAGAAATGTGGTTGTTTCAGACCTCTTTACTAATCGCCCAGGTATAGATCAGAGGTTGTGCTAGACTTTCTGGTTATGTCTTTTTGACAGACTGTTTTAAAAATTCTGTCATATACCTATTTTTCACTGTAGGGACTTTTTGCAATTCCTTTAACTTATTCAGAAACTAGGCCGTTTTTTCGAGTACAGAAACTAGGGACTACAGACCTCAGTTCCTTATAACCATTTTAGCTCCTACTCCAAGGCAGGGTCTTGTGACGGTTTCATTGGAACTCATGACGCAAGTGTTTGGTGATTGGTAGAACTCATAAGCTATGCCCATTGCCATATTTCCACTTCTTGCAGTGGCACCATTTTTAAAAAGCAACTGTGATGCACTGTTCTTCCTGAAATTGCTTTCGGACAGAGACATTTTAATGTGAGCATGGACAGAAACACCAACAAATGGATCAATGAGGAAGTCCAAGCTTTTCTGGCCTTCTACACTACAGAGGAGGTTCAGCCAGAATTTCAGGACTTGCAGTGGAACAGAAATTTAAAAAAAAAAAAAAAGTGGTTAGCAAATAGGGATTTTTCACAATGCGAAGCAGTGCAGGGAGATTAAAAAACTCACAGGACTACAAAAAAACATTAAAAACCACAACAGTCAGAGTGGGGGGAACCAGAACACCAATAAATGGTTTGACATCTTGGACCAAATCTTGGGCGACTGACCTGCCCGCTTAGGCAACACTACCACCAAGAACTCTGCCATGGGTCTTTTGGAGGCCATGATCTGCGGTGAAAACATCATAACCTCAGAGGAGCTTGACTCTTTGTGAACTCCTCCAGCCTTGGCATTAGACACCCCATTTCCCACAATTTTGAAAACAGCCATTGTACGGCCAGTGTACAAATCAGGTGATAAGCTCCAGGTCGCAAATTACAGACCCATCAGCATACTCCCAACCATTTCCAAAGGCTTGGAGAAAGCTGTAGCACAACAGCTGGTGGACCACCTTGACTCCATGGCAGCACTTAACCCCTTTCAGTTTGGTTTCAGGAAAGGATATTCCACTGAAACAGCATGCTGCTGTCTATTAGAAAACATCAAATCCAGTCTGGATGGGGGAGGGGTAGTGGGGGCTGTTTTTCTTGACCTGCGAAAGGCTTTTGATACAGTCAACCATGAGTTACTTTTAAAAAAATAAAAATGCACAAAATTGGATAAGGTCATACCTCAGTGATAGACAGCAGTGTGTAATTGTAAACAATGTTACATCTCCCTTAAAAGCATGCAGCATGGGTGTACCGCAGGGCTCTATTTTAGGGCCTTTGCTGTTTACATTATATATTAATGATCTCCCGTCTGTGTAATGCAAATATAATTATGTATGCTGACGATACTGTGGTATATACTCATGGTAAAACGACTGAAGAGGTGACTGAAAAATTAACACAGGAAATGGAGAAAGTCTCACATTGGTTGAGGAATTCTTGTTTAACCTTAAACATCGATAAAACTGTGTCAATGTTTTTTACTAATCGCTACAAATCCAAGAATTCTTGTCATATCTTGATAGAAGGACAAAAAATTAAGAATGTGACTGAATTTAAATATTTAGGTGTTACACTTGACTCAAATTTAAGCTTTAAAAAACACATTAAAAAGATGACAAACACGGTCAAATTTAATTGTGCTAATTTCAAACATATCAGAAATTCACTGTCTACTGAAGCATCAAGTATGTATCTAAATGCTATGATAATTCCACATTTTCTTTACTGTATGACCAGTTGGTCACAGGCGTGTAAATCTGCCCTGAGGCCTCTGGAATCATTATACAAATATTCTATCAAGATTCATGACAAGAAAAGACGAACGTTCCATCACTGCCCAATCCTGTCCAAGTATAACCTGTTGAGCTTTGAAAATCTAATCATGTATACAAATGTGTGTCTTTTGTTTAAGGTAATCCATAACTCTGCTGCTCCTCCCATCACCTGGCATCACCTTTTGCACTCAAGACTGGCAGGACTGCATTGTTTTAACTATTACACCAGCAGTTATGTTTCTTACCAGAGAATTTTGTGCAGTTCAATTGAAATGTACTACCATCTCCTCACAAGAACTTCATTTGAAAATTTCTCAGTAGATTGGTTCAAACAGATTTTTGACATTGGCCCTCCTTTTGAGGAATTCCAACTATGTAAACCTGACCTTCCCTCTGGGGTCTCTGAAGAAACTGAAGTCTGTAGATTGAACTGTGTGCAGAGCGGCTTTCAGAACTTCTAAAGTTTGATGGAGAAGCTGAGAGAGGTTGAATTTGGCACTTAGTTTTACATTTAATCTAGTAATAGAATCCTAATGGGGTATCGTCTACAACAACTTTTAAAAGTTTCTTTCTTTAAATATTTATGATTTTTTTTTTTTTGGCTGAGCAATTTATAAAATTAAAGCGTGCGATTTGTGAAGCACAGTTGGCTTTCAGAATTGATGTTTCTTCTTATATTTGTCAGACTATAATAACATGTGTTTGCACAACATTAAAGCCAGATTACGTGTCTCCATGGGGGTAATCCATTTTGAAATTGAAGACTATATTTCTGTCAATAGTTTTACTGGCTTTTTTTTATCAGACTAAAGTTAAATTCTTTCTCTTCTTTTATAACATGGCAGGCTAACATTTGTGGCTGAAATTGTATGGATTTTTTTAAATGGAGCAAACAAAGCTGATATTGAGAACAGACATTGACCTGAATACCAGGTTTGAGCTCTGGATTTTTAAGAGTATTTAAGAGTGAATATCCATACTATCTACATTTTCCTTTTCACTCAGCATCAAGTTATCTGAAATTTCTGACTTTTCCTTGAAATTCTGAACCTTTTTGTATTTGTTTACAGCTTTTTTTTTTAAAAAGAAGTTGTGACTTGTAAATTTGTCACTTCAACTCAAGAATGTACTTTTTGGTAAATATGCCATTTCCCCCTTGTATATCTGGATGATTTTTTCTTAAATGTCCAACTTTCCTTTTGAATTTGCTTTTTTCATGTGATTTAAAATTATTTTTCTTTGCGGTGGTGTTGTGTCTATCCATCAATCTATCCATCCACATTTTAAAGGAATCACCACCCCTCCTTGACGAATGTCCCAATGCTTACCAAACTCCAGGTTGAACTCAAGGTCAAGACATCTGGGCTCTCTCGAGGTGGTTTTATCATTCCGGAATGAGCTACTCCGTTTATTGAAGTCGAAGAAGGAAAAGCCCATATAACAAATGAATATCTGGATGGTCAAATATTTGTGAACAATCTTAGTGACAACCAGGGAGACACAAAGCTGGCACAAATGTAAAATGAGTGAACTTGTTTTGATAGGACACCCATTCAGAAAAATGGAGGAGGAAGAAAGTGCGCAACTAAATTGGAGAAAGTGTGTGAGGTGGATATGACGAAGGGACTCAAAGGTGGATTAGTACACAAGAAGAGGGCATTCACTGAAGATAGCCAGCTGGCCCAGATGTTGTCACCGTCTGCCTTCCCACTCTTCGCTAGTTGATCTTACCACCTGCTCTCTTTTTTGCACACATAAGCTCTGTTTCCACTGTGTGGAAAATGGCTTCAGGGGGCTTTTTTCCTGTTGCATTCCCAATGAGACAAAGAGGTCTTTGATGATGTAAGGTTGTTGAGATGGTTGTGACCTGGATGCTGCCATGAAGCATTAACTGTTGTCTGTTTAACCAGTCGCAGATATCAACATCATCAGAATATGGCAGGACTTTCCCAAAGGTCCTGCTCTTGAGTGGGGGCTAAAATGGTTCCTGAAAAAAAAACTGAAACTAAATCTTGACCAAAGCTCTCCCTTGAAATGTGCAAAAACAGGTAACTACTACCAGATAGTCTTGGTACTCACAATGCCTTACTCAAAGCAACTTTGATTTGGGGTGTGCTCAACAAGTATTCCTGGGCTGTGGAATCGTATTTTTTTCGCCTCTAAGGTGAGAGCGAACCTCATCAAAGCTGAGATCATGTGCAGCACTGCTACAATCAGAATCTAAAATGCTAACACAGGAGGGCGCAGGATTGTCCTCTCCAAGTCAAGGAAGAGCTCCTGTCCCAAGTGGAGAGGTATCTTGGGGTCTAATTCACAAGTGAGGGGTGAATGGAGTGGGAGATTGACAGATGGATCAGAGCAGCATCTGCAGTGATGTGGACGTTGTACTGTTCTGTTGTGGTGAAGAGGGACACCGATGGAAGAAGAGTGTGGACCGAAAGGCAGACTATGTTGAAAAATAAACCACATTTGGTCAGTTTTGACTACTATGAACCCCCCCACCCCCGTATGTTTTTCTCTTCCTTCATCTGTGGGATTATTAGCTTGTTGAAGGAGTTTTTCAAACTGGGCTTGTCCCAGTCAATTGTCAGATTTTGAATGGCCTGCCCCAGAAATGATTTCTGACTGTGTAAGTCGGGCAGTTGACACCAGATCCAAGTTAAGGAGAAGTTAGGAATTCAAAATTACTGAACCCAGCATCAACAGTAAGTGGAAGCTCAAGTTAAAGTGACTGTTTATGAGCACTTCTCATATAGAGAGCACAGTAGTGGCTTTCAGAAAGGTGTCCGTCTTGGTTCCTGTGCTTGACTATATTCTAATTCCTGATAGTTCTGCTAAAAAGGTTCCAGTACTTCGTGGTGGGAACGCAGCTATACACATATACACACATGCTGAGTCAGTCCCTCCAGTTCAGTGTAGAAGATGCTCTCTGACAGAATAATCTCACACAAGCAACGTCACAGAATATTGATAAGCTTCTCCCGGTTTATCATACACAAGCACACCCTTCCTTATCAGATCCCAAGCCCGACTCTGCCAGCTCTCGTTCCAGTCCCCCCGGTACCAGGAAGCCTCCGGTCGGGCGTGGTTCGATCAAAGGGATGCAGAGGTCAACAGTTGATGATTAACAATGGAGCTCAGATCAGAGAGGAACAGAGAAGGTCACTGTTGGGAGATGAGATCAGTTACTCAGCTGCCATTCCTCCCAGCTATGTATACGTCAATGTGCCGCTATGGTAATGACACAAAAAAAACCTATGATTTTCCTTTTTTCTTTTTTTTTTTAATAATAAAAAGATATACAGTGGTGTGAAAGTGTCTGCCCCTTTCCTGATTTCTCATTTTCTTCTCTGTCACACTTAAATGTTTCAGATCATCAAACAAATTTAAATATTAGACAAAGATAACACAAGTAAACACAAAATGCAGTTTTTAAATGAAGGTGTTTATTAAGGGGAAAAAAAATCCAAACCTACATGGCCCTGTGTGAAAAAGTGATTGCCCCCTAAACCTCATAACTGGTTGGGCCACCCTTAGCAGCAACAACTGCAATCAAGCATTTGCGATAACTGGTAATGAGTCTTGTACAGCACCGTGGAGGAATTTTGGCCCACTCATCTTTGCAGAATTGTTTTAATTCAGCCACACTGGAGGGTTTTTGGGCATGAACCGCCTTTTTAAGGTCATCATGCCACAGCATCTCAATTGGATTCAGGTCAGGACTTTGACTAGGTCACTCCAAAGTCTTGATTTTGTTTTTCTTAAGCCATTCAGAGGTGGAATTGCTGTTGTGTTCGCTGGTGTGTTTTGGATCATTGTCCTGCTACAGAACCCAAGTGTGCTTCAGCTTGAGGTTACAAACAGATGGCCAGACATTCTCCTTCAGGATTTTTTGGTAGACTGCAGAATTGATGGTTCCATTTACCACAGCAAGCCTTCCAGGTCCTGAAGCAGCAAAAACAGCCCCAGACCATCACACTACTGCCACCATATTTTACTATTGGTATGATGTTCCTTTTCTGAAATGCTGTTACTTTTACACCAGATGTAATGGGACACGCACCTTCCAAAAAGTTCAACTTTTTCCTTGTCAATCCACTGAGTATTTTCCCAAAAGTCTTGGGGATCATCAAGATGTTTTTTGGCAAAACTGAGAAGATCCTTTATTTTTGCTCAGCAGTTGTTTTCATCTTGGAACTCTGCTATGCAGGCCATTTTTGCCCAGTCTCTTATGGTGGAGTCATGAACACTGACTTTAACTGAAGCAAGTGAGGACTGCAGTTCTTTGGATGTTGTTGTAGGGTCTTTTGTGACCTCTTGGATGAGTCGTCACTGCACTCTTGGGGTAATTTTGGTGGGCCAGCCACTCCTGGGGAGGTTCACCACTGTTCTGTGTTTTCGCCAGTTGTGGATAATGGCTCTCACTGTGTTTTGCTGGAGTCCTAAAGCTTTAGAAATGGCTTTATAACCTTTTCCAGACTGATAGATCTCAATTACTTTTTCTCATTTGTTCCTGAATTTGTTTGGATTGTAGCATGATGTCTAGCTTTTGAGGATCTTTTGGCCTACTTCATTTTGTCAGGCAGGTGCTGTTGAAGTGATTTCTTGATTGAGAACAGGTGTGGCAGTAATGAGGTCTGGGTGTGGCTTGAGAAATTGAACTCAGCTTTCCAAAGATGTGATAAACCCCAGTTAATTTATGTTTTAACGGGGGGGGGGGGGATGTCACTTTTTCACACAAGGCCATGTAGGTTTGGATTTTTTCCCCTTAATAATAAACACCTTCACTTAAAAACTGCATTTTGTATTTACTTGTGTTATCTTTGTCCAATATTTAAATTTGTTTTATCTGAAACATTTAAGTGTGACAAACATAGGAAAAAATGAGAAATCAGGAAGAGGGCAAACACTTTCTCGCACCACTGTATAAACAAAGGAAAGAACATACAAGTCAAAATCTTCTTTTGGAGTAGAAACTATTATCTAGAATATGATTCCCTCTGGAATACATATTGCCCTTATTTTTGAATGTGAGCTTTAACACTCCGGTGTAGCTTCTTTCTTTGTGCTTATTAGTTAAAATTCAAAAACTGGCATGCAACCGTTTAAGACTGCAGTTGAGGATTACTTCTTAGATCTTTGTAGCAGTTTCTGAGCTATTTACATATGTACAGTGTATTTATTTACTGCTTTGACTAACCAGTTCTCATTATCTTATTTACTATTGTTCTGAGTGCTGCTATCCCTGAGCTGCTGCAATCCTGGAATTTCCCCATTGTGGGACTGATAAAAGATTATCTTATCATTTTTTTTAACATGGCAGCATCTGAAAAAGCCTTAAAACTAAAATATTTCCTCACAATTAGACGTAGATGCTCCGACCACAGAGCAGCAGCTTCCTGCGCCATGTTTGTTTTGCCATTTCAATGGTAACGCATAACTTCCATGAGCTGTGTAACGGTGTGACATCATCACGCAGCAGACCCCAAATATCATGATATTCATTTTTACACCACTGTTTATACCAGTCAATCTCACGGCAGGCATTGGTTTGCTTGCTACCGGATAACCATGAAAACCAGTACTACCTGTCTCATGGGTCGGGCCGTCGGCGACTCAACCAGCAACCCTGCCCTTCTGAGGGTGTGGAGGGTGAAACTGGGAATCCTGGCAGAACTAAAAACAATATCTGTCACAGGTCTGTGGTGGACCACTCCCAGTTACACGGGGTGAGACTGGACATCCTGGCAGATAAAATTTCACTTCTGGCGCCACACAAGTTGGCTGCCTTTTTGCAACAGTGGCTCAATTCTGAGTTTTTCTTCCTCTTTCTTATTTACTCTCTGACTTCTCTGGTCCAACTTTCTGATCTGGCGACACCTTATCCACCACAGGCACACAGATCGCCCCAAATGTCTCCTGAGCCAGTGGACGGAGCCACTGTTTATAGCAGGAGACAGTACAACAGGGACCAGCTGTTAGCACTTAACCGGCCCACGGTGCTAACGCCAAAATGCGACATACCAGGAGAAATCAGACGGAAATGGCGTGGATGTCGAGCTGGAGTAAGACGGCGAGCAAGGAATATAAGGTACAGATCCGTCCTCCCATCCATTATCATGGGGAATGTACGATCACTACTCAATAAGACAGACGAGCTAGCAGCCATGTCCCACTATGAGAACGCCTTCAGAGAGATGAGCATGATGTTGTTTACTGAGACATGACTAATAGAACTAGCAACAGATGCTAACATCGAACTGGAGGGTTTCCATGCAATACGGGCAGACCGGACACCAGACAGTGGAAAGGCAAGGGGTGGAGGAGTGATGTTGTATGTTAATAACAGCTGGTGTAAACCGGGACACATCATGGTTAAAGAGCAACACTGCAGCAAAGACATTGAGGTGCTAGCTGTTAGCATGCGGCCTGTCTACCTCCCTAGGGAATACTCACATGTGATCTGCATTGTTATTTATGCAAAATCATCAGCGAACACTGGGGCAGCACGTGACATCATCCACTCAGTCACTGGCAGGCTTCTGACAGAACATCCAGATGCTCTTCTCCTCATCTCGGGTGATTTTAACCATATTTCACTGTCCTCCATTCTGCCCACGTTCACCCAGTATGTTACGTGCCACACCAGAGACAATAAAACACTGGATTTATTCTATGTGAATACTAAGGAGGCATACACCTCATCGCCACTCCCCCCACTCGGGAGATCGGATCACAACTTGGTTCATCTCCTGCCGGTGTACAAAACCCTAGTACACAGACAACCTCCGGTTACGCGCACAGTGAAGATATGGTCTGAGGAGGCAATGGACGCTCTAAAGGACTGTTTTGAAATCACTGCCTGGGAGCAGCTCTGCGATCCACATGGTGAGGACATCGACGGCCTCACTCACACCATCACAGACTAGATCAACTTCTGTGTGGACAACACCGTACTCACCAAGACCATACGGTGTTGCTCAAACAACAAACCCTGGATCAACCCCGAGATAAAATCACTACTGAGAGAAAAGAAAAGGATCTTCAAGTCGGGGAACAGGGAGATGCTGAAGTCCGTACAGAGGGACCTAAGGAGGAAGATCAGAGAAGGCAAGGACAGCTTCAGGAAGAAGAAGGAGGACAAGCTGCAACAGAGCAACATCGACAGGATCTGGAGAAACCTCAAAACCATCTCTGGGCTCCAGAATACCTCCTCCCAGGCCACGGGGGGCAGGGAGTGGGTGAACAATCTGAACCTGTTTTTTAATAGGTTTGACCAACTGCCCTCACCCCCCGCCTGCACACCAACCACTGCTGCCTCTACCGTCATCGAGACCTGCTGTCCACACCCCCCTCCACCAACAGCCCCCCACTCCCTGCACACAGCTCCCCAGCCCCAACCTGACCCTCACTAAGACCCAGGTGAGGGCGGAGCTGAGGAAGATCAAGGCGAGGAAGGCCTCGGGTCCGGACTGCATCAGCACGAAGCTTCTCAAGTCCTGTGCAGACCAGTTGTGTGGGATTGTGGAGCACATCTCCAACCTGAGTCTGAAGCTGGGGAGGGTACCACAGCTGTGTAAAACATCTTGTGTGGTACCCGTACCAAAGATTTCCCACCCCCAAAGACCTGAACAGCTACAGACCAGTGGCCTTGACTTCTCACCTGATGAAGACCCTGGAGAGACTGTTCTTTGCTCACCTCCGCCCCCTGGTGGGACCAGCAATGGGTCCACTCCAGTTCGCCTACCAGCATGGCATTGGGGTGGAGGATGCAGTGATCTTCCTCCTTCACCTTTCCCTGTCCCACCTGGAGAAGCCTGGGAACACGGTGAGGATCATGTTCTTTGACTTCTCCAGTGCTTTCAACACCATCCAACCGGTGATCCTTAAGGACAAGCGACTGTGCGCAGGGATGGACCAGCACCTGTCATCGTGGATCCTGGACTACCTCACAAACTGGCTACATTTTGTGAGAACCCAGGATTGTGTGTCCGACACGATCATCAGCAGTACGGAGGGGCCCCCAGGGAACGGTTCTGGCTCCCTTCCTGTTCACCCTTTATACTGCGGACAGAAGTTCTCTGATGACTCTGCGATTGTCGGCCTCATCTCCGATGGAGGTGAAGCTGAGTACAGAGGACTTATCCAGGACTTTGTGGACTAGTGCCATCGGAACTGCCTCCAGATCAACATGAGGAAAACTAAGGAACTGGTGGTGGACTGCCGCAGGCAAGGACAACCCCTCACAGCACCAGTAAACATCCAGGGAACAGACATTGAGATGGTGACATCCAACAAGTACCTGGGTGTTCATTTGAATGAATAAACTAGACTGGTCACACAATACCGATGCACTCTACAAGAAGGGACAGCGCAGGCTGTTCCTACTGAGGAGGCTCAGGTCATTTGGTGTACAAGGGGTGCTCCTGAAGACCTTCTATTATTCGGTGGTGGCATCAGCCATCACTTTTGGAGTGGGCTGCTGGGACAACGGCATTACAGCAGCCAACAGGAAGAGACTGAACAAACTAATCAAGAAAGCTAGCTCTGTCCTGGGGCAGCGCCTCGACCCAGTTGAGGAGATAGCTTAGCCACCATCCTTCTTTTTCCTGTCATCTCTGTTGGAGTCCGAGTCCCACCCTATGCAGGACATGCTGAACGCACTGAGGAGCTCATTTAGCAGTAGGCTACATCATCCTAGGTGTACGACCAAGAGGTTTCGCATGTCCTTCCTACCTATGGCTGTCAGACTTTATAACCTAAGCAGGGCTGCTTGCAGAGATCGTAAAAAACATTTCGACCTAATAGTATTGAATGCAAAAGATCCAATAAACTTGCACAATAATGGTCCCCCTCCATTATACAACTAGGACAATATCAATCGCTACGGAGGGTAACAACTAGGCTGATTCAATACATAATATGCTGTATGGGTACATAGTCATACTAGGTGGGGTAACTAAATAGACTGTTATGCTGTTTATTCCATCTAGCTACAATGCTCCGCACTGTATATATATTTGTGTACATATGTATACTCACTGCTCTTATTATCTTATCTTCTAAATTATTGCTCTGAGTGTTGCTATCCCTGTGCTGTTGCAATCCTGAAATTTCTCCATTGTGGGACTAATAAAGGCCTGGCTTATCTTATCTTATCTTAAAAGCACATCTGTCGCAAGGTCTGTGGTGGACTTTTGCCAGTCGGTGCATCATGACATGCACTACACAAAGAGCAGACATAAACAAACCTATCATCTGGTCAGTCACTGCAACAGATATGGGAGTCAGTTTGTCTTGGCCTGTCCTTGCCACTGATAATACCTCTATCTGCCAAGAATGTGCTGCTAGTCCAGCAAAAGCTAGTTGTACTCAAATACTTTACAAGCAGTTTCATGAAATGGTCAGTCAGAAAGCAACTCATACCGGTTCGGACGTCGCCCGGGTTAACAAGGTCAGGAGTTCCTGGCAGCAGAGGGCGAAGGACAGAGCTGCATGGAGGAATCTGATCAGACCTAAATGAAACGGTCGTTGTTGCCCCTGACAGACTGCTATGATGATGATGATGAAAAAAGAAAATTAAATCCACTGACATCCCTTTGTGCTATGTGAGGCTTTTTTTTAGTTGTTCTCAGAGGGGTGGGCAATTTGGCCTAAAAATGACATCACAATATTTCTGTTAATTTTCACGATAACAGTATTTTTCACAATATTGCAGCAGACAGTTGTTTTTCGTTTAAATTTATGCAAAAAAGACTGTTCCACAGGCCAGCATTATTTACCTTCAACATATTAAGAAGCAAAACAAAAACTTATTTCTCCAGTTTATAAACAGTAGCTCAGACTTAAGGTGCCTTCACACCAAATGCAAACGGGCAAATTTTTCACGCAGCACGATTACATTATGACTCAATGCAAACACACAAATAGACGTGAATTCACCATCTGAGTAAGATGCAGACAGTCGAAGCTGCCTTTATAACTTCTGCAGCTGTGTTCAATCTACTGTGGAAATCCCCAAAATAACGTCATGCTTAGGTTTACATTATCTGACGGGGGGGCTCACCTGAAAAAGTTGTCCCTGTCTCCAAAACTTTACAAGATAATGGCTGTTTCCATTGCTAGCTTGTTGGCCTTGTTCGCACGTCCGTGGCAGGAATCCGTGGGTAAATAACTCCAACATCCCAATTCAGCTGAAGAGCTCCCGGTCCTTATGTCTCGAGGTGAGTGGCAACCTTATTTTCAAACTAGTTTACTCTCCAATGTCGATACTTTTACTCCAGTGACGGCAGAATCTCAAAGCTAGCGCTATCCCTCGGAGGTGAACTCGTGACTGTGCAATTTCGTGTGTGCTCACCTCTTTCCATTGACTTTATATACATTCGCACTGCCCATTCGTGTTTGGTATGAAGGCACCTTTAGTTTAAATATTTTTTAGTTCTGTATCAAATATTATAAGAAAATGATATAAGTAATAAGATGGCGGCAGCGCGCACGGACGCAGCGGCCCCTCTTGGCATCAGCGAGTGTGAGAGTTTTGAGTGTTGTGATCATCCCAGACGTACATTCTGTAAAACTTACAACCGTGAGACCTTATTAAACATCAAGGTACTGCACGCTGCAAGAATCGCGGCGATCGGTTGTGATTTGGACATTCTACGCCAGCACGGAATTCTGGCGGAGTCCCCGCTGGAAGCTACCCGTGAGAGGAGGAAGCGGAAGCGGAGGGAACGCAGGAAAAAGCGAGGAAAAAGGGCCGGGATCCATGCTAGGCTAAAGGCTAACCCCTTCAGACCAGCGGTACCGTCGCTTCTTCTCTCAAACGTCCGCGCCCTCGAAAGCAAGGTGGACAAACTGCGTCTGCTGAGAGAAACCCGGAGAGAGTGGAGGGACTGCTGTGTGTTTGTTTTCACCGAAACATGGCTCCACGACAACATTCCTGACGAGGCCATTCAACTGGAAGATATGGCGATGTTCCGTGCTGACAGGGAAACGGCGAGCTCCGGTAAGAGCCGGGGGGGTGGGCTATGCATCTATGTTAACAAGAACTGGTGCGTTAATGCCACGTTAGTGTCTAAACACTGCTCTCCGTTGGCGGAGTTCCTTATTGTAAATTGTCGGCCTTATTATCTGCCTAGGGAATTCAGCAACGTGTTTGTAGTCGGTGTTTACATAGCGCCGAGCGCTAACGCTAAAGCTAATGCTAAGAAGGCACTCGGGGAACTGCACAATGCAATCAGTGAAATCCAAACTTCACACCCGGACAGTTTTGTGGTGGTTGCGGGGGATTTTAACCACACCAGCCTAAAGACTGTGCTCCCCAAGTTTAAACAATGTGTAGACTTTAAGACCAGAGGAGAGAATATGTTGGACTTAGTGTACACAAACACAGATGCATATAAAGCGATACCCCGCCCCCATCTTGGCCGTTCTGATCACATATCCGTGATGCTGGTGCCTGCCTACAAACCTTTATTGAAGCGCAGCAGGCCAGCAGTGAAACAAATCAGGATTTGGCCAGAGAGTGCAACCCCTGCACTGAAAGACTGTTTTCAGCACACAGACTGGAAGATCTTCAAAATAGCAGCCTCCCAGGAAGACAGGACAGATGTGGAGGAGTATGCTGATTCGGTCACCAGCTACATCGCGAAGTGCACAGAGGATTTCACTACAGTGAAGACCATCACTATGCGGGGTAATCATAAGCCCTGGATGACTGCAGAGGTGTGCTCGCTGCTCACAGCCAGAGATGCAGCCTTCAGAGCGAAGGACAGGATCGCCCTCCGCTCAGCCAGGTCTGCGCTTTCTAAGGGAATTAAGGCGGCAAAGCGCGCCTATGCGGAGAAAATCCAGGGACACCTCTGTGACACTAGGAACACCAAGCAGATGTGGCAGGGAGTTCGGACACTGACGAGCTTTAAGCCTAGGCAGGGGGTCGATGATGACGACGCTTCGCTTCCAGACAGGCTTAACGACTTCTTTGCACGTTTTGAAGCATCAAACTCGACAATCAGAGGGAGGGCTGGCCCTCCCCCACCATCGGTCGGACCAGCTTTTACCATCAACACAGCGGACACACGGAGGACCTAACCAGAGTCAACCCACGCAAAGCTGCAGGTTCAGACAACATTCCGGGACGTGTGCTCCGAGACTGCGCGAGCGAGTTGGCAGATGTCCTGACTGACATTTATAACATCTCCCTGAGTCAGGCCATCGTTCCCAGATGCTTCAAGACCTCTATCATTGTACCGGTGGCAAAGAAACCAGTGGTGTCCTGTTTGAATGACTATCGTCCTGTTGCACTGACACCAATTGTGATGAAGTGTTTTGAGCGGCTTGTCAAACCACACATTACAGCCTGCCTCCCTGCATCACACGACCCGCTCCAGTTTGCATATTGTTCAAACCGCTCCACAAAGGATGCTATAGTCACCACCCTACACTCTGTCATCACCCACCTGGACCAGAAAGACACCTACGCCAGACTCCTGTACATTGATTTCAGTTCAGCATTCAACACCATTATTCCCCAGAGACTGATGGAGAAATTACTCCTCGGTCTGAACACCGCCACATGTCTCTGGATCCTGGATTTTCTGACTGAGAGACCTCAGTCTGTCCGGGTTGGAAACAACATCTCCAAGTCTGTCACGCTGTGTACTCAGTCCACTGTTGTTTACACTTCTAACACATGACTGTGTATCCAGACACGAGGGGAACCAGATTATTAAGTTTGCAGACGACACCACGGTGGTGGGACTTATCCAGAGGGATGAGGAATCAATGTACAGGGAAGAAGTGAGAGACCTGGAGGGCTGGTGCAGGGAGAACAATCTGGTGCTCAACGTGGACAAAACGAAGGAGATGATTATCGACTTCCGGCGGTCGCAGCCTGAGCACGCCCCCCTCAGCATCGGCGGCCGTTTAGTGGAGAGAGTGGAGAACATCAAGTTCCTCGGAGTGCAGATCTCGCAGGACCTGACCTGGAGCAAGAATTCCTTGGAGATCAGGAAGCGGGCTCAGCAGAGACTGCACTTCTTGAGGAAACTCAAACAGGCCTCTCTCCCCATCTGCATCCTCAGGACCTTCTACAGAGGTGTGGTGGAGAGTATTCTGACGTACTGCATTGCTACATGGTACTCCAGCTGCAGTATGTCAGACAAAAAAGCCCTGCAGAGGATAGTCAAGGGGGCGGAGAGGGTAATTGGAGTCTCCCTCCCCTCTGTCCAAGAACTTTTTCAGAACCGTTGTAGGAGCAGGGCACTAAACATTGTCAAGGACCGTTCTCACCTTCTGCATAAACACTTTGAAATTCTTCCATCTGGTAAACGATTCCGGAGCATCGGAGGCAGAACCACTAGACTGATCAACAGCTTCCTTCCACAAGCTGTCAGGATGCTGAACAGTTGGCCCGGAATCTCTCATACACACTACTGCACCTACGGACATTTTGTATATTATAGTTAGTTATTCTTTTTTTTCCCCAAGTATGTCTCAGGGATGTGTGAATGGATGGGGGGGTGGGGGTGGGGGGGAGCTATGTGGGAATGTGTCTTAAATCATGCTGCTTCTTATATGGATGCCGAGAGAAACGCAATTTCATCTTGCCTGCACTACAGTTGTATGTACAGCAATATGACAATAAAGTTTGATTTGATTTGATATACATCTTAACTGCACACAGATGTCGGGTTTTATGCTTAATCACTTTACCTGCATTACTATCATTGGGCAGACCTGTCCTGGGGCTTTTTGGCTCTCATTGCACTGAACGGATGTTTTTTTTCTTCTGTCTTGGGGTTGTTGAATAAAATCAACAAGAAATGGCCAAACCGAATTAAAATCCAACTACACCCACTTTGAGCGGCACATTGTCTGACATTAATGCCATTCTAGCGGTGTTGTAGAGGTGCGGGAAAAAATGCAGGCAGATTATCCACACTGCTGCACCTTTTTTTTTTTTTTTTTTTAACACGACAGCAGTCTGAAACAGAAAGTGAAACGTAAATATTTCCACTTAACTGGATATAGACCGTCTGACTTTGGAGCTGCACCTTCACACACCACTTTTGTTTTGCCATTTCTATGTTGACGCATAACTTCCGTCAGCAGCGTAATGATGTGACGTTGTCACGCAGCAGACCTCAAATATTGCGATATTCATTTTAACACTGGTATGAAAATTTATACCGGTATTAATGTAAATGATACTCTCCGGGTTGGGGACAGGCTCCTGCCCCAAGTGGAGGAGTTTAAGTATCTTGGGGTCTTGTTCACGAGTGAGGGGAAAATGGAGCGAGAGATCGACAGACGGATTGGAGCAGCATCTGCAGTGATGCGGACGTTGTACCGGTCTGTTGTGGTGAAGAGGGAGCTTAGTTCTAAGGCAAAGCTGTCGATTTACCAGTCAATCTACGTTCCTACTCTCACCTATGGTCACGAGCTTTGGGTAATGACCGAAAGAACGAGATCGCGGATACAAGCGGCTGAAATGAGCTTTCTCCGTAGGATTGCTGGACTCACCCTCAGAGATAGGGTGAGGAGCTCAGTCATCCGGGAGAGGCTCAGAGTAGAACCGCTGCTCCTCCACATTGAAAGGAGTCAGTTGAGGTGGTATGGGCATCTGATTAGGATGCCTCCTGGACGCCTCCCACTTGAGGTGTTTCAGGCACGTCCCACTGGGAGGAGACCCCGGGGCAGACCCAGGACTCGGTGGAGAGACTATGTCTCCCAGCTAGTCTGGGAACGCCTTGGTATCCCCTCTGAAGAGCTGGAGCAGGTGGCTGGGGAGAGGGAAGTCTGGGCTTCTCTGCTTGAACTGCTGCCTCCGCGACCCGGACCTCCGGAAAAGCGGTAGAAGATGGATGGATGGATGGATGACACACCCCTATCTCAGAGTAATTTAGAAGAAGAAGCAGCCATCTCTGTTGTCATTCAGTCCATACAGCCAATCATGTACGGTAGAATGAAATTACGTTTCTCCTATCTACAATGTTGATCACATGGAGAATCAGAGGGGTCGCTGCCATGCAGGGCGCCACCACAAACAACTTCTTCTTCCCCCATTCTATTATGCTGAGCACCAAGCTAGAAGGCGGAAAGTACCAATTTTATTTGGTCTTTGATATGGCCTGGCCGGGATTTGAACCCACGACCTCCTAGTTGTGGGGCAGATGCTCTATCAACTAGGCCACCACTCCGGTTTTAGTTATTTTTTTGTTTTGTTTTGTTTTTTTTCCACAATATTTTTTATTGAACCTTTTTTACAAACATGGCACAAACAGTCAGACACTAACATTAAAGTCATTTAAAAATTAAAAAGAACACTAACAACAACAACAACAACAAAAGTGTAATAAAAACAACAACAACCATTAACAAAAACAGGCAACAACAATGCTCCTCTGTTTAGTGTAGGTAATCTATTACATAAGAATACATAATATACATTCACCAGCTTGGAATTTGCAAGGTCCACACATATCATTCACCTTCTTCTTCAGAAGTTATGTTTAATTTCTTTACATAATTAATGAAAGGTCTCCATATATTCTCAAACACATTTTTCCTTTAATTTCAGTATATATGTTATTTTTTCTAGTGCAATACATTTTTTGGCATTAAGCAAACCAAGGTCTATGAATGTTCTTTCACTGTTATTAAAGTTGTTTTTCTGGATACAAACCCAACAAAAACAGTTTAGGGTTCAATGTGAATTGTTTTGAAATTATTTTTTCAATTGTTACCCTCACCTCTTCCCAAAACATTCTGATTTTTCTACATTCCCATAAACAGTGAAATAGGGTTCCTTTACTTTCCATACATTTTGTGCATGTATCTGGTATGTTTTTGTTATATCTATTTAATTCCACTGGTGTAACATACATCCGCATTAACCATTTAAAATGTATCAGTTTAAGACTTACATTTATTGATTTGGTTTGAGCTCCTGCACAAGCCATTTCCCATTGTTCCTCTGAAATTTCAATTTGCAGGGCTTCTTTCCAGTAATTCAGTCTTTTCTGTGAGTTTTCACTTGAGAATAGTGTCAATGAGTTGTAAAACTCTGAAATAATACCCTTTCTCTTACTATCTTTCGTCAAAATTTTTTCCAAAGATGAATAAGTAGGTCGGATGAGAGCATTATTTTGATTTGATCGAATAAAATTTCTAAGCTGAAGATATTTAAAAAAAATGTGTTCTATTAAGATTGAATTTAATCCTCAGTTCTTCAAAAGACATTGTTATCTGAGTGTGACAAATATAAGTCTTGAATCTTTTGAATCCCTTTTAAATTCCATACTTTAAATACAGTATCCGCTCTCCCTGGTGTAAAATATTGATTACCCCATATTGGGCTAAATTGTGACAGTGAGTGTGGTTCTTTTAAATATTTTTTGGTTTCACACCATATTTTGATCATGTGCTTTACAATTGGATTTTTAACTTGTTTCTGTAGTTTTTTAGCCAAGTCTGAGTATATAAATAAGGGAAGAGGTAAAGGTAAATTGTATGATTCCATTTCAGTCCAGTGAGGTTTTAGTTATTTAATTTGATTTAAAAGTTAGAATTTTCTGTCCAGCAAAGCCATCTGTTGGCAAAAATCACTACAAGGCAATAGGGCTGTCCTGGTAGCAGTTTTGGGGATCGAGGAGAGCGAATATTTGAATATTGCATTTTTTTTCTTCCTACAGCTGTGAACTATTTGATTATCAAATATACTGGAAAATGGTAACTTATAAATTTGTAACGTTTTCTTGTAAATTTTTTAAATTACACTTCTCATAAAAAGTTAGGGATATTCGACTTTTGGGTGAAATTTCAGAATGCACCTAAAATGCACTATAACCTTTACAGGTGAACTCAGTTTGACCTTCTGTAACCATTTGAATGCATATGGCCACCTGTTCAATATTTCAGTACTTTTTGTGTAACTTGCTGTTCTCTAACAAAGTGCTGAATGGCAAAATTCACAACAGGTGTTTGATCCATGAATTGACAAATACATTTTCTGGTTCAGTCAGAATTGGTATTGAAACAGTTCTCTTCATCATGCTGTTCACATTTTGACATCATGAGACCAAGACGACACCTAACAATTGATCAACAGTACCTCGCCATTGCGAGGCTTCAATCAGGATGTTCTCAGAGGGAAGTGGCCACTGAGCTTAGAGTGTTACACAGTGCCTTCAGCAGGTTGCAACAGAGATACAGAGACTGGAAAAGTCACGGAAAGGCATAGAAGTGGACATCCTTTGGCCACATCCCATGCTGATGACCGCTTCATTGTGAACCGTGCCCTGCGGAACTGGATGATGAATGCCACTCAAGTCCAGGCACATTTAGAGGAGGTGAGAGGCACCCAAGTGTCACATCAGACCATTCGAAACCATTTACAGCAACATGATCTGTGTGCTAGACAACCTGCAAAGGTATCTGACCACACCACCAGGCACAGGCATCATCGTCTTGCATGGGCCAGGGAACATTTACGCTGGACAAGGGACAAGTGGGCCTCAGTGCTGTTCTCTGATGAAAGTCAATTCACGTTGAGCAGAAATGATGGCCGCCAACGATGTTGGAGACGTCAAGGAGAGTGCTATGCATCAGCCACTGTTGTCAACAGACGAGCCTTTGGTGATGGTGGTGTTACAGTCTGGGCAGGTGTGTCTAGTCAATACAGAACTGCCCTACACCTTGTGAATGGTACAGTGACAAGCTGATACTGCCTGAATAACATCATTAATTCAGTCATTGTGCCCCTCCATGAACAACACAGGCCCAATTTCAGTTTCACGGACAGCAATGCTCTAGCTCATCGAGGTCGCATCATTAGGGAACGGGTGCTGGAGGCTGGGGTAACTCAAATGGAGTGGCCTTCTCCAGACCTGAATCCCACAGAAAACCTTTGGGATCAGCTGAGTCGCTGTGTAGAGGCTCGTAACCCTGCACCCCACAACCTCAATGACCTGAGGGCTGCCCTTCAAGAAGAGTGGAATGCCATGCCTCAGCAGACAATAAATCGACTTGTGAACAGCATGAGACGTCATTGCCAAGCTGTCATTGATGCTCAAGGGCACATGACAAGTTATTGAGACACTGACATTTTTTGTTGTGATATACCCACCACTGTTGTTGGCTTCTGTTTCAATAAATTGTTTGAGATGAGGAAATTATCATTGCATGCTTCTACGTAAATGTCCTACTTTCATATTATATCACTGTAGCATGAACTTTTTACATTTTCCATAAAATTTTGATAACTTTTTTCAATATAAAATATTTGAGTTCATACCACCTATATACACTCACCGGCCACTTTATTAGGTACACCATGCTAGTAACGGGTTGGACCCCCTTTTGCCTTCAGAACTGCCTCAATTCTTCGTGGCATAGATTCAACAAGGTGCTGGAAGCATTCCTCAGACAATTTGGTCCATATTGACATGATGGCATCACACAGTTGGCGCAGATTTGTCGGCTGCACATCCATGATGCGAATCTCCCGTTCCACCACATCCCAAAGATGCTCTATTGGATTGAGATCTGGTGACTGTGGAGGCCATTTGAGTACAGTGAACTCATTGTCATGTTCAAGAAACCAGTCTGAGATGATTACAGCTTTATGACATGGCGCATTATCCTGCTGAAAGTAGCCATCAGAAGTTGGGTACATTGTGGTCATAAAGGGATGGACATGGTCAGCAACAATACTCAGGTAGGCTGTAGCGTTGCAACGATGCTCAATTGGTACCAAGGGGCCCAAAGAGTGCCAAGAAAATATTCCCCACACCATTACACCACCACCACCAGCCTGAACCATTGATACAAGGCAGGATGGATCCATGCTTTCATGTTGTTGATGCCAAATTCTGACCCTACCATCCGAATGTCGCAGCAGAAATCGAGACTCATCAGACCAGGCAACGTTTTTCCAATCTTCTATTGTCCAATTTCGATGAGCTTGTGCAAATTGTAGCCTCAGTTTCCTGTTCTTAGCTGAAAGGAGTGGCACCCGGCGTGGTCTTCTGCTGCTGTAGCCCATCTGCCTCAAAGTTCGACGTACTGTGCGTTCAGAGATGCTCTTCTGCCTACCTTGGTTGTAACGGGTGGTTATTTGAGTCACTGTTGCCTTTCTATCAGCTCGAACCAGTCTGGCCATTCTCCTCTGACCTCTGGCATCAACAAGGCATTTCCGCCCACAGAACTGCCGCTCACTGGATATTTTTTCTTTTTCGGACCATTCTCTGTAAACCCTAGAGATGGTTGTGCGTGAAAATCCCAGTAGATCAGCAGTTTCTGAAATACTCAGACCAGCCCTTCTGGCACCAACAACCATGCCACGTTCAAAGTCACTCAAATCACCTTTCTTCCCCATACTGATGCTCGGTTTGAACTGCAGGAGATTGTCTTGACCATGTCTACATGCCTAAATGCACTGAGTTGCCGCCATGTGATTGGCTGATTAGAAATTAAGTGTTAACGAGCAGTTGGACAGGTGTACCTAATAAAGTGGCCGGTGAGTGTAGTTAGGGCCATGTAATTTGGACACAGACACAAATTTCGTTCTTTTAACTGTTTACCAAAACCTATTTGAGATACGGCAATATAATGAATATGGGCTTAAAGTGCAGACTCCTAGCTTTGAGTTGAGGGTATTCACATCCAAATTGGAGTTATGGTTTAGGAATTGCAGCTATTTTTGTACAAAAACTTCTCATTTCAGGGGCTCAAAAGTAATTGGACCATTGACTTAAAAGCTATTTCAGAGCTGCATGGGCTATTCCTTTGTTAATCCATCGTCAATCAAGCAAGCAAGCAGGTAAAAGGTCTGGAGTTGATTCCAGGTCTGACATTAGCATTTGGAAGCTGTTGCTGTGAACCCACAACATGCAGTCAAAGGAGCCCTCAATGGAAGTGAAACAGACCATTCTTATGGTGCGTTCACACCAAACGCGAACGGGCAAATTTTTGGGTGGCGCGATTACGTTATAACTCAGTGTAAATGCGCAAATAAACATGAATTCCCCTTCTGATTGAGATGCAGACAGGCCAAGTTGCCTTTATAACTTCTGCAGCAGTGTTCAACCTACTGTGGAAATCCCCAAAATATTGTCCTGCTTTAGATTTACATTATCTGACCGAGGGCTCACCTGAAAAAGTTGTCCCTGTCTCCAAAACTTTATAAGATGAGTGTTTCCGTTGCTAGCTTGCTAACACGTCCATGGCAGGAAACCGTGGGTAAATATCTCTGAAATCCTGATTCAGTTGAAGAGCTCCTGGTCCTCCTGTCTCCAGGTGAGTGAGTCTACTTTTACTCCAGTGATGGCAGACTCTCAAAGCTAGCATATTACCTTGGATGTGAACGTGCAAATGCGCAATTTCGCGTGTACTTGCCTCTGTCCATTCCCTTGGTATGGATTTGCGCCGCCCGTTCGAGTTTGGTCTGAACGTACCTTTAGGCTGCTGAAAAAAGAAGAAATCCATCACAGAGAGAGAGCGTAAATATTAGGAGTGGCCAAATTAACAGTTTGGTACATTCTAAGAAAAAGAGGTTACTGGTGAGCTCTGGAACTCAAAAAGGCCAGGATGTCGCACGGAAGACAACAGTGGTGGTGATCACAGGATCCTTTCAAAGGTGGAGAAAAATCCCTTCATAACATCCACTCAAGTGAAGAACACTCTTCAGGAAGTAGGTGTACCAGTATCTAAGTTTACCATGAAGAGAAGAATTCACAAGCGCAAATGCACCATAAGGTGCAAAGCACTATTCAGCCTCAAAAATAGAAAGGCCAGATTAGACTTTGCCAAAGAAAACATCTAATGAAGCCAGGCCAGTTCTGGAACAGCATTCTTTGGACAGTTGAAACCAAGCTCAACCTGTACCAGAATGATAGGAAGAAGAAGGTATGGAGAAGTCTTGAAATGGCTTATGATCTCAACCCGATGGAGCATGCATTTCACTTGCTTAAGACAAAACTTAAGGCAGAAAGACCCACAAACAAGCTACAGCTGAAGATGTCTGCAGTAAAAGCCTGGAAAAGCATCATCATCCTCATCATCATCATTGCAGTCTGTCGTGGGCGACAATGACTGTTTCATTTAAGTCTGATCAGATTCCTCCACGCAGCTCTGTCCTTAGCCTTCTGCTGCCAGGAACTCCTGTCTGTATCCAGCTTCTTCAAGTTTCTTTCTACAGTGTCTTTAAATCTGAGGTTTGGTCTACCCTGATTGCGTTTGGCCTTGCATAACTGTGAGTAGAGTAACTTCCGAGAGAGATGCTGGTGGTCCATCCTCTCAACATGTCCGAGCCATCTCAGGTTCATCTGTATTAGTATGTCTTCCATTGATGGGAGACCAGCTCTTTTCAGCACTTCTATGTTGGTTATCTTGTCTTTCCATGAGATGTTCATTATGGCTCGAAGGTATCTCATCATGTACGCGTAGAATTTCTTTACCTGCACTCTGTAGACAGTCCAAGTTTCAGCACCGTACAATAGAGTAGCCAGTACTGTCGCTCTGTACACTTTGCATTTCAATGGATAGACACATGCCGATTGTTCCACAGTATCTCCCTCAAGTTTCCAAACACAGCGCTTGCTCTTCCCATTCTGAGAGAGAGTTCATCCTCCAGCCTAGCATTCTCTGAAACAGTACTCCCTAGATACTTGAAAGTCATGCATTTGACTAGTGGCTCTGTACCAGTGCTGATCTCTTCTGGTAGTGATGTTGCGAACTGAAACTTTGGTCGTTGATAAAGGCACTCTGTCTTCTTGATGTTGATTTTGAGGCTGAATTGGCGAGCTGCTCTTGCAAATTTCTCCACTAAAGATTGCATATCTTCCATACTGTGTACAACTAGAGCACTGTCGTCGGCCAAGAGCATTTCTCTTACTACCTTTATCGATGTCTTACTCTTGGCTTTAAACTGTGCCACACTGAACAAGTCTGCTTCTTTCCTTGTTTGAATGTATACTCCTTCTGAAGTGTCTTTGAAGGCCACCTCAATCTTGGCAGCCAGATATAGCGAGAAGAGTGTAGGCGCCAGCACACACCCTTGTTTCACCCCGTTGCTTACTGAAAAGTCTTTAGATGCTGAACCACTCATTGCCACATTTGCTTGCATACCTGTATGGAGTGCCTCGATCAGGCTGACAAACTTCTCTGTACAGCCATATTTCTTGAGTACCTGCCAAAGTCCTTGTTGCGAAACAGTATCGAAAGCTTTACGGAAGTCAATGAAGACTACATAAAGTGGCATGTTCTGTTCGATACACTTTTCTTGAACCTGTTTCAAGCAGAAAATCATGTCCATTGTGCTTCTTCCACTTCTAAAGCTGCACTGGGTTTCCGGTAGTACATTCTGCGAGATGTGTTCGTTGAGTCTGTTCAGTAGTACACGTGAGAGAATCTTACCAACAGTGGCTAGCAGTGATGTACCTCGGTAATTTCCACAATCTTTCCTGTCACCTTTGTTGAACAAAGGCACAATACTTGCATCCTTCCAGTCTTAAGGTACTTTCTGGGCATCCCATATCTCTTGGATGAGCTCGTGCAGGCAGTTGGTCAGCTGAACACCACCAAATTTCCACAGTTCTGCTGGAATTCCATCCCTTCCTGGAGCTTTACCATCCTGTGTTGTCCTGATAGCTACCATTAGTTCATCAAGATTTGGTGGTTCATCCAGACTAGAGCTTCTTTAGCCTCTTCAGTGAGATCTCCAGGGTTGTTTAGTAGTTGGTCAAAGTGGTCTGCAAATCTGTCCAGGATCTTGTCTTTCTCCAGCAAAACCGTTTCACCATCCATAGCCTTTAGTTGGATCAATCCTCTTGGTTTAGGGGCATAGATTTCTCTCAGACCTGTGAAGAGTGTTTCCATGTCCTTGATGTCTGCTGCAGTTTGAAGTTTCTCCACTTTTTCATCCCACCAGTTGGACTTCATCTCTCTGGTGTGCTTCTGTAGCTCCCTCTGAGCCTTTGAGTATTTCTTCTTCTTCGACCTTGTGTTACACTGTAGATTTTCCTGCCTAGCTGTATTTCTCACTTCTAGTAGTTTCTATGTTCATCATGCTCATCAAACCAATCTTGATGTTTCCTCTCAGGGTAGCCTAATACATCATTCGCAGTCTGATACACCGTATCGTTCAGTGTTGCCCATTTCTCTTCTATGTCATTCTCTGAGTTGTTGCTGTCCCAGTCTTTCAAGTTTTCATCCATTTCCTGTGTATTCTTCCTGCTTCTTTTGACCTTTCAGTGCACTAGTGTTTAGCTTCCGTGGTGGCTTTGCACCCGTCCTGCAGTGCTGTTTTCAACTGCAAATCCTTAATCTAGATCTCAGCATAACATGATCAGTACCACAGTCCGCACCTCTCATTGCTCTGGTGTCCAATACATCCCTTATGTCTCTCTGCTTTACTATGATGTAGTCTAACAAGTGCCAGTGCTTGGATCTTGGGTGCATCCATGTCTTCTTGTGTGTGTCCTTGTGCTTAAATAGAGTGTTTGTTATCACAAGGTTGTACTCTGAACATAGCGCAAGTAGAAGTTCTCCATTAGCATTGCACTTACCTACTCCATGACTGCCGAGCATTCCTTTCCATTTCTCAGTGTCCGAACCAGATCTGGCATTAAAATCTCCAACAAGTATCAGCCTGTCATCAGTCGGTACACGCCTGATAGTCTCACATAAATCACTGTAGAACTTTTCCTTCGCCTCCTCTGTGTTGGTCATTGTTTGGGCATATACACTTATGAGTGTGGCATACATCTTCCACTGTAGTGGGAGTCTCATAGTCATTATCCTGTCATTGTTTGGCACCAGTTCCTCATCAAGCATTGCTGCTATCATCTTTCTAACTGCAAAGCCGACTTCTGCTTCTCTCTTTTCTTGAGTTGATTTCCCACTCCAAAAGAAGATGTACCCATGGTCTTCCAAGCTGTCATATCCAGGCAATCTTGTTTCACTAACTGCAGCTATGTCTACAGCATAACAAAGGAGGAAACCCAGTGTTTGGTGATATCCATGGGTTCCAGACATCACGTAGTCATTGCCTGCAAGGGATTCTCAACAGAGTATTAAAAATTAACATTTTACTTATGGTAATGTTAATTTGTCCAGTTACTTTTGAGCCCCTGAAATGAGGAGATTTAGTATAAAAATGGTTGCATTTCCTACACTGTAACTCACCTTTGGATGTGAATACCTCAAATTAAAGCTGAGAGTCGGTACCTTAAGCTCATATTGATTATATAACTGTATCTTGAATGTGTTTTGGTATACAGCTAAAGTAACAAAACTTGTGTCAGTGTTTAAATATACAGACGTGGACAAAATTGTTGGTACCCCTCTGTTAATGAAAGAAAAACCCACAATGGTCACAGAAATAACTTGAATCTGACAAAAGTGGTAATAAATAAAAATTCTATGAAAATTAACCAGTGAAAATCAGACAATGCTTTTGAATTGTGGTTCAACAGAATTATTTTAAAAAACAAACTCATGAAACAGGCCTGGACAAAAATGATGGTACCCCTAGAAAAGATTGAAAATAATGTGACCATAGGGACATGTTCAACCAAGATGTGTCCTCTAATTAACATCACAGGTGTCTACAAACTTGTAATCAGTCAGTCGGCCTATTTAAAGGGTGACAAGTAGTCACTGTGCTGTTTGGTGACATGGTGTATACCACACTAAACATGGACCAGAGGAAGCAAAGGAGAGAGTTGTCTGAGGAGATTAGAAAGAAAATTATAGACAAGCATCCATCCATCCATCCATCCATCCATCCATCTTCTACCGCTTTTCCGGAGGTCTGGGTCGCGGAGACAGCAGTTCAAGCAGAGAAGCCCAGACTTCCCTCTCCCCAGCCACCTGCTCCAGCTCTTCAGAGGGGATACCAAGGCGTTCCCAGACCAGATGGGAAACATAGTCTCTCCACCGAGTCCTGGGTCTGCCCCGGGGTCTCCTCCCAGTGGGACGTGCCTGAAACACCTCAAGTGGGAGGCGTCCAGGAGGCATCCTAATCAGATGCCCATACCACCTCAACTGACTCCTTTCAATGTGGAGGAGCAGCGGTTCTACTCTGAGCCTCTCCCGGATGACTGAGCTCCTCACCCTATCTCTGAGGGTGAGTCCAGCAATCCTACGGAGAAAGCTCATTTCAGCCGCTTGTATCCGCGATCTCGTTCTTTCGGTCATTACCCAAAGCTCGTGACCATAGGTGAGAGTAGGAACGTAGATTGACTGGTAAATTGACAGCTTTGCCTTAGAACTAAGCTCCCTCTTCACCACAACAGACCGGTACAACGTCCGCATCACTGCAGATGCTGCTCCAATCCGTCTGTCGATCTCTCGCTCCATTTTCCCCTCACTCGTGAACAAGACCCCAAGATACTTAAACTCCTCCACTTGGGGCAGGAGCCTGTCCCCAACCCAGAGAGGACAATCCACCTTTTTCCGGCTGAGGACCATGGACTCGGACTTGGAGGTGCTGATTCTCATCCCAGCCGCTTCACACTCAGCGGCAAACCGTCCCAGCAAGAGCTGTAGGTCATTGCTGGATGAAGCCAACAGGACAACATCATCTGCAAACAACAGAGATGAGATCCTGTGGTCACCAAGCATGACATCCTCCATTCCCTGGCTGTGCCTAGAAATCCTGTCCATAAAAATTATGAACAGGATCGGTGACAAAGGGCAGCCCTGGCGGAGTCCAACTCTCACTGGGAATGACTCCGACCGAGTGTTGGCAATATGAACCAAACTCTCACAACGGTCGTACAGAGACCGAATAGCTCGTAACAACAAGCCCGATATCCCACACTCCCGAAGCACCCCCCACAAAAATCCACGAGGGACGCGGTCAAATGCCTTCTCCAAGTCCACAAAACACATGTAAACTGGTTGGGCAAACTCCCACGAACCCTCAAGAATTCTCGAGAGGGTAAAGAGCTGGTACGTGGAATAGACAAGCATGTTAAAGGTAAAGGCTATAAGACCATCTCCAAGCAGCTTGATGTTCCTGTGACTACAGTTGCACATATTATTCAGAAATTTAAGATCCACAGGACTGTAGCCAACCTCCCTCGACGTGGCCGCAGGAGGAGACGGATAATACGAATGGTAACAAAAGAGCCCAGAACAACCTCTAAACACATTCATGGTGAACTCCAAGGTCAAGGTACATCAGTGTCAGATCGCACCATCCGTCGTTGTTTGAGCCAAAGTGGACTTCATGGGAGACGACCAAGGAGGACACCACTGTTGAAAACAAATGATAAAAAAGCCAAACTGGAATTTGCCAAACTGCATGTTAACAAGCCACAAAGCTTCTGGGAGAATGTCCTATGGACAGACGAGACAAAACTGGAACTTTTTGGCAAGGCACATCAGCTCTATGTTCACAGACGCAAAAATGAAGCATACCAAGAAAAGAACACTGTCCCTACTGTGAAACATGGAGGAGGTTCTGTTATGTTCTGGGGCTGCTTTGCTGCATCTGGCACAGGGTGTCTTGAATGTGTGCAGGGTACAATGAAATCTCAAGACTATCAAGGTGTTCTAGAGAGAAATGTGCTGCCCAGTGTCAGACAGCTTGGTCTCAGTCATAGGTCATGGGTCTTGCAACAGGATAATGACCCAAAACACACAGCTAAAAACACCCAAGAATGGCTAAGAGCAAAACATTGGACTATTCTAAAGTGGCCTTCTATTGTATGAGCCCTGATCTAAATCCTATTGAACATCTGTGGAAGGAGCTGAAACATGCCGTCTGGAGAAGGCACCCTTAAAACCTGAGACAACTGGAGCAGTTTGCTCATGAGGAGTGGGCCAAAATACCTGCTGAGAGGTGCAGAAGTCTCATTGACAGTTACAGAAATTGTTTGATTGCAGTGATTGCCTCAAAAGTTGTGCAACAAAATACGTATTAAGTTAAGGGTACTATCATTTTTGTCCAGGCCTGTTTCATGAGTTTGTTTTTTAAAATAATTCTGTTGAAGCACAATTCAAAATCATTGTGTGATTTTCATTGGTTAATTTTCATAGAATTTTTATTTATTACCACTTTTATTAGATTCAAGTTATTTCTGTTATCATTGTGGGTTTTTCTTTCATTAACAGAGGGGTACCAACAATTTTGTCCACGTCTGTATATGGACCGGGGCAGCGTGGTGGCGGAGTGGTTAGCACTGCGGCAGCACAGCAACTCACCTTTGGCCGGGGGATCCTGAGTTCGATCCCAGCCCCCGACCAACAGTGATCTGTGTGGAGTTTGCATGTTCTCCCCGTGTCTGCGTGGGTTTACTCCGGGATTTTTCCGGTTTCCTCCCACATGCCAAAAACATGGAAGTTAGGTTAATTGGCATCAAAACTGGGGATTCTAAATTGTCCTTAGGTATGACTGTGAGAGTGAATGGTTGTCTGTCTTTCTGTGTTGGCCCTGTGATGGACTGGCAATCTGTCCAGGGTGTACCCTGCCTCTCGCCCAAAGATGCTGGGATAGGCTCCAGCCCCCCCCCCCCCCCCCCCGCGACCTGAAAAGGATTAAGCGGAAGAAGATGAATGAATGAATATATATGGACCTAACTGTAAGTTCTGAACGGTGATTTCTAGTCCCCTAAAATGTTACGTGTCCCTAGAGCCTGAACAAGGCAACTAAATCGAGCAACTGTAACAAGAGCCTACAGGCCAATGGGGGAGTTACTGTTAAGAGGTGTAGTCGATAGTTAGGGGGTCGTGGCTGGGTGTTGTAGCAGATTGAGCAGAGCCCTTAACACTAGCCTAGGCAGTTGTGGCATGTGTAAAATATTGTGACAAATGTGTAATTGTGAATGGGGCCTTTAAATTGGTATATCTCATCCTCAAATAACGGTCACCTTGCTACAGCCTCACAGTACAAGTGTGTCACTAAGAGAAAAAGTAAACAATTCTGTGATGTATGTGTATCAGAGGGATTGGTGCTGCTTTCTATAAAGAAACTCAAGTTTAAATATTTGAGAAAATGTGCATGGATACCACACTGCTGTATTGTAAACAGAGAAAAAAAATACATGATCTGACAAGGCTTTCTCTTAAATTTTGGATTTTTTTCTCACAGATTTCCAAATTGTTTTTTTTTTTTTTGGGGGGGGGGGGTAGTGGGAAAATCGCTTCAAAGTGACCCTTTTGCCACCCAGTAATACTTTTTGTTCAACAAGAACTTCACTGTCTTGTCATCTTTTGATGTGTGGGTGCTAATTAGCCAAGTCAGACTTCTTGTGCAGGTAATTAATTGCTCGTAGGACGCTGAGATGTATGGGCACAGCTTTGCAGCGGAGGATTGCCGGACTGCAACTTGTGTATTTTTCCCCCATTTGTGGTCAGAATAATTTCTCAGGGCGTGATACATGGAATATCCCTGACTGTGCTCCGCCGCAGAGATAAAGCGAGGCGAGGAGGCTTGTAGAGCTGTGTGTGGATTCCCGCAAATTGTCTGGATGAAGAGGCGCTCATGTCTCACATGTTTCATGATCTTTTTCATTTGTCTGTCTCTTCTTTCCTCTATTCTTCATCCTCTTTTCATCTTTATACCTCACTGCTGGACTTCTATCCTCCTATCATGTTTTTTTTTTTCCTTTCCGTCTCCTCTTTACCTTTATCTCTGTGCCATATGTTTGTCTCCATTGCCTCCCCTTCCCGTTCGCTCCTTTCCTCTTGCTGGTCTGGGATCAGTGGCATCTAATGCTTTTCCACCCCGCCTGATTAAGTCAGCACATGTACCCTCTTTAAATTATCGCTTGCACACATACACACCCGTGCGCGAGCGTCCCCACAGACCTAATCAGTCTGTCTCTTAGTTCTCTCTCTCTCTCACACACACACACACACCACTCCAGACCTAATGAAAAAACATGAGCACTGCTAAAAACGAAGGCGAGATGGACAGATGGGGGGAGAGGGAGAGAGAGAAGGAGAGGGTAGCGGCTAAAATAAAATGTGGAGCAGCAATTCATTAAGTAAGCAGCCAGCAGTCGCACTCAGACTTATTGTTTTCAATCAGTGTTTGTGATATCGCACAGCGCCGCAGTAGCAGAGGGTTGGGGAAAGGAAAAAGAAAAGGTAGCTCTGAGACAGAGACTCAAGGTGAGGCTAACAGTCAGTGCAAGGCTGCCACTGAAAACATTCAATCAACATGCTGATGCATACCTACAGAAACCCGGCTGCTCTGTTAGCCGCTACATGCTGCTCTAGTTAGCCAAACAAAGCTAAATGGATGTATTGTGCAGTAATGTGGGTTTGTGTTGCATTAGTCTACACTCAGACAGCTGCATGTGTATAAAGGAAACGGTGAGGGGGGTGCCATGTTGAGTGAAGGATGCCGGTACTGTAAATGTGCACATACGTGAAAAACTTGAGGGAGATAATGTGTTAAGCGAGTGAAGGGATGAGCAAAAATGAGCTTCATCCAACGTGTGTGTGAACGTGTGTGCACCCGCATGTGCACCATCTGATTATGATGATAAAGTCCCCCGTCGGGACTCTTGCCGCCACAGTCCTCACATAGTCTAATGAGAAACAGTTTCCGTAGTTACCAGGTGTTACAGCCGGTAGCTTTGTGGTGTCCTGTTGTGAAGAACAAAGGAGATGGAGAGGAGAGAAAGACGCCGATCAGGGCGGCGAGAGTGGTGGCAGCTGAGGAAACCAGACGATTTAAAAAAAGAAAAGTGTAAGTGATCAACTTAACCGTGTGTTTGCCTGTGCTGATATTTGAGATGCTCGCCGTGTCTGTTGTGTGCCGTGAGTGGAGAAGGTGAATCTGTATAATAAGCTCAGGGACCTTCAGATCGATCTGCATCAAAGTGGTGAGAACACCAAGGTGGAGTGTGGTCAAATAATATTATACACCTCTGAGGTTAAAAAAAAAAAAAAAAAGCCACTTATGGCAGCATCAGTTAGATCCAGAAAGTTGTTACTTCAGGAGATCAACTGGTTTTCTATACCTAATTCTTGTTTTTTCAAACAGTAGTTCTGAAGATATTCAGTACATAGTCTTAGATTTTTATGTTTATTTCTACAGTTTATCCATTTTGAGCTCATAGCGCTCAAGATGCTAGCTATCTCACTAAAAATCGAGGCTGTTTTAGTGTCTCACTCGCAATAACACCAATTGTGATCTTGGCTAAACAGATGTGTATGGAAGCTGTCATTGAAAGTTAATTGTTTTTGTGTAATAATGTAATAATCCTTATTTGTTTTGTTAACCTTGAGAAACAAATCAGGCACTTATAGATGTTACAAACTGCAGAATAGAGCCCTCATTTGGAATAATTCTTCTCTGTCGACAAATAAGTGAAAGGGTGCATCATTTATGCTTTTTTGTGTGTTAGCTATGTCCAGTTGAAGAATAATCCTAAACACATCCAAACCACGATGAAATCCTTTATCTTAGAGCAGTTTCACACCTGAAAGTCTGCACCAAGGTTCAGTTCTTGTTACATTGTATACATTTGGTCCGATTAGGTTTGTTTTCACACTGTTTCTTATCCAGGCAAATCAAATAGCTTCACGTGCTGCAACTATGATGACATTTACATTGTTAGCACAGACCGGTAGTTAACAAACATGCTACTCACTCTCCAAGGTGCAGCTCTGGACACACTGGTAACTGCACTTTAAGTTAATACAGGTGAAGACTCCATCATAGGATGTGAACTAGTTTCATCAGGTTAGTATATTATGCAGGTCTTACAGTAGTTAAAAAGGACGTTTGCCCTTCTCATCAGTCGTAATGATCTTCAGGTAGCATTACTTGTTCATTTTTTTTTCATAAATTGTCCATCTAATCTGAAAATATCTGTTTCTGTGTCTTGATTTTTTTCCCAATGGACTGTTAACCTCTTACCCCTGCCAAGTTCTACAGCAGCAAATTTTTTCCTTTTTTAGGCTGCCATAGCTTCCTGTGTTTCGTCCGAAAGTCTAAAGCTTTTTTTTTTTTTTTTTTTAATTGCTTTCACACTCTAAACAAACCAGACCAAGGTTCAGTTTGATCCAGAACAAGATTACCTCTTTTTGTCAAACCAAATTTCAGGTCTTTGGTCAAGATCATGATTTGGGCAAGGTTTCACACCTAAAAGTTTGGTACAAACCAAAGGATAAGGGATGAGGACCTGTACTTGTACAGCACTTTTTCTAGTCACAAAAACCACTCAAAGCACTTAACTAGTAGCTAAACCAACCCTCTGTTGTACAGGCCTATCAGAGGGACAGTTTAGATTGTGGGAGGAAACCGGAGCTCCTGGAGTAAATCAGCACAGGGAGAATATGCAAACTCCACACAGAAAGGTTCCCACCCCTGCCAGCCTGGGGAGTCAAACCTGGACCCTTCTAGCTGTGAGGCAACAGTGCTAACCACTGAAAAGTCAGAAAGTCTGGACCACACAGGTTAGGAGTGAAAGCACTCTTAAAAATTTTTGGCTCATTCCACTAAAAGTGAAACGAGCCAATGCCTTGTCTATCTGCAATTTGTGAGAATTGCTACTCCTAGGCAACTGCTCAGATGGTCATCGAACGCACACACAGTCATTTAAAGGTGGGTCTGCATCCAGGCTTTGCTCAAGGTTAAAACATGAAAATGGCACTACAACAAAATATAATAACTCCTGGAATCCCTTTTGTCCAATTAAATTGCTGTCAGAACTACCTGTTGTACAAATGTGTTTATATATATATATATATATATATATATAGAGAGAGAGAGAGAGAGAAGGGAAGGCACTTTGTGGCCTCGGGGTGTGCTCATCAGGCTGGAAAGAGCTACTCCATCATTGATTGCCTGGTTTGTATAAAATGCATTTGAATCGACCATCAAACGTGGTCCAAATGAGCTTTCTGACCTTCATCTCATCTGTGTTGCTAATAGATCCAAAGGGTCCAACAGAAAGGAGCTGTGCAACAAAGGAAAAAAGAACATCCAGCACCAAACTTTGCCACTTACGTCACTGTTAAACTTCCTTGTTACTGTAATCAATATCGGCATCAGTTTAAAGGCTCCAATGTATCCTTGTATAGTATACACTGTGAAAGGCTTGTTTATGTCAAAAGCATCTCAGTGAATTCTTCCTATATCTTGGTTCTTGACACCCTTACTGCCGAAAGTTCAATTTTCTTCCAAGTTGGGAGGATGACTGACACCTAAAACTCTGCTAAAACTTCTGCCAGTGTCTCTCATGAGAACAGAGAAGAGGGAGGCGAGTTAATAAAAGTAAAAACGCGTCCTTCAAACTTTATTCCTTTTGAGAACCCATCCGAAATATATGCATATGTTTGTCTGTCCTTGCTTATTTGTTTGTGCATTTGCATTTTTTTCATGCTCTTCTCAATCAGGGTTATCTTTAAAAGCTTTGCTCTTTGTTCTTTTCTGTTGTTGTGTAATGCCGTTTCTCTCCCTCCCTTTTTTTCTGGGCCAGATCTGATCCACTGCACCAATGAGATGAACGTGAACATTCCCCAGCTGGCTGACACGCTGTTCGAGCGCACAGCCAACTCCAGCTGGGTGGTGGTCTTCAAAGCCCTCATCACCACCCACCACCTCATGATGTATGGCAACGAGGTAGGAGGCACAGATCTGCACACGCAGCCACAAGCGGATATTGTTGGAGAGCATTTATTGAAGAGTAAATATGAAAGGGGAACACCCATAGGTATTAATGTAGAGCCGTATCTAGCTTCTTTTTGGGTTGCATTTGCAGGTCCCTGTTTTTGTAATGGGGAAGAGTTCAAAGACAAAAACATACAAAATAAACTTGGGTCATTACCTAGATAACCAGAAAATAAATTAAACCATTACATAAAATAAAAATTTAATCAGAATCCATATGAACTTGGAAAATCTACAAGAAAATGTTAAAAGTTTATTAAAAAAGTAGCAAAATTGGAATTAAATAGATATAACAAAAACATACCAGATACATGCACAAAATGTATGGAAAGTAAAGGAACCCTATTTCACTGTTTATGGGAATGTAGAAAAATCAGAATGTTTTGGGAAGAGGTGAGGGTAACAATTGAAAAAATAATTTCAAAACAATTCACATTGAACCCTAAACTGTTTTTGTTGGGTCTGTATCCAGAAAAACATAACTTTAATAAGAGTGAAAGAGCATTCATAGACCTCGGTTTGCTTAATGCCAAAAAATGTATTGCACTACTGTGGAAAAAGACTCATAGACCAGATGTGACTCAGTGGTTAAGACAGATGTTAACCAACCTTCCACTAGAAAGAATAACATATATACTGAAATTAAAGGAAAATGTGTTTGAGAATATATGGAGACCTTTCATTGATTATGTAAAGAAATTAAACATAACTTCTGAAGAAGAAGCTGAATGATATGTGTGGACCTTGCAAATTCATTATGTATTCTTATGTAATAGATTACCTAGACTAAACAGAGGAGCATTGTTGTTGACTTGCTTTTGTTAATGGTTGTTGTTGGTTTTAGTACATTTTTTTGTTGTTGTTGTTAGTGTTTTTTTTAATTTTTAAATTACTTTAGTGTTAGTGTCTGATTGTTTGTGCTATGTTTGTAAAAAAAAAAAAAAAAAAGGTTCAATAAAAAATATTGTGGAAAAAAAAAGTAGCAAAATTAAAAGAAAAAACATGCAAAATTACAAGAAAGTGATAGTTTTGAGGAAAAGAATAGCAGCCTTTAAGAAAAACAGTACAAATTTATGAGGAAAAGCATTGCAAGTTTATCAGGAAAATTTGCAATATCACAAGAAAAATGATGCACATTTACAGAAAACGGTTGTGGATTCGTAAAAAAAAAAAGTAGCAAATTTATGAGGGGGGAAAAGCAAATTTGAGGAAAGCTGCAAATTTATGAGAAAAAGTGACAAAATTGTGAAAAAGTAGCAACTTTCTGAGAAAATGTTAGAAATTAAAAAGGAAAAGGGAAGCAAATGTAGCAGAAAATGGCAAAATTATGAGGAAAAAAATCGAAATTTTACAAGAAAAACATGCCAAAATTATAGGGAAAAAAGTTGAGAATTTACTAGAAAAAAGCAAATTTCTGAAAAATGCTGCAAATTTAGAAGCAAAAAAAAAAAGTACCAAATTTACTGGGGGGGGGGGGTAGCAAATTTACCAGAAGAAATGCAAATTTATGAGAAAAAAGTGCCCAATTTCTGAGAAAATTTTGCAAATTTACAAGGAAAATGGTAGCAAATTTAGCAGAAAAAAAGTACCAAAATTATGGGAAAAGGTGAGAATTTGCCAAAAAAAAAAACAAAAAAAAGTAGCCAATTTATGAGAAAAGTTGCAAATTTCTGATCAGTTGTTGCAAATTTCTGATTAATTGTTGCAAATTTGGACCCAGCTGGGCTCAGCCCTAAGAAGTTACATGGGTCCGCCCTCCAGTGGGCTCACCACCTGTGGGAGGGACCATGGGGGTCTGGTGCTCTGCGGATCAGGTGGCAGGCGAAGGTAGAGACCTTTGCGGTCTGATCTCCGGCTTTCGAAACTGGCTTTTGGGTCATGGAACATCACCTCTCTGATGGGGAAGGAGCTGGAGCTGGTGCACGAGGTTGAGAGATACCAGCTAGATATATTTGGGCTCATCTCAACACACAGCTCCGGTTCTGGAACCAGTTTTCTGAAGAGGGGCTGGAACTTGGCCTCCTCTGGAGTTGCCCCGGGTGAGAGGCAACGAGCAGGGGTGGGTATTCTTGTATCCCCCCGCCTTGCTGCCTCGGCATTGGAGTTCTCCCCGGTGGTCAAAAGGGTAGTTTCCCTGCGGCTTCAGGTTGGGATATGGATCCTGACCATCATTTGTGCCTATACACCAAATGATGGTTCAGAGTACCCACCGTTTTTGGAGTCTCAGACTGGGGTGCTGGAGAGTGCTCCTCTTGGAGACTCCATGTCCTACTGGGGGACTTCAATGCACACATGGGCAACAACAGTGAAACCTGGAGGGGCGTGATTGGGAGAAACGGCCTGCCCGATCTGAACCTGAGTCGTGTTTAGTTATTGGACTTCTTTGCCAACCACGGTTTGTCCATAACAAACACCATGTTCAAGCATAACAGTGTCCATATGTGCGCTTGACACCACGACACCCTAGGTCGCAGGTTGATGATCGATTTTGTTATCGTGTCATCAGACCTGCGACCACCATGTCTTGGACACTCATGTAAAGAGCAATACAGAGCTGTCAACTGATCACCACCTGGTGGTGAGTTGGATCTGATGGCAGGGGTAGATGCCACTCAGACCCGGTAGACCTAAATGTATAGTGAGGGTGTGCTGGGAACGTCTGGCTGAGGCCCATGTCTGGAAGAACTTCAACCACATTCAGAGGGAGTCTGGAGATATGGAGTCTGAATGGGCCATGTTCTCTACATCCATTGTTGAAGCAGCTGCCCAGAGCTGTGGCTGCAGTGTTATTGGCGCATCTCGTGGTGGCAACCCCCGAACCAAGTGGTGGACACCAGTGGTGAGGGGGACCATCAAGCTGAAGGAGGAGTCCTTTCGAGCTTGGTTAGCTTCTGGGACTCCTGAAACAGCTGAGTTGTACCAGCAAGCCAAGCGGAGTGCAGCTTGGGTGGTTGCTGAAGCAAAAACTCGGGTGTGGGAGGAGTTTGGTGAGGCCATGGAACAAGACTTTCAGTTGGCCTCAAAGAAATTCTGGCAAACTGTCTGGCGACTCAGGAGGGGGAAGCAGCTCCCTGTCCACACAGTGTATGGTGCACATGGGGGACTGCTGACTTTGACTGGGGATATCGTTGGGCGGTAGAAGGAATACTTTGAGGATCTCCTCAATCCCACTGACATGCCTTCCACAGAGGAAGCAGGGCTTGAGGATGAGGGGGACAACTCACCCATCACAGAGGCTGAGGTTGCTGAAGTGGTTAAAAAACCTGTTTGGCGGCCGGGCCCCTGGGGTGGACGAGATTCGTCCTGAGTACCTCAAGGCCCTGGATGTTGTAGGGCGGTCATGGTTGACATGCCTCTGCAATGTTGCGTGGCGGTTCGGGACAGTGCCTTTGGCATGGCAAGCCGGGGTGGTGGTTCCTCTTTTTTAAAAGGGGGACCAGAGGGTGTATTCCAACTTAAGGGGATCACACTTCTCAGCCTCCCTGGGAAGGTCCATGCCATGGTACTGGAGAGGAGAGCCGACCACTGGCCAAACCTTGGATCCAGGAGGTGCAGTGTGGTTTTCGTCTTGGCCGTGGCGCATCGGACCAACTCTTTACCCTCTCAAGAATCCTCAAGGGTTCGTGGGAGTTTGCCCACCCAGGCCCCATGTCTTTTGTGGACTTGGGAGACAGCATTTGACTGCATCCATTGTGGTCTCTTGTGGGGGGTGCTGTGGGAGTATGGGATATTGGGCTCGTTGTCACGTGCTATCCTTCCCCTATACGACCGTTGCAAGAGTTTGGGTTTGTATTCCCAACACCCAGTCAAACTTGTTTCCAGTGAGAGTTGGACTCTGCTAGGTCTGCCCTTTGTCACCAATTCTGTTCATAATTTTTTATGGACAGAATGTCTAGGTGCAGCCAAGGACCGAAGGGTGTCATGCGCTGTGACCACAGGATCTCTTCTCTGCTGTTTGCAGATGATGTTGTCCTGTTGGCTTCATCGACAAATGACCTACAGGCCTGCTGCAGCTCCCAGTCCAGGACACAGTCCAAGGATGGATAATTTTTTCACATATAAGGGGTTGTTCAGAACTCCTTATTCAAAGATATAGAGTGATGATAATTAAGTCAGTGGTGGTAATGCACCTGTAAGCTGGTTGCCAACTGCCAATCAAATCTAAAAGAAGAACAAAAAGAAGACCTATAGGCCTTGCTGGGATTGTTTGCTACTGAGTGTGAAGCAGCTGGGATGAGAATCAGCACCTCCAAGTCAGAGTCCATGGCCCTTATCCGGAAAAATGTGGATTTTCCTCTCTGGGTTGGGGACAAGCTCCTGCCGCAAGTGGACAAGCTTAAGTATCTCAGGGTCTCATTCATGAATGAGGGGAGAATAGAGTGAGGGATTGACAGACGGATTGGAGCGGCATCTGCAGTGATGTGGATGTTGTACCAGTCTGTTGTGGTGAAAAGGGAGCTGAACTCTAAAGCAAAGCTGTTGATTTACTAATCAGTCTATGCTCCTACCCTAATCCTATGGTCATGAGCTTTGGGTAATGACCGAAAGAATGAAATTGCGGATACATGCAGCTGAAATTAGCTTTCTCTGTAGGATTGCTGGACTCACCCTTAGAGATAGGGTGAGGAGCTCAGTCATCCAGGAGAGGCTCAGAGTAGAACCGCTGCTCTTCCATCTCGAAAGGAGCCACTTGAGGTGGTTTGGGCATCTGATCAGGATGCCTCCTGGACACCTCCCTCTTGAGGTGTTTCGGGCACATCTCACTGGGAGGAAACCTCTGGGCAGACCCAGGACTCACTGGAGAGACTACGTCTTCCAGCTGGCTTGGGAACATCTTGGTATCCTCTCTGAAGAGCTGGAGCAGGTGGCCAGGAAGTCTGGGCTTCTTTGCTTGAGCTGCTTCCTCCGTGAACCGGACCTCCGGAAAAGTGATAGAAAATGTATAGATGGATGGATGGATGTTGCAAATTTACCAGGAAAAAAAGTAGCAAATTTACCGAAAAACAAAACAAAACACAAAAAAAAACAAATTTACCAGAAAGACTAAAATTATGTGGAAAAATTTTGAACTTTTATGGAAAAAAGTTGTGAATTTGTAAGGAAATCTTCTTCTTCCTCTTTCTGCTGCTCCCTTTAGGGGTCCCCACAGCAGATCATCTGCCTCCATCTCACCCTATCCTTTTCATCTTCCTCTTTAACACCAACCCTCTCCGTGTCCTCCGTCACTACATCCATGAATCTTCTCTGTGGTCTTCCTCTTTTCCTCCTGCCTGGCAGCTCCATCTTCAACATCCTTTGTCCAGTATATCCACTATCCCTCCTCTGCACATGTCCAAACCATCTCAGCCTTGCCTCTCTTACTTTGTCTCCAAACCGCTTAACCTGAGCTGTTCCTCTGATATACTCATTTCTCATCTTGTCTCTCCTCGTCATTCCCAATGAAAATATTAGCATCTTCAACTCTCCCAGCTCCAGCTCCTGTCTTTTTGTCAACGCCACCGTCTCCAAACCATGCATCATAGCAGGTCTCAATACCGTCTTGGAAATCTTCCCTTTCACTCTTGCTACTACCCTTCTGTCACAAATCACTCCTGACACTCGTCTCCACCCACTCCACCCTGCCTGCACTCTCTTCTTCACCTCTCTTGTACATTTACCATTGCTTTGGATGGTTGTCCCCAGGTATTTAAACTCATCTACTTTCACCATCTCTACTCCTTCCATCTTCACCGTTTCACCTGCCTCCCTGTCATTCACACTCATGTGAATTTGTAAGGAAATAAGTAGTAAATTCACCAGGAAAAAAGTAGCAAGTTTATGAGGAAAAAAAGTTGCAAATTTATAAGAAGAAAGTGACAAAATTACAAAAAAAAGTTGGAAATTTTCCAGAGAAAAGTAGTAAATTTATAAGAAAAAAGTTGCAAATTTGCAATAAAAAATGCTTATGCTTAGTGCTGGTGCTTCAGAAGCATTTTATTCCATTATGTCACATGATATAGAAAGGTTTATGATGATGCTTGGGGGAGGCATTTTTCTTTATTCAGACTGGGGAGGGGACATGTCCTCCCTGTGCCCCCTTTGATTTACGCCTCTGCACACTGCTGAAAAAACCTCACGGGCTAGTCGGTGCCGGCTCCATCAATAAATGATAGTATTACTCAACTCTGCTCGCCTGCACACATTCACAACATACACATTTGGATCTTTTATTCATGATCAATCGCAGTAGGGGGACCGGTGCATACGGGGACGCAAACGGGACCGGGATGTATGTGTTGGACACCAGGCGTGAATGATTGAAACAGCCGCAGAGTTCAGAGAAATTAATTAGCTGCGTGCGAGCTGGAGGCGAGATAGGGGACGAGGACAGAAGCAAACGAATAATCAAATAAATTAACTTAATATAAAAAAAACAGGGTTGGAAGCCGGGAGAGTAGCATTGGCCCCTCAGCGGATTTCATGGAAACATTCAAAGGCATGGATGTGAAATTGAAATTCATGCAGCCCTACTTTGTTCATGACAACTTTATTTATTAATTTTTTTATGAATTGTGATGAGCTCTCATCTGGACCCATGTCAGTGGTCGATTTACTTAGTTTCTTTTTAGACAGCAGTTTAGTTTAATTTGCAGTTTGTGCAGCTACTTCAAAGAGTCATTTGCAGCAATTTTTGGCCAAAAAATGTTCACAAGTCTGTAACATTCAAAACGGCAATATTGATTGAATTATAGTTTTCCATACATTTGTGACTCAGTTCTTGTAAAAAAATTTTTTGCAAAATTTAAGGCTTTTTTGTCAATTTCAGTTTAAATCTCATTAATGTAACACTCCATTCTCATATGTTTGTTAGTTTACTCATCAACTATTGACTTTTTTTTTCCTTATGATTTAGATTTCTTTTCCCCACAAATTTGAGACTTTTTTTCTGGTAAATTTGTGACTTTGATAAGCTTTTATTAGTCCTACAATGGGGAAATTCCAGAATTGGAGCACTGGAAAAATGTATCAGCTTTACAAGGGGGAAAAAAGGTCCTCAAATTTTAAAGAGAAGCTGAAAATTTAGGAAAAAAGTCACAAATTTACATGGAAAATTTTATAGATGTGTATGAAAGTGGATTCAAAGTTATCTGACAACAAAAGTAAGTATACAAGACAAAAAGCATCAAATTTACAAAAAAAAAAACCCCTCCCAAATTTGCATGAATACATTTGCACATAAGCGGAAAAAGGTTCAAATGTACGTGACAAAAATCGCAAATGTATGATGAAAAAGTAAAAATTTCAACAAAAGCTGAAAATTTAGGAAAAAGGTAAAATTTAAAATGAAAAATTATTTATTTATAGGAAAAGTGTAGTTACAAGAAAAAAAAAAGACTTCAAATTTCCATGGAAAATATCCAAATTTATAAGAAAAGTCACATAAAAAACATTGATGCTGCTAATGCAGTTTACTAAAAGATTAGAAAAAATGTACAGAATATGCAAATATTCGCTCTGGATCACTCCCAAAACTGGTATTCACTAAAGATTTATTGTGTGCTCATCATCTGTGTCAAGCTGATTTCATCTATCAGACACATAGGCTTAGACTGGTATTGTACACATGTGTACTCCACCATGAAACACAAGAACTGAAGCTCACTCAAACGCTGACACACCCTGGGTTGCATTCCTTTTAGTTTCAGTATGGGGAAGCATTGGTTCCTTGTTTAGTGCAGATCACTTGTGTCAACATTATGTAACATTTCCTTTCAGATTTCCTTGTTTATTGCATTAATCAAAACTTCCCCTTATAGGAGGAAGAGTCGGGTGTGAGATTATTGTTTTGCTGTGGTTTAACAGAGGAGCTGCTTCCAAAACAGTTTCACATGCAGATAATTCGCAAAAGTGCTTTACAATTTAATGTTTTGGACGAGGTGCTATGGCCTAAAATTCACATCTTTGTGTAATTTGAAGCACATGCAATAATGATATATATTGTAAATTGATAAATACATACACACAGTGATGTGAAAAAGTGTTTACCCCTTCCTAATTTCTCTTTTTTTTTTGCATGTTTGTCACACTTATATGTTTCAGGTCATCAAACAGATTTAAATATTAGACAAAGATAACACAAGTAAACACAAAATGCAGTTTTTAAATGAAGGTATTTATGATTATTAAGGGGGAAAAAATCCAAACCTACATGGCCCTGTGTGAAAAAGTGATTGCCCCCAAACCTGATAACTGGTTGGGCCACCCTTAGCAGCAACAACTGCAATCAAGCATTTGTGATAACTGGCACTTTACAGCACTGTGGAGAAATTTTGGTCCACTCATCTTTGCAGAATTGTTGTAATTCAGCCACATTGGAGGGCTTTCGAGCATGGACTGCCTTTTTAAGGTCATGCCACAGCATTTCAATCGGATTCAGGTCAGGACTTTGACTAGACCACTCCAAAGTCTTGATTTTGTTTTTCTTAAGCCATTCAGAGGTGGACTTGCTGTTGTGTTTTGGATCATTGTTCTGCTGCAGAGCCCAAGTGCGCTTCAACTTGAGGTCACGAACAGATGGCCGGACATTCTCCTTCAGGATTTTTTGGTAGACGGCATAATTCATGGTTCCATTTACCACAGCAAGTCTTCCAGGTCCTGAAGCAGCAAAATAGCCCCAGACCATCACAGTACCACTACCACTTTTCCATTTTATTTAGTGAATGACTGCTTGTGTGATTAGGAAAACATACATCGGCTATAATTTTAGCACTTTGTTATTGAACATCACTGTAGTTTGATAATGTTGTACGTACACATTGTATAGCGGCTGGATGCAGAGAGAAGAGCTTTTCTGAAAACTGCTTTTCTGAAATGCTGTTACTTTTATGCCGGATGTAATGGGACACACACCTTCCAAAATGTTCAACTTTTGTCTCGTCAGTCCACAGAGTATTTCCCCAAAAGTCTTGGGGATCATCAAGATGTTTTCTGGCAAAACTGAGACGAGCCTTTATGTTCTTCCCCATGGAGGGGGCCGTCACAATACACACACAGTGGAGATCAAAATTAGAGAACAATGTATTGATACTTGATTTATCCCCCCCCCATCCCGAGAAACTGCTATGATGATGATTCTAACATATGTTATTCTTCATTGTTCAGAATTTTACATTTTACAGAATATCATCTGTGGCTATACTACTGCTTTACTAGCATGTTGTTTTTTTTTTAAATAACCAAGGCACTTCAACACAAATGTTTATTTTGTAAAAAAAACAAACAAAACAATGAGCAAAATTGGAGAACAGTAACCACTGTGATTTAAACATTGTTTTTTTTAGGGCTATAGGATTAAAAAATTAATTGGAGGTGTAGCAGCCCTTGCTTTTAATGACTTCAGCACATCTGCACCCACAGGACATCACTAGTTTCTCACACTGCTCTGGTTTGGGGGACAGGATTGTACAAAGACTCTCAGTGGGAAATTGGTTAAACACTGCAGCTGGAATTGCTCACCAGTTCAGTGCTGAACAAGGCAAGGATCTTTCTCGGCACACAATGTCTCTCTGCTTTAGACAGTTTGGACTCAAAGCTCACTCTGCAGTGACCAAACCTCTCATCAGCAGAAAGAATAAAAAGGCTAGACTTACCTTTGCTGAGGAGCATGTTGTATGGACAGAGGAGAACTGGTCCAGAGTGCACTTCAGTGATGAGAGTAAGTTCAATTTATTTGAGTCTTATGGGAAACAGTATGTTTGGCGTCAGTCTTGATTTTAAGATCACGGTTTGGTTCATGTTCGGTACAGTAAGGAAACAAAAGGCAAAACATAAAACTGCTTAGTTTTTTATAAGCGGGAACAGCTTTACTGACAAAAAAAACCCTGCAAACTGCCAGCAGTAAATTCTCCAATAAATAAAATAAATGAAATAAAAATAAAATAAATATATTCTCTTGTTAGGAAATGAACGATGTAGTCAAGTGCAACAATAGAAGTTTGAACAGCCTATTACAAAAAGTTCCCATAGCTAAATATAATGACTCATGAAACATGAGTTGGAAACTTGAACTTGACAGCTTAATCAAGTGTTTGTCCCTACACAATTAAATAACAGACATTAAATTTCGGTCTTTTAACCCCCTAAAAATAAAGAAATAAAACTCAGATATCTGCTTCTGCTGCTGTTGTAACTCTACTGTTCAAAACAAACTGGAGTATATTAGAGAAGAATATTCAACTCCTTTAAAGTAAACAAAAAAACAAAACAGTCCATCCCATTTGAAACCTTGCTGGATCTGGAAGTTTAAAAGTTTAATTAGGTTTCAGATGAAAATTAAAAGAAATATCAGTTTAAAATTATTTAATTTACAGTGCAGGAATATGAGCTTTCACTACACATACAGTGAAATATTTAAGCTGTTTTAATTTGTGATAATTATGGTTCTTTTTTTAAATTAAATTACAAATCATGGTATTTTAATTTCATGAGATGCACTAATATTCAGAAGGAGGGTTTATATTACAGCAACCATAATAGAGAAGATTAAAAAGAGTAAGTTAAGATAAGATAAGATAAGATAAGATAAGCCTTTATTAGTCCCACAACGGGGAAATTCCAGGATTGCAACAGCACAGGGATAGCAACACTCAGAGCAACAATCAGAAGGCAAGAAAAAAAAACAAGCAAGCAAGAGCAGCTAATAAACATATGTACGTATTACTATAAAATATATATATATACACACACACACAGACACACAGTGCAGAGCATTGTAGCTGGATGGAATAATATATGAATATATGAACACACAGTGCAGAGCATTGTAGCTAGATGGAATAAATATGTAAATATATAAACACCCACAGTACGGAGCATTGCAGCTAGGTGGAATAAATATGCAAGTATATAAACACACACAGTGCGGAGCAATGTAGCTAGATGGAATAACATGTAGATATATAAATATATAAACACCCACAGTACGGAGCATTGCAGCTAGACGGAACAAATATGCAAATATATAAACACACACAGTGCAGAGCATTGCCGCTAGATGGAATGAAACAGCATAACCGTCTACCCAGCTATCCTGCATGGTATGATTATGTGCCCATACACACTCTCACCCTCCATAGCGACCGGCATGCTCCTAGTTGTATGCCGGAGAGGACCACTGTGTAAGTCAGTTGCTCATGTAATTCACTCATTTGCTGCAGTTAACATGTTACCAGCAGAACTGAAACAACTCAGCCATCAGCAACAATCATCCAAGAGAGATTATCGTCCAATGGGTAATGTTAGCACATCCTAACAGTTTAATCAGTTTTCTAAAGCAGAGACAGTTGCTCAAAGAAAATAAGGAGCACTAACTTTACTCGCTAACTGTACTGGTGTGGTGTTTAGAAGTAGCCCAACTTCAGTTGTTTATCCCCGGGTTGCAGAGCTCCGCTGACAGGCTGCCGGAGACGGGGAACGGAGTGGAAGAAGAGGTGGCGTGATATGACAGTTACAGTTTCTGTCCGTCACTCAATATAGTCCGTGTCCATACTTTGGTACACCTCTGTACTATATCGAGGGTGGCATACCAAAAAATACGAATACATGTACTGTTACACCCCTTATACAGCCGTGGACAAAATTGTTGGTACCCCTCTGTTAATGAAAGAAAAGCCCATAATGGTCACAGAAATAACTTGAATCTGACAAAAGCGGTAATAAGTAAAAATTCTATGAAAATTAACCAATGAAAATCAGACAATGCTTTTGAATTGTGGTTCAACAGAATTTCTTTAAAAAAACAAACTCATGAAACAGGCCTGGACAAAAATGATGGTACCCCTAGAAAAGATTGAAAATAATGTGACCATAGGGAAATGTTCAACCAAGATGTCCTCTAATTAATAATCACATGTGTCTACAAACTTGTAATCAGTCAGTCGGCCTATTTAAAGGGTGACAAGTAGTCACTGTGCTGTTTGTTGACAGGGTGTGTACCACACTAAACATGGACCAGAGGAAGGAAAGGAGAGAGTTGTCTGAGGAGATTAGAAAGAAAATTATAGACAAGCATGTTAAAGGTAAAGGCCATAAGACCATCTCCAAGCAGCTTGATGCTCCTGTGACTACAGTTGCACATATTATTCAGAAATTTAAGATCCACGGGACTGTAGCCAACCTCCCTGGACGTGGCCGCAGGAGGAGACGGATAATACGAATAGTAACAAAAGAGCCCAGAACAACCTCTAAACACATTCATGGTGAACTCCAAGGTCAAGGTACATCAGTGTCAGATTGCACCATCTGTCGTTGTTTGAGCCAAAGTGGACTTCATGGGAGACGACCAAGGAGGACACCACTGTTGAAAACAAACGATAAAAAAGCCAGACTGGAATTTGCCAAACTACATGTTGACAAGCCGCAAAGCTTCTGGGAGAATGTCCTATGGACAGACAAAACAAAACTGGAACTTTTTGGCAAGGCACATCCGCTTTATGTTCAGAGACGCAAAAATGAAGCATACCAAGAAAAGAACACTGTCCCTACTGTGAAACATGGAGGAGGTTCTGTTATGTTCTGGGGCTGCTTTGCTGCATCTGGCACAGGGTGTCTTGAATCTGCAGGGTACAATGAAATCTCAAGACTATCAAGGTATTCTAGAGAGAAATGTGCTGCCCAGTGTCAAGACAGCTTGGTCTCAGTCGCAGGTCATGGGTCTTGCAACAGAATAATGACCCAAAACACACAGCTAAAAACACCCAAGAATAGCTAAGAGCGAAACACTGGACTATTCTAAAGTGGCCTTCTATGAGCCCTGATGTAAATCCTATTGAACATCTGTGGAAGGAGCTGAAACATGCCGTCTGGAGAAGGCACCCTTCAAACCTGAGACAACTGGAGCAGTTTGCTCATGAGGAGTGGGCCAAAATACCTGCTGAGAGATGCAGAAGTTTCATTGACAGTTACAGAAATCGTTTGATTGCAGTGATTGCCTCAAAAGGTTGTGCAACAAAATATTATGGTACCATCATTTTTGTCCAGACCTGTTTCATGAGTTTTTTTTTTTTTTTTAAATAATTCTGTTGAACCACAATTCAAAAGCATTGTCTGATTTTCATTGGTTAATTTTCATATAATTTTTATTTATTACCACTTCTGTCAGATTCAAAGTTATTTTTGTGACCGTTGTGGGTTTTTCTTTCATGAACAGAGGGGTACCGACAATTTTGTCCACGTGTGTATATACAAAAGGGGGCTGAAAAGTTCATAGTGGTCAAATTTGACCAAATGTGGTTTATTTTTCAACATAGTCTCCCCTTCGGTCCACACACTTCTTCCATCTGTGTTGTAGCAATTGGTTGATCCCTGTGGTTGAAAAATAAACCACATTTGGTCAACTTTGACCACTCTGAACTTTTCAGCCCCCCCTCGTAGTTGTATTTCTCAAGATACACCAACAGTGACAAAGAGAGGCCTCATTCATTGCACTGACGATAATCCTAAGCTAAATTTAATTTCACCAAAGAACATTTCTTCATGGGAGACTGCTCAGAGCTGCAAAAATTAGAAACCACACAGATATTAGAAATGGCTGACAAAACTCCAGCAGACAAAGTTCCTCTTGTATTTTATCACAGAACACACAGAAGCTAGTTTACAATGAAAAGGCATTTGGTAACCATTGAAGAAAAGTCCAAAGGCAAAGACTTTGAAGCTGAAGATAAAGTAGATTGTTGATTTATACGTAGAAGCTGAATTTGAAGCATACAAGTCAGTGTTTGATTTCATCAGATGTGACTTGATGAGAAACCCAAGGATCATCTGAATGACTGAACTAATTGATATCCTATTTCAGAACAGAAGGTCAAAGGGTATTACAGGTTTATTAAGGTTTATTTTTTTTTAAAAGCTACCAGATCAAAACTGCTGTTGTAAATTTTTTAGCTCTATAGGTGTCAAGCCTTGATTAAAAAGCAAGATAACATTTACCCCTATGATTGGCAATGATTCACCAAATTGTACTGTGGGACTGACTACTAGTTGATGTATAGATCATGATAAAAATGAACCAAAACAATCATCATGCAGCTAAGAGAGACATCAGATCAGCAGGTATCTCCATCCTGAACAATTGCTTGAGCTTTGGAAATTCCTGCTACATTATTTTTTTTTTTTTTGACAAGTCAAATCAGGCTAAGTAGGTCACCGCAAAACAGCGGGAAGCAGTTTTGGAGGTGTTGCTGAACCGTAGGCTTATTTATCTCGGAGTTGTCACTGTCAGAGCGAAACCTTTTTGATGTGGCTGTCTCACCTGGAGTCACTTAAATGTGATCGCTGGAGAATGCCAATTTTCTCTCTCCGCGCTAGAAATGAGCAGCTCCCCGTCGCTGTATACGCAGTGGCGGATAATGAAAAATCTAATTATGATTATTACATCATTTGCTGTTGTTACAGGCTTACAGCATTACGTTATTGCATTCACACACACATTTACTGGCTGTAATCCATTATAAAGTTGCAACATTAAAGGATATTAGAGAAATTATTGCATTAGTTTTTCACAGTGGCTTGTAGCAGGTAAACAAGGAAAGCACTGGATAGAAATTGGGCGCTACATAGTAATATATTCCACAAATTAAAAATCCAAAGCCTTACAAGGTGTCACCAATAATTCAAGAGCATTCGACATTTAAATTGTGATGTTTTATTGCAAGCACGCTCGTGTTCATTGGTTATTAAATCTGGAAACTAAGTATGTGGCACAGTAATTGAAAGTCTCTTGTACAAACACACCTACAGTAAATTAGAGTTTGTGCATTCTCTGCTCTCACTCCGCAGTGGGAGAAGGGCTCCAGGCTGTAGTGGAGTGTGTACTCATCAGCCTGCATTCATCAGGCCTGTCAGGACACCGGTGCTGACTGAGGCTCGGCGGCCAGGTGTCCCTGCTCCCCCATGGCCGTCCCATCCATTACAGTCAGAGCTGAGAGAAATCTGGCCGTAAAATTAGAAACCACGGACCCACACAATTGGGGTCAATAGACTGTACATTCCCTTTCAGATCAACACTGTTGACCGGTTGCAGCTTGGCTGACACACTAAAGATGGCCTTGTTGGAACGGTTGACAAATTCATAGATTTACATTTACAGTAAATAAAATCTGCATCCACATCACAGATGGATTTGTTTGAGAGCGGAGGCATAAGGCATAAACTAATGCAAAATTTGATTTGAAGGCTGGCAAATAATTCTTTATGGTTATGATTAAATATAATAAGAACCATACAGCTGATGTGTCACTTTGCATATAATACAGTTTCAAGATGCTTCCTGTATGGAAAAATGAATCACATGCATTGCTCAGGTGTGATTTTGGCCTATTTTTCCACACAATTTTCAGATCTGGGCCTCTTCTATAAACTCTGATCTTTAGTTCTTTCCATAGATTTTCAGTAGGATTCAAGTCAGGTGATTGGCTAGGCCATTCTAGCGGCTTTACTTCCTTTCTCTGAAACCAGTTGACTTTTCCTTGGCTGTGTGTTTGGGATTGTTATCTTGCTGAAACGTCCACCCTCGTTTCATCTTCGTCATCCTGGTAGATGGCAGCAGATTCTTATCAAGAATGTCTCTGTATGAAGTCTGCCTGTACTCTATGCTGAAAAACAGCCCCACACTTTGATGTTCCCACCTGCCCTGGTATGTTTTTTTTTTTTCCAGCAGTGACTGAAAATTCTGAAAGGTGTCTGTCATTTGACAGATTATGCTGAGGGTGATCTAATTAAAGTCCGTTAAAAGGACAGATAATATTATGGCAGAATTTTTACAAGCCTGTCTGTCAAAATGATGCAGAACAAAAACCGTTTAGTGCAACCTCAGGTTAAAATAGGATAACCCTTTATTAGTCCCACAATGTGGAACTTAGAGGATTGCAGCAGCAAAGGGATAGGTTGAGTGCATTACTTCTTGTTTGCTTTGAAATAATTGTACCAGGTCTTTCTGAAGCACTCCACAAGTGGTCCTTGGCTCTTTGACAGCTCTTTGGATAATTCTTTTCACTCCTCTGTCAGAAATCTTGCAAAAAGCACCTGGTTGGGGCCAGTTTATGGTGAAATGACGTTCTCTCCACCTCCAGATTATGGCCCCAACTGTGCTCACTAGAACATTCAGAAGTTTAAAAATCCTTCTGTAACCAATACCATCAGTATGTTCTGCAAAAATAAGGTGATGAAGGTCTTGAGAAATCTCTGCTTCTGTCTATCATGAGAAGTTTCTTGTGTGACACCTTGGTAATGAGACACCTTTTTAAAGGCCATCAGTTTGGATTAAACCAGCTGATATTGATTTGTACTGACAAGGGACAAGATTGCTTTCTTTTAATAACAAATTTCAGCTGGTGTTTTGGCTTTTTGTGCCTTTCACCTCCCCTTCTTTGTGTTCAGTACTTTTTCCCTGTGTCATTTCACATTACTACACAATTTATGGGCATGCGTTTTTTTTTTCCTTTGTATGTATGGATTAGTTGGGCTGTTACCAATATCTGGTGAAAATTTCACATCAATAGCACCATTAGAAATGTATTTACTGAGAAAAATAGTGACGTGCTCAATACTGTCTTCTTTTACCCGCTGTATATAGCTGTGTCAGTGGGATACCAAGAGATGTAATATAAACTTTCAGAGGAACTTTTTCAGCATAATTTTGTATGAAAGAAATGGCGTGAAATTAAAGGGGATACATGGTGAAAATTCCTCCCCCCCCCTTTTTTTTTTTACTGCTTTTACACATAAATTTGTGTATCTGGAATGTTTACTAACAAAACATAACCTGTCACTTTGTTAGGGTCCATCTTGGTCTCACTAGGTCTCATTCAGTGAGCCATTAATCCACAATTGATTATATTCCTCACTTCCAGGTATTATTCTGGCTTTTTAAAAAATATTTTGGCTTTGCAGTCACACCACTAGCTGGTCTAACTTAGTGCTGGTGGCTCCTCTTGACATAATAATAATAATAATAAATCAGATTTATATAGCGTTTTATCATAGACACTCAGACACTTTACAAATAGATACATTATGCATTCACTCCAGACAGACAATGGTAATGGTAAGCTACTACTGTAGCCACAGCTGCCCTGGGGCAGGCTGACAGAAACGTGGCTGCCAATCCGCGCCAACGGCCTCTGCGGCCACCACCGAACATTTATACACATTCATACTCAGTGTTATGGACACTGGAGGCAAGGTGGGTGAAGTGTCTTGCCCAGGGACACAACGGGAGGATATCTGGGGAGAGCAGGATTCAAACCGCCAACCATGCGGTTATTGGACGACCTGCGCTACCTCCTGAGCCACTGCCGCCCCTTAACTCACCTACTCCATCCGGCATCCATGACCTCAGCCGAATCGTCTACAAATACTAGAACATATATCCCATTCTGAAGCCTGATTTATACTTTCATGCTATAACAGCACCCTAGTTCCAGTATGGTGGTGGATCCTGCGTTGTTACTATGTTACAGCCAGAAACCTAATGCAGAAATGTAACTACCCATCGCAGCAACAGAAACTAAAACAGCTGTGATTGCTCAGTGTAGTCTCCTCCTACACATACTTACTGCTTCTTCTCTACAATGCCACTTCCAAAGCTAGTTGGATAAAAAATGGACTGAATCAAAGAATCAAGGAGGATGGTCTGCAGATATGAACATTTCTATGAGTCATCCTCACCCCTTTATAAAAATTGTTAAATGGCGGTGGCAGTGATTCAGTGGCCATTTATACTATTTTCTCTGGTGTTTTCTGTCTTTTTTTCAATGCAGTGATTGTAGTAAAAGCTGCTACTGTGTAACATTTTTTAGCTCTTGCTCCTTCACAATCTGCCCTTTTTTCTGTGGTTATTGTTTGAGTGAACAAAAATGCACGAAGATCAAAAAGGGAATCACTCTACACGTCGGCAGAGAAACCCGTTTTGGCAGTGCAACAGTGCATTCAAACCAGCGCACAAGTATACTTGCTGGCAAAGGCATAGGCCGCTTGTGTAGGCTTGGGTTGATGCAGAAGACTTTACAGTGATTCCTTTGTAATGGTTTTAGGCAGTAATTGCAAATTGGGGGCTCGTCCAGGGTTCAGACTGATGAGATGTAGATGTCATTTTCATGATTGCAAAAAAGAATGAATTTTTTCAGTTAAAGATACGCTTCGATTAAACTCAAGTGAAAAATCTGATGAGGAAGAACGATAACCTTGAAAATTCTGGAATTTCCCCATTGTGGGACTAATAAAGGCCTATCTTAAAAACAAAGAATGTTGCACATTCAAATGCTGTTTGTGCACATATCCATTTAATTAGAGAATAGAAGATTAAAAATGGCCAGATTGTCTATTCATGTTTTCATATTGATGTGCAATTGTAGCTATAACATCCTTATTTTACTTTCACCTACTATCCACAGTGGTTTGACAGTTGCACAAATCTCCTCCTTTTATTGTAAGTTGAAATAAACTACTAAACACAACCTGCTGACCTGATTTCACACGGTGTCATCACTCGCACTTTTTGTGTCGCTGATTGACAGCCTTTCATAGTGGAGAGAGGAGGCAATTGCATCATCACTCATGGCCACTGTGGCTACAATTTTACATCAACCAGGGCTTTATTTTAAGGAATATTGTGTCTATATGTTGCTAGTTGCTTTGAAAGTCGTCCTTAGGAGTTGATGTTGATTATCAGGGAATGGATGGAGATGAAAAGATGATGGAGGGAATGAAAGGGAGCTCACAAGGTCAACATGGATGGATGAATGTATACTGATTATTCTTTGATGTATTTTCACTTGTGGCCACGCTGTAAATCATGTTGAACTTGGACTGCAAGCGTTTGCCTTCTCTCGCTCTACATTTCCACCCCCATGCGTGACGGCTGAATGTAAATCAGCTGACAGTAATATGTGAGCACATTTAAATTTAGTGCACTGTTGCACTTCATTGTATGTCCGCTCTGAATGTCAGCAGAAGCGCAGCCATTTTCAACGCAGCCCATTTCATACCGCTCTTCCTGGTAATATATTCAGCCTTTGCTTTTTGAATCAAATGCGGGAGAATTTTCCATTCCGAGCAAATAGCAGGTGAATTAAGTTTTAATTTCTCGTCTTTGCCTCAGCTGCCATATTGGTTAAAGGGCTCGGGATCGTGATTGGAGTAATAGTGCAATAGTAATAGTCCCTTAGTAGTAGTCCCTTAATAGTGCATTTTATTAGGGCTGATATTGATATTCATTCAATTCATCACCTCCACTTTTTGACCCCCCCCCCCCCCCGCTAAGAAGCAATCCTAGCTCGCTCCCTGATGACACGGAATCTTGCAAGCGTTCAAGAGTCAGTCAATATCTTTGATCACGATTTCACTTTTGTGTTGCTACAAAGCCAATTTAAGAGAACAACTCGCAGAAGCACAGCTGTGGGATTTAGACCTTTCCTTCATGGATCCTCTCCATATTAATAGATACATAATGTGGGACTTTGACGTTAAAGTTACCCCGGGATTTTGCTGTGCTGGCTCGTTGTCTGGCTGCTGTTATCATTTGTCAGCTTGTGCCTCTGCTTCCCAGCCTTTGTGTGAAAGGCCGAAAAGAAGACAAAAAAAAAAATCTCGCAGGAAACCCCAAACCGTAGCAGAGGGAGACATTACCCATCTCCTCTCTCGTCTCCGCAGTTCTCCTCTCCCTCCTCTCTGGGGAGGCTGCTGGGTCTCTCTCCTGGGAGTTTATGAGGCTTTGAACACCCAAGAGTTGAGCAAAAGCTATAAAGAGATGGAGAGGAAGCAAGGACATGGGAGAAAATGAGGAGGGGGCAGTTGTTCGGGGAATTACAGGAGTAAGAGAGGTACAAGGAATGAGTGCTTGAGAAAGGTAGAGAAGTGGGGTCGAATAGAAGTCAAAGTTGTTTTAGAATTGATTTTTTTTAAGGCTAAAAGCACTTCTTCAAATGGGCATGTGACACATAATCCACCTGAATTTTCTCTCTTTCCCAATGACTTGATTATCCAAGAGCTTTACACCCCTACATTTACTAAAAGTGATGAGATATGTGGTTGTACTGCTTTGTTTAACGTGGCTTACTGTAAGAGCAGCTTCAAATAAACAAAATGGCAACATGTGAAATGTATAACTCAGATCAACTGAAGGAACATGTTTGTTGGCAATATTTTAGCCTCTGAATGGTTTTGCGTCTTATTTTTATAAGACATAATACATATACAGTATGTCATAACATATAAGACATAAGACCATATATAAGATGTATATTATTCACACACACATTCACACCTAGGGCCACTTTAGAGTCTCCAATTAACCTAACCTGCATGTTTTTGGCCTGTGGGAGGAAACCAGAACCTACAGTTTTATAGCCTTGATATAAAACTGCATGTAAAACCATCTTGGGATGGCTTGCACAAACGAGGTTTAAATTAATCAAAGATGGGGCTGGGCAATTTGACCTTAAATGAGCATCACAGTTATTTGAAGCTTTCAAGTTGGCTGTCTTCTGTCGTCCCCCCCCCCCCCCCCCCATAGTTCACTGACAAGACTTGTAAATAAACCACAAGAGTGTGGCATCAGTGAATATGTATATCAGTGTGGGTATTGGGCCATAAATGAGCGTAATATGATAAAAAAAAAAATCTGCCCATTGTCAATCCACACACATGCAACCAAACTAAACACTGTCCAGTGCAGAAGTCAGTGTACACATGAAGAGTTTGTTTGCAAAAACCGATAAACGCCACTTCCATGAAAATTTCCCTCTTTACGTCAAACAACTGTTAACATTACCTACTTATAGAAGTTCAAATTGTTTTTTCTTAAAATCCGATATGTCCTATGTTATAGACACTACAAAGTCGTGGGGTTTTTTTCCCCAAAAGCCGATAAATGCGGGGAGTTTTTTTTTTTTTTTTTTAACAAAAGCAGATAACTCCACACAGCAAATCAGCGCTTGGTATTTGGGTCACGTGACTCATCTTGGCTGCCTTCCCGGTCTGCTCGCGCTGACTGATTTCCCTGTTTGCTGCAAGTGATTTCCCAGACAATTTTTATTTATTTATTTTTATTTTTTTACAAATTTGTTGCATTTTATGTCAAATATGGATAATTTTGATGAAGCAGATGAACCAGTGATGCGTTCACCAGTAGGGCGCAAACGAGGTCAGAACAGCCAACAGTATTCAGAATTCTTGCTACTGTTATCTTCTATTGTCAGAATTCTTGCTACTTTGCCGCTGTATGTCTCTGCACTTTAACTGCAACCATTTCCACAAATGCGCATCTGCTGCCGTCTGTCACTGCAATACTGATCATGTGCAGTCCTATCTGTTACTATCTCCACCTACACTACCACATTGAACTGCAACTACCAGTATTACATCTCTAGTTGTCTGTATATAGGATTGCTGGGTTTTATCATCATTAATCGTTTATCTCAATTTTGCACTATGGGAGGTCTGGGTCTTTCTTGTCGCCATTTCCACCACGGGTTGCATTCAGGGTTTCCTCTGGTAACATTTCTCAGTGGTGGGCCGGCTCGCCAGAAAATTTATCACCACGCCAAGAAGGAGATATGAATTTAAGAAAAATATATGAAGCAATGACTTTCCGCAAGCGCGCACACAAACAATGCGTGTGACCGTCATCCGCGCGGAGTTTAGAAGCACCCCGCCCACGTGAGCTTTGCAGTCAGTCAGCAGGTAGTGTCTCGCTAGTGGCAGCAGCATCTTCGTGGAAAAGGAGTGAAAACCAGGAAGTCAAAGACAGAAATGGACTCTATTTGAAGAGAAACATTGTGAAGAAGTTCGCCGTTTCTTCATTGGTGAAAATCCTGGCGCGTGAGCACCTTGGCGCTACCTATCGGGCAGGAGTGAAACTACAAATGATGGCTGTGTGCATGCATCAACCACTTGGCCTGGGTAGATGAAAAAAGTGAGCATGTACAGCGTGCCGGGCTCAACCAAGGCGGACTAGAGGGGAAATGCAGCATGAATAAGGCTTGACTGTCCGACAGAAACATGAGTTTATTAAAGTACTTAAAACACGGAAAAAAGTCGATGACTTTAATCTGTCAGCAGCCTTCAGACAAACTGAACGTGCCAGCATTTGGACTTCAAAATAAGGGAGGTTTTTCTTGGCGGTGAGGAAATTTCTAAAAAAAAAACCCTATAAATATATAGAAATATTATAACAGAAATAATGGCATCCTTGGTCATTTAAGTTAATTTAAATCATTAAATACAATTTTATTAGAAAGCTTGGGATCAGTCCGCCAAGGTCTCCGCCTTTGACCACCACCTAATCCACATAGCACCGGACCCCCATGATCCCTCCTGCTGGTGGTGAGCCCACTGGAGGGCAGACCCATGTAACTCCTTCGGGCTGAGCCCGGCCGGGTCCCATGGGTGGAAACCCGGCCACCAGATGCTAGCCATCGAGCCCCTCCCCCAGGCCTGGCCCCATGATGGGGCCCCAGTAACCCCATACCAGGCGGGGTACACTGAATCCTTGATATAGAATTTATCATGAGAGTCTGTTGGATCATTCTTAGTCTGGCCCTTCACCCAGGACCACTTTGTCTTAGGTGGCCCTATCAGAGGCAAATTGCCCCGGACAACATAGCTCCTGGGATCACTGGGGCACGCAAACCCCCCCACCATGATAAGGTGACGATCCATGAGGGGCCAACACTCAGCCAACACTCGGTCGGAGTCATTCCCAGTGAGAGTTGGACTCCGCCAGGGCTGCCCTTTGTCACCGATCCTGTTCATAATTTTTATGGACAGGATTTCTAGGCGCAGCCAGGGAATGGAGGGTGTCATGCTTGGTGACCACAGGATCTCATCTCTGTTGTTTGCAGATGATGTTGTCCTGTTGGCTTCATCCAGCAATGACCTACAGCTCTTGCTGGGATGGTTTGCCGCTGAGTGTGAAGTGGCTGGGATGAGAATCAGCACCTCCAAGTCCGAGTCCATGGTCCTCAGCCGGAAAAAGGTGGATTGTCCTCTCTGGGTTGGGGACAGGCTCCTGCCCCAAGTGGAGGAGTTTAAGTATCTTGGGGTCTTATTCACGAGTGAGGGGAAAATGGAGCGAGAGATTGACAGACGGATTGGAGCAGCATCTGCAGTGATGCGGACGTTGTACCGGTCTGTTGTGGTGAAGAGGGAGCTTAGTTCTAAGGCAAAGCTGTCGATTTACCAGTCAATCTACGTTCCTACTCTCACCTATGGTCACGAGCTTTGGGTAATGACCGAAAGAACAAGATCACGGATACAAGCAGCTGAAATGAGCTTTCTCTGTAGGATTGCTGGGCTCACCCTCAGAGATAGGGTGAGGAGCTCAGTCATCCGGGAGAGGCTCAGAGTAGAACCGCTGCTCCTCCACATTGAAAGGAACCAGCTGAGGTGGTATGGGCATCTGATTAGGATGCCTCCGGGACGCCTCCCACTTGAGGTGTTTCAGGCACGTCCCACTGGGAGGCGACCCCGGGGCAGACCCAGGACTCGGTGGAGAGACTATGTCTCCCAGCTGGTCTGGGAATGCCTTGGTGTCCTCTCTGAAGAGCTGGAGCAGGTGGCTGGGGAGAGGGAAGTCTGGGCTTCTCTGCTTGAACTGCTGCCTCTGTGACCCGGACCTCTGGAAAAGCGGTAGAAGATGGATGGATGGACAATTTTATTAATATTGTTTTCTTTGTAATGAGAGTTAAGTTATTGTTCTGTTCTGACAGCAAAGTTATGATCAAAAATATAAATTGTTATAAGGAAAAAGTAAAAAAAAAAAAATACCAGTCTGTTTCAAATTTATTAAAAAAAAACAAACAGTAATTTTATTTAAAAAAAAAAACACAGACAAAAATAAGCCATAAAATAATCCACAAGTTTATAATAAAGTTTCAAGTATACAAGAAAAGTCAATTTTACAAGAGGAAATTACAAATTTGAGAAAAATGGTTTCAAATTTGGATAAATTTACAGAGAAAAGTAGAAAATTCTAAGAAAATTGTTATAAATTTTGGAGAAAAACCTCAAACCTTCAAGACTGAAGTCGTTACTCAAATTTTAAGTGGGTGCTCATTGTACCCTTAACTAGAAATATTTGGTTGTCTCCTTTAATTTACATGGCACTTGATATTTTCTCACCTGTTTGTATACCACCATAGACAGAGAGAGAACCTGAATTAGACAGAGCTCAGAGAGGGCAAGATGAGACAGAAGAGAGGAGCCAAGGAGAGGAAAGTGTTCAGGCAGAGGGTCCAGGAGAGGTGGGAGCAGAGGAAGGAGAGAAGGATGACACCAGTAAAAAGTCCAAATACAGGATGTCTGGGTGGGACTCCAAATGGCCCACTATTCCAGCATTCAAGCCTTGGTTGTACAATACTTTAAATTGTAAGTTCCATATGCACGGCAGTGGCTCAGGAGGGATAGCGGGTTGTCCAATAACCGGGTGGTTGGCGGTTCGAATCCTGCTCTCCGCAGATATCCTGCCGTTGTGTCCCTGGGCAAGACACTTTACCCACCTGTCGGTGGCCAGAGAGGCCGTTGGCCCGGATTGGCAGCCACGTTTCTGTCAGCCTACCCCAGGGCAGCTGTGGCTGCAGTAGTAGCTTGCCACTACCATTGTCTGTCTGGAGTGAATGAATAATGTATCTGTAAAAAGTGTCTTTGAGTGTCTATGATAAAGTGCTATACAAATCTGATGCATTATTATTATTATATGCAAGGTTACCGTGCAAAATTACAAAAAAGAAATAAATAGTATAAAATTAACATATTCATACATATGTGTTTTCTGCCCCCCCGCCCCCCGGAAAAATATGTTGCCACCATGCCAAGGTCTTTAAGCCAGAGGAAACACTGGCATTGCTGTACGTATTGTATACTAGACTGCTGTTGTTTTCTTTTTTCCAGTCTTATTCCTGTTCTTTACCTCCGCCAAAGGGGGAGGTTATGTGATCATCAGCGTTGGTTTGTTTGTTTGTTTGTTTGTTTGTTTGTTTGTTAGCAAGATAACTCAAAAAGTTATGGACGGATTTTCATGAAATTTTCACAGATTGTCAGAAATGGGGTATCGTACAGATGATTACATTTTGGTGGTGATCCGGATCACCGTCTGGATCCAGGAATTTTTTAAAGGATTTTTTTTTTTTTTTTTAATCATTACCTCCGCCAAGGAGGTTATGTGATCAGATAGGGTCCAGAAACACCAGTGAAGAGAGAGAGAAACACCATTTCAATTCTGTATGTCCTGTACGTATGGTAGTATTGACAATAAAATCTTTGAATCTTGAATTATAGCTTTATTATAGCTATATTATACCATTTTACTGAGTGGATATGCTTAAATCAGTGTGTCAGTCATACTACATTGATGCTTATAGACATTTAAGTATGTTCCAGAGAAACTAGCATGGTTTTCGGGGTGTGTCTGTTTTTGCAAAAGAGTGGCTTGTGGACTTATCTGTTTTTGCGGGGAAAAAAAGTACTAATAAATTGCCAAAAAGTAACTATGAGTCGATGTTCGATTTTTTTCCTTTATTATTCTGAGATACTTATATTTCAAGTGACCATGTCTTAGAAGCTGAATTGGAAATACTAACACTTAGAAACCAACAGATGAAAATGTTGTTTTTCTCAATATTTAAAATTAGTAATGCATATAATCTTTTTAAGCTTCTTTTTACTTTTTAATTCACTGACTGGTTTGCATTTTAATTTCGTTGTACTTGTTATAATGACAAATAAAGCCTATTCTAATATTAAACCAATTGGACTTATCTGTTTTTGCAAAAGAACTCTTCACATATACCTCTTGAGGGCCTGCGGGCCACATGACTCATGCCAGCAGCTCCATGGGAGCTCTTCACGCAGCCATGACCATGCCACAACCACACAGGGACCACGGCTCTTTGATAGGGTTCTTGAATACAGCCTTGGCTCATCACTACAAAACGGTTGATAATGCGGACAGCAGTCAGAGGCCAACGGTGACCCAGCCTTTGTGCACCCCGCTCACCCCCTCCTTTCATCCCCAGCTGAAACAAAGAGTCAGTCATCTCATAATAAGTGGACAGACACTGCATTTCTTTTTGGTATAAGCATTTTTAATTTTTATGCCATGTTCTGCTGTTTCTGAACGGTGCCAACTGCACTGTCTCCCAGTTGTGGAATCATGTGACCACATAGACAATATCTTAAAGAGGCAGGACAAGAAAGCTCTTGTATACACACTCACCTAACAGGAAGAAAGGAAGAACCGAAAAAACTGACGTCAGCAAGATTATGTTGATTTTATGTCCTGACCATCGCTTTTGGTTTTATTTCAATTGATCACCCAGCCCTAACCAAAGGCTAGCTCTAATCAGAGTTTATAAAAACTAGGTTTAACATGAGTTAATTCAGGTTTGAACTTAAGCCAAGCTATGTTGCATCATTTTATTTTAATATGGACTTGGTTTAGTAATGCCAAGTTTATTTGAGGAGGGCCGATAACTATTTATGGCTACCTCAAATTGAGGTTGGTTTGCCAAATAATTGCAAGCTTAACAGTACTTTTATAGAAATAAAGCTCAAATTTGTCCTCCTTTTAGAAAAACCTAATGTCGAACAGGAGTCTTCATTATGAAAGTCAAGTGGGTTCAATCTGTCTCAATTTTCTTTGAAGATTCCCAAGAAAAAAACTAGCAAATTGATGATATAAAGAGCCACAGCCACTGTTACTTGAAGAAATGGAACTATATGAGGAAAAAACATTAAATTTACAAGTAAAGTTGGAATTTAAAAAATGCTATATTTATAAGAAAAAAGTACATTTACAGCTAGAAATCTGAACTATACTACTGAAGTCACTTTTTTGAAAGGAAAAAAAAGTCCAAATGTACAACAGCTCACCCCCTAAATTTACACGTTATTAATTGCAGATAAGACATTGACGCTGACACAGTCCACTGAGAGAGACAATGACAGAATATTCAGATATTCACTATGGATTTCTACCAAATACTTGGGGCACCAAAACTGATAGTTGGGACATGCAGTATATTTGTTTGATTGCCCAAACCTTATCTCTATTCATTCACTATTTAAAATCAAATGAAGAAAGAGATTGTGACTGGTTAACAATTATTCTGTTATCCAGTTGACTTTACTAGAGCCACTGCACTAGTAGAGCTAATAAAAATGTGCTACAACCTAACCAGTGTGAGCTTTAAAAGTTCTCTTTAGTGCACAACCTGAATAGCAGAGAGTTGTTCTGCCCCTTTATATTCTCATCGAGGAACAGTCGGTTTAATAGCCAACATAGTTTTTGTTCTTCCTTGGCGTGCTATGACTTCGAGGAATGTCAGCATCTAAAGATTTGCCAGACCACAAGGTACAGTATAACACAGCGCCGCTAGAGTTTGTTTTCAAGGATGTCGAATACTCCCCGACATCCCTTTCTTCTGCGGGGCAGCGTGGTCGAAAGTGCCAGCCGGGAAAATTAAAGTCTGATTGATTGCTCCTTGGTGCATCTGGAAGCCGGATGGAGGGCTGTGTCTCCGCTACATCAAAACCAGGTGCAGCGGAGGGCACCGACAGAGTGGGGAAAAAGGTGGCAGGGCGATGGGAAGACAGGGGGTGGTGGTGGGGGGGGAGTCATTAAGGACAGGAGAGGAGACGGGGACGGTCTGGCGAGGACACTGGGGTAAAGTGCTGATTGCAGCAGGACACGCCGCTTTCCTTTTTCTCCGTTGTGTTGCCTCGCCCGCCGCTGTTGTCCCAGATAGCGAAGGGCCCATTTGTTTCAGGTGACGTCACAGAAGCACACTCATCACCCTGGAGGGAGAGGGGGTGCAGACAGAGGCTGAGATTTAAGCAAAGATGGGAAGTGCATGTGTGAGCTATTACGGAAGCCCGGTGTTTGACCGAGTGAGGGGAGGAGGCATGGGAGGAAAGTGAAAGACACGGGGAAAAAAAAAAGAGGTGTTAAAAAGTGCTGACTCAAGCAACGCGTGAAAGGATGTTATTTGTGTCGCTGTGGCTCTAATAGGGGTCACTGGTGATAATCTGAAAAGCCTGAATGCACAAAGTCACTGCACATGTGCTTCCTATCAGCTACTGGCGCCCGCCCGTAAAGATGATGAGTGTAGAGGTAGAGATGGCAGTGTGTGTGTGTGTGGGCCGATATGGCATCCCACACTATTTTGTCTTGGCTCCTAATAAATTTGTGACCCCCCCCCTTCCCGCAGCCGCCATCCAAGTCTGCACCTTTTTTTAATCTAGTCTCATATCTTTACATCTTTTCCCCTAGTCTTGTAAATTTGTGACTTCCCCCCAGTTTTGAAAATTTTACGTTTTCCCCAATTTAAATTTGTGACTTCCACCCTGTGTAAATTAGTGCCACCCCCACACACACATAGATCTTGTAAACTTTTGACATTGCCCACAGTTTTTAGGACATCTGTGGGAAATCTGTAGCTTTTGTTTTGATTATACTTAGTTATTTTTCTCTGCTGAAAGTGCAGGGAGAGCAAATATGGTTATATGTAGAAACATGAAATTTTAGTCTCTAATCTCTGAAATCTTCCACGACTTTTCTCTTATACTCTAAAAATGAAGTTTTTGGCGCTGTATTCTCAAAAATGCAAGTGAACTCAAAATGAACTCCTCCTAGGCTGTTCATCCAGATAGCTTGAAAATGAGCAACAAACAGATATTGATAATGAAAAATTGTTAAATGTCAGATCAGGGATGGCAATTTTCCGCCGATCCGTGGATTTCCACTGATTTATTTTCAAACTGATCATTTCTGTGAATCGTCTAAATCTGTTGAGAAAATTTTAGGGGGGGTAAGGTACCTTATTGTTACCGATTTTAGCGAAAATCAACACGATTACATAAGCACTCGGCGCTTCCCCGGGTCAAGTCTCCCGCGATAACCCGGCTGTGTTGTGTTCAAGCTACTGCTGTATTGTAAACAGCCCTGCGATTGGATAGCTGCAAACGATTAGACCAATCAAATGGCTCGTTGTATGCTTTGTCAAAAATTCATGGCGGCGTGTTCTCAGGGATGTGATTTTCTGCTAATTCGCCGAATTCCGCTTTATTTTATCTTCCAGGAAGATAAAGTACACTAAGTACGTTAGCGGTGTGGTCCACGAACGCAGTGAAGGTGCGCCCTTTCAGCCAGAACTGGAAGTAGCGTCTGGCCAGGTGGAGAGCCATTAACTCTCTGTCGAACACACTGTATTTACGCTCACTGTCGTGCAAAGACCTGCTAAAAAAGGTGAGCGGCTGCCAAGAACCAGCAACGCATTGCTCCACGACGGCCGCTATGGCCATGTCCGAGGCGTCGGTAGTGAGCGCTATCCGAGCCACCAGGTCTGGGTGCGCCAGTACTGCAGCGTTTGCCAGAACCGTTTTAACGTCAGAACGCCTGCTCCCGCTCAGGAGTCCAGTCGACTCTGTCCGCCGGTTTCCGTTTCTTGACTGCGTCATACAACGGCTGTATGAGCTGGGCTGCGCGGGGGAGGAAACGGTTATAAAAGTTAACCATTCCCCAAAACTCCCACAGCGCCCTGACATTGATGTTGAGGAGAAAAAAATAGCAAAACAATTTAGTTAGATTACTTTTATGATTCCAAACAGTTTGAAATTGACAGTGCACAGTGGACATTGACTCATAACTTTTGAATATTTCTAAGACCTGGCTACATCAGTGATTGTGCAAAATGAACTGCTCAAGACTCAGTGGAGATTGAAACTGGTGATCTGAAATGAATGCTGAAATTATAAAAAGTAATGGAATGTTGGAATTTTATTTCTATTATGGAATAGATAAAATTAACTGATTTTGATTTGATCAAGTGTTAAAGCATGTGATGGATAATGCTTGTTGGAATATTTTAGGAATGCTATCTTCTTGGAACATAAGTCAATATTATACAGTAATAAGTGGCATTCAGCTGTTTGTTTTATGTCATTTAAGCACAGTTCTGGTACTTAAAAATCATAAAAACCCAGGAGCTTCGGGGGGCTTCGCCCCCCTTGCCCCCCCCCACCGTGGCAATACCCCGTACCCCGCTGGGGGACTGTGTCCCCCAGACCCCCTGCTAAATTTTCAGATAATTTCCCCAACCCCAAATCACATCCCTGGTTCATGTTGGAATTCTGAACTTTCGGTATTGTTTTCAGTGGAATTATGAGATTTTTATCGAAGGATCAGGAGTCATCGGTGCTAGAAATGGACAAAAGTGTCAAAAATAAGTTCCGATGGAATTGGCTTGAGAGAAAAGTGACGGTAAAGGTGAAAATTGGCTCAAAGTTCGACGAGGTAACAGAAACACTCGGACAGTTTCTGAAGAAACCAGAAAACGAGATGAAGTTCAAAGTTCAGAGACTGACACAGCTTGCTGCCAAAAGGAAGAAAGTTTCACATTAGAAGTGACTTGGTGACCAGTGTAAATAGTGTAATAAACTCTTATAGAACTGTTAAATATGTTGGACTAAAGACAGTGAGACAACATTGAAGAAAAAGTAAGTTAACTTTTCATTAAATTTAATGATTTATCTAAGTCTAGTATTTCATTATTTTTAATCATTTTTTTCAGTCTGTATTCTGTTTTACTGAAAACTTCCCAGCTTCAGGGGGGCTGTGCCCCCCCGGCCCCCCCATAAGTCAATCGACCAAATTAGGTTTCAGCTGAAATCAGAATTTCCTGTTGCCATCCCTGCAGATTTATCTTTACAGGAAAATGACATTGTACAGTTTCTCTTTGGCATGTATTTTCTGACAAATCTTCTGCTGATATAGTGATCCAAAATTGATGAAACTTCACAATCAGAATATTTTTCAGCAGAACACCAAATTTCATGCAATTCTGTCCATGTTCCAAAAATCATGTTTATCAAATGTCTATCAGCCTTTGTGTTTTGTCAGTGGAACATTTTATGTGTGAGAAAGTCGGTGTGCGGCCCAAAACAGTTGTGCGGTGTAGTGGTTAGGCGATCGGCTGGTATTCTGGAGACCGGGGTTCAAATCCTCCCAGCAAGGTGTCATTCTTCTGAAGTACAAAATGCCTCTGCTGTGCATTTGGAAACGATGTGTCACGCACCTTAAGTTTTAAATGCTGTTCCCTTTCAACAGAACATTTATGTTTGGAGAAAGTTAGCGTTAACTGAAGCAGTTGTGGTGTAGTGGTTAAGGTGATCACTTGGTATGCCGGGGAGCCAGGTTTGAATCTTCTTTTAAAGTGCAACATGCCTTTCTTGTACATTTTAAAACTTAATGTGTAGCACAACTTGGGTCTTCAATGCTGTTGTTAAACAGTACAATTCCTTGAAGTCTACAGCTGCTTGGAACCTGATGATTGCTGCTTGCGGCTTTATTGTAAATTTGTGACTTTTTCCCTGTCTTAAAAATTTGTGACTTTCCCCAAGTTCTGTAAATTTGCAACTTTTTCCATGTTGTAGATGTGACGTTTCCCCACAGTTTTCATATTTGTGGCATTCGTAACTTTTTCCATCTTGTAAATTTGCAATGGTTTCCCCAGTCTCGTAAACTAACAACTTTTCCTTCCCCTCGTAAATTAGATTAAAAAAAACTAAGTTAAAATGTTTTTTATTAGAATAATGATAATAAAAATAAATGCCATGTTTTTTTATTCATTACCCTCATTTCCCCTCAGCAAAACACTATCAATTGACACTAAACTCCTGCTTATCTGATATCCACACATCCCATCTAAAAACAAACAAAAAACCCAGTGAAAACCAGTGTGACCCTCAACGAGCCGACACTCTCTCTCCTCGTGCTTCCCTCTGCCCCTTCAGGCAAATAAACAAATTTTTTCCAACTTAAGTGAATTGGCTGCATCTGTGTGATCGATGCATGGAAGCAGCACGTGTGTTTGTGTGCAGTCATCCTACTGGCCTCAGCAGGTTCAGCTGTCCGGAAATTCAGAGGCTACAGCCAGCTCGATAGAGATTCTCCCAGTCGGGGGGTGTCTGCTTCTGTTTTTCTGTTACCCTTGTGGATTCAATACTGATTCAGGTTATTGATTTGGAGAATCTGCTGACCTAATACTCATCTGATTTTTAATTAAAGCCCTTAGCTTTAGGAGCTAAACCACTGGGCGTGCTGCTAAGAGCTGGCAGTTTGGTTATGTGGCAGAGGATGGGTGCAGTGCAGACATGTGGAAAGAGCTATTTTGAGTAATTTATTAACACATTTGCACCTTAAAATGAAGATAAAACAGACAAGCATCAGCTGGCCTGTAAAGAATACTAATAGGCTCTGTAGGCAACTTTTCTGTCATAAATCAATTAATAAATTTTGTGAAGTTGCTTTTCTTGTAGTTTAGTTTTATTTTTCTCCAAATTTTGCAAAAACTGCTCTCATTTTTTTTTTTTTTTTTTTTTAATTTTTGTTCACCGGCTTGCTGGAAGACTGACTGACTGTTCTAATAAATTTGCAACTTTTGCAGGTAAATGTTATATTTCTTCTACTAGTGCATTGCAAAAAATGTAATATTGTGAAAGTTATTGTCTGTATGAGCAGTATAACAACTTTATAAAAAGCATCTTAATAACTATTAAACGATGGACGCATTCGATTCATAGGTTTATCAAATATGTATAAGATGGGCAGTGTATTAAAGATAAGGCACAGTGGTTTATGGAGTCCCATTATAAAGTCTCAAGCTGTGCATTTCCCCCGCTGCTGCCTTACAGTTTTGAAACAGTTTTATAGTGAGACACGCTGCTTCATGCTCATATGAAAGTGAAGCATCAGTCCAAAGATGTATGCTAGTTAGAAAAACCTTAATAATGCTCATCCATTGAAGTAAATAGGAAGAAAAACATGCTTAATGCCACAGACTAGTCAGTAAAGTTCTTTGGTGTATGGAGGCACACAGTCCATTGTAATAGACTCTTATGAAATGGACTTAGGCTCTTTTATGCTGTTAGATATGCCTAGAGAGACGAGTGGCCTAGTGTTGTAGTCAAGACCAGTGCGTAGAAAGATCAAGACTTTAAAACAGCCAGAGACCAAGTTGAGACCAAAACCACTGTACATAGGTCTTGGTCTTGACCCCTCATAGTTTTCTCCTTGTGCTGGTCTTGTGCAAAAGGAGCCCCGACCAAGTATTGCGTGTGTACATGGACATACTTTTCAGTTGGTCAACATTTTTATTAAAAAGCCACTTTTATAAATTGATCTTATGCAATATTCAAATTTTGGGGGAAACTGAATTTTGGGTTTTCGTTAAAATTTCATAAAAATGAAAAGAAATGGTGACTTGAAATATATCACTCTGTAATGAATCTATATGAGTTTTACTTTTTGAATTGAATTACTGAAATAAATTAACTTTTTGATGCTATTCGATTTCATTGAGATGCACCTGTAGTAACTGAGAAACTGCTAATGTTAGCACAACTACACATGAATGATTGCGCTAGTTAGCATTTACCTAAAAAGGCCATAACATAAACTGACTGAGTCGACGTTCGCAAAACACCAAGTATCCTACCATGTGTTACAGTGAAATTTTCAACTTGCCATGGGTGGATTCATGGGGGGTTTGGCAGGCAGGCTGGGGTGTGTGTGCAGGTTGGCTGTGTTGTTCCGGGGAGTGGGCACTTTCCTCCGGCGGATTCTGTGGCTGGACTGCTTGTCTCTCTGATGGTCTGGTGTCTGGGCTCCATGGCCGTTCTGGACCCAGGCTTCACCCACTCTGACTCCTGCTTGGAGGTGGCCCTTGGGCTTCGGATGAACCCATTAGATTTTGGAGGTGATCCAAGAGCACATACTTTTGCCAAGGCCGGTTTCTTTGTTTGTGTGCAGGATTACACAAAAACTACTGGACAGATTTTGTGGAAATTTTCACCAGAGGTGGCCCTTGGGCTCCAGATGAACCCATTAGATTATGGAGGTGATCTGAGGGCACATACCTCTGCCAAGGTATACGAATGGAGGGACGGCGAGAGGGAGGGAGGAATGGACGGTATATCCAGAGGTGATTCTAGAGGCCCTAGGCAAAAGTTAACAGGGGGGCCCTCCAACCAGTGTTCATCACCCTTAAACAATAAATAATTGGACATAGCCACTTAGCATCCTTAGCTTGACAGTTAATCTTGGCTGGACACAGCTTTTATTTGATAACTAAAGAAAAAGTATTGTCCAAGTTAGCCGTTTTTATTTTCAGCCTGCTAGTTGAGCAAACAAGATGAGTACGGGTGTCCTTACTGCTGCACCCAGGTACTCAACACGGTCACATCAGGACCAACAGAGGCAGGACGCATTAAGCTGCTCTGAGCTAAATTAACTGTTGTATTATTTGCATTACTTACCACTGTCTTGCTTTCTCTTCTCCTTTTTCTCTTTTTTGATCTGTCTTCTGTTACTGCCACAGGTAACGTCACTTCACTTTGATACAGCCACTCTCACTTGTTTGTTTACATAAGACACGCACCAGTGCGGTACTTGCGAGAGTGAGAGGTGGGGGTGGGGCCCCTTTAGGGAGTTTAGTACTGGCCTACCACCAAACTCTCCACATTGTCATTGCTGTAGTGATTCAAAGTGGGCCTCAGGGGCCCTCTTCTGGCCTGGGACCTCAAGCATTTGCTTGCCAGCACGCAGCATCTCTGGGTATGCACTCTCTGAGAGCTAAGATTTTTAAAATCCTCCTGTGTGGGGTATTGATACATTCTGGTCATGGTGTGGTCTTGACTGCAACGCTACCCTACAGCAGTGTCATTACGTAATTTACAGCCCAGTTATTGGACACTTTCTTCCTCAAGAGTAATCGCTAACTTTTTTAGTGGTTTTTTTTTTGTTTTTTTTTTAAACCAGAGAGACTCAGTTGGGCTTTTCGTCAAACTTTTCCTCCTCTGATGTTTTTCCAAACCTCAGAAGAGTTGCTGTTGCCGTTATCCAACGATGCCTACCGACTAAATGAACTTTTACTCATCCGATTTCCAGCACATTATCCACTCTCACTGGAATACAACAAACTCCTCAGATATGGTTGCACCCCTCTTTCATTTTTGGCCAAATATTTACAATTAGGAACATTAAATTCTCACTGAAAACTGTACTTAACCCCACTCTCTGTGTGTGTATTTATTTGTGTTTCATAAAATGACTCGTGTTGCTCGGCCGACTCATTGACCCCACAAGACACACTTGCCCACCGAAGGGAAGACACAACCGCTCCCCCGGGAGTTGGAGCCCACACACGATTAGCCTCGTCACCTTGTAGTCCCAGGGTACACTCACAAGTGTGTTTGTTTAAATCCACGTCATGGAGCACACCCACCCAGCGGCGTCTCTTTCTGACTCCATTTCCTTCACACTTTGATTGGATTCCGAGGCTAAATGGCTGATTGCGTAATAGGAGTTACAAATATGAGGTAGCAGCAAGAAACACAAGAGGAGGGTAGGATCCTTTAGACAAGTAGAAAGACAGTTTGCGTGTCCACACGCTCCTGTGTGTTTCTCTGCTTGCATAAGAGCTGCTTTCATTCAATGCAGCCTGATCACGACTCATTCTTCTTGTGTGACTCACCACCTCTTAGTGGAAGTTGCTTTGCAGTCAGTTCTGACGATTTTGTGCATGCATGTGGTTGAGAGAGAAAAGGCGTGCGCTGTGCCCAAAAATAATTCTCCCAGTGTGGACTCTATGAACCCATGTTTGGAGACGGTTGCACACAGTGGCACTCTTATTTATACCCTGTCAACAGGTGTTAGAATATTGTAGACTTTAGGGGATATTTTGAGCTATTTACCCTGCCTTTTTTCCTGTGTGAGCTGCCCTTAAGCAAGAATTCCAAACAACTCTGTACAAAGATGAGAGGAGATTTTCCCCAGAAGGATCAATAATTCCAGTACTGGGAAGACATGGTTGTTCATTGACTTCGGACGCACGTTGGCAGCGCCGCAGAGAGTTGAACAGCAACTCTTTCAACTTCCCAGATATCGTGTAATGTGACGTCATTGAACTGCACACGACACACTCATGTTTACCCACCAGGCTGGTCTAAGTGTGTGTCTGTTCTTTTTTTAAATACCAAAGAGAAGAGAGGGGAAAAGGATCTCTTGGCGGATTACATACCTCTGGATTTAAGCCTCGATTCAACTTTAATTATTTTACTTTTTACAATACATTTATCTTTAGCTAGAGAGAAATAATTAAAAGTTTCGGTAAGGTTAAAATTAAAAACTTTAGCCAAATAAAGCATCTTGAATTAATTATTTATGCTTGTAACTGGATGGTTTGACACACCATTCCCCTCCCAACATTTATGATTTTGGAGTTGCTGCAACTTGTTGTGAAATTTAAACTTTTCAACAATGGACAAGCGTGTTCTCTTCATACGGTAATCAACCAAATATGTTGAGGGAGGAGCTGAACTGGATGTGAACTGGTTTTTCAAGCTTTTTTTTTTCCATCGTATTAGGTCATTTATAAACATTAGTCAAAGGCACACAGTTGCACATTCACACCAGGAAGTTGCCCAGTACAACCACAGACTGACCTGTGGCCACTGAGCAGCTCCACTGGAGCGGTTCACCACAGTGGGGTTAAGGAGGGTGGGGGAAACACTGCTTTGTTATCTGTCCCACCTAGCTCTAATCCTGCCGGTCCAGGGATCGAACCCACGGTCCTCCACTCACCAGTCCACATCCCTAACCATTAGGTTAGGGTTTCTGTGGGAGTGATTTATTGTGGCTGCGCTATGTGCTAATGAGCAAGTCACTTTGGCTACGGTCACACTGCGGGTTTTAATGCTCAGTTCCAACTTTTTTCCACAAATGTGACCCATATCTGATTTTTTTTTTTTTTTTTTTTTTTTTTTTTTTTTTTTTTTTTAATGACAGTCTGAATGGCACAGATCTGATTTTCTTCTTCTTCCCCACACCAAATCCAGGCCACTTTCATATGTGGTCCTAATTCCGATACGTATCTGATATTTCCAAAGCGACCTCAATCTGAACGGTCATGTCACATGTCATCCGACTTTTTCCTCATTGAAGTGAGACAGATGCTATAATTCTGCTGTGGAAGATGCCGCAGGCATGACAGACAGCTGATTTGTGCTCTCATTTATTAATCACTCTTCTTCCCTTTATTACTGGATCATAATTTTGTCAGCTCCCACGGCACAACAACTTCAAAATTGCGGGGGGTTGGGGCTGAAGCCATCAGACATTACAGGCGCACAGTAACGGCACATTTTTTTTTTTTTTTTTTTTAAAAAGTGGTCATCTAGCATTTAGAAGAATGAAGGTGGTCTCATTCATTTTGTGCATAAACATTTCTGAATGTTTTTAACATTTATTTTGCTGCGCTGCATCAAAGGTGAAGAAGTTCTGTCCCCCTTAATCGTCCGGTGCTCATATTTACTTCCACAAACACGGTGGTGTGTCGGACGTTGCGTTTTCTTCTGCACATGTGGGTCACTTCGTGGCTGTAGACCGTTCATACTCCAGTCTGATAGGGGTTGCATTTAAATTATAATGTGAACGCCCACACAGAAAAATCGGATCTCAGCAAAAAATCAGAATTGAGCATTAAGACCTGCAGTGTGACCGTAGCTATTGTTTCCCCTTAGTCTTGACTAGTTTTCAGCTGCTCTTGTGCAGCGTAACTCATTCAGTCTTGCATTTTTCAGTCAGCAGTTGTCCAGTTTGATGGCTCGCAGTATGCCAGTTGGGGATTTTTACTAACAAGGGTCCGAGTTGTCTGCATTCCGTAACAACAACCCAGAAAACCAAGATCATTCACTGGTGTTTCATGCAAATTTAATCAACATATTGTACATCATCATCTGACTGATCTAAACAGGTGTAAAAGGAATTTTAACTCTTTGATTTTAAGCTAGAATTTGCACTTCAAATGAGCTAGTATTTCTATTGTTTCGTCGTACAAGGTAAGGAAATCAGTAACAGTTGGCATTAGCCATTGCTAGCAATGTCCACAGAAACTGACACAGTATATGATAACTTGTTAAAAAAAAAAAACAATAAAAAAATTTAGACAATATTATGTGTTTACAGCTGAATAGAAGAGACATAAAACAGGGGAAGGGGATAGAATCAAGTCATTTTAAACCCTGGCACAATTTCCTCTGAGATTTCTGCAGCACTCCACTGAGACTTGGCATCTTCTCCACACAGCCCGAGTAATAGTTGAAAGAAAAAAAATTTCAGGTCAGTGCGGAGGCCGTGGTGTTACTATGGAAATCACCAACTTGTGCACTTTTGAGAGAAAGATGTGCAGAAAGGGAGAGCGAGGCTGTGAAAAGCTGGATGCTGGTTGCTCGGTGTAAAGCTGTGTATCACCATGGAGGTTGAGGGAGGCAGGGAGTAGCCGGGATCTAAATGTTTCAATAATGCATGAGGTTGTTCTCCAATAAGCTAACATGAATTATTTGAAAAGTCGAGCCGACCTGCTTCTCTGTCTTCTTGCCATCTCCGTACATCTTCTCATTGTCTCTTTCTCTATTCTTAGACCCTTTTCCATACGTCTGAGCCTCTGCTCGGAACATCATCTTGGAAATGCCTTTGCTGAATAATCTGGGCTCAGTGGGTTTCAGAGTCTCCCTCCCTGCGCCGAGTGTTTCTTCCTCCCTTTATAGATTTTCTCCCTTTTAACCATATCCATACGTTTCCTATGGGTTCTCTCTGCTTCCGCCTTTGTGCGCGAGACTGAGGAGAGAAATGCAGGCTCTCGTCAAATGGACTTTTGATGAGGAAGAGAGCAGTCGGTGCTCAAGACGAGGCAGAAAAAGGGAAGTTATGAAGTGTATGAGCCCTTTTTTCCTCTCTCTTTCTTCTGTCTTTCCCTGTGACCATCTTCACTAAATTTTTGTCTCCCAAGTTCATTTCAACACAAGCAGAATGCTAAACTCATCACAAACACACTATTCCCTAGGTGGCATCTTGTCTTTCCTCTCGCTCTGTACTTTAGCAGACCTCGCACTGATTCGTATTCATTTGAAAGCAAGAATCCATTTCGTGATTGGCCGAAAATAACAACATTTGGACTGCCATTAGGCAAGCAACAAGACAAACGGAGTCTGTATCTGTGAGAGTGTCTCAGCAAAGCTTTAAGAGCGGCAGGCCTCTGAGCTTAATGCTAACATCACCACAGCAACATGCCAGAGTTAAATGGTTGTCAAGGTAAACTTGTTTAAGCTTTTGTTATATGCAAATTACAGCCGAGAATGAGGGAAATTGAATGGGCAGCATTTTTATGGTAAACTCAAAGAAATTATTTAAAAATGGACTGTTGTAGATTAAACACTTTCATTTGAGGAACATCAAGTAGTAGCTGGGAAGATATTCAACTGTTAGCTAAGAAAGTGCTATTGCTAAATGTTGCAGAGGTAGTGCACCGCTGTTACACTGTCCGTTTTTGTTTTAGCTCTGCAAATGTGACAGGTTAAAAATAAAAATTAATAAATTAATTAAAAGCGTATCATACACAAGTTAAAAAGCAGATTACAGGTTAAAAAGTCAGTTAAAAAGCTGATTGTAGACAATATATACAGTTAAAAATGAGAGTTAAAAAGATTAATATTTCATTATTATTTTTGCACATGATTATTACATTTAAAAACATTAATACAGTACTAAAAAAGTTTAAATGCTGTGTACACTATTTACAGTTTGTTGAAAGTTCGATGTGAACTGTGTTGTGCGCTTACACAGAAGTTTCCATGTTCTTTTGAATAAAGCAAAATGGAGTGAAGACATAGACCGCGACTCTGTTCATTATTTTTTGCTCAAAAGTACCACGTACCTCTCCCAAACTGTGGAGCAGAGGGCGCAACATTTTGGAGGCACCGCTGGGATATTTTGGTGAGAGAAAAATCCACCAACCGAAGTGGAAACTCGAGCCGAATATCCCTCCACGAACCCCAGCATCGGAGACGTAAGGCACTGCCGACATTCACCGTGGCTCTGGCACCACATGCAAAGGTTGTAACTCTAGTGCCACAGTCACCACTAGAGGGCACCACTACACCACGAAGTCAAAAAGAGGCCTATGTTGAACTGTTTTATGCCCACTTCTCTGATGAAAATGGAGTCGGAGTTGGAGAAAGTGCAGTTAGAAGTTAAAGGTGCATTATACGAACTGAATGTTGAACAACTGCTTAATGTATGCAATGGACTACAAATATCTGGAATAGGAAAAGAGTAATTTGCAGACAAAACTCGAGGCCAGTTAATCACATTTGTCACAAGTTATGTTGAAAGAGCTGAGTTAGCTGAGCTAGATGATGAGGGAATGTCTCATTTTTTTCCCACAATATTTTTTATTGAACCTTTTTTTTTACAAACATGACACAAACAATCAAACACTAACACTAAAGTAATTTTAAAAAATGTACTAAAAACACCAACAACCACTAACAAAGGCAAGTCTTCAACAGTGCTCCTCTGTTTAGTCTAGGCAATCCATTACATAAGTATACATATTATACATTCACCAATTTGGAATTTACAAGGTCCACACACATCATTCACCTTCTTCTTCAGAAGTTATGTTTAATTTCTTTACATAATCAATGAAAGGTCTCCATATATTCTCAAACACATTTTCCTTTGATTTCAGTATGTATGTTATTCTTTCTAGTGGAAGGTTTGTTAACATCTGTCTTAACCACTGAGTCACATCTGGTCTATGAGTCTTTTTCCACAGTAGTGCAATACATTTTTTGGCATTAAGCAAAGTGAGGTCTATGAATGCTCTTTCACTCTTATTAAAGTTATGCTTTTCTGGATACAGACCCAACAAAAACAATTTAGGATTCAATATGAATTGTTTTGAAATTATTTTTTCAATTGTTACCCTCACCTCTTCCCAAAACATTCTAATTTTTCTACATTCCCATAAACAATGAAATAGGGTTCCTTTACTTTCCATACATTTTGTGCACGTATCTGGTATGTTTTTGTTATATCTATTTAACTCCACTGATATAACATACATCCGCATTAACCATTTAAAATGTATCAATTTAAGACGTACATTTATTGGTTTGGTTTGAGCTTCTGTACAAGCCAATTCCCATTGTTCCTCTGAAATTTCAGTTTGCAAGTCTTCTTTCCAATAATTCAGTCTTTTCTGTGAGTTTTCACTTGAGGATAGTGTCAATGAGTTATAAAACTCTGAAATAATACCCCTTTCTCTTACTATCTTTCGTCAAAATTTTTTCCAAGGATGAATAAGTAGGTCGGGTGAGAGCATTATTTTGATTTGATTGAATAAAATTCCTAAGCTGAAGATATTTAAAAAAAAAGTGTTCTATTAAGATTAAATTTGATCCTCAGTTCTTCAAAAGACATTATGTTATCTGAACATGAGAAATATAAGTCTTGAATCTTTTGAATCCCTTTTAAATTCCATACTTCAAATACAGCATCCGCTCTCCCTGGTTAAAAATATTGATTACCCCATATTGGGCTAAATTGTGACAATAAGTGTGGTTCTTTTAAATATTTTTTGGTTTCATACCATATTTTGATCATATGCTTTACAATTGGATTTTTAACTTGTTTCTGTAATTTTTTAGCCGAGTCTGAGTATATGAATATGGGAAGAGGTAAAAGTAAATTGTATGATTCCATTTCAGTCCAGTGAGGGAGATCATTTGATGAAAAATAATATGTCATAGACCTCAGTTGTGCTGACCAGTAATACAACATAAAGTTTGGACATTTCAGACCTCCACGATCAAATGGTAAATATAGTAAGGACAGACGTAATCTAGCCTTCCTATTGTTCCATATAAATTCCACTAACTTTTTTTTAATTCTTGAGAATAGATCTGAAGGTGGTGGTAAAGGAATATATTGAAATAAAGTATTTTGGGTAAGATATTACTTTTAAGTATATTAATTCTCCCGATCACCGACATTGGTAGTGACATCCATCTCTGAAGTAACTCATTGATATCTGTCATTAAGGCTTCATAGTTGGCACTGGCGACTGATTCTAGCTTAGGCACAATTTGAATTCCTAAATATTTAAACTGATTTACAACATTGAATTGATTTACCTCAGGAGCTGGGTGATTTCTCTGAGTCTCATTTAGCATTAATATTGAAGATTTTGTTTTATTTATTTTATATCCTGATATTTCCCCAAAGTTCTTTATTAAATTTAACAAAGTCGGAATTGATTTTTTAAGATTTGACATAAATAAAATTATGTCATCAGCATACAGGGAGATTTATCTTTGATTCCATATATTTGTGGATGTAAATGTACTGCCATCGCCTAAGGTTCAATTGCCATAGTAAACAGTAAAGGTGAAAGTGGACAGCCTTGTCGACATCCTCTATTGATTTTTATTGATTTTGAGATATTGCTGTTTGTTATGATTTCTGCTGTAGCATTATTGTATATTATCTGAATCCATTTTATGAAATTATTTCCAAGTCCAAACCTTTGTAGGACTTCAAAAAGAAAGGGCCAGACTTCCGGGAAGATGGCGGAGAGACATAACACTTAAACAAAGAGCTCTCCCTAGCCGGATTAAAAATCATCGGTAAATGGCCAACTCGACATAAACGAATCAATAAACTAAGGGATGAAAACACGAAGGAACCGGGCACAAGGACAAAAACAGGGTAAAATTGAAGAATTCCTCTCCAACAACGCAGGAAAAACCGCTGTACGCAAAGCCCAAAAAAACGAGATGTCCACAGCAGAGAAAATGGAGGACACCAGACTCGACAACATGAACGCTGGCATCGCCAGTTTGGGTGAAGAGTTAAGAGAATTCAAGCGACAGCTACAACAAGATTTAGCGGCTCTTAAGGAGGAACTGAAAAAAGAAATTAAGGAGGAAATCATGGACCTCCGAAGAGAAATGGAGCGTAAATTAACGGAAAACATGGAGGAGCTGCGCTCCCAGCGGGCGTGTATGACAGAAGCGCAGACCCGAATTTCGGAACTAGAAGATTGGAAAAGCGAGGCAAACGAACAACTACAGACCCTGACGACGCAAACGCAGAGGATGCAGGAGAAAATAAACGACTTGGAGAGCAGATCCCGACGAAGCAATATGCGCATCTTTGGAATTCCGGAGGGCATTGAAGGCAACTCGATGACAAAATTCATGGATCAGTTCTTAAAAAAAGAACTTGAAATACCCGGAGAAACGGATCTGCAGATTCAACGGGCGCACAGAACACCGGCACAGAACCCGAAAACAAACTCTCCACCCAGGTCAGTTGTGGTAAACTTTGTGAAATATGACATAAAGGAAAGAATCCTGACGCAAGCATGGAAAAAAAGATACGAATCGGCGACAAACAGGTATTTTTTGACCATGACTACCCGACAGAAATCGTGCAGCAGCGGAAGAAATATGCCAATATTAAAAAAACGCTGAAAGAGAAAAAAATTAGATTCCAAACGCCGCTAACGAAAATGAGGATTCATTGGGAGGAAGGCACAAGAACCTACAACACGGCCGAAGAGGCAGCGCGGGATATGATGGAGCGGGGCCTTGAGGTGAGCGTGCCGAAGGAGACGGCTGGAGCAGCGGCGGCCCTGAACGCATCACGACAGACGGAGTGGAGACGAGTGAACGGCGGAAGAAGGGGGAGAGACGTAGAGCAGCGGGCCCAGGACAAGCTACAAGGCTTTCAACTGAAAGCCTAGATCATAACAAAGATTAAGAAAGGCACAGAAGAAATGAAGGCCAAGAAGACAAGGTAAAAGAGAAACAGACGGCTAGGAGAGGTTTAAGTGATATTTGTTGGACATTTCTAGACTTATGACTATTACTTTGATAGTAATTAGAAGTCTAGGGAGGGCCCTTCACTCTGTGAAGACAAACCCCCCACCCACCAACAGGGACCAGTGGGCAGAAGAAAGGCCCAAAGTACGGAGGTCGAGTTTTTTTAATGTGTTTTTATATAAATATGTGTTATTTTTGTTGTTAAAGGGGCTAGGAGCACAAGTTAAAAAAATGGAAAAACATGAATATGGGTAAAAATCTTAAGATAATGACACTAAACGTGAATGGTCTGAACTCACCTGTTAAAAGGGAAAGAATAATAAGAAAATTCAAGAAGGAAAAAGCTGAAATTATATTTATGCAAGAGACACATTTGAGCAAGGCAGAACATGTGAAATTAAAGAGATTTGGCTATAAGAACTCCTACTACAGTTCATTTAAGGGAGGAGCAAAAAGGGGGGTTATGATACTAATCTCAAACAAAATACAATTTGAAAGTGAACAGGAAATCCAGGATAAAGAAGGCAGGTATGTAATAATAAAGGGAAGAATAGATGGTATGCAGATCACATTAGTGAACATCTATGCCCCACCAGAAAGTGACAAGGGTTTTTTTCAACATCTGTTTGATCTCATAGCAACACACAGTGAAGGAGTCCTAATTTGTGGAGGAGACTTAAATGCTGTCATGGATCATGAAGTTGACACAACAAGTGTTAAGAAGACAAAAAAACATGAAACAAAGTTCATAAGAAACTCACTGGCAGAAATGGGTATGGTAGACATATGGAGGGACCTACACCCACTCGAAAAAGACTATACATATTATTCAGCAGCCCATAAAGTACACTCTAGAATAGATTACTTCCTTATGAATGAAGGTGACAGACACAGGGTGAGAAATTGTTGGATTGGAGGGGCAGAAATATCAGATCATAATCCTATATACATGGAAATATATTTAAACAATAGAAAACGACAAACAACATGGAAACTTAACGTAGGACTGTTAAATGATGAGAAAATGAAAGAAAGAATAAAAATAAACATAAACGAATATATCCAAGAGAATGACAATGAAGAAGTGGACCCAACAATACTATGGGACGCACTAAAAGCCGTGTTAAGGGGTAAATTAATTGTTGAAACAGGAAAAGCAAATAAGACTAAACTGGAAGCGTATGAACAAAGATGTGAGAGACTGAGGGAATTAGAACGTAAACATCAAAGCACAAATGATCCAAAAATATATCAAGAAATTAAAGAAGAAAAAACAAAGATAAAAGAAACACAAATGGATGAAATTGAAAGGAAAAATAGATATCTAAAGCAAAAATATTATGAAACGGGGCCAAAAGCCACAAAACTGCTGGCAAAACGGTTAAGAAAACAACAATGAATAATGTACACAAGATTAAAGACCCCACCACAAATAAAACCACAGTTAACCCAGAAAACATCGAAGAAATTTTCCATAATTTCTACCAAGAACTATACTCGCAACCTGAAGAAACAAATACTAAAGATATCAAAAAATTTCTAGACACATTGGACTTGCCATCAATAGGAAATCAACAAAATGAAAAACTAACAGCAGAAATAACAACACAAGAGATCAGAGATGTGATTAAGTCACTTAAAAACGGTAAATCACCAAGTAGTGATGGATACCCCTCTGAGTTTTATAAACTGTTTATAGAAGAACTCACCCCACAACTCCTAAAGTCATTTAATTGGACGCTGAACAACAACAAAATACCTCCAACATGGAACGAAGCAATCATTTCAGTTATTTTAAAACCAGGGAAAGATAAAGAACAATGTGGAAACTATAGACCAATCTCTTTATTAAATGTAGATTATAAAATATACACAACAATTATATGTAAACGAATAAAGACATTCTTGACAGAATTGATAGAAGATGATCAAACTGGATTCATAGAGGGACACCAAACACATGACAATATCAGGAGAACAATACATATAATTAACCAAATACATAAAGAAAAGAAAAGCGCAGTAATAATGAGTTTAGACGCAGAAAAAGCATTTGACAGGGTTAACTGGAAATTCCTATATAGTGTACTGGAGCGCTTTGGATTTAACGAAAAATCAGTACAATGCATAAGGACGCTATATCAAGAACCTGTGGCAAGAATCAAGATAAACGGTAGCTTAACAGACAAAGTAAATATACAAAGATCAACTAGGCAGGGATGCTGCTTATCGCCCACCTTGTTTGCTCTGTTCATAGAACCATTGGCTCAAGCGATATGACAAAATAAGAAATTAAAAGGTGTAACAATAAAGGGGGCGGAACACAAGATTGGGCTATTTGCAGACGATATTATAGTTTACCTTGAACAACCAGATAAATCAATAATGGAAATGATGAACTTGATAGAAAATTTTGGAAAATTATCAGGATACAAGATAAACATAACAAAAACACAAATACTGACATTCCACTATAACCCTCTAAACCAGATAACTGATAAGATCAAACTAAACTGGAACCAAAAAGAAATAAAATACCTTGGAGTGAACATACCTAAAGACCTAAGCAAAATATATAAAGCAAACTATGATAGGTTGGAACAAGAAATAAAAAAAGATATTGATAGATGGTCAATCTTAAATATGGATCTGAATTCAAAAATTGAGACAGTCAAAATCAGCATACAACCTAGATTACTTTACCTCTTCCAGGCTATACCAACAGAGATTCCAGATGCCCAATTCTCAAAGTGGGACAGGATGATATCGAGATTTGTTTGGGGAGGTAAAAAACCAAGAGTGAAATATAAAACCCTCCAATTACCAAAAGAGAAAGGAGGCATGGGCCTACCGAGTCTAAAGGAATATTACTACTCAGCACAAATAAGATATATCATATGTTGGTGCGACGAGGGATATGAGGCAAAATGGAAAGAAATGGAAAAGGAAATTGAGGGACTCCCAGTACAAAGCATAATAGGGGATAAAGATGCATATAAGCAAATCAAACAAATAGACCCAATCACTAAATTTACTTTAGAACTGTGGTATAAAATAGTACAAAAATATAATATAAGGGAAGACATAAAACTATTGAAATGGGTAGCATTTGACAGTCAGTTTGAACCGGCAAAACAAGATAGGGGATACAAAAATCTGGTGAACAAGGGAATCACAGCATGGGGCAATATCGGAAAAAAAGATCTCGGGAGCTTTGTAAATATCAGGAGAAAATTTAAATTAGAAAGATCGGAATTTTTCAGATATCTGCAGATGAGAGATTACTATATGAAGAAGATTAGACATAACCTCCAAACAGATGTGAACTAGATTATACAACTTATTTTAAGCTCATATGCAGGAAATAAAATAAGAATTATTTCAAAACTATATCAGAAACTTATGACAAACAATCATACAAGTAACTATATAAAGGAGAAATGGGAGAAAGAGCTCAATTTAAACATAACAGAAGAAAGCTGGCAGGAAATATGGAAAACACAACACACATCAACAAATTCAAGGGCATGGAGGGAATTTGGATGGAAAAACCTGATTCGCTTTTTCATTACACCACAGATTCAAGGAAAATATACAAATACCCAATCTTTATGCTGGAGGGGATGTGGGGCTCAAAATGCAGACCACTCACATATGTTTTGGAAATGCTACAAAATATCATCATTTTGGAAATCTATGCATGTGACAATACAGAGGATATTAGGATATAATATACCAATGAACTGTAACCTGATGTACTTATGTGATCTTAAAAAAGACAATGTTATACAGGCTGAGGACAGATATCTAGTTAAAATCTTGTTGATTGCATGTAAAAAAACTATCACAAAAAAATGGCGATCAGAAGTTCTTCCTGACCAAGAACAATGGACTGACATTGTTGAGGACATACGTATGATGGAAAAACTAACATATTGACGAAGAATGCAAGAAGGAATATGGGAGAAAAAATGGCGGAAATGGACACACTACAAAGTGCAACAACGAGGCAGAAATTGAAAGAATAACCAAAGACACTGAAAAAACCAGAAGAATTAAGAGATGGAAACTAAAAACTTGATGCTCCAACATTTGTCCCCCCCCCTTTTATTTTTTTATTTTTTTTTATTTATTTTTTATTTTTATTTTTTTATTTATTTTTTTTTAATTTTTCCCTACCCTAACCCCTTTGTTTTTTAAATGTAGAATGTGATCTGAATGCATTATATATGATGAAAAATGAATAAAAATCTAAGTTACAAAAAGAAAGGGCCATTCGACCCTATCAAAGGCCTTTTCGGCGTCCAATGATAGGAGAGCTGTATCCGGTGCTTCTTTATTAGAATAAATAATATTAAATAGTCTTCTTACATTATGGAAGCCTTGTCTTCCCATTATAAAGCCATTCTGATCTCGGTTAATAATATTTGGTAATATTTCTTGTAGTCGTCTTGCTAAAATTTTACAGATTATCTTAAGGTCAGCATTTAATAGGCTTATTGGTCTCATGTTTTCACATTTATTAGAGGGTTTACCTGGTTTTGGCAACAGTATAATTAAGGCATTATTCATGTATGGTGGTAAATTACTATTTTGAAATGCTTCTAAAACCATTTCCAAAAATGGTTTTATTAATTTATTCTTAAATTTTTTATAGAGGTCAACTGGAAGACCATCTGGTCCTGCTCTTTTTCCTGATTTCATATCATCAATGGCTAGTCCAACCTCTTCTTGACTAATTTTCGACTCCAGCATCTCCCTGTTTTTATTCGGAATACACGGTATAGATAATCCGTCCAAAAACCCATTTAGTTTTGTTAAGTCAGTTTCATTTTTTGTATCATATAGTTTTTCATAATAATCTCTAAAGGCACTATTAATTTCTAAAGGATCTACAACTGCCTGTCCGTTACTTATAATACTGGTAATTGGTGTTTTAAATTCTAATTGTTTAATCTGCCATGCCAATAATTTCCCTGATTTTTCACCTTGTTCATAAAAAGATTGCTTCAATCTTAGAAGACTCGAGGCAGCTCTGTTCGCTGATTTTTTGTCATATTCAGTTCTCAGAATCAGTAATTCGTTCTCTAACTTTGGGTTACTTCCTGCATACACTTTTTCTTGAAGAATTTTTATTTTATGCTCCAATTGGACTCTCTCCTCTCGAGTCTTCTTAGATTTTGAATCTGTATAACTAATAATATGCCCCCTAATAAAAGCTTTGAAAGCCTCCCACTTTATACATGCTGATGTTTGTGTAGTATTGATATCAAAGAACTCATCTGTTTTTCTATGTACTTAACAAATTCCTCATCCTGAAGCCATTTATGCTGAAATTGCCACCTACCTGGATCCTTTGTCAATTTCTTATCTACATATATTAAACAGTGGTGCATGATCAGATATCACGATGTTATAAACAGTTTTGAATCTTGGACCTTAATTCTGTGGAGATCAAAAAATAGTCAATACGTGAGAATGTCTTGTAGGTATTAGAATAACAAAAGTAGGCTTTGACTTGTGGTTTCATTTCTCTCCATATATCTAGCAATCTCGATTCTTTCATAAAATGATTAATGGTCATCCTGCATCCATTGTGCGTACAGTCCAGTCCTGTTGATCTATCTATACTGGGATTCAATGTACAATTAAAATCCCCTGCTATTATATGTTGCCCTGTAAGTGATGATAAAGTAAGAAATAAATTAGCAAAGAAGTTTTGATCATCTGTATTGGGACCGTATAAGTTCACCAGATTTATATTTTCTAATAACAAAGATCCTTGGATGATTAGATATCTTCCTAATTTGTCTCCAATTACATTTTTCACTTGAAATGGGACTGTTTTATGTATGAGAGTCATAACTCCCCTAGCTCGGGATGAAAATGAAGTGAACACATTCCCCTGCCATCTTCTCCTAATTCTTTTTACATCCTCCTCTATTAGATGAGTTTCTTGTAAAAACACAATTTTTGAACCTATGTCTTTTATTTTATTCATAACTTGTTTAAGTTTTTTTAGATTTTGTAGACCTCTGCAATTCCATGAAGTTAAATTAAGATTAACGCTTTGGTCTATGATCACTAAGGAGTTTGAGATTACCTCGCAATATAAACATGCTCATACAGAGAAGCAAAAACATTGGTAGTTGAACATTCATCCCACAAACTACACACAAACAAATTCCCCCTCCCCACATTCGTGGTAATCCCCCCCAAAATCCAAAAAAAATTCCATCTCCCGCTATAGCCAGTGACTGCTCCATACCTGCAAGGATCAGTCAAACCACTCTTTCTTTCTCCTCTGTCATCTATATTTTATAAACATGCTATATGTTTCAGATCAGTCAGATGCCTGTGCAAATGCTTAAATATTCTACCTTTATATCTTGTTCATGCTTCATGCTTAGCTCCCACCAGTCTCTCTCTTGGATCTGCTTGATAAGCTCCTGCGCATCCTGAGGGATCTTGAAGATATGGGTTCTCCCTTTATATGTGACCAGCAGTCTTGCCGGATGAATCACTCCGTGACGAATCCCGAGGTTGCGCAGCTCTTTACGGGCGGGGTCAAACTGTTTCCTTAATTGTTGAATTCCTGTGGCCAAATCTGGGTAGAACCGCACCTGTTGATCCTGGTATTTAATTTCTCCTTTAGCTTGCGCCGCGTTGGTGACCGTCATCTTGTCTCTGTAGCTGAGGAACTTCATAATCAGCATCCTCGGTGGTGTCTTATTATCTCTCGGTGGGCCGATTCGGTGAGCACTCTCTAAGACGACCGATGACTGCAGATCTGCGTTGTTCAGCGCTTCTGGAATCCACTTTTCCAAAAAGGAACATGTATCCCGTCCCTCCGATCCCTCCGGGAGGCCCACCAGCCTCAGATTGTTCCGTCGCGACCGGGATTCTAAGTCCAGGACATTACCTTCCAGACGTTTATTTTTTAATTCCAATGTTTGCACCTTTAATTGTAGGCTGGTGATGTCATCCTCAGCGCTGGAGATTCGGAGCTCCGCCTGCGATACTCTTTCCATACAGTTGCTTATTTCCTTTCTCATTCCTTCTATCACTGCTGTAATCCCATCGAATTTAGACAAAAAGTCTGCTCTCATGGAGCTGATGGCAGCGAGCACCGCACTCATGCCCTCCCCAGCAGTCACCGCTCCGCCGCTAGCTCCCTCCTCCGTCATTGTCTTTGGAGATTTTTCTGCTTCATCACGAGCGTGGAAGTCTGTTAGCTTGGACTGTTTCAATGATTCACTTTTTCCTCCGCCTAATTTCCCAGCCTTAGGCTTTACCATATCCGCGCCCAAACGCTGGGATAGGTTTTTGTTCCAATTGAGAGAGTTTTAGCCAACTTTTTATTTTTAGGAGCAGAGCAGAGTGAAACACGTCTTCCTACGTGGCCGCCCTAACCGGAAGTCCCGGAATGTCTCATTTGCTAAATATAAAGGACTTGATTGAAAATGCAAAGATGCCAGAGTTAGAGATAACAGGTGAAGATAAACAGAAAGAAGACCTGCAGAAAGAAGTACATGCTTTACGGGCCACACTTCAAGCCAAAGAAGAGGCTATGCATCAGCTAATGAGTAATAAACTGAGCCTACAGAGCACACCAATGCACAGACGAGCTTCAGCGCCTCCAGATAACTCCATGTGGCGTAAAGACTTTAAGATATCAGGCCAAATAGGGGAGTCGGGACAAAAGGACAAGCTCACATTTTCCAGTTTGGCCAGGCAGATTGAAAGTGGGCTCAGTAAAGGCTACCATGAAGATGAGATCATCGGCGCAGTGATTCGCGCCATCACACCGGGCCTGCAGCTGAGAAGTTACCTAGAAAGCAAAGGTAATCTTACTCTTCCTGCCCTGCGGAGGATCCTAAGGTCTCACTATCAGGAGAGAGGGGCTACTGAACTGTACAAGCAGCTTTCTTCAGAAGCTCAGAGCAGTAAAGAGACTCCTCAAAACTTCTGAGAGCCATGGACCTTCGCCAGAAGATTCTCTTCGCGTCCCAGGAAGATGAGTCGGGTCTAAAATATGATCCCGCCTTGGTCCAAAGTTTGTTCATGCACACCATCCTAACAGGTTTGCAGAGTGACAATGTTAAGAGTGACATGCAGCCGTACCTTCTTCAGCCCACGACACCTGATGAAGTTTTATTGGAAAAGGTGAATATTGCATGCACAAATGAAAAGGGAAGACGAGATGAGAAGAAACATGCTGCCCCCCAGCGAGCGGCCGCCGTGAATGCTGTTCAGCCCAGTGACACTCCTGCACCTGCAGAAAAAAAGACCGTTCAAAAACAAAGCACAGCCGTTCCGTCACCTGATCTGCTGGCAGAGATTAAAGAGATGCGGTCTGAGATGGTACTTTTAAAGGACTTGCGAGCTGAAGTGTCCCAAATCCGAGAAACCATGCAGAAGTCTTCAGCCACAGCACAACCCACCACCAGCGGAGGACCTGAAAACCACTCCCCAGCGCCGACTTTCACGCCATACCCACAATACCAGCTGGACCCATATGCTCAGCACTACTTTCCTCAACACTCCCCAGCAGTCCTTCAACAGCGGCCCCAAGCAGCTCTTCAGCAGTACTATCCAGCGCAAGGCCTGGCACCGATGAGAGGCATTGCACAATTCCAGCACCGCTTCACCCCTCAGCGGTACCACATGCCCCGCCCACAACCAAGGTGTTGTTATTGCATTCAGACAGGTGAAGAGTTTTGCCAGCACTGTTTTAGCTGTGGGAGCAGCGAGCATTTTAGAGCAGGCTGTAAAGCACAGAAGCCAATGAAACCAGCCAGAGGTAACTCTTTAAACTAGAAGGGGTCACTCCAACGGGACATGGTGTGACCAGTGACATAAAAAGGTCCCAGTGCTGTTATAGCTGTACTACACCGGGTGAAAACCAGAGTTTGAAATGTTGTTCAGTGTGTAAAAGTGCCTTGTACTGCTCCAAAAAGTGTCGAGGAGAGCACTGGCCCATACACAAAGCCAAATGTAAGCCGTACACCTGTGGTAGTATTCGTAAAGGGAGTAGTGAGCATTTTCAGGCAGGCTGTAGAGCATAGAGGGAGCATAATGCTGCAAGAGAGAGGAAAGCAGAGAGCCCGAAAGGCAGTAGCCCATCCAGCCCGGCAGCTGCAGCTCCAGCGGGGACTAAGAAAGTCATCGCAACAAAAGTCTTGGGTACAGTCAAATGGTTCAACGTCAGAAATGGATATGGTTTCATGGATATGGTTTCATCAATAGGAATGACACAAAAGAAGACGTTTTTGTACACCAGACAGCCATCAAAAAGAACAACCCGAGGAAATACCTTCGCAGTGTTGGAGATGGCGAAACTGTGGAGTTTGATGTAGTTGAGGGAGAAAAGGGAGCAGAGGCGGCAAATGTTACCGGCCCAGGAGGCACTGCAGTCCAGAGAGCAGGTATACCGCTGACAGGAGCCGCTATAGGCGCTACCCCAGGAGGAGAGGCCCTCCCCATGGAGATTATCCAGAGAACTACCAGAGTGATGGAGAGAATGCCCCTGAAGGAGACCAGCAGCAACAACGGTGCAGACCCACTTACTCTGGCAGACAGCGCTTCCCACCATACTTTGTACATAGACACTACAGCCGGCCCCCGTACACCAACGCCGGCCCCCGTACACCAACTCACCTCGTGGAGGAACTGGTAAGCTGCGAAATTACTGGGAAGACACAATCCATACTGTGGTAAGGCAAGTTGGGCAGGATAGTCCTATCTATGAACTGAAACCTGAGAGAGGCAAGGGTAGATCTAGAACTTTGCATCGCAATCTTCTTCTGCCATGTGATCATTTGCCCTTGGAGACTTCTTTTCAGCCTCGTTCGAGGAGGTGCGCCACTGCCAGATCAGCGGAGACATCGGGGATTCACTCAGAAGAGGACGACAATGATGAGGGCGAGTATTACCCAGTGCCACTTCACTTGAGCGCTCGCCTTGATTCGCCACTGCCTGAGAGGACCGCAGACCCAGCTCAGCAGGAGGACAACATACCTGAAGAGGTGCAGCAGGAGACAGAGCTTGAAGCTGCAGCAGCTGATCAGCCACCAGAGGACGACATTGGTCAGGTAGAAGACTTACCTGTGGAGGTAAGCCTTCCTTCACCGCACCCTCCTTCTCCTACCTACAGTGATCCTGGTGAGGAAGTGAATCAGAGACCTAGACGTAACGCTAGAAAACCGAAAGTATTCACTTATGATACATTGGGTACACCAGCATGTTAGAACATATAGACGTTGCCTTATTTTCCTGAACAGACCATGTCATGGGTATACAGTGTACATCCTTTCTACTTCCAAGAGTTTTGTGGTCAATGTTAATGGGTTGGTGGTCATTTTGTATACTTGAAGTAGAGTAAATGCAGTTACATTGGACTCACACTGAAAGATTGAGTTTTAAGGTTGTTTGACTCATTGGGACTGACTTAAAAAAAAAAAAAAAAAAGGGACTGTGTTGCTGTTTATCCCAGTATGCACAGGATATGCACTTAAAGTGTAATGGACACTTGAGACTGTGAATGGATTAATCTCAAAGCCAGAATGCATGAAGAGAGTTCCAGTCTGTAAACTTTTTTTGATTTAGTTGACTATGCACTTTTTGAGAATTTTGCACTGTGACAGTGGTTATTATACATTTCACATGTCCTGATGTTTGGGACAACATCTATTTTGAGGGGGAGCATGTGACAGGTTAAAAGTAAAAAATAATAAATTAATTAAAAGCATATCATACACAAGTTAAAAAGCAGATTACAGGTTAAAAAGTCAGTTAAAAAGCTGATTGTACACAACATATACAGTTAAAAATGAGTTAAAAGATTAATATTTCATTATTATTTTTGCACAATTGTTACATTTAAAAACATTGATACAGTACTAAAAAAGTTTAAATGCTGTGTACACTATTTATAGTTTGTTGAAAGTTCAATGTGAACTGTGTTGTGCGCTTGTGCAGAAGTTTCCATGTTCTTTTGAATAAAGTAAAATGGAGTGAAGACGTAGACCGCGACTCTGTTCATTATTTTTTGCTCAAAAGTACCACGTACCTCTCCCAAACTGTGGAGCAGAGGGCGCAACACAAACAGTGGAAATGTCTGTTGACTTCGGCTTCATATTGTAAGGATTTCTTATTTATTCTTCTCTCTGTGAGCCTCTTGGCCACTTCTGGGCTTGCTGCCATTTTCTATTGGTTTGTGAAAGAGTTGTTCAGACCATTTCTACTTTATCTTGGCCCTCCAGTTAGCACAAAGAGAAAGCATTATCCTACTCTAACTGATTAAGTGACCCAGCTTTCATGTCTAGAGTAACCCTTAAAGAAAGAATCTTTCCAGAATCCAAATTTTGATGATACATCAGTCTCTGACCAGGTGACTGTCACTTCCACAATAGTTTGAGTGGCCCTGCATTACCTGGAACAGCACTTTGCTATTCCTGTAGGACCACTGAAAAAGTTTCACATTTTACAGCCTGTGTCCCCTGGGTTTTCTCTGGTAACATTTCTGCGTGGCAGCTGGCCACACTTGAAGTTATGCCGCCACTCTTAAGAGGAAATATAAATTTAAGAAAAAAATAGGAAGGAATGGTGGTCCACAAGCGCGCAAAACCGCAATAATGGAATTATGTTTTGACCGGGTCGCGTGACCAGAACCACGAGTCTGTAACAAGCGGACCGGCTTCTTGTTCGTCTGACAATGAGGAAGAGAAGTTCGCCAGCTACGCTGCTGTTGTGAACAGGTAAGTGTTATAAGCTAAATTATTCTTTATCCCTGAAAATTGTAATCAAAAATTACTTTTGACCGATCGGTAAATTACAACTGTGCGTAGTAGACCGTAGCGCACGGACTTTGTACACGGTTCGTGTGCTGCGTCCGGACCATGAACGCCCCCCCCCCACAAGGGGGGGGGGCGCGACTGGAGATCCAACACCGATGCTGTGCACAAGAAGGGGATGAGCAGACTCTGCTTCCTGAGAAAGCAGAGATCCTTCAACATGTGCAGCAGGATGGTGGAGCTTTTCTACCAGACTGTTGTCGCCAGCGCCATCTACTTGCTGCTGTCTGTTGGGGTAGCAGTATCAGGGCCAGAGATACCAATAGACTTGACAAGATTATCAAGAGGGCTGGCTCTGTAATTGGTCTCAGACCGGAGACCTCTGAGACAGTGATGGAGAGGAGAACACTAAATAAACTGCGATCCATCATGGACAATCCTGATCACCCCCTCCACCACACACTAGATAGACAGCGAAGCACTTTCTCCAGTAGACTATTACAGCTTCGCTGTCGAACGGCCAGGTACATGAAATCTTTCCTGCCACATGCAATTTCACTGTGCAATAACTCACTATGATGTTGTATTCTGGCATAGCTATGCTGCCACACTGCACCTTACAGACTAACTGGTACCTCACATTTTCACTCTGCTCCTGATAGTCCTTCTTTGTGCAATGGGAGGATTCATGTGTTTATACGGGTCATCATATATTAAGCTATGATGTATATAGGTTTTATAGTCGTGTTAGTTTTTACTTTCCATGGGTAATCCCTTTGTCTGTTATGTGTGTGTTTCTGTTGTTTGGTTGTCAACTGTCATGCTACTGTTACATTGTAATTTCCCAGTTTGGGATCAATAAAGTACATCGATCTATCCATCTATCTATTACCTGACCTCATGGAAGTGAATATAAGGAAAATAAAACAGGGCCCTGAGGAACCCCACTTGCCACGGCTGCAGTATTGGACAGAAGAGGTCAGCTATGTCATCTAATGAGACTGGAGAAAAGGAATCAAAAACTATTATCATGGTGTGAGCTAGAAAAAGGAGGATTAGATGGGCATGAAATGTTAGAACAAATGGAGTTTATCAATAAAATAAGTAAGAAAGTTGTTGCAGTCATTTTTTTCAGTAGACTGGTAGGGTAGGAGGGACAGGGGATACAATAGATTTTACTGAATTAAACAGGATTTTGGCTCAAATAATTGACACGAGCATCCTTTAATCATATTATTTTGGGGTAAAAATAAATTCTTTTAGGTGTAACCTATGAACCTCCAATTTAGTAGCTTTCCTCAACATTGGATTTTCGGACTCCCATAAGCCATGATTTTAGCCACCAACTAACAAAGCACCCTCTGACAGAGACACCTAAGTCTTGATAGTAAAAATACATAAATAAAATCTAAATCAGTCTTCAGTTCATTACCGTAGTTGATACTGATGGGAGCCTGAGGTCTCATCCCTTTCTCTTTTCTGGGACCCTGCAGGGTCTTTTCAAGCTGCTGGTGTGTCATTTTATGGAAGGTGTCCTTGGAGTGTGATATGTGTCACACAGGGTTATGGCATTAGTGAGACCCTCAAAACACACTGCTGTACAACAAGCAGGGGTTGCTTTAAACCAAAACGCAAACTTTCCCTTAGCAAAGTAGTTTTGCTGCCTAATCTTTATCAGTAAGTAAAATCAAAAGTAAAATGCAACCAAATAAATCAGCAGCAGAAAAAAGGCAAGATGTAGAACAACATTATGAACATCTCAGGGTATTTTGATTGAGACAGTGGCTCCCAACACCACCAGCAATCCTCCAGTTTCTAGTATAAGAGTGGTGAGATTCGACTGTGGTCTACTGATGGCTAATATTAGTACACCAAGTGTGTCAAAGCATGTATGCCAAAAATACCTTGAGGTCTTGGGTTGAAAACCTGGACGAACCCCCAGTTATGTTATGACCTGGCTGTTAGGCTGCAACATAAAATGGAGACAAAGCCAGAGTTGAAAAGCATTGTGTTTATGTAAAACAGACATTTATTGGTAAACTGGAGCCACAACAAGCTTAGGAAGATCCAAGGGGTATCTCTGGGGTGTGTTTTAATCACAGATGTTACCCTAACAAAGTTGTTTGCAGTCTATGATCTTTCAGTGAGTAAAATTGGAAGTAAAAAAGCAACCATACAAATCAGCAACTGAAAAAAGAAGCAAAATATAGAGCAACACTGTGCACAACTTGGGTATGTTGAGGAAAGCTACTAAATTGGAGGTTCATAGGTTACACCTAAAAGAACTTATATTTATTTCAAATGCAGTTTTGTGCTGCGCAAATGATGTTTGCTGCAGCCCGACATCTCATGATATCAATATTTTTTTCTTACTTGTAATAGTTTTGTAAAAGTTATGACTGAAGACTCCTGATCAAATATTCAAACCATCTGTCAGTAAGTCAGATTTTTTTATTGCCTGCAGTTGTATGGGTTATTTATTTAATTCAGTTCAACTTTATTTGTATAGCACCTAATCACAACAAAAGTCACCTTAATGTGCTACTTATTTATTACTCTCTCATTCTTTCAGCTTAAAGAAAATGAATATAAATATTTATTACAGATGGAATCTGGCATTTATAGTTATAATCCAAAGTCTCTAGTAAAACGTTTACTCGTCATCCGTTAGTTCAAACAGCAGCTTTCACACTTTCGGTGGATCCATGTGCACGTGTGGTTGCTTTTGTGCTGTATGCATTCAGATGTTTCTCCCTGGGTCTAAACAAAAATGTTGTCGTGTGCACCAGGCCTTAGTGAACTGGAAGCCTTTGTCAATGAAGAATGGGCTTAGATTCCTCAGGAACACTGCCAGAAATTGGTGTTTGGCTATGCATCATGTTTGCAGCCGGTCATAACAGCAAAAGGGTGCTCTACTAAGTACTAAAGATGCTTGTCATTAAGGGCTTGAATAATTTTGAATCTGCAGTAGTCATTAAAATTGGCATTTTGTGTTGAATTTGGAGACATCACTTGTAATATTAGTTTTGTTGAGCTATTTATATTGTTTTTGTTTGATTTGCAAACAGCTGCTAGTTTGTACATGTTGCCAGCAAACCTGATTTGCAGTGGGGGTTGAATAATTTTGATTGCAACTGTATCACTGAATTTGATTTTCTAACTTTTGACATTTTTTTCCCAGAGATAAAATCGTTGAAAATATTCACATCTTCTGTCTCAAATACAAAGCTAGGTTGAGATAACTTTTAACCGTTTGAGTGTGACTGTCGCCAAACTGCGACATAACCCCTAGTGGTCAACAGTGGTAAAGATTTTTTTTCAAGAAACTAGTCAGATCAGATGTCAGAACTTTCCAAGGCTATAACTTTAAAGTGGTAAGAGATAATGGCTTACTGTCAATTAGAAAGACGTAGAATATGATCCAAAGTTTCAGATAGGAGTGAATTTATACATCTAATTTGCATACAAACAAAGACATTCATCACTTACCTCTGGCAAAGCGGGGTCCTTTAGCGGCATTCTAGTGGTTATTTTGTCCTCTCCCGGTCATTTTAGCTTTCTGTCCTATATCCAGAAACTGTTATTGATTATTCCACCGTAATTTCACTTTTATTCCGCCGCAATTTATCTTATATTGACGACATATAACCGACAGTTATCCTTCAGTCACATGGCGCTCCGGGTACCGGCAGGTGAATTCAACGAGTCTCACGCTTTCTGTGTTATAAACATGTAAACATCTACCTTCATAAGCTAAATGATCTCTTTTTCGAATCATAGTTGGCAAATTTGGGATCAAATCCTCCGAATTTCCTCATCCGTGGGTGATCGCAAATGTCCACAATGACGGTCCGCGTCCATCTTGTGCTGTGATCTCCAAGACGACGAAGGAGGAGGATTTCTTCTTCTCTGGTGTATTACATGTCATCCATGAGTCCTCCAACGCGTGCCTGCCACCTTGTGAACCTGCATGATCAGTACAAATCTTCAGTTGAGGTGAACAGTGTTTAGGAAAGTAAAATCAGTTGACAGGTGCAGCACCGTGCTCTGCCACTAGGGGCACGCGGACTCTCACACTCAAAGGGTTAACACAAACAGCACAGAGTTAAACAACTTGTTGTTTTAAGAAGACCTTGAACCGAACTGCCATGTGTGTGATCCCAACCCTCACCGTTACTTGTTAGAAGAATGAGTGTTTAAAACCCCCTGACTTAGGGGACTGCATTTTTGTCTACAGACGGAAGTTGAATCCAGTCGTGTGAGCAAAGTTTTGTCTCGTCAGTGAGTGTGTGCGCGTGCGTGCACGCACGCACGCGCGCGCACGCACACACACACACACACACACAGAGGAACCAAATCACATTCTTTATGCCTTTTTAAACAGTCCCAGAGGCCTGGAAACGTTGGTGCTGCTGAATCCAACACACACACCAACCACCAGTGTAGGCTGGTTATCTGCCAGATCAGGAATTGGCAAACTGGCAAATCTCAGATCATTTTAAGTCGGTTGGACAGAGACGGCCTTAACGCTAAGATGCTTTTGGGAAGCCCGAGGCCCGAGTTCCCAGAACTGTGGGTGACAGCCAAGACTTCCCCCTTTCTCTCTGTTATTCATCACCAAGGGGACATCGACGTGGTGAGAGAGGCTCACGAGGTTATGTCTTGAAAGTTTTATTATTTATTTTTAATTACTGTCAATTCCTTAATGAGTTTAGAGATGCTTTCAAAAGATGCATAACATGTCCAAGCCTACCTTCCAATCCTCTTAATACATTTAATGATTGTTGAAGAGTTGTACACGTACATCGGTAGGTTGGCAGATAAGCCGTCTAATTAGTCAGGAGCAGCACACAGCTCTGTAGGAATTGGCACAAGAATGGCAGAGAAAGGAGCAAAACATTTTCACTCAGCTGCACTCGGTTAGCACCTTTATGGTTTTTGGGGAAGTGGCTTTGGAAGTGCGGTTTGAAGAGAAGGGGTAGGAGTTTTGAGGGGTTTTTTTCAGTTGTTTGATCTCACTGTTGCATAAGGAGAACAGTGTGCTCCATAGTTACTAGCTAGTGTTGATCTACTTGCATCTTAAAACACCGTTAACAATCAAGCCAACTGCATCTGGCATTAAGATACTTTCGTCTGACACGTTTGTGTTTCCCATGCAAGCTTAGGCATACATCAAGCAGGGGTGGGGGGTGTCCCGTCCTGATCCCCATCCCCTGCCTCCCCCCCCCAACCTGGAAAAAACAGAATTGTCCCCCTCCCAATTCATCATGAACCTTTTTTTATATCATGTTACATAACAGAATAAAATGCATCGCAAGCACCAATTTTAAATCTGCAACTTTTTTCTTGTAAATTTGCAACTTTTAAAATTTTAAATTTTCAACTATTGTAAATTTGCTTCTTTTTTTTTTAGAAATCTGCAGTTTTTTCTCATAAATTTGCAACTTTATCTCCTTTAATGCGATAAATTTGCAACTTTTTTCTCTTGTAAATTTGCAACTTTTTTCCTTTTAAATATGCAAATTTTTCTTGTAAATTTGCAATATTTTTCCTCGTGAATTTGCTATTTTTTTCTTCATAAAATCACTGCTTTTTTGTTACAAATTTGCAACTTTTTCCCTGTAAACTTGAGACTTTTCTTCTAAATTTGCAACATTCATATGGATGTTGGTTTAATTTTTATTCTGTGTAATTGATTAAATTTTCTTTGTTCATTTAGACAATGGCTCAAGTTTTTATGTTTTTGTTTTTAAGGGTTTGAACTCTTCTTTATCACAAATATAGGGGCCCCTAAACACAGTCTTGCAGAGCTCCAACTGCAGTAACACCTATAGTGTCCCCCTCAATCTTTACTCTTGAGAAAATATTCTGTTTATTGTCCCCCCAACAGGAAATAAAATATCCGCCCATCCATGCAAGTACAAAATACAGCTTTTCTACACAGTCTGAGCATTGAAGCTAAACAGAAAAAGGCTACAGCTTATAATTTAGTGTTTTTGTAAACAATAACAGTATTTTATCGCAGTTTGTATTCACAAACCTGTGAGTGACAGATGTGCATGATTCCATTCAACAGCCCTTTACTAATCTTTCTAAAGTTGTACCTGAAGCTGATATGGAGTTGTAAATCATAGTTAAAGATGAATTATTTGCATTGCAAGTGTCTAGCATTCGTTGCTCATCTCTGCAAGATGGATCAGGACCAGTTCTTGGAGAAATACGGAGGAGTTTCCAACACCTGCTCGGGGACTGTGTTGCTCCCACACGTCTGAGGATGTTCTCAATCTCAAGCTTCAGCACGGGAAAGTGAATCTGTAAAGCACTCTGAGTCATAAATAGCTTAACACTGAGGGGCTTTAAAGCCAGACTGATGGGGGTGGGGGGGGACTGAAGTATTATGAGCTGACCAGGAACAAGTAGTAAAGGGTGGACATTGTGCAGGGTGCTGCTGTTGAACTTCCTCTGGAAAATGGGAAGTAAAACACGTCCCACACCTGCTCCGTGGCATAAAACCAAACAAATAGCTACTGTTGAGGAGAAGTGACGGAGGGAGTGTGTGTGTGTGGGGGGGGGGGGGGGGGGGCTTAGATTTCTGTTATGTCACACGACACTGGAAGAATGATCAACTGTAAACAAGGATGCTTAGAAAAAAGTTTTCACTTTCTGGAGAGAAGCTTTAACTCTAAATTTGATCTCATTAACATTTGTAGAGAGTTATTATACAACGGTTTAATATATTGTTATGCCAGTCTTCTCTTATGTGGCAAAGGTTAATTAATTTTTTTCTGGACTGCTTCCTCTTGCCATGTGTCCTCAATCATCAGTTTTGCGTGAGCTGCTCAAAAGGACTCCTTATAAATGATTCAGGAATAAAGGCAACTTTAAACTTGGACTGTAGCAGAAGCAGAAGTACTACAGGCAGTCGAGGCTCGGTCACCGAAAGTAGTAGTTAGAGCAGTAGGGAAATTTGGGTAAGAAAGTTTTATCTCTGCTTTACTGAGATTGGTATTATTTATTGGGTGTTTTTCATGTGTTTACCAGTTTACGAAGGAAGATTGAGGATATATTGTGTCCCTATAGAGAGCCTCAGTCATGCTCCCTCTACTTCTGCATATGGGACTTTAATTCGGAAAAATCTCCATTGAAATGAATGGCAAGAGTGAAATTATCTTTTGATCCCGATTGAATTTTGCTACGAGTTACACATATGATCTTCTCTAAATTAGTCCCATCTCCACACAGGATCTGTAGAGCTCAGTCAGAGTGACCATCAGGTTCTTGGTCACCTCTCTCTCTTAAGGCCCTTCTCTCTCACTTGCTCAGTTTGCTTGGGCAACCAGCTCTTGGCAGAGTCCTGGTTGTGCCAAACCTTTTCCATCTGAGTATCATGGGGCCACTTTGCTCTTGGGAACCTTCAGTGCAGCAGATTTTTTTTTTTTTTTTTTGTAGCCTTCCCCAGATCTGTGCATTGCAGCAACCCTGTCTTTCAGCTCTGTTGGCAGTTCCTTTGACCTCATGGCTTTGGCTTTTGCTCTGATTTGCATTGTCAGCTGTTGGGCCTTCTATAGAGAGATGTGTGTCTTTCCATCTCATGTCCAGTCAATTTAGTTTACCACAAGTGGACTCTAATCAGTGTGTAGAACCATTTCAGCAAAAATCAATAGAAATGGGAGGCACCTGAGCTAAATTCAAGTATTTTTGCGACGTGTCTGAATACTAAATGTGTCTGAATAAAGATCCTAAAATTCTGTTTTCACATTGTCCTTATTGGGTACTGAGTGTAGCTCAACAAGAAAAAGGGGGGTGAATACTTTTACAACCCACTATATGTATTGCTAACAAAAAAAGAAAATCCACTTGAATATTCTCTTAAGACTCAAATGAACAAATTGTCTGATATGATCAGGATTGCTCAATGAGAAAACGGATTAGGGGAATAGCGAGATGGAGGTGGGTTGCAAAGCAGCTTGCAGAGGCATAGCAAATTTAGGCATTATAAGATTCATTGAATATAAAGAAACTTGTGCTGCTCTAATGAAACACCTTCGTCTCAACCTGGGACACGGGTGTGTGTGTGTGAATTGTGAAGTATTTTTCTTATGCAGGCTGTACATTTTTTATCTCATCAGTGTTTTGTTCATATTTTGTGGCAAAGTGCTGATTTATTCCACAGCAGTGATTTGTTTTGTTGTTCTTTGTGGGGAGTGTGTTATTAGCTCATTTTCACCAGGCAACCCCACATTCACAAACATAAAAGTAAATAAATTTTTCTGTTTCAGGTGCAAACTTGTTTTAGGCTTCATTTGTTCTATGTTTGTGCAGCTGGTTTTTTTTTGTTTTTTTGTTTGTTGTTTTGGATCAGCACTTCTCAAAGCCTTCATGTAGTCAGAAGCATTAAGTTTTGTTCTTCTTTGTCTTTCTTATCTCAGCGTTTTATCCAGTACCTGGCCTCCAGAAATACTCTGTTTAACCTGACCAACTTCCTGGATAAGGGAGCTCTGCAAGGTACGAGTCCTCTGAAGATATTCCACAGCATAATTTGTTTTAAAAGTGCCTGATAGAGTAGATTAGGCTCAAAGGACTTTACATGGCATACCAGAAAGTTTTAGACAATTAAGGAAAACTCTTGGTAATAAAGTCTGGGAAATGACTAGACTTGAAGTAGTCTCCTGGAGCCAGTACTGTATTTTTCTGTTTCTCTCTCCCAGGTTACGACATGTCAACCTTCATCAGGCGATACAGCCGCTACCTGAACGAGAAGGCCATGTCCTACAGACTGGTGGCTGTAGATTTCACCAAGATGAAGAGGGGGTGAGGACACAAACACACGCTGTCAACTCCACTCATCACTGCTTACTTATCTTGTCACACAGCTGTGTTTACCGTTTGACAACACTGGTAAAAATGGCAGTAAACAAAGCCAGAGACATGCTAGTGTGGTGTTCTTTCTGCAGAATTTCTTATTTGGACAGTAGGTGTTTACTTTTATGGGGGAATTTAATATTAAATGGTTGCAGTCCTCTTTTCCAGAAAGAATTACAGCTGCTTCCAGGTGTTTGGGCAAGACTGTGGACTGTACTGGTTTTTGAACTACTGTTTTGATGCCTTCAGTTTTAGTTGTTGATTATACTGGGAAAAGAAGGTAGGTGTGGGTTAATCAGCGAGGACATGTACATTAAAAGGTTTTCGAGATCACATATTATGCTAAATTCATACAATATCTGCCCTTAATGAGTCTACAAAGTCAGTCCTCTTTCTTTTGCTTGCTCCACTTCTCTACAAATGTGTTCTCAAAGCGTCAAATCAGAAATTTCCCCTTCTTATTGTCTCCAAGGGGGAAAACGCCTTCCCCAGGTTGGGTGCCACTTCCTCAGCAACATGTTGTTGTACCCATTCAGCTTTCTGTTTTCCTCCCAAACGCCAGTAAAGCAAGCATTTCAAACTTAAGGGCAGTGTATGCTGGATACTCTGTCGTTGGCTGAACACGCCAAGACAAAAGTCTATTTTTACCCTCTATGACAACATATCTCACATCATTCTGGCTTATTTTGTTTTATTTTGGCCTTGATAGCTGAACAGATCGGGCCACTAACATTAGCTTGGCTAGGCAGTAGCAGTCGTGACATGGAGGCTAAAGAACCACCTGGTGTGAAGTGCCCTAAAGCCATTTAAGGCACACCTGTGAGTTGATTAACCCAACATTTCTGTATTTTACTTTCATCTTACTCCAGTAAAGAGTTGATATTGACAGCAGTGCTCTACTCAGTTACTATGGTTACGGGTTGGTGGAGTAATTTCAGGATGGTGATTAAACTTGATCCAAACTGACTGTGCGTTAAGGGTTTTAACAGACACCTACCAGCCACTCAGAAAAGAGTGTTCAGCAAAACCATGGTATGTTATTAGCTAACCACCAACATAAATAATCACAATTAGACTTACAGCTGTATCTGGACTTGACTGTAATTGGCAAAAACACACTTGAAGTAATATTCATCTTTCTAGGAAAGTACATTACCTCCTTAGGTAATCTCTTAGTGCTTGTAAACACAGAACAAGGATCAATACTCGGCTGTTACCAAAAGCAGCTGCAGTCCTAATAATGAAAAACTTTAAAGGAAAATTGTGTATTTATTTTATTTTACCATTAAACAGCTAGAAAATTTTGTCTCGCGCATTTTATCAACAATGGTGGTGACTGCACGGAGGCGAGAAAAGGAACTCCTATGTTTACTACTTTTTTTTTTTTCCACAATATCTTTATTGACCCTTTTTTTTTTTTTTTTTTTAACAAACATGATACAAACAATCAAACACTAACACTAAAGTACTACAAAAAAAAAAAAAAAATACCCTAAAAACACCAACAACCACCACCAAAATCAAGTCTTCAACAATGCTCCTCTGTTTAGTCTAGACAATCCAATACATTAGTATACATATTATGTTCACCAGTTTGGAATTTACAAGGTCCACACACATCATTCACCTTCTTCTTCAAGAGTTATGTTTAAATTTTTTACATAATCAATAAAAGGTCTCCATATATTCTCAAACACAATTTCCTTTGATTTCAGTATATATGTTATTCTTTCTAATGGAAGGTTTGTTAACATCTGTCTTAACCACTGAGTCACATCTGGTCTATGAGTCTTTTTCCATAATAGTGCAATACATTTTTTGGCATTAAGCAAACTGAGGTCTATGAATGTTCTTTCACTTTTATTGAAATTATGCTTTTCTGGGTACAGACCCAACAAAAACAGTTTAGGATTCAATATGATTTGTTTTGAGATTATTTTTTCAATTGTTACCCTCACCTCCTCCCAAAACATTCTTATTAATCTACATTCCCATAAACAATGAAATAGGGTTCCTTTACTTTCCATGCATTTTGTGCATGTATCTGGTATATTTTTGTTATATCTATTTAACTCCTCCGGTGTAACATACATCCGCATTAACCATTTGAAATGTATCAATTTAAGGCGTGCATTTATTGATTTGGTTTGAGCTTCTGTACAAGCCAATTCCCATTGTTCCTCTGAAATTTCAATTTGCAGATCTTCTTTCCAGTAGTTTAATCTTTTCAGTGAATTTTCACTTGAAGATAGTGTCAATGAGTTATAAAACTCTGAAATAATACCCTTTCTTTTACTATCTTTCATCATCATTTTTTCCAAGGATGAATAGATAGGTCGAGTGAGAGCTTTATTTTGATTTGATCGAATAAAGTTTCTAAGTTGAAGATATTTAAAAAAATGTGTTCTATTGAGATTAAATTTGATCCTCAGCTCTTCAAAAGACATTATGTTGTCTGCACATGGCAAATATAAATCCTGAATCTTTTGTATCCCTTTTAAATTCCATACTTTAAATACAGCGTCCGCTCTCCCTGGTTTAAAATATTGATTACCCCATATTGGACTAAATTGTGACAATAACTGTGGTTCTTTTAAATAGTTTTTAGCTTCACACCATATTTTGATCATATGCTTTACAAATGGATTTTTAACTTGTTTTTGTAATTTTTTTGCCGAATCTGAGTATATGAATATGGGAAGAGGTAAAGGTAAATTGTATGATTCCATTTCAGTCCAGTGAGGGAGATCATTTGATGAAAAATAATATGTCATAGACCTCAGTTGTGCCGACCAATAATACAACATAAAATTTGGACATTTCAGACCTCCACGATCAAATGGTAAATATAATAAAGACAAACGTAATCTAGCCCTCCTGTTGTTCCATATAAATTCCACTAACTTTTTTTTTATTCTTGAGAATAGATCTAAAGGTGGTGATAAGGGAATGTATTGAAATAAATAAAGTATTTTAGGTAAAATATTACTTTTAAGTATATTGATTCTCCCGATCATCGACATTGGTAGTGACATCCATCTCTGAGTTAACTCATTGATATCTGACATTAAGGCTTCATAGTTGACACTGGCGACTGATTCTAGCTTAGGCATAATTTGGATTCCTAAATATTTAAACTGATTTACAACATTGAATTGATTTACCTCAGGGGCTGGGTAATTTCTCTGGTTCTCATTTAGCATTAATATTGAAGATTTAGTTTTATTTATTTTATATCCTGATATTTCCCCAAAATTCTTTATTAAATTCAACAAGGTTGGAATTGATTTTTTTAGATTCGACATAAACAAAATTATATCATCGGCGTACAGGGAGATTTTATGTTCTGTTGGTCCAACTTTAATTCCATATATTTGTGAATGTAAACGTATCGCTATCGCTAAAGGTTCAATTGCCATAGTAAACAGTAAAGGTGAAAGTGGACAGCCTTGTCGACATCCTCTATTGATTTTTATTGGTTTTGAAATATTGTTATTTGTTAGGATTTCTGCTGTAGCATTATTGTATATTATTTGAACCCATTTTATGAAATTATTTCCAAGTCCAAACCTTTGTAGGACTTCAAAAAGAAAGGGCCATTCAACTCTATCAAAGGCCTTTTCGGCGTCCAATGATAGGAGAGCTGTATCCGGTGCTTCTTTATTAAAATAAATAATATTAAATAGTCTTCTTACATTATGGAAGCCTTGTCTACCCTTTATAAAGCCATTCTGATCTCGATTAATAATATTTGGTAAAATTTCTTGTATTCGTCTTGCTAAAATTTTACAGATTATCTTAAGGTCGGCGTTTAATAGGCTTATTGGTCTCATATTTTCACATTTATTAGAGGGCTTACCTGGTTTTGGCAACAGTATAATTAAGGCATTATTTATGTATGATGGTAAATTATTATTTTGAAATGCTTCTAAAACCATTTCCAAAAAAGGTTTTATTAATTTATTCTTAAATTTTTTATAAAGGTCAACTGGAAGACCATCTGGTCCTGCACTTTTTCCTGATTTCATATTATCAATGGCTAGCCCAACTTCTTCTTGACTAATTTTAGACTCCAATATCTCCCTGTTTTCATTTGGAATACACGGTATAGATAGTTCGTTCAAAAACCCATTTAGTTTTGTTAAATCAGGTTCATTTTTGGTATCATATAATTTTTCATAGTAATCTCTAAAGGCTCTATTAATTTCTAAAGGATCTATAACTACCTGTCCCTTACTTATAATACTGGTAATTGGTGTTTTAATTTCCAATTGTTTAATCTGCCATGCTAATAATTTTCCTGATTTTTCACCTTGTTCATAAAAAGATTGTTTCAATCTTAGAAGACTCGAGGCAGCTCTATTCGCTGATTTTTTGTCGTATTCAGCTCTCAAAATCAGTAATTCATTCTCCAACCTTGGGTCACTTCCTGCATACACTTTTTCCTGAAGACTTTTTATTTTATGTTCCAATTTAGCTCTCTCCTCTCGAGTCTTCTTAGATTTTGATCCTGTATAACTAATAATATGTCCCCTAATAAAAGCTTTGAAAGCCTCCCACTTTACACATGCTGATGTTTGTGTAGTATTGATGTCAAAGAACTCGTCTATCTGTTTTTCTATATACTTGACAAATTCCTCATCCTGAAGCCATTTATGCTGAAATTGCCATCTACCTGATTCCTTTGTCAATTTTTTATCTACATATATTAGACAACAGGGTGCATGATCAGAAATCACGATGTTATCATAAAAGCAGTTTTGAATCTTGGACCTTAATTCTGTGGAAATCCAAAAATAATCAATACGTGAGAATGTCTTGTAGGTACTGGAATAACAAGAATAGGCTTTAACTTGTGGTTTCATTTCTCTCCATATATCTAACAATCTCAATTCTTTCATAAAATGATTAATAGTCATCCTACATCCAATGTGCGTACAATCCAGTCCTGTTGATCTATCCACACCTGGATTCAATGTACAATTAAAATCCCCTGCTATTATATGTTGCCCTGTAAGTGATGATAAGATGAGAAATAAATTAGCAAAGAACTTCTGATCATCTATATTGGGACCATATAAGTTCACAAGATTTATATTTTCTAATAGCAAAGAACCTTGAATGATTACAAATCTTCCAAATTTGTCTCCAATTACATTTTTCACCTGAAAAGGAACTGATTTATGTATGAGAGTCATAACTCCCCTGGCTCGGGATGAAAATGAAGAGGTGAATACACTTCCCTGCCATCTACTCCTAATTCTTTTAACATCCTCCTCTATCAGATGAGTTTCTTGTAAAAACACAATTCTTGAACCCATGTCCTTTATTTTATTCATAACTTGTTTAAGTTTTTTTAAATTTTGTAGACCTCTGCAATTCCATGAAGTTAAATTAAGATTAACACTTTGGTCCATGATCAATAGAGAGTTTGGGATTACCTTGCAGTGTAAACATGCTCATACAGAGAAGCAAAAACATGAGTGGTTGAACATTCATCCTACAAACTACACACAAACAAATTTCCCCTTCCCACACTTGTGGCAAACCCCCCAAAATTAAAAGAAAAATTCTGTCTCCCGATATAGCCATCGACTGTTCCACACCCACGGGGAACAGCCTAAGCCACTCCTTCTTCATCCTCCCAATCACCCCAACTCTACTGCTTTTAATGACGTAACATTAACTCTCCTCTGTAGTTTTCCAACTTAACTCCAAAATTTTTAACAACTTTGTACATCATAGTTTTTTTTTTTGTTTGTTTTGTTTTTGTTTTGTTTTTTTAATATATAATACAATCTATATTTTGTAAACTTACTATTTACTTCAAGTCAGTCAGATGCCTGTGCAAATGCTTAATTATTCTACCTTATATTTTGTTCATGCTTAGCTCCCACCAGTCTCTTCTTCTTCTTTGATCTTTTTGATGAACTCCTGCGCCTCCTCTGGGGTCTTGAAAATGTGGGTTCTGCCCTCATACGTGGTCAGCAGTCTCGCAGGATAGATTACACCATGACGAATCCCAAGGTTGCGCAGCTCCTTACGTATGGGATCAAACTGCTTCCTCAATTGCTGGATTCCTGTGGCCAAATCTGGGTAGAACCGCACCTGCTGGTCCTGGTGTTTAATCTCTCCTTTAGCACGTGCAGCGTTGAAGATCTTCATCCTGTCTCTGTTGCTAAGAAACTTCATAATTAAGGTCCTCGGCGGTCCCTTATCTCTCCGTGGGCCAATACGATGTGCTTTTTCCAGAACCACTGCTGATTGCAACTCCTCGCTGCCCAGCACCTCCGGAATCCACTTTTCCAGAAAGGAACATACGTCCCGACCTTCTGATTCCTCTGGAAGACCCACCAGCCTCAAATTATTCTGTCTCGACCGAGATTCCAAATCCAAAATATTATCTTCCAGAGATTTATTTTTTTTTTCCAAAGTGCGCACCTTTAATTGAAGACGGGTGACGTCATCTTCAGCACTAGCGAGACGGAGCTCCATCTGCGCCGTTCGTTCTACACAGTCACCCAATTCCTTTCTTATTCCTTCCAACGCTGTCATAATCCCATCAAATCTAGAGGAAAAGTCCGCTCTCATTGAACTCATGGCAGCCATCAGCGCATCTGCGCCATTCCCCGCAAACATCGCACCGCCGCCAGCTTCCTCCGCCATATATGGAGTTTTGTTTGCTGCGTCACAGACCTGAAAGTCCGTTAATTTGGACTGTTTCGGCGGCTCGCTTTTTCCTTTTCCTGGTTTTCCAGCCTTAGGCTTCGCCGACATATCCTCGCCCAAATGCTGGGATACGTTCTGTCCCAAATGAGAGAGTTATTTGCCGATTTTTTTTCTCCAGGAGCAGAGCAGAGCGAGACACGTCCGTCCTACGTGGCAGCCATAACCGGAAGTCTGTTTACTACTTTTACCGCTAATCGTCTTTTCTTTTTCTTCCTCTGGACTCGTCATGTTTCTTTTTAATTCTCCTTTCTTTTTGTCTTTGTACACTGTGTCGGTGGTGTCACCTTTTGAGGTTGGATCTTTGCAAATGCATAGCCGGCGTGCACAGTCAACGCAGTCACAAAATTTTGGTTTTACACGCACAGCGGTGGAGGGACCCCATGGAGCCTAGTGGACTGGAGAGGATGACGAATATTCTGTCACACAGGCCTCGTGCATAAATCCAGCTTTAGGTATACGAGCCCATAGCTCATTTGCATTTCTTCAACCAGACCCGTAACAACTTTACAAAGTGCTTTAAGTTTTCTATAAACATTAGACTTGATACTTATGTGCTAGACACCGTCATTGTACTCCAGCTTCTAGGTGATTTGGAGCTAAGGCTGGGTGATTAACCGAAATAAAACCGAAACTGACATTCCGGATGTAAAACCGACATGATCTTGCTTATATTGGTTTGGTGTTTTTTTTTTTTTTGTTTTCCCCTCTCTCTGTTATGTTAATATGTGAATATGAGAGCTTTCATGTACTGTCCCATTAAAACATCTCCAGCATGTACAGGCATGTGACTCTCCATCCCGTAATCAGCACAGTCAGTGCTGTTAGGAAGCAGCAGAACTCAGTGGAGAAATTAAAATGGCTTGTATCGAAAAGAAATGCTGTGTCTGTCCACATAGTCTGTGATGATTGGCTCTTTATTTCATCTGAAGATGCCAAGCAAAAGTGAGTGAAGTTCGCTTAAACTAACAGAAAATATCCCAAAGCTAAAGCACTGTTAGCTGCTATCAGCATCAGCTCGACTGTTTTACAGTGGGAATGGACGGCAAAATGGGCAAGCTACAGCTGGATTTAACCCTTTAGCTGCCAAATTCACCTTATGGCGACTTAACCCTCTAGTGGTCAAGAGTGGTAAAAAATTTGTCAATAAAATAGTTCAGATTTCTAAGGCTATAACTTGAAAATTACAAGAAATAATGGCTTACTGTCAATTAGAAAGATGTAGAATATGATCCAAAGTTTCAGATAGGAATAAATTTATGCATCTAACTTGCATAATGTCGTGGTAGCTATATAAATTACATAACTCAGTCAAAAGTGGACTTTGGACACATTTACATAAAAAATGGTCCCTTTTTTTACGCCGATTTGTCTACAGGGGTATGTTTTTATCTAATCTTTAAAGTATATGAACCAGAAAATCAATAAAATGTCAAAAAAAAACCACATTCTCTTTTACCTGTTACTGGGAGGGGGGCTCGCCCGCCCACGTGACCGGTCCGTTTTCGTCCATTGTAGCCAATGTTTGTGTGTTTGCTCAGCCATTTACACCATGTACCACATCTACAAACTCTTATGATTACCCCACGTGAATTTCGTTTGTATTACATGGCTATTTTTTCTGTTTGGGGCAATATTCCTGTGGGAATCCATGCCGCCCGCAGGCACCGCCATCTTGGTCCTGGGAGCTCAGTTTTTTTGTTACACCAACCTCGATGTAACATGTTTACTTAGTAATTTACACCCGTGTACCCACATCTACAAACTCTTATGATTATCCCACGTGAATTTTATTTGTATAAAGCGGCTGTTTTTCCCGTTTCATGCAGTTTCCGTCATCAGCGTTGATGCAACGCTGACGCAGTGACCAAACACAGCGGCATCCACATTGGTGTGTGAGCTCAAAGTGGAAAAAGGAACATGTCAGCCATGATTCATTCGGCGCATGTCTGCCACCTTCTAAACTGTCAGATCAATAGAGATTAGTACAAATTCTGAGTATAGCCATGGGATGTCAATTAGTTGACACATGCAGTTGCTGCACTGTGCCACTGGGGGCGCATGACCCATCCATTTACTCTGGGCAGTTAAAGGGTTAAGAACCTGATCAGATATCCATAATCACTATGTGGTGATAGCATAATCAGGACCGTGTAAAGGACTCCACAATGCAGCTAACAAGCTAATTAGCTGTTGGCAGGAGTTATGTGACCCTCAAGAGGTTTGTAAATAAACACTGACTTCTGCACTGAACAATATTTAATTTGGTTACATGTGTGTGTGAAATTATTATGCTCATTTACTATCGAATCACCACAGTTGATGAGAATCAGCACCTCCAAGTTTGAGTCCATGGTCCTCAGCCGGAAAAAGGTGGATTGTCCTCCCTGGGTTAGGTTCGAGCTCCTGCCCCAAGTGGAGAGGTTCGTGTCTCGGGGTCTTATTCACGAGTGATCGGAAAATGGACCTGGAGATTGACAGATGAATTGGAGCAGCATCTGCAGTGATGCGGATGTTGTACCGGTCTGTTGTGGTGAAGAGGGAGCGGAGCTCTATAGCAAAGCTGTCAATTTACCGCTCAATCTACGTTCCTACCCTCACCTATGGCCATGAGCTTTGGGTAATGACCAAAAGACTGAGATCATGGATACAAGCAGCTAAAATGAGCTTTCTCTGTGGGGTGTCTGGACTCACCCTTATACCCCCTTTACACAGGGGTGGAGATCATTGAGTGATTGTTGAGAGATCAGTCCAATTTTTGATTTTCGGTGATTTCCACAGTCGCCACAGTCTCCACAAAGTTTTGACTCTGTCCAAAACACACAAGAGTCTCCCAAACAATCCCTAAGCTCTAAAATTGGCCCAATCTCTCAACGATCTCCGTGCTGTGTAAAGAGGCCCTTAGAGATAGGGTGAGGAGCTCAGTCATCTGGGGGAGGCTCAGAGTAGAGCCATTATTCCTCCACATTGAAAGGAGTCAGTTGATGTGGTTTGAGCATCTGATTGGGTGCCTCCCACATTGAGGTGTTTAGGGCATGTCCCACTGGGACGAGACCACAGGGAGACCCAGGACACACTGGAGAGACTACTGGAGAGTCTCCCAGCTGGGAAGGGAACGCTGGGAACAAGGAAGTCTGGGCTTCTCTGCTTAGACTGCTGCCTCCGTGACCCAGACCCCCGTATAAGTGGTGGATGAAGGATGGATCACCACAGTGATATATTCATTGATACCACACTCTTGTCATTGCTTAATTACAAGCCTCATTAGTAAACTATCAGTGAAAGGGTCAGTTAACCATGGTGCTCATTTAAGGTGAAATTGCCCAGCCCTATTTGTAGCCTTGTGTTATTCGAGCGATGCTACTTTGACCTGGAAGTGACGTTGTCTGAGACATTGGTCTCATTGGTCAAATGTGTATTTCTGAAAGTGAAATTTGACTGACCTGGATATTTTTTTCACCTGAATGAATGTTGTGCGGTGTTGTTCATATGTTATTTGTGTAGTGGATTTATGGGTTTTATAGGTATTTTATTGTTGGTACAAGTATTAATGTAAATATGAATAAGTAGAAATGAAGATTTCCTTTCCTTACACAAACATATCCTCGTAGGGCACCAGTCCAGATAATGGACAGTTTTATTAACAATTCTTCATTTGTACCAATTATGAATCAGTCTCAAAAAACCCTTGTGAGTTCTTGTCTGCTGATAATCAAGAAGATGGACATGAAATCAAACAACTCCCGTAGATCTTTCAGTAGTATAATTAAAAATGTCAGAATAGGTTTAAAACAGACAATTCAACATATATCATGGGCCTCATAGACTGAGTTACGGAGTATCACATGTGAATCAAACATTTGTAGAACCAAAGAACCCTAATTTAAGTTGTCAGTATACTGGAAATTGGAAAACCAGGATGCAATTTTATGAAGAAAATGATGAGTAAACTATTTATAAAAATAGAAAATTGGTGTTACTCTAAAAAGAACGTAAATTAATGAAAGGGCAAAATGCATTTTGAAATTCTGATGGGGGTTTGCATGAAATTAAGTTTAAAGAACTTATACCAGGAATATTCTGAAGAATTAACTCTGAGTGTGTTTGTCGCCGAATTGTGACATAACCCGTAGTGGTCAAGAGTGGTAAATATTTTTTGTCAATAAAATAGTTCAGATTTCCAAGGCTATAACTTGAAAGTGGTAAGAGATAATGGCTTACTGTCAATTAGAAAGATGTAAAATATGATCCAAAGTTTCAGATAGGAATAAATTTATGCATCTAATTTGCATAATGTTGCGGCACCTCTTTAAATTCCATAACTCAGTCAAAAGTGGACTTTGGACATATTTACACAAAGAATGGTTCAGTCTTTTGACACCGTTTTTTGTACAGAGGTACCTTCATCATCTTATCTTCAAAGTATATGAGCAAGAAATCAGTACAATACTAAAAAAACCCCACAGAAATTCCTCACTTACTGGCGGCTAAGAAGACTCGCTCGCTGCCGTGGTTGCTGCGTTTTCACCCATCGTGGTCGTTATTTTGCGTTCTGTCGGTCATTTACACTCTCTTCCACATCTACAAAGTCTTGTGATTATCCCACATAAATTTCGCTTGTATCCCGTGGCTATTTTCCACGTACAAAGCCAACTAAGTGACGGTGCAAGCTGATGGACGGCAGCCATAATAGCTTCCTGGGCTAAAATGCTTAAAACGGGAAAAGGAAATGAGGAGGAGTTCTTCTTTGGTGTATTACATGTCATCTATTGAGTTCTCAAACGTATGTCTGCCACCTCCTGAAAATGGCAGATCAGTACAAACCAGTACAAATCCTCAATGGAGCCGATCATGTCAGAATGAGATGACAGGCGCAGCCTGTCTGATATCTGATCTGATATCTGATAATATAAGATCTGCCACTAGGGGCACGCACAATCTCACACTCAAAAGGTTAACTTTAAATTAAACAACAGACTGTCAGCCACAGAATCAGATCACGTCCCTGGTGGCAGCAGGGCCCCCCACGTGCCAACCTTGATTCAGCTGGATGTCCGTGGATTCTGTTGATGGAGAGGCTGATAGACAGATTCTTCCACAAGGCCGTGCTCCTGAGATCGCAATTGGGCTGTTCTTCAGCAAGCTGGGTGAAGTCTTCTCTTATGCACTGAAAAGGAATTTGTTTATTGTACAACATCCCATCAGAGAGTCAAATTGAGACAAACATACGCCACACATCCATTTCTTGTGATGTATTGTGGCTGAAATGAGTTGGTTTAAACTTAAAAAAAAAAAAAAAAAAAAAAAATCAAACAAAATCTTCTTGCAAGGTAATTTAAAGAAAAAGATTAAAATAAGAAAAAGTGAACTTTAAAGAAAAGAAAATTTTCACAGAGCATGACAGGCTCTGGGCCTTACTTGGAAGATAGAAAAAAATGGGAGAGCAGAGACGTCTACTCCTTACAGCTTGACCAACGCCCAAAAACTGAAACAAAGGAAAGTTTTTTTTCGGGTGTGGCAGAATCTCACTGAATTTCATGGAACTTGAGCTGAACCAATTACATGGAGCTTCTTTGTTTGGTAGAAGTCATAAACTGACTAAAATGGCAATGAAGATAGGTTTGGGAGCACACTGGTCAGTTCAAATTTGTGAGGTGAGGGTCTCCCACAGACACAGAGAGAGAAATTTGATATGAAGAGTGAAATCCTCCTAAAACATATGTTGCTGAATAAAGCATAAATTCCTTAAACTTTAGTGACTACGATATTCTACTCAATAATAGAGGAACACACAATGCTTCTACATTGTAACTGTAATTAATTTGTGATAGTAAGCATACAAAAATTAATTTCTTCCTGAAAATAAGGCAACACATATTAAATCATATCAATAAAAAATTCTGATAACCACATTGTCCATCCCAAGAGTTCAGTCATGTCTTCAGTAGCGGATACTGTCTTGAGAGAAAGAGTGTGAATTAATTTATTTGTCCATAATGCATACATTCCACTGCAAAGAGAAAAAAAATTAAATATTCCTGATTCGTCCACCAGACAACACTGCGAAACAGATAACACTGCAAAACTGGCTGTTTACTGGAGAATCTTGACTCCCAAGTCTGGATTATATCAACCATAAACCTGTCGATTGAAACATTCCTTTGCCAAAGAGCAGAAAAGGGAGAATGACTAAGTCCTGGAGAAGGGATCAACTTCCACTTTATGGCTGATGGGTAGTGTTACAGCTCTGGTCCTTGGGTGAGAGAAGCAGTTCATGACTAGATTTTTCAATTCAATCCAACTTTATTTATATAGCGCCATTTCACAACAACAGTCATCTCATAGCACTTTCAACTGTAGGGGAAACCCCCACAATTACAGAAAGATCCCAGCAATCAGGCGATCCCCTGTGAGCAAGCACTTGGCGACAGTGGAGAGGAAAAACTCCCTTTTAACAGGAAGAAGCCTCCAGCAGAACCAGGCTCAGGGAGGGGCAGTCATCTGCTGTGACTGGCTGGGGGGTGAGGGGATAGAGAAGAAGAAGAAAAGAACAGACATGTAGAGAGCAAATAGCATGACGGGGACTCAATTAATGACCAGCAAAAATATTTCATTGAGAGTGAAGAAAGGAGTGAAGCCCAGTGCATTGTTGGGGATCCCCCGGCTGTCTAAACCTATTAGCAGCATAACTAAAGGAGGGTTCAGGGGCACATAATCCCTCCCTAATTATAGGGTATATCAAAAAGGAAGGTTTTAACCCTATTCTTAAAAACAGAGATCGAGTCTGACTCCCAAATCCAGATTGGCAGCTGGGTCCACAGGAGAGGAGCTTGGTAACTGAAGGCTCTGCCTCCCATTTTACGTTTGGAGATTCTAGGTATTACAAGTAATCCTGCATTTGGGAGCGTAGTTCTCTGTTAGGATGATAGGATAATATCAGATCTTTTAAATAAAAAGGGGCCTGATTATTTAGAGCTTTGTAAATGAGACGAAGGATTTTAAATTTAATTCTAAACTCTATGGGAAGCCAATGAAGGGAGGCCAGAACCAACTTTTGATTTGAAACAATTTTTCTTCAGCAAAGAATGATTTTATAGTTTGGAGCTCAAGGTCAGCGCTGCATTTGAATCTATTTAAATGAACTTCGTTGTGACTAAATCCTCCCTGGGACTTGTGCTTGACGCAAAACAGCTTTAAATCTTTATTTAAAATGAAAGCTATAGAATATTCACATTTTTCTGATGACAGGACAAATTAAGCTGCTTTTTCCATCTTAAACTAATAGTCAGGCTTCATATCCACAGAGCAGAAATTATAGTATGTTTGATTCTCGGCGATAAAGGAAATAAGCACAACCACACCTGTAATAACATGTGTTAAAGACAGCACTGCTTCACTGGAGTCCTGTATTTTCAACAAAAGTCAGCGCAACCATTCAGGGGCTTTTGTTTGTGTGTTCATTTCAATTTCAGAAAGTGCAGCCACTGTGGAATGACACTGAACCTGTGTCACGCTGATCCTACCGAGCAGAGCCTCATTATTTATCGGAAAAAAAAAAAGAAGTGCTTTCTGTCGTTATTCGTCTCAGACTTTTCACCTCAAGAATCTCTGAACACTTTGCATTACAGAGGACACTTTAGTATGTAAAATATTGGTTGACTTTGTGGGGGTTTTTTTTGCTCGATTTTGCATCATCTCTTCATTTCTTTTTTGTGTATCTTCTTAATTTGCATTGGCATTAGCATAAGAAGTTTCCTCCACAGGGTGCCGGCTATAATTGTGTGTTTGTCTCCTGTTTTGCCAGCATTGACGGTGTGATGCGTACCATGAATACGGAGAAGCTGATCAAGACGCTGCCCATCATCCAGAACCAGCTGGACGCTCTGCTGGATTTCCAGGTATGCAGAGTGTGTTTGTGTGTTCCACACCAGAGCCGTGCTCAACTTGCTTTCCTATCAAAATGTAAATTGAAACAACGGCTTTTGACGTTTCTGAAACCCATCCGCTGATGGAGTATAACCGGCACATTACATTGGCAGGTTTCCGCTGGGTGCGGATTTGCTGAAATTGGGGGGTGCGTTGTGGTTTGTGCCAGCGAGCTTCAAAGTGTGATAAAAACTGCTGCTGATGGAAGTTCCTCATTGGAATGCAACCTGAACGCGTGCGGGTTGAGAGTCTGTACGTGATGTTTCTTTCCCCTCACCTGAACTAAATCGACATCTGCTCGCTGTGTGTGGGGATGTGTTTGCTTCAAGGAGGCGAGATGGAGAGAAAGGGGGTCGAAGTTTGAAAAAGATGTTTTGTTTTTCCTGAAAAGATGTGAGCGACGTGTCCTTTTGCTTCTCCACCAGGCCAACCCTAACGAGCTGACCAACGGCGTGATCAACTCGGCCTTCATGCTGCTCTTCAAGGACTCCATAAGGCTGTTCGCTGCTTACAATGAAGGGGTCATCAACTTATTGGGTACACACACACACACACACACTTTGAGCTACATGTGGGAAAAAAATTCACATCACTACAGTGAGCTGACTCTGTGCTAGTGGTGTCAGAAACGATGAGGTGTTTGTTTGTTCGTACACACATATGCGCACAGTTGGGTTATCACGGCAGCGGAGTGTGTTCTGACAGGCTGTCATGTAGCTGCCAAATACTGATGTTTGTCTCCATCCGATCATGTTCTGTTTTTTTTTTTCTTCATGTCTCCTTCTTTGCTCGTTTCCACAAAGTCCATTTAAAGCCACTCAAGGTAACATTTGACAGAGCAGCCCCCAATTGCATCACTGTTTTCACTGGGTTATTGGTTTTCATATTTCAAATATTTTATTTTAGAACAATTTTTACAACAGTTTTTTCACATCTTTATACAACAAAGCAATGCAATTACTATATGAAGATCAATTTTTGCAACACATTTCTTTTGCATTTTTTTAAACAAGGGGTGGGGGTGATGGAGTTTACTATAAAAGGAGTCGAAACTTGACATGTTGTCCATAGCTGCCCTATGATGAATCACAAATTAATTGCAGTTTTTAAAGGTGAACTGCACTGTATTTTCATGAAAACAAGGATTTTTCAAAAAATAATACATCAGTAAAATTTTTAGAAAGATGCAGAATTAAAGCCTTTATGTTCTTCAAAAATTAATATATTGATGAGAAAAATGCCTTGAAAAATTTTTAGGCATCCGAAATGATCATAATATTTACATCTGAGCCGATGAATGGCAAGACTATGGTGGCTGGTAACATAGATATATGATACACTACATAGGACTTGGCTAACATTTTTGTGGCAAACAGAGGCGCCATATTCTGTAAGTAATTATAGTGGTTTATGGCTGAGACGGATAGCTGTTAGTAGCTAACGGTGATTTAGCTCCGGACCATTTACGTGTTAGTTTAAGTGTACTTCACTCACTTTTTCTTGGCATCTTCAGATGAAATAGTCAGCCAGCATATACAGTCATGTGAAAAAATTAGGACACCCTGTATAAGCCTGTGTGGTTTTTTTTTAACATATTTGGACATATGGATATTTAATATCAATGTTGAAAATACTGGGAAATTCACGTAATACAACTAATTAAAAATGAATTAAAGACTTTTTTTCAAATTTTATGTAAAATGTAACTCTAAACAAACCCCCACCAACAGTGATCTGTGTGGAGTTTGCATGTTCTCCCCGTGTCTGCGTGGGTTTACTCCGGGATTTCTCCGGTTTCCTCCCACATACCAAAAACATGCAAGTTAGGTTAATTGGCATCAAAACTGGGGATTCTAAATTGTCCTTAGGTATGACTGTGAGAGTGAATGGTTGTCTGTCTCTCTGTGTTGGCCCTGCGATGGACTGGCGATCTGTCCAGGGTGTTCCCTGCCTCTCACCCAAAGATGCTGGGATAGGCACCAGCCCCCCACCGGCGACCCGAAAAGGATTAAGCGGAAGATGAAGGAATGAAAAATGAATGTAATTCTAAACAAATAGTGAGGAATAAATTAGGACACCCCCATCTTTTTTTAGGACACTCCCACATTCATTCCCACGTACAATGGCTAAAATAAATTAAAAAAAATGTAAATAAAAACAAAAACAAGGTTAGACATAGATACGTGAACATTTTTTAAAAAAGAACTGAATATTTAAAGGGGTGTCCTAATTTTTTCACATGACTGTACTGTGTGGACAGACACCACATTTCTTTTCGGTATAAGCCATTTTAATTTTTCCACCAAGTTCTGTTGCTTCCGAGCAGCGCTAGCTGCAGACCTTCTGGGGTGTAGAGTTACGTGAATGCTCATGCAGGAGACGTTTTAAAGGGGCAGTACACAAAAGTTCTTATATGCACACGCACACAACAAGGAGAGGGGGAAAGAAAAAACAAAAACTAACTAACAAGCAAAAACAACAGACATGAGCAAGATTATGTTGGTTCTACACCTGAACAACTGCTTTGGTTTCATTTCGGTTAATCGCTCAGCCCTGTGGAGTAAGTTCATCTTGTATTCTTGGCACATTTAAAAAAGTGGTACTTTGACTCAAGTACTGTACATTTGGGTGTATGCTTGTTCTTCAGTTCTGGCTCAAAAAATATTAAATTTTTTGCATATTCTAGCAGAGCCACAAGGAGCTAATGCAATGACACAACATCCATTCCTTCATCCACATTTTACAGACTACTCCTCCTAGGCATTTGCACCAGTGGTTGCCAAACACACACACAATGATCCTCAGGTGGGTCTGCAGTCGCGGTTGTGCTGAAGGTCAAATTCAGGGTCAACGGCCAGGAGATCTGAGCACTTCAGGGGTGATTTCATCATGGCTGAATGAGCTGGATACAGTTTATAATTTGGATTATATTAGTGGGCGTGGCTGTTGATACACAATATTTTTATTTTCTTCAGATTAACCTCTTGCACTCCGGGATACCGCGAGCGGTCACGTCTCTGCGTCCTAGCGCGCCCTCGTGCGCACTAGGATGCACACTAAAAAACACCCAGGCGAACTTTATTTTCTTCAAGTTCATTATGTTTAGATGACTGTTACTCATTGGCCGGAGCACTTAGAGAGATTGTGGCTGTTTTGCCAAAAAATTCAAAGTGTTTCCTTTTAAATGAGACCAACCCCATGAAGATGCTGCAAAGGGTTGAAGAACAGCTTTTGATTTACTTTGGGTACGTTATTTTTAGGCGTTTTTAGGGAAATTGACCAGAGTGCAAGGGGTTAATCCATCTAAGTACACGAAGTAATGTCAGGTCAACCTCTGGTTTGCTTGCTACCAGATAACCATGAAAACCAGTACTACCTGTCTCATGGGTCGGGCCGTCGGCGACTCAACCAGCAACCCCGCCCTTCTGAGGGTGTCGAGGGCGAAACTGGTTATCCTGGCAGAACTAAAGACAATATCTGTCACAGGTCTGTGGTGGACCACTCCCAGTTACACGAGGTGAGACTGGACATCCTGGCAGATAAGCACATCTGTCGCAAAGTCTGTGGTGGATTTTTGCCAGTCGGTGCATCATGACATGCACTACACAAAGAGCAGAGATAAACAAACCTATCATCTGGTCAGTCACTGCAACAGAGACTGGAGTCAGTTTGTCTTGGCCTGTCCTTGCCACTGATAATACCTTTGTCTGCCAAGAATGTGTTGCTAGTCCAGCAAAAGCTAGCGGTACTCAAATACTTGGCAAGCAGTTTCATGAAATGGGTCAGTCAGAAAGCAACTCATACCGGCTCGGACGTCGCCCGGGTTAACATAGTCAGGAGTTCCTGGCAGCGGAAGGTAAAGGACAGAGCTGTGTGGAGGAATCTGATCAGACCTAAATGAAACAGTTATTGTTGCCCCCGACAGACTGCTATGATGATGACTCCATCTAAGAGAGAAAAACCTCACAAATTGGCAAAAAAATATGCAAGTGTACCATAAAATAGTTGCAACTTTAGGAATAAAAAGCTCATTTATTTAGAAGAAAAAAGTTACAAATTTTTTAAAAAAAATCACAAATTCATCATAAGGAAGTTGCAAATTTATAAGAAAATTTTTGTGAATTTGTCAGGAAAAAAGAAGTCCTAAATTTAAAAAAGAAACAAATTTAAGACATTTTTTTGACCAGTTTCTGAAAAATGTAACAAATCGGTAAGAATAAAGTAGTTTCTTCACAAGTAACCTTTTTAGTAAATATGTTCTTACTGTTATTCAAGGATCATATTTGGTGATAGCTCTTATTTATACTCGAGGAATTGATATAAGGCAACTTTTACCTCAATTACAGTAGAAAATGGTAATAAATAACTCATAAAAGCATCAGTCCCTTGAAAACCTACTTTTCTTTGTCCTTTAATTTATTTTTCCTCTTTCTTTAGAGAAATACTTTGACATGAAGAAGAACCAGTGTAAAGACGCTCTTGACATCTACAAGAAATTTCTGTACAGGATGACGAAGCTCTCAGAGTTCCTGAAAGTCGCAGAGGTATCATCACACATGGACACACCACACACATATTGTATGATCTATTGAATAGTTTACCCTTAATTGCTTGTTTTATTTCTTGTTTCTTTCCCCGATTATATCCACATACACATACATGTTCCATTGGCCCCGATGAAGATTACAACCCTGATTTAAAATTTTGGCCACTCTCACCTTTTTTATGGACGTCTCCTTGTGCAGGATTTCCAGTGTAGCTGCTGTGTTTGTTACAGAGTTAGATGTTGAGGATAAAAATGGGCAAACAGATGCAGAATGCTAAAATGGAAGCAAGCTTTGCTTTTTTTTTTTTTTTTTTTACCTGTCCAGCAGCTTGGCAAGCAGAATAAATATCTAGTTGCCTTATTGTGCCAAATACATTTACTTTGCCAAAAGGAGCTCTGCTCATATTTGATATATGCTGTCTATAAATAGTATTTATAGACTCTTCTTGCTGTATAATAACTTTAATACTTTATTTAAATTGTCTCACTTATGCTGGACCTGACGGGGGAACGAGGGGAGGGAGTTGGTGGGATATGAAGTGGTCAGAGTGGGAGGGGTAAAGCAAGCTTTACTGATGAAGCTGCTCAGAACAGTGTCTGTAAATTTACAAAAGATGCTAGGCAAACACAACTGAAAACAGTCAAAGTCAGGGTCAGGAAATTCAAGAAAAAAAGAAAATGATCAGAGTTAAAAAGGAGCACCCAGATTTGACTGTAGGCTAAGGCACGAGTTGTAAGAAATACAAAAGTGGATATAAACAAACAAGACCGCATAACAAAACACATCACTGTGACAATCTTGAGATAAAGCTGAAATTACTGGCAACTCTTGCTGAACAGAGCCACAGACAGTTTTTCGCAGCTCAAGGTGCATTTAACTGTGCAAAGAACCATTTCAAGCAATATTTGGCCAAAAATTTGCAAGTAGAAGCAAAACACATTTGTGTGGCTGATTATTACACACTGCATTAGTTCTGTTAGTAATAAGATATTTTTTCTCTCAGTTATGCAACTTTTATACATACATTTTTGCAGCTAAAAGCTAATGACATTTTCCTGTATTTTGGATTTTTTCCTGTTGCACTTTTAAATATGCAACTTTATTTTCATAAATTTGTCACTTCATTCTCTGAAACTTCAAATTTCGATCATGAATATGCATTTTCTTTGTCTGCTTTTCTGCTTTGACATTGCTGCTTTTTTCCCTGTAGATTTGCAGGTTTTGTCTTTAATTTGCAGTCATTTCTTTTGAGACTTTTCTTGTACATTTGTTACGTAAATTTTACTTTTTTTTCCTCTTAAACATGCTGACATTTTTAAATCAAAACCACAGTTAGCCACTGATTATAGGCAAAAGAGCCACAGGTTGCACACCCTTGTGCGTGGGCTTGTTTTTGCATACATGTACCTTCTGTAGCGCCCCCCCCCCCCCAAAAAAAAAAAAAAAAAGTGTGCAACACAGACTGAAGTGACATAAAAGCTGTGGTCATGCTCCGTCAATGACCCTTTTGATTTTGAGTTTTCGGGACATGTTTGATCTCCACACGGCCACCATGCCATTTGATTGTACAAAATAGCCACGGTGAAAGGTCTTATGCAACGCGATGGTGCCTTGGAGCTTGCACTGTGATCAAATGGGCTCCTCATCATCTGTTCCACCAGTGGAGAGACCAGGACTGGCTGCTGCAGCTAGGTTCCTGCCCACTGGAAGTATAGGATTTCATGATATTTGAATGCTTCATGGTGTGAGAATCAGTTAATGGGGAGGAAACTGTTTTAAAATTTAAAAAATGAGCGGCTGTAGCTGTCCAACCAGTGACACGGATTTTTGGTTCTGATTCGGCTTGAACATGCCGTAAGTGTCCTGTGTGCTAACAGGTGATGATAGCGCTACAGTGGAGGCGTTTTCTACCCAGGATTCCCCAATTTCCTCACCACATAGAACCTCCTAACGGTTCCCAATTCAACAGATATCAAAGGAAAAATGACAGAGCAGAAGAGGTTATGCAGACAGCTGAAAATTGGCAGCATGTGGTTTAGAGGTGCACAAGGACAGAACCTTGAAGGGGCCAGATTTAAATGAAGTGAGATCAGTTTGACACAGAAGTTATTTTCCAGTCTGTACAAGGGTAAGGTCAACTGATTAAAAGAAAATCAGCTGTGCACGAGGGGACGACCTTGAAGGGGAGATTGGCCCAGACATAGGTCAGGTGTGACTTGTAGCTGAAGCCCTCACTTATGTGTATAAAGACGTATGTAGCCAAAAAGCCTTCTAATAAATTGGTTTTTTTTTCCCCCATGCACATTTTTGCACACACAGCTACTGTACTTTGTCCAAACACGAGCACCTGACGCGCCCTCACAGGCCTACATTTGCTGTACAGACACTTACACACACATGCATATGCATACACCCAAAATAACCCAAAGATGGAGGACGCGGTTAGGCGCTCCGTTAGCTCCATCTCCCTCTGCTCCCCACACTCCTCCATCTAATCCTTTCTTCTCTCTTGCTCCCGCTCTCTCGCCCTGACAAAGATGGATACTCGTGTGGCTCTCCTTCGCCCACAGATCATCCCTCTTTTTTCCCCCTTCCCTCTCCTCTTCCCTGCCAGCAGACGTGAAATGGTGCGAATCAGCTTTTTTAACTTCTGCACCGGTGGCTTTTGTATTCTTAATGTACATAGAAATAAACGGGCCCGGTCGCATTCCTTTGTCTTTGATAATTGGGGTTTTAAAGAGCTCACTAAACAACTAAAGTTTTACATTCAGTGTTTCAAACATGTCAAAGGTTTATATGAGCTGTTTTTAAGCTCGTTTCAACAATGAACTGGTGCTAAGCGGTTGCAGTTTGTGGCTTGAGATGCAAAGCAAGGAATAATGGTAATTCTTGATTAAAATTTGAAGTCATTAAATGTTTGATTAGATGTCACTTATCAGTTGGTATAGGGAACTTACAATCATTAGGCCAGGAAAACAACACTATATTAGGCTAAATAGACTTTTCAGTAACTAAGCACTTTATTTACAGCTCTGTTTTATTCTAGTCATTATGATGGTGTAACAATAATTGAACAGTATCAAGACTGTTGACCCAAAGAGGTAAAGTTGGATTAATTTAACTCTGTTACATTAAAATCATGTAACTAAATCAAACTGCTGCACACTGTCTATTGACTGACTACTTCAGTGTCAGTGTGGGTAGTAACGAGTTACATTTACTCAAGTAACTTTATTCACCAAATCATACTTTACTCAGTAGTTTTAACGTAGGATACTTTTTTGCTCTTGCTTGAGCACATTTATGAAGAAACAAATACTTCCACTAAAGTATATTTGCTGGTGTCTTTTGTGGGTTTTAGTCCCATTCCCCCTATGGCCGTTCTGCCCTGGGTCTTCCCCTGGGCAGTTCCCCTCTTGGAATATTAACTAACCCCACACAGACTAAAAGTAAAATGCGTGATCTAGTTCTAAACTCAAAATGACTTCAAATTGCCAAGGGAGGAATATTCCTGGTGGGGGAATTGCCCTGGGGGGGACTGGATACCCTGGTTGAGTCATTTTTAAAAAAAATAGTACTGAAGTCTCATTACCCTATGATGATAATCACACAAGTATCAGAGCAGTCACCCACACTGACTTTGAATTGACCAGGGAGGAATATTCCAGTTGGGGAAATTGCCCAGGGATGGGGGGCTGATACCCTTGTTGAGTTACTTTTGAAATAGTACTTAAATAGTAGCAACAGCTTTACTTTTGCCAGTTTGTGAGGTTTTGTCATATTTTTTTCCTTGTAAATTTAGTGCTTTTTTTCTCTGACAAATTGATTTTCTCATGAATTTACTACTTTTTTCCATAAATTTTACTCATTTTATTTATTTTTTGATTAAACTTGGTACTTTTTTCTTATAAATTTAGAGCTTTTTCCCCCTCAAATGTGTTTATTTTTCCAACTAGTAACATTATTCTTGTATATTTATTTTTCCCCACCGTAAATTTGTGATATTTTTCCTCATAATTTTGACTTTTTTCTTGTAAATGACATTTTTTCCATTATGAATTTGCATCCTTTTCCCTATGAATTTGTACCTCTTTTCTCATAAATGTGGGCATTTTTTCCTTGTCAATTCACTACTTTTTTCTTTTTTTTCCTAAAGTTGTCTTTTATCCCCATGACATAGTAAGGCTTTTCTTTATGCATATACATTTAGACCATCCCCCCATAAAGTGTGTGTGGTTTTTTTATTTATGTATATATATATCAGTCCCTCCAGGATTTCGCGGGATGTTTTTATGATTGTTGCGGGCCAAAACGCCTGAATTCGCAGGAGCTTTTTAAAAAAGTTGCGCTAAAAGTTGCAATGTTTTTAGTGTTTTTTGCGCTAAAAGTTGTACGAAGAATTCCAAATTTTAAAGCAGATGCTTTTTTTCCCCCCAGTTTACTGCAGTGATATTCTGTATAACAATCCAAGAAAAGCTCAGGATTGTCAAAAATTTCCTGTTGTAGTGATTTGTAAATTAAGCAGAAACTTCTGCAATACAGAAAATCTCTTGTGCAACAGCAAATAAAAAAAAATTAACACAATATCCATTACAACAGCTAAATTGCATTGAATGCATGTTAAAGAGTAGAGATTTGGAAATTATTGGCAGCACCTTCATTTGAAAACTCCCTACCGTCCCCAACCACTCGGTACTGAGCAGAGAGGAAAAAAATAAATAATTTATTCTGTTGCTCTGTATTGGATATTGGAGTCTGTGTTTTCTGGAAAAAAAAAAATACAGAGAATATTCTCTCTCTTTCCATGCCTACCTGTCTGTCTGCTGCATGTCGGTCTTCACACGCATCTTTCATTTACAGCGGGACGGCGGCGGGGAAGGGGGGATGGGTGGGTGTCCGTGCACACCAGAGATTCACAGTTTTAAAGCTCATTGACCAGATGTAGCAATGATTTTACCTCTAAAGATGTGTAAATGTTCAAACACTGGCTGTAGTGTACTCTCCTTATGCGTGCTCCCGTGACGGGGTGCTTTTGGGCAGGCGCATGTTTTTCAACACAAACCCAGCGCTTCGTACACGCGGTCAGCATGAAGACGTGGTGAGGCGTCCACGGGCAGGCTGGGGGAGACGGAGGAAGGGACGTGTTGAAAACCTCACGTGTTTTTTTTTTTTTTAAATCACACAGTTTGCTGATGTGTTCCGTTACTCACCGTAAACACAGAAGTGAACGCGGTGCAGCGATGCGTGTGATTAGTTAGACTGACCGTTTCAGCGCCAGTTAGAGACAAATTTGATTGGTGAAATTGGCGGAAGTTGACGAGGATTGGCCAAAATTGCGGGAAAGTTGCAGTGATTGGACAAAGTTGCAAGGTCGCGCAATAGTTACGCTGATTGGCCGATTTTGCATGAATTGGTGCGATCGCGAAATCCTGGAGGGGGCTCACTCACTCTCTCTCACACACAGACACAGACACACACACACACACAGATTTTTTTTTTGGTTGTAAATTTCCAAATTTACTCTTGCCAGGTTCTTCTCCTAAATGCGCCCCAGTCTGGGGGATTAAATGCAAGCTAGACACATGTGCTCTCTTCTATAGTCCAAACGAATTGATGTAAAAATGGTTCTAAATCAAACATTATGCTAAAATAAAAAGAAAAAGAACCTTCTCTGATTAAATAAAATGGGAAAATAAAAGTACCCGTACTTGAGTAAATGTAACTAGTTAGTATCAGCCACTGATTCTAGCCAATTTTTATATTTTAAGCGTACAGCAACAAGTGACGTCTAGAGAAATTCATGAGTGAAAACAGAATTGTATCGGCAGCACAGGAACTAAATTTGTGTAGTTCAGATAGAAATGGTCACTTACGGTCAGTACTTCCAGGTTTGATGTCATTTATCTGTGGCCTGATTAAAATGTTGTGTCCAAGTCTCCTGGAGCGGATTTTTGGGTGCCGGTGTATCCGTCCTTTTATGAGTGTGTTCATCATCATCGCACCATCTTCCACTCCTGCTCTCCCTCACTGGACATCAGACACATTTATCACTGTGTGGTCGGTCATTGTCAAAATGTCAAAAACTTTTCCTTGTTTATTTCTGTTGTTTTTTTGTTTTGTTTTTTACACTGTCACTGCATGAAGTAATGACTCCCCTGTTGTTTTTCTTTTCTCATTTTGTTTATGCTTTCTTCTCCATTTTATCCAACGACCTACCTCTTTTGTTTGGTTTGTTTTTGACGACAGCAAGTTGGAATAGATCAGGGTGACATCCCAGATCTCTCACAGGTCAGTGTACATCTCACCTCCCACCTTTCTGTCACCTTTCCTTTCTTTGTGTGCTCTCATTTCTCCCTCGGTGCCTCTCATCCACCGACTCAACCCCTGCGTGTGCCCGTGTTTCCCCACTGACCAACTCTTCTTTCCTGTTCACGCTCCACCTTCTTTATTTTCCCCCCATTTCTTTAAAACCATCTCGTCTAACCTGATTTTACTGTTCTAAAGTGGACAACTCCCCTCTGGTTTGATTGATTCTGCCTCCCCTCCCTACTTTGTCTTTTGCTGCTAAATGCTCGTTAGCAGGCTGAGAGGAGCGCTGTCGGCCTGTTTAAGCAGGTTTCATCACGGGGTTTTAAAAAGTATGACAACAAAGGAAATATTAAGTATAGACCTTGAATCAACAAAAATGCAAATATTAATATTTTTGTAACTCAGAGTAGCATGGTTACTATCTTCTCATTGCGTGTGGTTTTACTTCAAGGATGCCAATAAGCAGACATTTAAAATTCAGTTTAATGCTCTTAATAACCCCTTTTTTATTCTTTTATCTTATGGCTTATAAACGTATTAAAAATCAATCCTATTCTAAATTTTATATTTGATCATCTACAGGGCTGCAGCTAACAGTCGCCTCATTTCTTCACACAACCCTCAAGACCATTTTAGACTATTAAGCCAGATCATGATAGGATTTCATTGTAGCTGATCATCATATGGATTTGGACCCAATTATGAGTGCCTAGAATGACAAATAGCTGTGTAGTGTGACGTAATCCACTAACAGCATTGTGGGGTTTTGTGACACCTCAAAACCATGGCTTGGCAAAACTAGTGTGCCCAAATTTTTTGTACTTTTTCACCAAGTTTGACAGCCCCTTATGAGGCCCAACGGTTTTTTCCTGATGTTGGTCAATAGATTCTCTTGAGATAATGTGAACCTGGTGATGCTGGCTAAAAATATATATAGCTACATATAGGCTACATAGTAGCCTATATTCTTGACATCGTTCTCAAAGTTCCCTTTGGAGAAATGACAGCCCATACTGTCCTCATAGGGTGTGTTCAGACCTAACCTGTTTGGTCTGGACTTTCGGACGTTCAGTTTTATTTGGACCAAAATTTTAGGTGACAAACCTCCCCCGAACCACGATCCAGACCAAAGAGCTGAAATTTGGTTTGGCAAAAAGAGAGTTGGTCGCAGTCTGGATCAAATTGAACTTTGGTGCAGTTTGCTTAGAGTGTAAAAGTAATTTTCAGAAAGGTTCAGACTTTCAAACCGATCACAGAAGATGCACTCCAGTGGCTATAAATCCCCTATAAGAATAAATCTACATGATGTAAAATGGCATCTTACGCCCTTTTTTGGCAAACAAAATCTTTCATTGTCTTAGAGTTTTGTGTCAAAATCTTTTCACACACACACCCTTTTTCAAAAGCCAAAATCTGTGATTAAGCCCAATCCTCATACCACAAGGCTAATAGTGGCTAGCACTACATTAACAGCATAAATCCTGTGATAAAAAGACTTACCAGTTGAAGAGCATGTCCAATTGTATGCACAGTGGCCCAGGATAATGACTGAAACTGCATCAATCCTTAAAAGCAGTTTAATGGTAAAACTCATTTTAATTTGAGTCAGGTTTTCAAAGCACCTAACCCCAAAATGCTAACTGGCTGGTGGCTAACTTCAGTTAAGCCAGAGAGTCCTGATTGGCTCAACACGACAGACGTGCCAGCGGGCTGACCCTTACATTAAAATCAAGCTAGCAGCTTGGGCTTGGTCTCTCTGTTATTGCCTTATGGTGTGTTCAGACTGAATGTGAAGTGCAAATTTTTTGCGTGGTGCAATTACATGTACAGTCAATGTAAAGACACAGACACAAATTCGCATCCAAGCAAGTTGCAGAGGGGTGGGGCTGTTGTCATAAATTCTGCAGCTGCTTTCTCCCTGCTGTGGAAATCCCAAAAACATCATCATGTTTAGGTTTACAGTGTTTTTGGTGGCTCACACAGCTGGGAAAATGTCACTACCTCCTCCTGAAACTGCATCTGGACGATGGTTGTTTACACTGTTAGCCTCCTAGCTCTCATTAGCACAGCGGTAGCAGGACACAAACTACAGACACTCCAGCATTGATACTTTTACTCCAGTGACAGCGGAATCTCAAGGCTGATTTGCTATTGCAACACCTTTGTCAGGTGACAGCTGCAGTAAATGTCTGGCAAAGCATCACAGAGGAAATCCAGAATTTTGTGATGTCCATGGGTTCCAAGCTTAAAGCAGTCAGTGCCTGAAAGGGATTCCCAACAAAGTATTAAAAGTGAACATTTTAAATAATGTTAATTTGTCCAATTACTTCTGAGCCCCTGAAATGAGGAGAATTTTTATAAAAATTGTTGTAATTCCGAAACTGTAGCTCCAATTTGGATGAGAATACCCTCCAATTAAAGCTGAGAGTCTGCATTTTAAGCCCATATCGGGTATATAACTGTATCTTGAAGAAGTTTTGGTAAATGGCTAAAATAATAAAACTTGTGCCAATGTCCAAATATACAGCGGGGAAAATCAGTATTAAACATGTCAACATTTTTCTCATGAAACATATTTCTGATGGAGCCATTGACCTGAGATTTTCACCAGATATCAGTAACAATCCAAGTAATCCGTACATACAGAGATCAAGGCAACTGTGTTCACAAAACAAGTTATATTTAATAAAGTGAAATGACACAGGGAATAAGTATTGAACACATGAAGAAAAAGAGGTGCAAAAAGGCATAGAAAACCAAGAAACCAGGTGAAATCCATCAGAATTTGGGAAGCCATCCCATCCCCCATCAGTGCAAATTAATTTCAGCTGGTGAAGTCCTGACTGAAAGCCTTTAAAAAGGTCTGTGAATATCAGATTGTCACACCACAGGGAACTCATGATGGATAGAAGCAAAGAGCTCTCTAGACCAGGGATATCCAATCATGTGCCATGGAGTGCCAAGACCAAGCAGGCTTTACCTTCAACCAGTGTTTAACAGCAGATTCCATTGAATTTCTTCTCACTGATTGCTGATAAGTAAAAACACCTACTGAAGAGACTGCATAGAAGAGAAAACCTGCAGGGTCTTGGCCCTCCATGGCATATGATTGGACACCCCTGCTCTAGACCTTCACAACCTTATTGTTGGAAAACATAATGATTGCATTGGTTACAGGTGCATTTCTAAATTGTTCAATGTTCCAGTGAGCACTGTTGGAGCCATCATTCAGAAGTGGAAAGAACATCATTTTACCATAAACTGGTCACGACCAGCAGCTCCTCGCAACATTTCTGACAGGAGTCAAAAGAATTATCAGAAGAGTTATCCAAGAGCCAAAGACCACTCGTGGAGAGGTCCAGAATGACCTAGAGTTAGCAGGTACTGCGGTTTCAAAGAAAACAATGAGTAATGTACTCAGCCGACATGGGCTGTGTGTCCGCTCACCTTGTAAGACTCCATTTCTGAAGCAAAAGCATGTTGAAGCTCGTTTAAAGTTGGCTGCACAACATTTGGCCAAGCCAGTAAAGTACTGGGAGAATATAGTCTGATCAGATGAGACCAAAATTGAACTTTTTGGATGCCACAACACACATGTTTGGAGGAGAAATGACACTGCACATCAGCCCAAAAACACAATACCAACAGTGAAGTTTATTTTTTTATTTTTTATTTTTTTTTACTTTATTAATCCCAGAGGGAAATTCAGGGCATCTGCGTGGATGGATGAAACAGCCACAGTGCGGCGCCAGTCCCTTCACCATTCACACACACACATTTACACCTAGGGCCACTTTAGAGTCTCCAGTTAACCTAACCTGCATGTTTTTGGCCTGTGGAAGGAAACCGGAGTACCCGGGGTAAACCCACACAGACACAAGGTGAACATGCAAACTCCACACAGAAGGGTCATTGATGGTCAGGGGGTGGGATCGAACCCACAACCTTCTTACTGTGCTGCCACAGTGCTAACCACTGCTCCACTGAGCTGCCCTTTTTTTTTTTTTAATTTTTAAATTATTTTTATTTTTTTAGAGGTTGGAGCATCAAGGTGTGGGGTGTTTTTCAACACATGGTACAGGCAGACTTCATATAATTGAAGGAAAAATTAATGGACAAATGTACAAAGACATTCTTGATAAGAACCTGTTGCCATCTGGCAAGATGCTTTAGATGAAATGAGGGTGGACATTTCAGAAAAACAGTGATCTCAAACACAGCAAAGGAAACTCTCAGCTGGCTCCAGAAAAGGAAAATAAAGCTGCTAGAATGGCCCAGTCAGTCACCTGACCTGAATCCAATTGAAAATCTATGGAACGAACTGAAGATCAGCGTTCATAGAAGACACCCACTTAACCTTCAAGATTTGAAGGCAGTTTGGATGGAAGAATGGGCTAAAATCACTCCTCAGCAATGACTGTGTCTACTTTCTCCATACAGGAGGCATCTAGAAGCTGTTATTAGCAACAAAGGCTTTTCTACTAAATATTAAATGAATTTCACCAAACATGTTCAATACTTATTCCCTGTGTCATTCCATCCATCCATCCATTTACTACCATTTTTCTGGGGGTCCAGGTCGCAGAGGCAGCAGAGTGGGAGGCGTTCAGGAGGCATTCTAATCAGATGCCTAAACCACCTCAATTGGCTCCTTTCAATGTGGAGGAGCAGCGGTTCTACTCGGAGCCTCTCCCAGATGACTGAGCTCCTCATCCTATTTCTAAGGGGGAGTCTAGCAATCCTACAGAAAAAGCTCATTTCAGTCGTTTGGATCCGCAATCTCATTCTTTCGGTCATTACCCAAAGCTCATGACCATAGGTGAGGGTAGGAGTGTGGGTTGACTGGTAAATTGATGGCTTTGCTTTAGAGCTCAGCTCCCTCTTCACCACAACAGACCGGTACAACATCTGCATCACTGCAGATGGTGCTCTGATCCATCTGTCAATCTCTTGCTCCATTCTCCCCTCACTCATGAATGAGACCCCGAGATACTTAAACTCCTCCACTTGGGGCAGGAGCTTGTCCGCAGCCTGCAGAGGACAATCCACCCTTTTCCGGCTGAAGACCATGGACTCGGACTTGGAGGTGCTGATTCTCATCCCAGCTGCTTCACACTCGGTAGCAAACCATCCCAGTAAGACCTGTAGGTCATTGCTGGATGAAGCCAACAGGACATCATCTGCAAACAGTAGAGATGAGATCCTGTGGTCACCGAACATGACACCCTCCGTTCTTTGGCTGCGCCTAGATATTCTGTCTATAAAAATTATGAACAGGATTGGTGACAAAGGGCAGCCCTAGCGGAGTCCGACTCTCACTGGAAATGAGTTTGACTGGGTGTTGGCAATACAAACCAAACTCTTGCAGTGGTCATATAGGGACCGACTAGCTCGTTGCAACAAGCCCGATACCCCATACTCCTGCAGCATTCCCCACAAGAGACCACGAGGGACGCAGTTGAATGCTTTCTCCAAGTCCACAAAACACATGTGGACTGGCTGGGCAAACTCCCACGAACCCTCGAGGATTCTCAAGGTGATAACGACTTGGTCCGATGTGCCACGGCCAGGATAAAAACCACATTGCTCCTCTTGAATTCGAGGTTCGACCAGTGGTCGAACTCTTCTCTCCAGTACACTTGCCAGGGAGGCTGAGAAGTGTGATCCCCCTAAAGTTGGAACACACCCTCCAGTCCCCCTTCTTAAAAAGAGGAACCACCACCCCAGTTTGCCATGTCAAAGGCACTGTCCCCAACCTCCACGCAATGTTGCAGAGGCATGTCAACCATGACAGCCCTACAACATCCAGGGCCCTTGAGTACCTCAAGGCCCCGGATAATAACTACTTGAGGTACTGGTAGACAGATTTGTGGAGTGGACGGAGTAGAATCACTTGAGGTTGAATGTCAGCAAGACTAGAGAGATGGTGATTGACTTCAGGAAGAGGAAGACGCCTTCTCAGCCACTGCAGATTAGGGGGGAGGATGTGGGAGTGGTTGAGGACTATAAATATCTGGGTGTCAGGATCAGTAGCAGGTTCGACTGGAGATCCAACACCGATGCTGCGCACAAGAAGGGAATGAGCAAACTCTACTTCCTGAGAAAGCTGAGATCCTTCAACGTGTGCAGCAGGATGCTGGAGCTTTTCTATCAGACCGTTGTCGCCAGCGCCATCTTCTTTGCTGCTGTCTGTTGGGGTAGCAGTATTAGGGCCAGAGATACCAACAGACTTGACAAGATTATCAAGAGGGCTGGCTCTGTAATTGGTCTCAGACCGGAGACCTTTGAGACAGTGGTGGAGAGGAGAACACTAAATAAACTGCGATCCATCATGGACAATCCTGATCACCTCCTTCACCACACACTAGATAGACAGCGAAGCACTTTCTCCAGTAGACTACTACAGCTTCATTGTCGAACGGCCAGGTACAGGAAATATTTCCTGCCACATGCAATTTCACTGTACAATGACTCACTATGATGTTGTATTCTGGTCATAGCTATGCTGCCACACTGCACCTTACAGACTAACTGGCACCTCACATTTTCACTCTGCTCCTTATAGTCCTTCTTGTGCAGTGGGATGACTCATGTGTTTGTACGGGTCATCATATATTAAGCTATGATGTATATACTATAGGTTTTTTATAGTCGTGTTAGTTTTACTTCCATGGGTAATTCCTTTGTCTGCCATGTGTGTGTTTCTGTTGTTTGGTTGTCTGTCATGCTTCTGTTACACTGTAATTTCCCGGTTTGGGATCAATAAAGTACATCTATCTATCTATCTATAGTTATTAAATATAACTTGTTTTGGGAACAGTTGCCTTGATTTCTTTGTACATATGGATTACTTTGGTTGTTACTGATATTTGGTGATAATCTCAGGTCAACAGCTCCATCAAAAATATGTTTAATGAGAAAAATGTTGACGTGTTTAATACTTATTTTCCCCGCTGTAAATATGGACCTAACTGTAGGTGCATTCAGACCAAATGTGAATTGAATCACTTCCGGTTATGGCTGCCACGTAAGACGGACGTGTCTCACTCTGCTCTGCTCCTGGAGAAAAAAAATCGGCAAATAACTCTCTCATTTGGGACAGAACGTATCCCAGCGTTTGGGCGAGGATATGTCGGCGAAGCCTAAGGCTGGAAAACCAGGTAAAGGAAAAAGCGAGCCGCCGAAACAGTCCAAATTAACGGACTTTCAGGTCTGTGACGCAGCAAATAAAACTCCATATATGGCGGAGGAGGCTGGCAACGGTGCGATGTCTGCGGGGGGAGGCGCAGATGCGCTGATGGCTGCCATGAGTTCAATGAGAGCGGACTTTTCCTCTAGATTTGATGGGATTATGACAGCGTTGGAAGGAATAAGAAAGGAATTGGGTGACTGTGTAGAACGAACGGCGCAGATGGAGCTCCGTCTCGCTAGTGCTGAAGATGACGTCACCCGTCTTCAATTAAAGGTGCGCACTTTGGAAAAAAAAAATAAATCTCTGGAAAATAATATTTTGGATTTGGAATCTCGGTCGAGACAGAATAACTTGAGGCTGGTGGGTCTTCCAGAGGAATCAGAAGGTCGGGACGTATGTTCCTTTCTGGAAAAGTGGATTCCGGAGGTGCTGGGCAGCGAGGAGTTGCAATCAGCAGTGGTTCTGGAAAATGCACATCGTATTGGCCCACGGAGAGATAAGGGACCGCCGAGGACCTTAATTATGAAGTTTCTTAGCAACAGAGACAGGATGAAGATCTTCAACGCTGCACGAGCTAAAGGAGAGATTAAACACCAGGACCAGCAGGTGCGGTTCTACCCAGATTTGGCCACAGGAATCCAGCAATTGAGGAAGCAGTTTGATCCCATACGTAAGGAGCTGCGCAACCTTGGGATTCGTCATGGTGTAATCTATCCTGCGAGACTGCTGACCACGTATGAGGGCAGAACCCACATCTTCAAGACCCCAGAGGAGGCGCAGGAGTTCATCAAAAAGATCAAAGAAGAAGAAGAGACTGGTGGGAGCTAAGCATGAACAAAATATAAGGTAGAATAATTAAGCATTTGCACAGGCATCTGACTGACTTGAAGTAAATAGTAAGTTTACAAAATATAGATTGTATTATATATTAAAAAAACAAAACAAAAACAAAACAAACAAAAAAAACTATGATGTACAAAGTTGTTAAAAATTTTGGAGTTAAGTTGGAAAACTACAGAGGAGAGTTAATGTTACGTCATTAAAAGCAGTAGAGTTGGGGTGATTGGGAGGATGAAGAAGGAGTGGCTTAGGCTGTTCCCCGTGGGTGTGGAACGGTCGATGGCTATATCGGGAGACAGAATTTTTCTTTTGATTTTGGGGGGTTTGCCACAAGTGTGGGAAGGGGAAATTTGTTTGTGTGTAGTTTGTAGGATGAATGTTCAACCACTCATGTTTTTGCTTCTCTGTATGAGCATGTTTACACTGCAAGGTAATCCCAAACTCTCCATTGATCATAAACCAAAGTGTTAATCTTAATTTAACTTCATGGAATTGCAGAGGTCTACAAAATTTAAAAAAACTTAAACAAGTTATGAATAAAATAAAAGACATGGGTTCAAAAATTGTGTTTTTACAAGAAACTCATCTAATAGAGGAGGATGTTAAAAGAATTAGGAGTAGATGGCAAGGAAGTGTATTCACCTCTTCATTTTCATCCCGAGCCAGGGGAGTTATGACTCTCATCCATAAATCAGTTCCTTTTCAAGTGAAAAATGTAATTGGAGACAAATTTGGAAGATATGTAATCATTCAAGGTTCTTTGCTATTAGAAAATATAAATCTTGTGAACTTATATGGTCCCAATATAGATGATCAGAAGTTCTTTGCTAATTTATTTCTTATCTTATCATCACTTACAGGGCAACATATAATAGCAGGGGATTTTAATTGTACATTGAATCCAGGTATAGATAGATCAACAGGACTGGATTGTACGCACATTGGATGTAGGATGACTATTAATCATTTTATGAAAGAATTGAGATTGTTAGATATATGGAGAGAAATGAAACCACAAGTTAAAGCCTATTCTTGTTATTCCAGTACCTACAAGACATTCTCACGTATTGATTATTTTTTGATTTCCACAGAATTAAGGTCCAAGATTCAAAACTGCTTTTATGATAACATCGTGATCTCTGATCATGCACCCTGTTGTCTAATATATGTAGATAAAAAATTGACAAAGGAATCAGGTAGATGGCAATTTCAGCATAAATGGCTTCAGGATGAGGAATTTGTCAAGTATATAGAAAAACAGATAGACGAGTTCTTTGACATCAATACTACACAAACATCAGCATGTGTAAAGTGGGAGGCTTTCAAAGCTTTTATTAGGGGACATATTATTAGTTATACAGGATCAAAATCTAAGAAGACTCGAGAGGAGAGAGCTAAATTGGAACATAAAATAAAAAGTCTTCAGGAAAAAGTGTATGCAGGAAGTGACCCAAGGTTGGAGAATGAATTACTGATTTTGAGAGCTGAATACAACAAAAAATCAGCGAATAGAGCTGCCTCGAGTCTTCTAAGATTGAAACAATCTTTTTATGAACAAGGTGAAAAATCAGGAAAATTATTAGCATGGCAGATTAAACAATTAGAAATTAAAACACCAATTACCAGTATTATAAGTAAGGGACAGGTAGTTATAGATCCTTTAGAAATTAATAGAGCCTTTAGAGATTACTATGAAAAATTATATGATACCAAAAATGAACCTGATTTAACAAAACTAAATGGGTTTTTGAACGAACTATCTATACCGTGTATTCCAAATGAAAACAGGGAGATATTGGAGTCTAAAATTAGTCAAGAAGAAGTTGGGCTAGCCATTGATAATATGAAATCAGGAAAAAGTGCAGGACCAGATGGTCTTCCAGTTGACCTTTATAAAAAATTTAAGAATAAATTAATAAAACCTTTTTTGGAAATGGTTTTAGAAGCATTTCAAAATAATAATTTACCATCATACATAAATAATGCCTTAATTATACTGCTGCCAAAACCAGGTAAGCCCTCTAATAAATGTGAAAATATGAGACCAATAAGCCTATTAAACGCCGACCTTAAGATAATCTGTAAAATTTTAGCAAGACGAATACAAGAAATTTTACCAAATATTATTAATCGAGATCAGAATGGCTTTATAAAGGGTAGACAAGGCTTCCATAATGTAAGAAGACTATTTAATATTATTTATTTTAATAAAGAAGCACCGGATACAGCTCTCCTATCACTGGACGCCGAAAAGGCCTTTGATAGAGTTGAATGGCCCTTTCTTTTTGAAGTCCTACAAAGGTTTGGACTTGGAAATAATTTCATAAAATGGGTTCAAATAATATACAATAATGCTACAGCAGAAATCCTAACAAATAACAATATTTCAAAACCAATAAAAATCAATAGAGGATGTCGACAAGGCTGTCCACTTTCACCTTTACTGTTTACTATGGCAATTGAACCTTTAGCGATAGCGATACGTTTACATTCACAAATATATGGAATTAAAGTTGGACCAACAGAACATAAAATCTCCCTGTACGCCGATGACATAATTTTGTTTATGTCGAATCTAAAAAAATCAATTCCAACCTTGTTGAATTTAATAAAGAATTTTGGGGAAATATCAGGATATAAAATAAATAAAACTAAATCTTCAATATTAATGCTAAATGAGACCCAGAGAAATTACCCAGCCCCTGAGGTAAATCAATTCAATGTTGTAAATCAGTTTAAATATTTAGGAATCCAAATTGTGCCTAAGCTAGAATCAGTCGCCAGTGTCAACTATGAAGCCTTAATGTCAGATATCAATGAGTTAACTCAGAGATGGATGTCACTACCAATGTCGATGATCGGGAGAATCAATATACTTAAAAGTAATATTTTACCTAAAATACTTTATTTATTTCAATACATTCCCTTATCACCACCTTTAGATCTATTCTCAAGAATAAAAAAAAAGTTAGTGGAATTTATATGGAACAACAGGAGGGCTAGATTACGTTTGTCTTTATTATATTTACCATTTGATCATGGAGGTCTGAAATGTCCAAATTTTATGTTGTATTATTGGTCGGCACAACTGAGGTCTATGACATATTATTTTTCATCAAATGATCTCCCTCACTGGACTGAAATGGAATCATACAATTTACCTTTACCTCTTCCCATATTCATATACTCAGATTCGGCAAAAAAATTACAAAAACAAGTTAAAAATCCATTTGTAAAGCATATGATCAAAATATGGTGTGAAGCTAAAAACTATTTAAAAGAACCACAGTTATTGTCACAATTTAGTCCAATATGGGGTAATCAATATTTTAAACCAGGGAGAGCGGACGCTGTATTTAAAGTATGGAATTTAAAAGGGATACAAAAGATTCAGGATTTATATTTGCCATGTGCAGATAACATAATGTCTTTTGAAGAGCTGAGGATCAAATTTAATCTCAATAGAACACATTTTTTTAAATATCTTCAACTTAGAAACTTTATTCGATCAAATCAAAATAAAGCTCTCACTCGACCTATTTATTCATCCTTGGAAAAAATGATGATGAAAGATAGTAAAAGAAAGGGTATTATTTCAGAGTTTTATAACTCATTGACACTATCTTCAAGTGAAAATTCACTGAAAAGATTAAACTACTGGAAAGAAGATCTGCAAACTGAAATTTCAGAGGAACAATGGGAATTGGCTTGTACAGAAGCTCAAACCAAATCAATAAATGCACGCCTTAAATTGATACATTTCAAATGGTTAATGCGGATGTATGTTACACCGGAGGAGTTAAATAGATATAACAAAAATATACCAGATACATGCACAAAATGCATGGAAAGTAAAGGAACCCTATTTCATTGTTTATGGGAATGTAGATTAATAAGAATGTTTTGGGAAGAGGTGAGGGTAACAATTGAAAAAATAATCTCAAAACAAATCATATTGAATCCTAAACTGTTTTTGTTGGGTCTGTACCCAGAAAAGCATAATTTTAATAAAAGTGAAAGAACATTCATAGACCTCAGTTTGCTTAATGCCAAAAAATGTATTGCACTATTATGGAAAAAGACTCATAGACCAGATGTGACTCAGTGGTTAAGACAGATGTTAACAAACCTTCCATTAGAAAGAATAACATATATACTGAAATCAAAGGAAATTGTGTTTGAGAATATATGGAGACCTTTTATTGATTATGTAAAAAATTTAAACATAACTCTTGAAGAAGAAGGTGAATGATGTGTGTGGACCTTGTAAATTCCAAACTGGTGAACATAATATGTATACTTATGTGTTGGATTGTCTAGACTAAACAGAGGAGCATTGTTGAAGACTTGATTTTGTTGGTGGTTGTTGGTGTTTTTAGTGCATTTTTTTTTTGTAGTACTTTAGTGTTAGTGTTTGATTGTTTGTATCATGTTTGTTAAAAAAAAAAAAAAAAAAGGTTCAATAAAGATATTGTGGAAAAAAAAAATGTGAATTGAATTTTTCATGCAGCAGGATTGCATGTAAAGTCAGTGTAAATGCAAATTTGTGCTCAAGCAGTCAATTGCGATGGCTAATCAACCTTGAGATTCCACAGTCACTGGAGTAAAAGTATCAACACTCGAGAGTAAACTAGTTTGAAAACGAGACTGACATAACCGTGTCGTCCTTTACTGTACTGAGTGTAGCTACAAAACTTTGGACTGTCCACTATCCCTGTACATGTGGGTCAAGTGCACATTAAATAGCTATGCTATGTACAGTATGAAAGTACTCTGGTGAGTCTTGGTTAAGGTGTCTTTGTTTGTGCCAGTTTTATTGAACAACAAATACATAAATATTTTGGCGTGCAGTATTTTTTTTCTGACTGATCGGTCTACAGTATCATAACACTGTCAAATTATTTGTTGTTCTTGAGGTTTCTTCCTGAAGAAGTGTTTTTTCCCCCTCATTACTGTTGCCAAGTTCCAGGGTCTTTTTTTCCCTAATATTGCAGTCTTTATCTTAAAAGTTGCAGAGATACGGAGTGGTGCTATAGCTTGTGGATGAAACGGAACTAGGTTTATTTCAATGTCATAGCCCTTACTATTCTTCCCCTACAGTTCCCTACTGTTTAAATGCCTCCACTATGTGTCAGTAGATGAGTTTCTGCATTATAATCAGTAATTTTTCTGTATCCGTCAGTGATGGAGTCCTCCATATATAATTAAAATAAGCTCCAGTCCTGCTTAGATAAAGTTTATTCAGCTACAAGGACTTCATCACATATGCCAAAAGAAAAACTGTCAGACAAAGTGATAACATTTCAGCCTCGGTGAGCCATGACCTTGGTCGTGTATTACTTAACAACAAAAAAAAAAGTGTATAACTGGAAGTTAACAGCATGTGAATTGGCTGTGTGGGTGTTGAATTTATAGTGAAACTGCACAGCTCACTGTAGATGTTTTTTTCTTCTTCTCCCTTCTCTGTGGCAGAAAACAAAAGGATCATACATTGTAGGTGGTGGGCTGCGTACCGTCCTGCTTAACCCCCCTGCATGAACATTATCATAGAATGTCTGCAGCCATACACACCCAGAGGCATGCTTTTCCTCCCCTTTTTTTAGTACAGAGCAATCCGGTGTCAAACCAGTACACTGTGTATGTGCGTGCCTCAGGTGTCTGTCGCCACGGCAAACTGCCTGCGCACGCACGGCTCTGGCACAACAAGCGAAAGGCCATGAAACCTCATGAATAGAAAATGAGACTTCACCCCTCAGTCTTCATCTGCATGAAAAGAATCTCTGCAACAGGGCTTTTTTCAACCGGCTCATTTAAATTCCATCCTCCTCCTTAGATGTTGTTTATTTCATATTTGTCATGCACGAACATCATCGCTTCGGCACGCACGGCGGAGGTGCTTTAATGGTGGATGACCCGAGCATAACTGTGTAATCATTGTTCCAAAAAAAAAAAAAGGAAAACCCAAAAGAGGAGGAGGAGGGGATTCTCTTTATGCCTTTGAAAAACAAGCGCTATCACTGCTATATGTCTTAAAGGTCCCATTCACTTCACTTTTTTCTACATGTTGACAGTTCCCACTGGTCTTAATATGTCTGTGACATACTTTAGTCAAGTTTTCCTTAAGTATTTAACTATTGTGATACATCGTTTGCAGCCTTCCTTAGAACATCAGTGCATGTTTCTTTAAATGCTCATGAGCCGTAGTTAACCCCCCCCTCGCTTTTGTCAGATGTTGGGTGTTGCTAATGTTAGCTGGGTAGCTAACACAGCCTGAACAAACTAACATAAATTTGTCTTGATGTATGAATGGAATAAAGCATCACTGGTGGACTGGGGTGTGTGTTTTCAGTGGTTGATTGGATATGACCAGTTCCTGAAGTACAATAAGCACAGAAACGGTTGTGAATGAATGGAGAAACTAACAACCTTTAGCCACCTTTGGTCCTGGTCCCAATAAATAAGCTAAAATACCATCAAGCAATAATGTATAAAGTCAAGTGTTGTTATAAAATAGTGCTCAAAACCAGCTGCAATCAAAGAGTTAAGCTAATGATACATACTGACTCTGAATGCCTAGCCAAGCTCATGCTGCAGTTCATCTACCTTGCATTGAAAATGTAACCAAAAAAGCCAGAATGATGCGAGATATAGTGTTGACTGGACTAGTGAACCAGGTGGAAACAGGGATGTGTATTGGAGCCACTAGAATTTAAACAAAATAATATAAACTGCACTTGGTAAGCTAAAGCTATAGTAGCACTGTTAGCTCTGAAGCTAACACCGTTGGTTCACTCGCTGGGTGGGGACTGAATCATTGCAATAGCATGGTGATGGTTGTAAATGAAGAGCTGGAGGAGCAAAACCAGCTTCTACCCATTCGGCCAAAATGCTAAACATAATTATTTCTCATTGAAGAAAGATTTTTACCAGTTTTACTGTAGTTATATGGCCGAGAAGGTTAAAACCCACAAACACCCCATGTTTGGGTGAATGGGACCTTTAGGACAAGGGAATGGTATGCCCAGTGCAAAGTGTGTGTGTCAGAGCCAATATTGACAGGGTACACACACACACACATCCAGTCGTCTTTTCACTCAAACCCCCTGACAGTTAAAGATGGACTCTATTCAGCAAGCTTGTGTCTACTACAGCCAGGCAACGGTTTGGCGAGAACAAACTGTCTAGCCAGTTCTGGACAGACATGTGTTCCTGTCTGCAGCCCCCACTGTCGGCATTCTTGTGGGCAGAGAGAGATGGAAATTAAAATGGGCAACTTTTTCCTTATTTGCATCATTTTTATTATTTTTGTTTTGATATACATTTGATACTTTCATATAAATTTGAAACTGTTTTCTTGTAAATGTGATTAAAAAAAGATATATGCTGCGGCAGACATCGATATATCTGCCATATATGCCAGGATGCCCTTCCTGACAGCCCTGCCCATTTTTTTTTTTTATCCGGGCTTGGGAGAGAGACAGAGAGACAGAGTACTCTGGCTTGTGCACTCCCTGTGTCTGGGTAACCAACATTTCCCTCCTCCGTTCCATTTTTGCTGAGCACCAAGCTGGATGGCAGGAAGTTCCATTTTTGTATGGTCTGTGGCATGACCCGGCCGGGATTTGAACCCCGGCCTCCTGGTTGTGGGGCGGGTGCTCTACTTCTAGGCCACCACTCTGGTGAAAGTTGATGTTTTTATTTAATGTTAAATTTTCTATTTGTAACTTTTTTCTTGTTGAATTTTTAAAAACATTTGCCACCTTCATTTTTGTTGTAAATTTGAGACTATTTCATTCTAAATTCACAACTTTCCTTAAATTTCTAAAATTTTATTCATTTGTCTTTTTTTCTACCAAATTTAAGTATTTTTCTTATAAATTTTCAGCATTATTTTGCAGTTCATTTCCTCATAAATTTGAAACTTTTCAAAACACATTTTAATCTTATCAGTGTGCATTTTCTTTCAATTTTTTTTGTCTTTTTCTTGTTAATTTGTGATTGTTTTCCAATATTTTTTTTTTTTTACTAATTCAAAAATGCAGATAGAATCTAAACTTTAACATTGGCTCTTTTAATCTTTTTTCTTACATTTTTTGTGCTTTTTAAAAATAAAAAAAAATCCAATGTTTTTACACGTTTCAGATTTTTTTTTTAAAATGTGATTTTTTTTTCTTGTAAATCCCCCCTTTTTTGCTAAAATTTCAGCTTTTCTTTCCCTGAAATTTGCCACTTTTCCTTTAAAATTGTCAACTTTTTCATGTTAATATGAAAATATTTATGTACATTTGCTGCTTTATTCCTATAGGTTTGCAGCATTTTTTCTTGTCAAAATTTAGATCCTTTCCCCCTAAATTACAGTTTTCATTTTTAAAAGAAGTTTCATAATTGTTTGCGTTTTTCACCCATGTCTGTCATTTTTTCTCGTGAATTTGCACCTTTTTCTTGTGAATTCAAGTCCTTTTTCTCTTAAATGTGTGGCTTTGTCTCATAAATTTGCAGTACCAATGTTGTGAACAAATACCTGGATAATTGAACATTTAAGTGCAGCCCTACAGGAGACTGCATTTTTATTTCTTTTTTATGCAATAAATATAAAATGATATGGGTCAACAAAAATATGAAAAATTAAAGACAAAATGTAATAAATGTACAGTGGTTTGCAAAAATTTTGCCACCTCTTGACCAATAGCATATTGTTTTTAAATTGGTATGTTTAAATGTGTAGGGTGTCCAGACTTTGGCACATGCCACAGTTATTCATTTATTTATTGATTGTTTGTTTGATCAGTTGAGGGAATAATTTTTAAGATAAGATAAGATAAGCCTTTATTAGTCCCACAACGGGGAAATTCCAGGATTGCAACAGCACAGGGATAGCAACACTCAGAGCAACAATCAGAAGGCAAGAAAAAAACAAGCAAGCAAGAGCAGCTAATATACATATGTACGTATTACTATAAAATATATATATATACACACACACACAGACACACAGTGCAGAGCATTGTAGCTGGATGGAATAAATATATGAATATATGAACACACAGTGCAGAGCATTGTAGCTAGATGGAATAAATATGTAAATATATAAACACCCACAGTACGGAGCATTGCAGCTAGGTGGAATAAATATGCAAGTATATAAACACACACAGTGCGGAGCAATGTAGCTAGATGGAATAATATGTAGATATATAAATATATAAACACACCCAGTGCTGAGCATTGTAGCTAGATGGAATAAATATGTAAATATATAAACACACAGTGCAGAGCATTGTTGCTAGATGGAATGAAACAGCATAACCGTCTACTTAGTTATCCTACATGGTATGATTATGTGCCCATACATATTCTCACCCTCCATAGCGACCGGTATGTTCCTAGTTGTATGCCGGAGGGGACCATTGTGTAAGTCTATTGCATCTTTTGCATTCAAAAAACTATTAGTTTGTTACGTCTTTTTGCTATCTCTGCGAGCAGCCCTGCTTAGGTTGTACAGTCTGACAGCCGTTGGTAGGAAGGACCTACGAAACCTCTCGGTTGTGCACCTGGGATGATGTAGTCTGCTGCTAAATGAGCTCCTCAGTGCATTCAGTATGTCCTGCATAGGGTGGAACTCGGACTCCAGCAGAGATGACAGTTTAGCCACCGTCCTTCTCTCTCCTATCTCCTCCATCGGATCAAGGCGCTGCCCCAGGACAGAGCTAGCTTTCTTAATCAGTTTGTTCAGTCTCTTCCTATCGGCTGCAGTAATGCCACTGCCCCAGCAGACCACTCCAAAAGTGATGGCTGATGCCACCACCGTGTCATAGAATGACTTCAGCAGCGCCCCTTGTACACCAAAAGACCTGAGTCTCCTCAGCAGGAACAGCCTGCGCTGTCCCTTCTTGTAGAGTGCATCAGTATTGTGTGACCAGTCTAGTTTATTGTTCAGATGAATACCCAGGTACTTATAGGATGTCACCATCTCGATGTCTGTTCCCTGTATATTTACTGGTACTGTGAGGGGCTGCCCATGCCTGCGGCAGTCCACCACCAGCTCCTTAGTTTTCCTCGCGTTGATCTGGAGGCAGTTCCGATGGCACCAGTCCACGAAGTCCTGGATAAGCCCTCTGTACTCAGCTTCATCTCCATTGGAGATGAGGCCAACGATCGCAGAGTCATCAGAGAACTTCTGTAGATGGCAGTGTGTTGTGTTGTGTGAGAAGTCCGCAGTATAAAGAGTGAACAGGAAGGGAGCCAGCACCGTTCCCTGGGGGGCCCCCGTGCTACTGATGATCGTGTCGGACACACAGTCCCGGGTTCTCACAAACTGAGGCCGGTTCGTGAGGTAGTCCAGGATCCATGATGACAGGTGCTGGTCCACCCCTGCGCGCAGCAGCTTGTCCTTCAGGATCATCGGTTGGATGGTGTTGAAAGCACTGGAGAAGTCAAAGAACATGATCCTCACCATATTCCCGGGCTTCTCCAGGTGGGACAGAGAACGGTGAAGGAGGAAGATCACCGCATCCTCCACCCCAATGCCATGCTGGTAGGCGAACTGGAGTGGATCCATCGCTGGTTCCACCAGGGGGCGGAGGTGAGCAAGGAGCAGTCTCTCCAGGGTCTTCATCAAGTGGGACGTCAAGGCCACCGGTCTGTAGCTGTTCAGGTCTTTGGGGTGGGAAGTTTTTGGTACAGGTACCACACAAGATGTTTTCCACAGCTGTGGTACCCTCCCCAGTTTCAGGCTCATGTTGAAGATATACGTCACAATCCGACACAGCTGGTCTGCACAGGACTTGAGGAGCTTTGCGCTGATGCCGTCCGGTCCCGGCGCCTTCCTCGCCTTGATCTTCCTCAGCTCCGTCCTCACCTGGGTCCTGGTCAGGGTCAGGATGGGGGGCTGTGTGTTGGGAGTGGGGGGGTGTTGGTGGAGTGGGGAGTGGGCAGCAGGACTTGATTTCTTTAGAGGCAGCAGTGGTTGTTGTGCAGTCAGGGGGGAGGGCGGTTGGTCAAATCTATTGAAAAACAGATTCAGGTTGTTCGCCCACTCCCTGCCCCCTGTGGCCTGGGGGGAGGTATTCTGGAGCCCCGAGATGGTTTTGAGGTTTCTCCAGACCCCGCTGATGTCGCTCTGTTGCAGCTTGTCCTCCATCTTCTTCCTGAAGCTGTCCTTGCCTTCTCTGATCTTTCTCCTCAGCTCCCTCTGTACGGACTTCAGCATCTCCCTGTTCCCTGACCTGAAGATCCTCTTCTTCTCTCTCAGAAGTGTTTTTATCTCAGGGTTGATCCAGGGTTTGTTGTTTGAGTGACGCCGTATGGTCTTGGTGGGAACGGATTTGTCCACACAGAAGCTGAGGTAGCCCGTGAAGGTGTGAATGAGGCCATCGATGTCCTCACCATGTGGATCGCAGAGCTGCTTCCAGGCGGTGGCTTCAAAACAGCCCTTTAGGGTGTCCATTGTCTCCTCAGACCATAACTCCACAGTGTGCATGGCCGGAGGTTGTCTGTGCACTAGGGGTTTGTACACCGGCCGGAGATGAACCAAGTTGTGATCCGATCTCCCGAGTGGGGGGAGTTGTGATGAGGTGTACGCCTCCTTAGTGTTTGCGTAGAATAAATCCAGTGTTTTATTGTCTCTAGTGTGGCATGTGACATACTGGGTGAACGTGGGTAGAATGGGAGACAGTGAAACATGGTTGAAATCGCCTGAGATGAGGAGAAGAGCATCTGGGTGTTCTGTCTGCAGCCTGCTGGTTACTGAATGGATGACGTCACGTGCTGTCCCAGCGTTCGCCGTCGGATTTGCATAAACAACAATGCAGATCACGTGTGAGTGTTCTCTCGGGAGATATGTAGGCCTCATGCTAACAGCTAGCAACTCAATGTCTTTGCTGCAGTGTCGTTGTTTAACAGTGATATGTCCCGGTCTGCACCAGTTGTTGTTAACATACATTATCACTCCACCGCCCCTAGCCTTGCCACTGTCTGGTGTTCGGTCAGCTCGTATCATGTGAAAACCCTCCAGCTCAATGTTAGCATCTGCTGCTAGTTCAGTTAGCCACGTCTCAGTAAACAAAAGGAGAGAGCACTCCCGGTATGTGCTATCATAACGGGAGATAGCCGCTAGCTCATCTAACTTTCCCAGTATCGACCGTACATTTCCCATGACAACAGATGGAAGGGAGGGTCTGTACCTTATATTTTTTGTCCTCCGCCTTACTCCAGCCCGGCAGCTGCGGCGTTTTCGCCTCAGTTCTCTCGGTATGTCGAGTTTTTCCAATGGGACCGGGTGGCGGTTGAATGCTAGCAGCTGTTCTCTGCTGTATCGTATCCTGCTATAAACAGTGGCTCCGTCCACCGGCTCAGGAGACATTTAGGACGATCTGTGTGTCCGTGATATAAGTGGGGTGAAAAAAAAAGACGGATCAAAAGAGAGAGGAAGGGAAAAAGACTCGGAATCGAGCCGCTGTTGCAAAAGGCAGCCTACTCGTGTGGCGCCGAGGAAAAAAAAAAAAAAAAAAAAAATTCCATATCAAAGAGAAATTGTCTTTGCATTCTTTCAGTTGAAAATGTTGTTTGTCAAAGGGTGGCCATTTTTTATACCACTGTAAGTGTAAATACATTGCTATTATCATTTTGGAATCTTTAATGTCCTTAAAATTTATGCATACATTGTATATTTGTTTAATTACTTTAACCTTCAGGGACCTTTGAGTGCATTTTACACACTTCTCATTCTTCATTTTGTGATAATTTTGGCTCTGTTCATGTATATCTTATTTCACGCTCAGCTCCTGCAGTAAGTCTAAAATGCATTGGGTACAAGCAATTGTTACACTCATACTGTTGAGCACAAAAAAATGTGCCATTAAAACCCATTCAAGCTGCAATTTTTGATCTCCCTTCCATTAAAGGACAGTACATGCATTTTATTATATCTGGGTGTCAATCTGGGCTGTTGCCTTGGATTTGATCAGTTTTACTACTCTCCACCAGATGGTACCATTTTATGACTACATTTGGCATATGGACAAAAAAACCAATGCTATTTCTGCTACATGGCACTGTCACAACCCCCTTGCTGCTAACCATTGACACATCAGGCTGTAATAATTCAACACAATTCAACATACCACCGTGATTTTTCATCTAAAAACATGGTAGCATCATAACGACAACCTGGAATTTAAAAGGTTTAAATCTTTAAAATTAATGACTATTTCATATCAATAATTAGGTCAGATGTAGGTGCAAACAATTAGCTTAATGAAAGTAGAATTTAATATTAATGTATAATTTTTTTTATAGCTACTTTATGAAAAGCACAGTGGGTTTTTTTGTGTTTAGCGGTACGAGTGTGACTAATATTTGAAGGGTCCCTGAGGGTTAATCTTTGCACTTTTAGCCTTCTGTAAAAGGTATGGTAGTCAGTTTATGAAGAAAAATTTCTGATTTGATACAGCAGCCGTTTTGCTTTTTTTTTTTTTTTAAATCCTGATAAAGCACCAGATGGACGGCTCTGTGTTCAGCTGGAACTGAACTTGACTGTAAGGCTAAGCTATGTTATCTATGGTAGCGTAGCAACAATCCCTAAGTGACCTGCTCACTAACTTTTACTCCGCAGCTCAAATCTGATGTCTCTGTACAACAAAAGGCTTTTTAAACACTCTTGGCCTCGCTTGTTTTTCTGGAGTAAAAAAAAAAAAAGATGAAAGATAAGTGTCTAATCTCAGCTCTTTAGTGCATTAAACTCAAATGAGGTACAGACTCTGGTTTTGCTGTTATGACAGGACCTCACATTGTTAAGGCGCTACGGCAGAGATAAGGGAGACAGAGATGGAAATGTGGAAGAAAAACCACCAAACTGGGCTCACGTAAAGTGAAGAGACGGCGGCGTGACCTCTCCAACGCTTCTCCTTGCTCTTTTTTCCCCCACCCTCCTCCTCCTTTGTTGTTCTCTACTTTGAGTCTCTCATTGTAGAGGTGTGAGAGTTTGCTGCATGTTTCCATGGCTATTCTTGGAGCCTGATGCACTCTGTTACCTTCCTGTGAGACCGACTAACTACTGTTGTGTGTGTGTACGTCTGTAGGTTGTGTATGTGAGTGCGTGTTAGAGCATTTGTGAGAAGCTCATTCCCCTTTTCTCATGCTTGTTCGTCTCTTTAGGCCCCCAGTAGCCTCCTGGAGGCTCTGGAGCAGCACCTCGCCTCTCTGGAGGGCAAGAAGACCAAGGAGCTGAATGCAGACACCAGGTAGACTTTTTGACTGTCTGCCTCTTTCGTCTGGACTTGTACATAAGCGTTAAAATGAAGGCACTAACAGTAGATTTAACATTAGCTTTTTTGCAAAAACAGGTAAGTCCCAAAAGCCATGCTATTTTGTCTGGCACATACTTGAATGTCTATAAGCATCAATGTAGTATGATTGACACACTGATTTAGCCATATCCACGCAGTAAACTGATATAATATAGCTATAATAAAGCTATAATTCAAGATTCAAAGAAAGATTCAAAGATTTTATTGTCAATACGACTATATGTACAGGACATACAGGAGAACTGAAATGGCGTTTCTCTCTCTCTTCATTGGTGTGCATAGTATAAAAAGAAAAGGAATAAGGCTGGAAAAAAGAAACTCCTTCCCCATATAGTGTACTATATAGTGAATGCTCAGCCAACGGAGCAGTGAGAGAAGAGCTTCACATCACAACATAAACTAAGGTGTATATATTTAATAATGTAGCAAAAACGATTTGATTTAATACATATTTACTACCCATGTTCCTAAACTGGCTTTTGGGATGTGGAATGTCACCTCTCTGGTGGGGAAGGAGCCTGAGCTGGTGCATGAGGTTGAGAGATACCAGCTAGACATAGTCGGCCTCACCTCAACACACCGCTCCGGTTCTGGAACCAGTCTCCTGGAGAGGGGCTGGAGCTTGGCCTACTCTGGAATTGTTCCAGGCGAGAGGCGATGAGCAGGGGTGGATATTCTTTTATCCCCCTACCTTGCTGTCTCTATATTGGAGTTTTCCCCGGTGGACGAAAGGGTAGTTTCCCTGTGCCTTCGGGTTGGGAAACGGGTCCTGACCGTCATTTGTGCCTATGCACCAAATGATGTTTCAGAGTACCCACCCTTTTTGGAGTCTCTGACTGGGGTGCTGGAGGGTGCACCTCTTGGAGACTCCATTGTCCTACTGGGGAACTTCAATGCGCACATGGGCAACGACAGTGAAACCTGGAGGGGGGTGACTGGGAGGAACGGCCTGCCCAAACTGAACCTGAGTGGTGTTCAGTTATTGGACTTCAATGATAACCACAGTTTGTCCATAACGAACACCATGTTCAAGCATAAAGGTGTCCATATGTGCACCTGGCACCAGGACACCCTAGGTCACAGGTCAATGATCGATTTTGTTATCGTGTCATCAGACCTGGGACCATATGTCTTGGACACTCGGGTAAAGAGAGGTGCAGAGCTGTAAACTGATCACCACCTGGTGGTGAGGTGGACCCGATGGCAGAGGAGGATGCCATTCAGACCTGGTAGACTCAAACATATAGTGAGGGTGTGCTGGGAAAGTCTGGCTGAGGCCCCTGTCCAGGAGGTCTTCAACTTCCACCTCTGGAAGAACTTCAACCACATTCCGAGGGAGTCTGGAGACATGGAGTCTGAATGGGCCATGTTCTTCACCTCCATTGTTGAAGCGGCTGCCCAGAGCTGCAGCTGCAAGGTTGTCGGGGCATCTCGAGGTGGCAACCCCCGAACCAAGTGGTGGACACCAGTGGTGAGGGGGTCCATTAAGCTGAAGGAGGAGTCCTATCAATCTTGGCTGGCTTGTGGGATTCCCAAAGCAGCTGAGGTGTACTGGTAGGCCAAGCGGAGTGCAACTGGGGTGGTTGCTGAAGCAAAAACTTGGGTATGGAAGGAGTTCGGTGAAGCCATGGAGCAAGAATTTTGGTTGGCCTCAAAGAGATTCTGGCAAACTGTCCGGCAGCTCAGGAGGAGAAAGCAGCTCCCTGTCCATGCTGTGTATGGTGCGGATGGGGCACTGCTGACTTTGACTGGGGATATCGTCGGGCGGTGGAAGGAATACTTTGAGGATCTCCTCAATCCCACTGACACGACTTCTATAGAGGAAACAGGGCTTGTGGACGAGGGGGACGACTTGCTTATCAAAGGGGCTGAGGTCGCCAAGGTGGTTAAAAATCTCTCTGGTGGCCGGGCCCTGGGGGTGGATGAGATTCGCCCTGAATACCTCAAGGACCTGGATGTTGTAGGGCTGTCATGGTTGACACGCCTCTGCAACATTGCATGGAGGTCGGGGGCAGTGCCTTTGGCATGGCAAACCGGGGTGGTGGTTCCTCTCTTCAAGAAAGGGGACTGGAGGGTGTGCTCCAACTTTAGAGGGATCACACTCCTCAGCTTCCCTGGAAAGGTCTGTGCCAAGGTACTGGAGAACAATGTGGTTTTCGTCCTGGCGGTGGCACATCAGACCAGCTCTTTACCCTCTCGAGAATCCTCAAGGGTTCATGGAAGTTTGCTCAACCAGTTTACCTGTGTTTTGTGGACGGAGAAGACATTCGACCGCATCTCTCGTGGTTTTTTGTGGGGGGTGCTTCGGGAGTATGGAGTATTGGGCTTGTTGTTACGAGCTACGTATCTGGTCTCTGTACGACCGTTATGAGAGTTTGGTTTGTATTGCCAACACTTGGTTGGACTCATTCCCAGTCAGAGTTGGACTCCATCAGGGCTGCCCTTTGTCACTGATCCTGTTCATAATTTTTATGGACAGGATTTCTAGGCGCAGCCAGGGAACGGAGGGTGTCATGCTTGGTGACCACAGGATCTCATCTCTGTTGTTTGCAGATGATGTTGTCCTGCTGGCTTCATCCAGCAATGACCTACAGGTCTTACTGGGACAGTTTGCCGGTCCTCAGCCGGACAAAGGTGGATTGTTCTCTCTGGGTTGGGGACAAGCTCCTGCCCAAGTGGAGGAGTTTAAGTATCTTGGGGTCTTATTCATGAGTGAGGGGAGAATGGAGCGAGAGATTGACAGATGGATCAGAGCAGCTTCTGCAGTGATGCAGACGTTGTACCGGTCTGTTGTGGTCAAGAGGGAGCTAAGCTCTAAGGCAAAGCTGTCAATTTACCAGTCAATCTACATTCCTACCCCCACCTATGGTCATGAGCTTTGGGTAATGACCGAAAGAATGAGATCGCGGATATAAGCGGCTGAAATGAGCTTTCTTTGTAGGATTGCTGGACTCACCCTTAGAGATAGGGTGAGGAGCTCAGTCATCCGGGAGAGGCTCAGAGTAGAATTGCTGCTGCTCCTCCACATTGAAAGGAGCCAGTTGAGGTGGTATGGGCATCTGATCAGGATGCCTCCTGGACGCCTCCCACTTGAGGTGTTTCAGGCACGTCCCTCTGGGAGGAGACCCCGGGGCAGACCCAGGACTCGCTGGAGAGACCGTCTCCCAGTTGGTCTGGGAACACCTTGGTATCCTCTCTGAAGAGCTGGAGCAGGTGGCTGGGGAGAGGGAAGTCTGGACTTCTTTGCTTGAACTGCTGTCTCCGCAACCTGGACCTCCAGAAAAGCGGTAGAAAATGGCTAGATGGATGGTCATATTTACTACAAATTATATGCAGGTATTAATTTTTTTTTTACCACCGTTAATCTGTTACATTTTACGCTCACATGATGACGTCATTAACCATGTCGTGAAAAGCCCAGTAGTGTCCGAAAGCAGTTAATTTTATTGTTATATTGAGTTTACTCTATAGTCCACTATATCTAAATTCCCTATATAGCGAGTAGGGAGGGAGTGAGTGAGTGAACATTCCGAATACAGCCAGGAAAATCAATTGGAGCAAGCAGACCTGGAAGGCAGCCAAGATGAGTCACGTGACCCAAATACCAAGAGCTGATTTGCCCTGTGGCATTATCTGCTTTTGTAAAAAAATGCTCCCAGCGTTTGTCGGCTTTTGGAAAAAACAAAAACATGAATTTGTAGTGTCTATAACAGGGATGCCCACACTTTTCTGGCTTGTGAGCTACTTTTAAAATGACAAGGTCAAAATGATCTACCTACATTTAAAAAATGCCAAATATGACAATATATGTTGGCGTACATTATATAACTGCGTGAACCCTATGGCACAATACAATTGAATACATTCATGATCGTTACCGTACTCTGATGACTTGCACTGGATGGAGTCAGCCAGGGTTGCATAGTCTGGACAGTAGCTGCTGGAGTATGCTTAATAATGCAATGACTCACCAGGAACGATGCTTCAGTGGCTACCTTTGCCTTTGAATTCAGCTGTGTGAAAATTGACTGCTGTCCAGTTAACTGAGATTTCAGTTCCTTCACCTTTCTTTTTCTCAGCTCACTTTTCGGAGGGAAGTTAGTATTGTAGTTTTTATGAATGGTTTGAAAGTGCCTCTCCACATTTTCCTTCTTTGGAAACACGATAGATCGACAGATCAGACAAATACACTTCGAAAATGACATTGTGAAAAAAAAAATCTTCCTTCCATTCCGCATGGAAGTGGTAAGTTTTTGTCTTCTTACTGGGTTCAGCTCCCCCACTCATTTTTAATATCCCTTCTTTAGTTGATTGAAATTGGAAGTGCAAACACTGTCGCCGCTCGCTGGAGTTTAGCAGTTGCTAGCTAGTGTGTTTGACTGCACATGCAGGGTGACCTATGACACACAGAGGACAGGACCTCTTCTGATTGGCTACCCTGTTCATCAATCAAATGGTAAATGCCAGTCAGATGGCAGATGGGAGGATAGGCGATAGAATTAAAAACTTTTAATTTTTTTTTTTTTTTTTAAATGTCACGTGATCTACCTGCAGTACCTTTGCGATCTACCAGTCGATCGCGATCAACGTATTGAGTACCCCTGGTCTATAACATAGGACATATCGGCTTTTGAGACAAAACGATTTGAACTTCTACAAGTAGGTAATGTTAACAGTTGTTTGATGTCAAGAGTGAAATTTTCATGGAAGTGGCGTTTATCGGTTTTTGCAGACAAACTCTTCTGTTGCACATCCTTTTGATGCAATCACTGCAGTAAAGAGATTTCTGTAACTCTGAATGAGACTTCTGCACCTGTTGACAGTTATTTTGGCCTACTCCTCATAAGCATGTTTCAGCTCCTTCCACAGATGCTCAATAAGATTTAGGTCAGGGCTCATGGGAGGCCACTTCAGAATAGGCCAATGTTTTGTTCTTAGGCATTCTTGGGTGTTTTAAACTATTTTGGGTCATTATTCTGTTGGAGGACCCATGACCTGTGACTGAGACCAAGCTTTCTGATACTGGGCAGCACATTTCGCTCCAGAATACCTTGATAGTCTTGAGATTTCATTGTACCCCACGCAGATTCAAGACACCCTGTGCAAGAAGCAGCAAAGCAGTCCTGGAACATAACTGAGCCTCCTCCATGTTTCACAGTAGGTATGGTGTTCTTTTCTTTTCTTCTGTAATCATAGAGCTGATGTGACTGGCCAGAAAGCTTCAGTTTTGTCTCATTAGCCCAGGCAACTTTCTCCCAGAAACTTTGGAGCTTGTCAGCATGCATTTTGGCTGTTTTTTTAATGTGTTCCTGTCAGCAATCAGTCGTGAAGTCCATTATTGTTTAAAATGCAACCAATGGTGTGATCAGAAAGTGACATACTTGACCTTGGAGTTTAGCGTGAATGATTTTGGATGGTGTCCTAGGCTCTTTTTCGACAATGCATACTATTCTTCTGATCAACCTGGGGTTGCATTCCCTCTTGCGTCCATATCCTGGGAGGTTGACTATAGTCCCATGAGCCTTATACATTTTATTAAGAATACTGACAGTTGTGGTCACAGGAATATGAAGCTGGTCTGGCGTTTCCTCATGGGGAGCCCTCCCAGGGGAATTGTGCCCGTTTCCTGGCTGCAGGACGCTGGCCTGTGACTGCCCTGGTCTACCCAGCTGAGGCGATCTTGCGCTGCGGCGCCGCATTTGCGGTGTCAACTCCTCGGATTGGACATGGGCGATCTCAGAGGGCGTGTTTCTGTAGCCATGGACTTGATGCTTTTCCCTGCTGGTGATGGCTCCCCAGTGATGGTGCTTCCACGCTTGGATCCTTGGTGCCCAGCCATAAGCCACAAGTCTTACACAGTCGAAAGTTTCTTTGTGTGTGTGTGTGGGGGGCTTAATTGTGTTTTATTTCAATGTGTGAAACACTTTGTGTTATAATTTTTTGAATGAAAAATGCTATATAAATAAAGCTTTGATTGATACAAATGGTCTTATAACCTTTACCTTTAACATGGTTATCTTTTATCTGTTTTCGGAGCTCCTCACACAGCTCTCTCCTTTGCTTTTTCTGGTCCCTGTTCATATGATGCCAAACTACACAGTAGCATGTTTTTTCCCCTTTAAATAGGCTGAATGGCTAATGAAAATGCAAACATCTTATTGTGAAATACAGAGATTGCTTTGTTGGCAGTGGTTGCTGCAAAAGGTGATGCCACAAAGTGTTACATTTTAGGATGCCATCTTTCTTTGTCCATTCCATTTTAATGTTTTTAATTAGATAAAATATTCAACTGAATCAATAATTAAAAGCAAAGTCTGATTTGTGCTAAATATAATATAGACAATAAGATACATTACATTACATTTGTCATTTTCAAGTTATTTGAGAGAGAGTTGTTTCTTTTTGTGGAAGGGTACCAACAAATTTGTCCTTGACTGTTGGCATTGGCCACTTGTTTTTATAAATTTCACTTTTTTTTTTTTTTACTTTTCTCCTTTCAATTTGCAACTTTTTTGTAGAATTTCCTTTTATTTTTTTTCTTGAAAATTTTTTTTTGTAAATTTTGAGCTTTTTTCCTCTTAAAGCTGCAATTTTTTTGTTTTGCACTATTTTTGTATACATGTGCAACTTTTTTCTTGTAAATTTGAAACCTTTCTCCCCCTAATTTATAACTTTTTTGCATTTTATTGCAAATTTGCCCTTTTCACTCCTAAATTTGCAGCTTTTTGTCAAAATTTTTCAAAACTTTCTTGCTATTATTTTTGTAAAAAAACAATTTTTTTCTTCTAAATTACAACTGATGATTGGTAATTTTAAAAAAAAAAATCATAAATTTGTGACTTTTCTTCCAGATTTCTGTGTTTTACTTCTAAGTTTGTAGCTTGGAAGTCTATTAATTTTTTTCATGAATTTCCATTTTTTTGGTAAATCTGTCCTTTTCTCCTATATTTATTTACAGTATTTATTATTTCATTTACTTATATGTTTTCAATAATTTGTATGGTTTTTCTGGCGTATATTTCCTGTTAATGTTTTATTTTACCTTTTTCCATTAATTTATCACTTTATTCCTTTGGTTTCTCCCCTAAATTTGGCATCTTTTTTAGAATATATGCAGTTTTTTCTGTAAGTAACAAATTTGTCACAAACAACTGTTTTCTCACAAACTTGTGAGGTTTTATTTTAGTTTTTTTTTGTCAGTCACAAAGAGCCATAAAAACAGCCAGAGTTATTTCTCTTCCTCCACAAGATAACGGTTAAACACCAGCTCTCTTTCAAACCTTTGTTTCAGAGCGTCCACCCTGTCCAACGCTGTCTCGTCGCTGTCCTCCACCGGCATGTCCTTCAGCCGCATGGATGAGAAGGAGAAGCAGCAAGCTCTGGAGGAGGAGCAGGCCAGACTGCAGGCTCTGAAGGTAACAGATTTTTTTTTTTTACTAAATTACTTCTGAATCAGCAGCAGGTTAAGTAGTTGCTGCTGTCTCATTTTTTTTCCTCGTAGCTGTTCAAGCAGCGTCGCTTCAGGCAGGTTATGGGCTTTCGTGCAGCTCCCTCTACAGACGCAGCATGCCTCACACAAAACTGTTTTTGCATATTGAGTAGTTCTCCTCAAGGCCCACACACTATTTTTTTTAACATGTATTTGCTGATAGAACATCAGAATATGCAGGTGCAGCTCAATAAATTAGAATTTTATATTGTGATTTAATTCAATAATGTAGACTTTTATATGTTCTGTTTTTTTCAGTGTACCTGTAAATAGCATCTTCATGTCAGGTTTATATGGAGTCTTTAACATTGTTTTGCCCCCACTGCCACACTCTTACGTTTGTCTATAGAACCCCATCTGTAAAGGATTTTAAGACCGATGCTGATATTTGGTGCATCATCTTCCTATATTTTTTTCCCCCCACACAAACTATGAGCAGATTTTCCTGGCATTTTATTTGTAGTTAATTATGAGTCCCAATATAGAATAACGGTTTTTAAAAAATAAGCTTGTTTTCTGGTCACAAGAAATAGAACTTTGACCTGAAGTACAATAAAAAGTTTTAAAAACCACACTAAAAAGGCTTCAGATTTAAAGACTATGAGCAGAAATACAACACACTGTAAATTATTCTTTAAAGCAAAACTTTTGTCTTATTCATAAATACAGCAAAATGAGAAGATTCCCCCTTTTTTATTATACTCGGATACTCTTTTTGCAGGTAGATATGCAAATGGCTATAATCAACTGATAAGTAAAATCAGCCTGCCATCATATCGGTCTGATTTTTTACATGGGCTTTTTTGTGGAATTTCTGTGTTTTAAGAGCTTTTGTCACCCTCATGGATCGTCACCTTATCGTGGTGGGGGGGTTTGCGTGCCCCAGTGATCCCAGGAGCTATGTTGTCCGGGGCAATTTGCCTCTGATAGGGTCTCCCAAGACAAACTGGTCCTGGGTGAAGGGCCAGACGAAGAACGATCCAACAGACTCTCATGATAAATTGTATATCAAGGATTCAGTGTACCCCGCCCGGTATGGGGTTACCGGGGCCCCACCCTGGAGCCAGGCCTGGGGGAGGGGCTCGAAGGCTAGCGTCTGGTGGCCGGGTTTCCACCCATGGGACCCGGCCGGGCTCAGCCCGAAGGAGTTACATGGGTCCGCCCTCCAGTAGGTTCACCACCTGCAGGAGGGATCATGGAAGTCCGGTGCTATGTGGATTAGGTGGCAGTCAAAGGCGGAGACCTTGGCGGACTGATCCCAAGCTTTCTAAACTGGCTTTTGGTACGTGGAATGTCACCTCTCTGGTGGGGAAGGAGCCTGAGCTGGTGTACGAGATTGAGCGATACCGGCTAGATATAGTTGGCCTCACCTCAACACACAGCTCCGGTTCCGGAACCAGTCTCCTGGAGAGGGGCTGGAGCTTGGCCTTTTCTGGAGTTGCCCCGGGCGAGAGGCGACGAGCAGGGGTAGGTATTCTTGTATCGCCCCACCTTGCTGCCTCTATATTGGAGTTTTCCCCGGTGGACGAAAGGGTTGCTTCCCTGCGCCTTCGGGTTGGGAAACGGGTCCTGACCATCATTTGTGCCTATGCACCAAATGATGTTTCAGAGTACCCACCCTTTTTGGAGTCTGTGACTGGGGTGCTGGAGGGTGCTCCTCCTGGAGACTCCATTGTCCTACTGGGGGACTTCAATGCGCACGTGGGCAACGACAGTGAAACCTGGAGGGGGGTGATTGGGAGGAACGGCCTGCCCGATCTGAACCCGAGTGGTGTTCAGTTATTGGACTTCTGTGCTAACCACAGTCTGTCTATAACGAACACCATGTTCAAGCATAAGGGTGTCCATATGTGCACCTGGCACCAGGACACCCTAGGCCGCAGGTCGATGATCGATTTTGTTATCGTATCATCAGACCTGCGACCGTATGTCTTGGACACCCGAGTAAAGAGAGGTGCAGAGCTGTCAACTGATCACCACCTGGTGGTGAGTTGGATCCGATGGCAGGGGAGGAAGCCATTCAGACCTGGTAGACCCAAACGTATAGTGAGGGTGTGCTGGGAGCGTCTGGCTGAGGCCCCTGTCCGGGAGGTCTTCAACTCCCACCTCCGGAAGAACTTCAACCACATTCCGAGGGAGTCTGGAGACATGGAGTCTGAATGGGCCATGTTCTCCACCTCTGTTGTTGAAGCGGCAGCCCAGAGCTGCGGCCGCAAGGTGGTCGGTGCATCTCGTGGTGGCAACCCCCGAACCAAGTGGTGGACACCAGTGGTGAGGGGGGCCATTAAGCTGAAGAAGGAGTCCTATCAAGCTTGGTTGGCTTGTGGGACTCCCGAAGCAGCTGAGGTGTACCGGCAGGCCAAGCGGAGTGCAGCTCGGGTGGTTGCTGAAGCAAAAACCCGGGTATGGGAGGAGTTCGGTGAGGCCATGGAACAAGACTTTCGGTCGGCTTCAAAGAGATTCTGGCAAACTGTTCGGCGGCTCAGGAGGGGAAAGCAGCTCCCCGTCCACACTGTGTATGGTGCGGATGGGACACTGTTGACTTCAACTGGGGATATCGTCGGGCGGTGGAAGGAATACTTCGAGGATCTCCTCAATCCCACTGATACGCCTTCCACAGAGGAAGCAGGGTTTGGGGACGAGGGGGATGACTCGCCTATCACAGGGGCTGAGGTCGCCAAGGTGGTTAAAAATCTCCTTGGTGGCCGGGCCCCGGGGGTGGACGAGATTCGCCCCGAGTACCTCAAGGCCCTGGATGTTGTTGGGTTGTCATGGTTGACACGCCTCTGCAACATTGCGTGGAGGTCGGGGGCAGTGCCTTTGGCATGGCAAACCGGGGTGGTGGTTCCTCTCTTCAAAAAAGGGGACCGGAGGGTGTGCTCCAACTTTAGAGGGATCACACTCCTCAGCCTCCCTGGGAAGGTCTATGCCAAGGTATTGGAGAGGAGAGTCCGGCCGTTGGTCGAACCTCGGATTCAGGAGGAGCAATGTGGTTTTCGTCCTGGCCGTGGCACATCGGACCAGCTCTTTACCCTCTCGAGAATTCTTGAGGGTTCGTGGGAGTTTGCCCAACCAGTTTACATGTGTTTTGTGGACTTGGAGAAGGCATTTGACCGCGTCCCTCGTGGATTTTTGTGGGGGGTGCTTCGGGAGTATGGGGTATCGGGCTTGTTGTTACGAGCTATTCGGTCTCTGTACGACCGTTGTGAGAGTTTAGTTCGCATTGCCAACACTCGGTCGGAGTCATTCCCAGTGAGAGTTGGACTCCGCCAGGGCTGCCCTTTGTCACCGGTCCTGTTCATAATTTTTATGGACAGGATTTCTAGGCGCAGCCAGGGAATGGAGGGTGTCATGCTTGGTGACCACAGGATCTCATCTCTGTTGTTTGCAGATGATGTTGTCCTGTTGGCTTCATCCAGCAATGACCTACAGCTCTTGCTGGGACGGTTTGCCGCTGAGTGTGAAGCGGCTGGGATGAGAATCAGCACCTCCAAGTCCGAGTCCATGGTCCTCAGCCGGAAAAAGGTGGATTGTCCTCTCCGGGTTGGGGACAGGCTCCTGCCCCAAGTGGAGGAGTTTAAGTATCTTGGGGTCTTGTTCACGAGTGAGGGGAAAATGGAGCGAGAGATCGACAGACGGATTGGAGCAGCATCTGCAGTGATGCGGACGTTGTACCGGTCTGTTGTGGTGAAGAGGGAGCTTAGTTCTAAGGCAAAGCTGTCGATTTACCAGTCAATCTACGTTCCTACTCTCACCTATGGTCACGAGCTTTGGGTAATGACCGAAAGAACGAGATCGCGGATACAAGCGGCTGAAATGAGCTTTCTCCGTAGGATTGCTGGATCTCACCCTCAGAGATAGGGTGAGGAGCTCAGTCATCCGGGAGAGGCTCAGAGTAGAACCGCTGCTCCTCCACATTGAAAGGAGTCAGTTGAGGTGGTATGGGCATCTGATTAGGATGCCTCCTGGACGCCTCCCACTTGAGGTGTTTCAGGCACGTCCCACTGGGAGGAGACCCCGGGGCAGACCCAGGACTCGGTGGAGAGACTATGTCTCCCAGCTAGTCTGGGAACGCCTTGGTATCCCCTCTGAAGAGCTGGAGCAGGTGGCTGGGGAGAGGGAAGTCTGGGCTTCTCTGCTTGAACTGCTGCCTCCGCGACCCGGACCTCCGGAAAAGCGGTAGAAGATGGATGGATGGATGGATGGATAAGAGCTTTTGTGACGATTTCTGTGTAAAGCAGCTCACTGAAGGCATTTATATTGCTAATCTTTTCACTTAAATGTGCAGCATTTTTCTTGAGACATGTTTCTGCCTTTAAACTTGGGATGAGCGCTTCTCCTTCTTCCTCTTCCTCCTCCCCCCTTTAGGCATCATCACAGCAGATCATTTACCTCAATCTCACTCTATCCCTTGCATCTTCCTCTGTAACGCCAACCACCTCCTTCACTACATCCATGGATCTTCTCTGTGGTCTTCCTCTTTTCCTCCTGCCTGGCTGCTCCATCTTCAACATCCTTTGTCCAGTATATCCACTATCCCTCCTCTGCACATGTCCAAACCATCTCAGCCTTGTCTCTCTTACTTTATCTCCAAACCGCTCAACCTGAGCTGTCCCTCTGATATACTCATTTCCAGTCCTGTCCCTCCAAGTCATTCCCAATGAGAATCTTAGTATCTTCAACTCTGCCACCTCCAGCTCCGCCTCCTGCCATTTGTCAGTGCGACCGTCTCCAAACCATACGTCATAGCATCTTATATGGGTCAAGTTTTCAAAGTAGCTAGCCCAAAAATATTAACTGGCCGGAGGCTAACTTCAGTTGAACCATAGAGTCCTGATCGGCTTAACACTACTCAACGTGCCAGCGGCTGTACATACAGTGGTGTGAAAAAGTGTTTGCCCCCTTCCTGATTTCTCATTTTTTTGTAAGTTTGTTACACTTAAATGTTTCAGATCATCAAACAAATTTAAATATTAGACAAAGATAACACAAGTAAACACAAAATGCAGTTTTTAATTGAAAGTGTTTACTATTAAGGGGGAAAAAAGTCCAAACTGACATGGCCCTGTGTGAAAAAGTGATTGCCCCCTAAACCTAATAACTGGTTGGGCCACCCTTAGCAGCAACAACTGCAATCAAGCATTTGCAATAACTGGCAATGAGTCTTTTTCAGCACTGTGGAGGAATTTTGGCCCACTCATCTTTGCAGAATTGTGTAATTCAGCCACATTGGAGGGTTTTCAAGCATGAACCACCTTTTTAAGGTCATGCCACAGCATCTCAATCAGATTCAGATCAGGACGTTGATTAGGCCACTTCAGAGTCTTCATTTTGTTTTTCTTAAGCCATTCAGAGGTGGACTTGCTGATGTGTTTTGGATGATTGTCCTGCTGCAGAACCCAAGTGCGCTTCAGTTTGAGGTCACAAACAGATGGCCGGACATTCTCCTTCAGGATTTTTTGGGAGACAGCAGAATTCATGGTTCCATTTACCACAGCAAGTCTTCCAGGCCCTGAAGCAGCAAAACAGCCCCAGACCCATCACACTACCGCCACCATATTTTACTGTTGGTATGATGTTCCTTTTCTGAAATGTTGTGTTACTTTTATGTCAGATGTAATGGGACAAACACCTTCCAGAAAGTTCAACTTTTGTCTCGTCAGTCCACAGAGTACTTTCCCAAAAGTCTTGGGGATCATCAAGATGTTTTTGGCAAAACTGAGACGAGCCTTTGTTCTTTTTGCTCAGCATTGGTTTTCGTCTTCGAACTCTGCCATGCAGGCCATTTTTGTCCAGTCTGTTTCTTGTAGTGGAGTCATGAACACTGACCTTAACTGAGGCAAGTGAGTTCTGCAGTTCTTTGGATGTTGTTGTGGGGTCTTTTGTGACCTCTTGGATGAGTCGTCGCTGCACTCTTGGGGTAATTTTGATCTGCCGGCCACTCCTGGGAAGGTTCACCACTGTTCCATGTTTTTGCCATTTGTGGAAAATGGCTCTCACTGTGGTTCGCAGGAGTCCCAAAGCTTTAGAAATGGCTTTATAACCTTTTCCAGACTGATAGACCTCAATTACTTTCTCATTTGTTCCTGAATTTCTTTGGATCGCAGCATGATGTCTAGCTTTTGAGGATCTTTTGGTCTACTTCACTTTGTCAGGCAGGTCCTATTTAAGTGATTTCTTGATTGAGAACAGGTGTGACAGTAATCAGGCCTGGGTGTGGCTAGAGAAATTGAACTCAGCTTTCCAAAGATTCAGGTTCAGGTTACTTTATTTGTACCCGTAGGTAGATTTGTTTTGCAGTCTGGTGACATCCATATTTACAAGCCACAAATTACATTCAACATAGACACAAACACAGGCACACATGAAATTGACTATAAACATGATAAAAATACTCAAGGCTCCATCATGTGGCTGCACGGTGGCGCAGTGGTTAGCACTGCGGCAGCACAGTTTACCCTCGGCCGGGGGATCGCGGGGATCATGAGATCGTGGGTTCGATCCCTGCCCCCGGCCAACAGTGATCTGTGTGGAGTTTGCATGTTCTCCCCGTGTTGCGTGGGTTTACTCCGGGATTTCTCCGGTTTCCTCCCACATGCCAAAAACATGCAGGTTAGGGATACGGGGCGCTTGCGCACGCAGCGACCGGCAGCTGGTGGCTTGTCACCAGACTGCAAAACAAATCTACCTACGGGTACAAAATAAGTAATAAAAAATCAATCGGGGTATAAAAAGACAAAGAGATGAGAGAAAAACCAGAGGTAAGAGAGAAGAGTCATATTAAAAGTTAAAAACTCAAAGGTCTAAAACTCAATAAAAAATTTAGAACCCAAGTAACATCCTACAAAAATAAGTAAATATAAAATGGAGTTAATAAATGGATACCTAAATTATGTGCAGTATATTGTTACAGCTTGTTCAACTCTTTGACAGCAGCAGGAACAAAGCTGTTTTTGTAGCGCTGGCTTTTACTTTTTGGGACAGCAAACCTCCGTCTTGAGGGAAGAAGCTGAAAGTTGCAGTGCAAAGGGTGGGAGTCATCATTTAAAATGGAGGTAGCCATCCTCTGTACCTGTCTGGTGTACAGGGATGTCAGGCTCAGCTGTGACTCACCAAGCAAACGACTGGACCATCTAACTACCTGATCCAAGGATTTCCTCTGTTTCAGTTTTGTCTGACCAAACCATGACACTAAAGAAAAGGATAAAACAGATTCAATAAAAGCCCGATAAAACATTGTCATTATGGTTTGGTCAATTTGGAAGCGTGCAAGTTTTCTCAAGCAATGCAAATGTTGCTGACCCTTTTTGCACACCCTTTCACAGTTCTCTTCAAAGTTTAAATTACTATCAATAATCGTCCCAAGATATTTGTAGGATTGCACACATTCGGTGGTCTGGCCTTTTAGTACAGTGACTTTGTGCCTGGGAGTTTTCCTCCTAAAGTCAATAATCATGTCTTTAGTTTTAGTCGTGTGATAAACCACCGTGTGATAAACCAGATGTGATAAACCACAGTTGATTTATGTTTTAACAGGTGGGCAATCACTTTTTCACACAGGACCATGTAGGTTTGGATTTTTTTTTTACCCTTAATAATAAACACCTTCATTTAAAAACTGCATTTTGTGTTTACTTGTGTTATCTTTGTCTAATATTTAAATTTGTTTGATGATCTGAAACATTTACGTGTGATAAACATACAAAAAATGAGAAATCAGGAAGGGGGCAAACACTTTTTCACACCACTGTATTTGCGTCACCAAAAACGCTCCGTTTCAACTTGCCTTTTCTCAGGGGGCGGGGCTTAGGCAAAACTCTAAAGCAAAAAACAGACACATGAGATGTTTGAGTGACTTCACTCTTGATGTGTCTTGTAAGTCAGAATAAACATGTTACAGATATGTTAGCGAAAAAAAAGTGTCACTTTAAACTCATCCATCTTCACTACCTCTACTCCTTGCATCCTCACTGTTACATCTGCCTCCCTCTCATTCACACTCATGTATTCTGTCTTCCTTCTACTGACTTTCACTCCTCGTCTCTCCAGAACATACCTCCACCTCTTCAGGTTCTCTTCCACCTGCTCCCTACTCTCACTACAGAGCACAATGTTGTCTGCAAACAGTATAGTCCACAGAGACTCCTGCCTGACCTCATCTCTCAGCCTGTCCATCACCATAGCAAACAAGAAGAGGCTCAGAGCTGATCCCTGATGTCATCCCACCCCCACCTGAATCAATCTGTCACTCCTACAGCACACCTCACCACTGCTTCACTGTCCTAATACAAATCCTGCACCACTCTCACATACCTCTCTGCCATTCCTGACTTCCTCATGCAGCACCACACTTCTTCTCTTGGCACCCTATCATATGCTTTCTCTAGATCCACCAAGACACAGTGCAACTCCTTCTGACCTCCTCTGTACTTCTCCATGAACTACTATTTTTTGTGAAATAGTAAATTGTCACTTTAAGCATTTAATGTTTCTCTGGTCTATAGCGAATATAACAGCAGTAAGATTTGCCAGTGCTTACATTCTGATTTTAATTTTGATATTACACCATGCATCAACCTTTTTTGAATTTGAAGTTGTAAAATTTGCAGACCAGGTATTATGAACAGCAGGTTTAGTTTGCAGCAAGTACACAGCAGTACACAGTTGGGCATTAAGCAACAAAGGTTACGTGACTCCGAATGTCAACTAGCTCTTAGCCAAGACAGCCTTGGGAAACATCAGAAACTACAAAATAACAGCCAGTCAAGGTCAATAATAGAGGAGATGAAAATCCACTTTGCCTTACCGTACAAATTAGGTTCTTTGTTTTGTTGCTCCTGATGGATCATCCCATAACTTGGACAGAAACTTAAGCTGGGCAAGTTCTGAACCCCGTATGAGGATAAAGGCCAAGAGTGTCTGTGTCGAGGCAAGCAATAGAAAAGTCAAGTGTAAAATGTGCTGACATTTCTTGCTCTGGCGCAGGGAGTCCTGCCTTACAGCAAACTGTAATTGAGTCGGAGCAGTGAAGCTACAGCACAACAGCTCAGTGCCTGCGTGTGTGCATGTTAAGCATGCTTACATCCTGGCAGAAAAGATGCAGTATGTGTCGGGCTGTGTCTGGGTGAGCTTTGTTGAGCTGTGTGTCTACATCACTGGCATGTGTCCTGACAGATTAGATGCAGTGTGTGTGTGTGTGTTTGTGCGTGTTTGTGTTTGATTGGATTTTAGTGCACTGTTTACTCCGTGCCCTTGGTTGGCCCTGTTTCTGCCAGGGTCCACTGATTACCTCTGGGTTTGGTTGTGGAGGAGAGGGAAGATAAAGTGAGAGCGAGAACATTACAGAGTGGAGCAAGAGAGCCGGGGTCGGCAGGGGTCGCCCAGATCGTCTCGTCCAGCTGTCTGCACTCCCTGGTGTCCATATGGACTCAACACACACACATACGAAAACGCTCACACACTCAGCTACTGTCCAGCTGGGGCCTTGGCCCAAACAATAACAGCAGTTCCCATTTGTTCCTTGCTACACTGTCAGAATAAAAATGAAGAGGACTCTGCTACAGCGGGAGGTTCTGTTTATTAATCCGCTCAAAGTCCGAAATCCTTTAAAGGTGAATAAGACTGTAAAGTGAATTGGACCATTTCCGTACCTCAGAAGTTTAAGTTAAAACCCCCGAGTGGCCATGTGTAAATAAAATACACTGAATTTTCATTTCTGCCGTGGCCATCCATAACAATAACCAGTGATTTTCCTGCTCTACAATTCGCTTCACTTGTCTACCAAAAACAAGTCTTGAGAGGTGATTTTAGGGAGAAAAAATGTTCTTCCCACACAGTAACAGACAAACGTATTGATCCCCGTGGAGAAATGAGGACATCACAGCAGCAGATATACAATCTCACAGGAAGTGTACGCAGATGGAATGTGAGACAAGGAAATAAGCAATAAAAGGGCAAAAAAAAAGATAAAAAGAAATTGGTAATGGAAAGCAAAGCAGTAATGTAGTCACTGATGGAATGATATAAAAGCAGCTATAGCAGGTTCATGCTGTTCTCTAAACTGTGGGGGGAAACTGGTTTAAATTAGCAGTGCTTTTGCAGATGAGAAAATATAAGTGAGTGTATGCTCTGAACACATTTAGAATTTTAGTAATTATATTTATTTTTAGTCTTATAAAAAACAATGTTTAGGTCATGGAGCAGACTTTAATGGACATGTAGGTGAAGGGAACAGAAATTATGAGGAGGTTCTGGGTAGGTATGGTCTTAAGGAGAGAAATGTGGAAGGACAGATAGTTGTGGATTTTGCTAAAAGGATGGAAATGGCTGTGGTGAACACATACTTTAAGAAGAGAGAGGAACATAGGGTGACTTACACAAGTGGAGGAAGGTGCATACAGGTGGACTACATCTTATGCAGAAGGAGAAATCTGGAAGAGATAGGAGACTGCATGGTGGTGGCAGGGGAGAATGTAGCTAGACAGCATCGGATGGTAGTCTGTAGGATGATTTTGCAAAGCAAGAAGAGGAAAATAGTGAAGGCAGAGCCAAAAATTAAGTGGGGGAAGTTACAGAAGGAAGAAGGTCACACATGGATCAGGAAGGAGTTGATACAGGCTCTGGGTGGTAGGGAAGAATTACCAGATGACTGGGAAAGTACAGCAAAAGTATTGAGGGGAACGAGTAGAAAGGTATGTGGTGTATCCAGTGGACAGAGGAAGGAAGACGAGGAGACTTTGTGGTGGAATGAGAAGGTACAGGAAAGCATCCAAAGGAGGAGGTTAGCAAAGAAAAAGTGGGATAGTCAGGGAGATGAAAATGGTAAATGGCATTCACTTAAAGTATATAGCGCTTTTATTCTCATCTCTAGATGACCAAAGTGCTTTACAGATCCTGCTATCCACCCATTCACACACACATTCACTCACTGATGGCGGCATGATGAAGGTAGTAGACAGGAGTATTTGGAATCTAAGCACATGGCAAAGACAGAGGTGGCAAAGGAAAAGGCATGTAGTTCCAAGGTTGTCATAGCCAGGAGTGGCACTGGGGTTAAGCTCCCAGTGCTCATAAAATGCTCCTTAAGGCGTGCGTCTCGAAAATCCTCTGACAACTAAGACCAACTCCTAGCCTACCCGTGTGGTTTAGTCTCTAAGCCCTGCGGAACTGCTTTTACTAATAGGAGAAGGGGCGAGGGCGGATCTCTGGCACCTTAAAACCAGATGTTTCGGGTAGATGGTGTCTCGTCAACCTGGGAAGGTAGCCCATCTAGGGGAAGGTAAACCCTGATTTCAAACCTCCACTGCCTTGCGGCACACCCGGTCACGAGAAAGGCTTCGGGAGTCAACCCTGAGGAAAAATCCGGAGTCGGAGCCCCTAAGGCAGTTCTCTGTTGTGCTCAACATCGTTCTGGCAGCTCCTGCGACGGCGCTGGTGCCAAACTGTAGCAGCCCTGCTGTTCCTTTGGATTCATCAGTGACGTGGAGAGGGGGGACATGCTGCATGGGCAACATCTTGTCCTCCATATCTTCCTGCCCAGGCTTGAATCCTCCCAACGCTGGAAGGTAGAACACCGGATCACTGGAGAGGACACTCCAGCTTCGCCTTTGGCGTAGACAAAACACGGGGAATGACAGTTACCGGTTATAAGCCACCGCTCAATTGGCGTAGAGCGCGGCGCCAGGGGTTGTTCCCGACGGTGGGAAGGATCATCTGATCTCACTGGACAGCTACCGCCCGCCTCAAGCAGCCCCCAGCCAATAAGGTGTTGTCCCGCCACAGCTTGCTTTCCTCATTGGGTGCATGGGGATGAGGAGAAGTCCGAACAGAAGGCTGAGAACCTTCGCACCAGGCAAGACAAAAAAACAAAAGAGACCAACTCTAAAACTGGGAACTTGGAACGTCCGCACTATGATGACAGGACTCGCTGCTAACCTCAATGACATCAACGACACCAGGAAGACTGCCATCATCAATAATGAGCTGAAGAGACTGGGAGTGGATATCGCCACTCTCCAGGAAACACGGTTGGCTGACGCAGACTCACTGAGAGAGAAGGACTACACGTTCTACTGGCAAGGAAAGGGCAGTGACGAACACAGGGAACACGGAGTGGGCTTCGCAGTGAAGAATACCTTGCTGAAGATGGTGGAACCGGGCAGCAATGGCTCTGCACGACTCCTCACCCTCCGCCTCAACACCACTCAAAGCCCAGTCACCCTCGTCAGTGTGTATGCCCCAACACTGACAGCCACACCAGAGGCAAAAGACGAGTTCTACGAGAATCTTGCAACAACTGTCAGGATCATCCCCAACTCTGAACAACTCATTCTCCTTGGAGACTTCAATGGCAGAGTGGGTGCTGACCACGACTCCTGGCCCTCCTGTCTTGGACCATTTGGCTTGGGCAGAATGAATGACAACGGACAGCGGCTGCTCGAGTTCTGCACATATCACGATCTGTGCATCACAAACTCGTTCTTCAAGACCAAGCCCCAACACAAGGTTTCCTGGCGACATCCGCGCTCAAAGCACTGGCACCAACTGGACTTGATCCTGACCAGGCGCACCTCACTGAAGAACGTGCTAATCACCCGTTCGTTCCAGAGTGCAGATTGCGACACAGACCATTCATCGGTGTGTTGCAAGGTCAAGCTGCAGCTGAAGAAATTCCATCGTGCTAGACAGCCTGGAAAGGCACGGATTGACACCAGCAAGATGGCCCAACCAGAACTTGTTGAGCAGTTTGCCTCCACCTTTGAGAAGGAACTTGGTGTACCACAGGAAGGCGAATCTGCAAAGCAGAAGTGGGAAGAGCTGCGAAACACCATCCACCGCACAGCCTTGGCTACCTTTGGGAGGAAGACCTCGAAGTCACAGGACTGGTTTGATGCCAAGTTGACTGAGATGACCCCTGTCATTGAAGCCAAGCGCTCAGCACTTGCTGAGTACAAGAAGTACCCAAACGAGAAGAATCTCCAGATTCTCAGGGCTGTGAGAAGCAAAGTTCAGCAGACTGCTCAGCGCTGTGCCAACGAGTACTGGACTCAGCTCAGCCAAGACATTCAAACCACTGCCATAACAGGGAACATCCGTGGTATGTACGATGGCATCAAGAAAGCACTTGGTCCGACTCAGAGCAAGACGGCCCCCCTCAAATCCTCCACTGGGGAGATGATCACAGAAAAGAACAAGCAGATGGAGAGATGGGTGGAACACTACTCCGACCTCTACTCCAGACAGAACACCGTGACACCGTCAGCCCTTGATGCCATCGACTGCCTGCCATCCATGGACGAACTTGACGCCGAGCCAACCATCGACGAACTCAGCAAGGCCATTGATAGCTTGGCCGCTGGCAAGGCACCTGGCAACGACGGCATACCCCCCGACCTGATCAAGCAGTGCAAGACTGCCCTACTGCTGCCATTGCATGACGTCCTCTGCCAGTGCTGGAAGGAAGGTGCCGTACCACAGGACATGAGGGACGCCAAGATCATCACCCTCTACAAAAACAAAGGGGAGAGAAGCGACTGCAACAACTACAGGGGCGTCTCCCTCCTCAGCGTTGTTGGCAAAGTCTACGCACGAGTTGTTCTCGTTCGTCTACAGAAGCTTGCCGAACGTGTCTACCCCGAGTCTCAGTGTGGCTTCCGCGCTGAGCGATCAACGGTAGACATGATATTCTCCATCCGCCAACTCCAGGAGAAATGCAGAGAACAGAACGTGCCCCTGTACGTCGCCTTCATTGACCTCACCAAAGCGTTTGATCTGGTCAGCAGAGAGGGCGTTTTCAAGATCCTGCCAAAGACAGGATGCCCACCAAAGTTGCAAAGCCTCATCGAATCGTTTTACACCAACACGCAGGGGATAGTGCAGCACGACGGCAACGTCTCAGAGCCATTCAACATACGCAGCGGAGTGAAACAGGGCTGTGTACTTGCGCCAACCCTCTTTGGGATTTTCTTTGCTATGCTCCTGAGGCATGCCTTCAGCACAGCAACAGAGGGAATCTACCTGCACACAAGATCTGACGGCAGGCTTTTCAACCTCGCCCGCCTGAAAGCCAGAACCAAAGTACGCAAGACTCTAATCAGAGACATGCTGTTCGCAGACGACGCTGCAGTCGCAACCCACACACAGCAGGAGCTTCAGACCCTGATGGACCGCTTCTCCCAGGCATGCAAGGACTTCGGGCTTACCATCATCACCTGAAGAAGACTAACATCTAGGCGCAAGGCACGGAAGCACCACCAACCATCACCATCGACGACTATGAGCTGGAGGTCGTGAATCAGTTCACGTACCTGGGGTCCACGATCAGCAACAACCTCTCCCTTGATACAGAGATCGACAAGAGGATTGGAAAATCAGCCTTCCAGAATCCCAAACTCTCTGTCAAGACGAAGATGGCAGTGTACAACGCCTGCGTCATCAGCACACTGCTCTATGGGAGTGAGACGTGGACAACATACGCCCGGCAGGAAAAGAGACTGAACTCCTTCCACTTGCGCTGCATTCGCCACATCCTGGACATATCCTGGCAGGACAAAGTGCCCAACACAGAAGTTCTGTCCCGCGCCGGCCTTCCCTCCATGTTCACTCTACTCAGGCAGCGCAGGCTCCGCTGGCTAGGCCACGTTCACTGTATGGAGGATGGCAGAATCCCCAAAGACGTCCTCTACGGAGAACTGGCGACTGGCAGGAGAGACGTTGGCCGCCCACAGCTGCGCTTTAGAGACGTCTGCAAGAGAGACATGAAGGCCTTGGAGATCAACACAGAGCGCTGGGAAGACCTTGCAACGGACCGCTCCAAATGGAGAGGCACCCTGACCAGACAGCTCAAGGCAGGTGAAGAGAGACTGACTGCTGCAGCAGATGAAAAAAGGACCCGCAGGAAGAACCGCAACAGACCCAGCAGCACGGAGACCACCCACAAGTGCGACCTGTGTGACAGGGACTGCCATTCGCGCATCGGCCTGTTCAGCCACAGGCGGTGCTGTTCCAGCAGAGTAGACGTTTAGGATTCTCTTCCATGGTCATCATAGACCGACGGAGGCCGATGGAGTTGTATTAGAGTCTGGACACTAAGGAAGGAGAAAAGGACTTGTATCAATTGGCTAGACCAGGGGTCGGCAACCCGCGGCTCCGGAGCCACATGCGGCTCTTTCATCCCTCTGCTGCGGCTCCCTGTGGCTTTGGAAAATAAATGAGTATTTAATTAAAATGTCTTTTATTTTAGTTCATTAGTTTTTAAAATGTAATTCTAAATTTGAAGATTCTGGTGATCTTGTAAAATCTAAAAAAAAAAAACGTGTTAAAGTTTAATCACCGTCAGCGAAAATCAACGCAATTACATAAGCGCTCGGCGCTTCCCCGGAAGTCGTCTCCCGCGATAACCCGGATGTGTTGTGTTCAAGTTATTGCTGTATTGCAGTAGCTTGACAGGCCTGCGATTGGATAGTTGCAAACGATTGGACCAATCAAATGGCTCGTTGTATGCTTTTTCAAAGATTCATGGCGGCGTGTTCTCAGGGATGTGATTTTCTGCTAATTCGCCGAATTCCGCTTTATTTTATCTTCCAGGAAGATAAAGTACGTTAAGTACGTTAGCGGCTTGTGGTCCATGAACGCAGTGAAGCTGCGCCCTTTCAGGCAGGACTGGAAGTGGCGTATGGCCAGGTGGAGAGTTATTAACTCTCTGTTACTGGCGGCGTACAACGGCTGTATATGAGCTGGGCTGGCGCGAGGGAGGAAACGGTAATAAAAGTTAACCATCCCCTTTTATGATTCCAAACAGTTTGAAATTGACAGTGCACAGTGGACATTGACTCATAACTTTTGAATATTTCTAAGACTTGGCTACATCAGTGATTGTGCAAAATGAACTGCTCAAGTCTCAATGGAGATTGAAACTGGTGATCTGAAATGAATGCTGAAATTATAAAAAGTAATGGTATGTTGGAATTTTATTTCTATTATGAAACAGATAAAATTAACTGATTTTGATTTGATCAAGTGTTAAAGCATGTGATGGATAATGCTTGTTGGAATATTTTAGGAATGCTATCTTCTTGGAACATAAGTCAATATTATGCATTAATAAGTGGCATTCAGCTGTTTGTTTTATGTCATTTAAGCACAGTTCTGGTACTTAAAAATCATAAAAACCCAGGAGCTTCGGGGGGCTTTGCCCCCCTTGCCCCCACCCCCCGCCCCACAGGGGCTCTGCCCCGGACCCCGCTGGGAGACTGTGTCCCCCAGACCCCCTGCTGAATTTTCAGATAATTTCCCCAACCCCAAATCACATCGCTGGTTCATGTTGGAATTCTGAGCTTTCGGTATTGTTTTCAGCGAAATTATGAGATTTTTATCGAAGGATCAGGAGTCATCAGTGCTAGAAATAGCACTCTCCTTTCAACCCAATGTCAACCTTCAACCCAATGTCTTTTTTTTTTTTTTTTCGGAGTTCAAAATGTTTTTGTTGCATGCAGAAATGTAATTTTGTTTTCTCTGCAGGAGTTCCCTGATTTCATAAATGCAACACATTATAGTCTGTTTATACATAGCATAAAGGGGAAAAAAAGTTATATGCAGTGTTATTTCATTTTAAGTGTCAAAAGGGTTTTTGTGGCTCCCAGTGTTTTCTTTTCTGTGAGAAACGGGTCCAAATGGCTCTTTGAGTGGTAAAGGTTGCTGACCCCTGGGCTAGACAGAGAGGTCAAGTTGGAAAGGATGTTACAATAGGTTAGGTTAATTAAGGACAGAAATGGTAATGTACTAACAAATGACAAGAGTGTGTTGAGAAGGTGGAAGGAGTACTGTGAAGAGCTGATGAATAAAGTAAATGAGAGAGTGGAGGATGGATGAAGGAAAGATAGTGAACAAGGAAATCTCAAGGATTAGCAAGGTGGAAGTGAGGGCAGCTTTGAAGAGGATGAAGAATGGAAAGGCGGTTGGTCCACATGACATACTTGTGGAGGTATGGAGATATTTAGGAGAGATGACAGTGGACTTTTTAACTAGATTGTTTAACACAGTCTTGGACAGTGACAGGATGCCCGAAAAGTGCTTTGGTACCAATTTTCAAGAACAAGGGTGATGCTCAGAGCTATAGTAACTACAGAGGCATAAAGTTGATCAGCCACACTATGAAGATATGGGAAAGAGTTTTTGAAGCCAGGTTAAGAGGAGAGGTGACAGTCAGTGAGCAGCAGTACTGTTTCATGCCAAGAAAGAGCACTACAGATGCAATATTTGTTCTATAAAGAGTACTGATGAAGAAGTATAGAGAAGGTCAGAAGGAGTTGCACTGTGTCTTTGTGGCTCTAGAGAAAGCATCTGATAGGGTGCCAAGAGAGGAAGTGTGGTACTGTATGAGAAAGTCAGGAGTGGACGAGGAGTATGTGAGGGTGGTGCATGACATGTCTGAGGACAACGAGACAGTGGTGAAGTGCGCTCGAGGAGTGACGGATGGATTCAAGGTGGGGGTCGGATTACATCAGGGATCAGCTCTGAGCACCTTCTTGTTTGCCATGGTGATGGACAGGCTGACCGATGAGGTCAGGCAGGAGTCTCAGTGGACCATGATGTTTGCAGATGACATTGTGATCTGCAGTGAGAGTATGGGGCAGGTGGAAGAGAACCTGGAGAGGTGGAGGTATGGTCTGGAGAGAAGAGGAATGAAAGTCAGTAGAAGCAAGACAAAATACATGAGTGTGAATGAGGGAGGCAGGTGCAGTGGTGAAGATGGAAGGAGTAGTGGTAGTGAAAGTAGATGAGTTTAAATACCTGGGGTCAACCATCCAAAGCAATGGAAAATACACAAGAGAGGTGAAGAAGAGTGCAGACAGGGTGGAGTGGGTGGAGATGAGTGCCAAGTGTGATTTGTGACAGAAAGGTTGCAGCAAGAGTGAAAGGGAAGATTTATAAGACGGTCGTGAGACCTGCTGTCATGTATGGTTTGGAGATGGTCGCACTGACAAAAAGACAGGAGGTGGAGCTGGAGGTGGCAGAGTTGAAGATGCTAAGATTTTCATTGGGAGAGATGAGGAGGGACAAGATTAGAAATGAGTATATCAGCGGGATAGCTCAGGTTGAGCGTTTCGGAGACAAAGTAAGAGAGGCAAGGCTGAGATGGTTTGGACATGTGCAGAGGAGGGATAGTGGTTATATTGGACAAAGGATGTTGAAGATGGAGCAGCCAGGCAGGAGGAAAAGAGGAAGACCACAGAGAAGATCCATGGATGTAGTGAAGGAGGACATAGAGAGGGTTGGTGTTACAGAGGAAGATGCAAAGGATAGGGTGAGATGGAGACAAGTAATCCGCTGTGGTGACCCCTAAAGGGAGCAGCCAAAAGAAGTAGTTTAGGTCACCCAACTTGATCTTTTAATTCCTATATTTGGCCATATGGTGTTAAAGAAGCTGGTACTGCATAATGCAATGCTTTACCATTTATTTTGTCGAATACTAGTTGAATTTTCCTGTGGCCATTCTAGGAAAAATATCATCATAATGATCTGTTTAAGCAATACTACTTGACAAGGGAGTATAGTATCAATGAATATATACAGTAAGTGCGGTGATTTGTTCATAGGCCCGATGCGAAGCAGACGGCTGAAAACATCACCGCAGTAATATGTTCATGATACCGTTTGACCTCGAGTGCCATATCACTTTTGTACAACACTTCCACAAGCACATTTTATTAAATAGCTCAGGTAGATTCGTTTTGTCTTCTTTTAATTATTTATCTTTTGTTCTTATTAAAGACAAGAATAGAAAGATGTCTTTACCTTCTTAACATATTTCGAACATGTAACATGTTTCTGACGAAGGCTGCAGTGTACAGTCGAAACATGTTAAGAAGGTAAAGACATCTCCTTTCTATTCTTGTCTTTAATAAGAACAAAAGATAAATATATACATTTTATTAAATGACAATGCAGGACAAAATATGATTTTTATTTGTTTAACCAGTTATTTTGCTCTGCCAAGAAAAGTACCCATTTTGCCGTTGCTAAGCAACTTAATGAGCACATTATCAAAAAGAATGGACCTATTGTCATTTCACACACACATAACCAAACTAAATAGGCCAGTGCACAAGTCATTGTGTAAATACATACATCGCCACCTGTTGAGTACGTTTTGTTGATCATGTTGACTCATGCCGGGTGGCTAGTTTACTGTTTGCTTGTTAGCAATTTAGCTTTTGCTTTGTTAGTTACCACATACAGTACTAGCTTTTTCTTGGCATTTTCAGATGAAACTGATTCCATCACCATAAAGGTATTATGGTTGGCTATTCAAGACAAGAAATCCAGCTATAGCTTGTCTATTTTGTTTTAAACAGGCATGAAATATGGCTGGATGTTTACAAGGATGGGACTTCCAGGTCACGGAGGACTGAATTTTGTCGACCCTCTCTTTTCACGCAGCTGAAGCAGAGTGATGCATATTCGGTGAAATGTCAGAGTACGATTATCAGAGAATATAGTAACTCCTCAAATTGCTGGAATTTGCACATAAAACACGATAGTGAGATGCTTTGCTGGAATGTAGTTAACATGGATGTGATGTCAGTACCAGGATTTCAGACTCCTGGGACAGGCTGTACGTATGTCATCATTTACGGAGATAAAACCGGAAGAGGACACCTGTCAAGGTAAACTTTATTATCCCCAAATGGGGCAATTTACTCTACAGCAGTAACAGTTTAAAAACAAATAAAAACACACATCCAAACTCCACATACTTCAAAGACAGAAGTTAGATATTGCTGTTCAGGAGGCCACTGGTAGCAGGGACAAGTGAATTTTTAAATCTGTTTGTTTTGCATTTGGGCAGAGCATATCTTCTACTTGATGCCAGCATCTTGTACTCCGCACATAAAGGGTGACTGCTGTCAGCCAAAATAGCCTGAGCTTTCCTCATGGCTTGATCACTGTATAAGGGAACAAGTATGTGTAGATTTGTGCCAGCAATTTTGCTGCACATTTTCACAATGTGTTCCAACCTCTTGCTGTTCTTCAACTCAAGTAACCCAAACCAGCTAGTAAAAGCGAAGGTTAAAACAGACCCAATAAAACAACAAAAAAAAATCATCAAAAGTATCAACATTAAAACTCCTAAGTTTACAATAAAAATACATGCGCTGGTGGACCTTTGCACAAATAGCATTGACATTGTAATCAAAAGAAAGTTGTGAATTGAGAGGAGATTGATGGTCCGTTTGCTAAAATGGAAGAAGCAGGAGCTACTATATCCATCATATTGGTGAAAGCATAACAACAAAACTTTACTCAAGCCATATGGTGTGTTCCATTAACATCTGAGGTCAAAAACTGGATAGTTGACTGTATTCCAGTACAAATCAGAAAACCCAGTCTCTTGTTGGCCATTGTTAGCAACGCTAACTGAAAACAACATAGTATGTGGTAGCTTGTGTTAAACGCCACAGCAGCATGTTCAGAAATAGAAGTTGGGGAGTACTGTGTGTATGACCAACTAGAAGAAACATAAAATAGAAGTGCTAGTAATAATTTTTATGTAGGTTTTGCTACTGCTGATGTGCAGTGCATCGGTGCAGCCATCTTGAATTTTTGATCTTATGGATGGTGAGGGCTTTTCGACTTTGAGAGTTGAAAGTCAAACCTCCAGGGACATTTGTGACTCAACGTCAAACTGGGATCCTGCCAAAGCTCAAATTCAGACTTTGCACGAAACGTACTGTAAACCTCAAAGCCACAGTCCTTGGAGAAACATGTCTGGAACATGTTACACATTGTTACTAGGCAGTCGGTAAAGAAATGGTGTGTGTACTTCATTGTTCCTTAAAACACTAGGTGTACTGCATTGCTAAAAGTTGATTTGACTATTTAAAAAGGCCAGTAATGGTATGCAGTACCTAAACTGAAACTACCTTCCTCTCCACCTTTATATTCAGACTTTTTTACTGGAGTAACTTTGTATTAATTCACTGTTGAAACTGATTATTTATTTTATTTTTGGCTTAGTTTCGTTTCTCTTTATATTCACCCACCCAGGGATCCCCCCCCCCCTTCCCCAGCCCCTCTGCTTGAATTTTACCAGATATCAAAGACTTTCTCTTGACTTCTTTATGGATCACTCTCACCTTCAGCTGATTGTTCGGATAACAAAAAAAAAAAAAAAAAAAGGCTGGCAGTCATTCTGTGCTAATTAGTTGAGCTCAAAGAAATGGAAGAAGAAAAATACTTCTGTTTGGTATCACAGTTTTTGTCCATTATGAGACACAACAACAGATGATTGTTTTTTTTTATAATATTGTCCTGGCTAATCCTTAGGAAGACAATCTTAATAATTGGTTATATTCAGCAAAGCTTTCTATATTCTAATGGGTTTTACACAGGAGGTTCTGAATATTTTATTTCCAGCTTTGTTTTTCAGAACTGAATTTATACAGTACTGTGCTAAGGTTTTGAGCTAGAACGTATTTCTTTATATTTTGCATATAGGTGCAGAGATTTATTGAAATGTGTAATCTTAAATGTAAATATGTCCAAATATAATTCTAATGAGCTTGAAAGTCAATAGCTTGTTACCCTGAACTCTTTCAGTCAAGCTTTCTCATAATTTCTTTAAGTAATCTTCAGGAATAGTTCTCCAGACTCATGAAGGGCACTTCATAGCTCATCTTTGGATGTTTGCTGCCTTTTGTTCCATTCACTGTAAGGATAATCCCACAGTGATTCAGTAATGTTGAGGTCCAGGCTGTAGGAAGGCCAGTTGTTGACTGTGAATGTGCCATTTTTCTTTAAATCCACGTATGCGTTTATGGGATAATTGTCATACTGACAAATGAACAATCAGATGCTTTCTGGGTAGTATTAAATGGTAAATCAAAATCTCACAGTACTTTTTTTGCATACCCCAGGTACCCAATGTACCTATTAAGTTAAATTAACTCCTCCTACAGTTTTGTCCAAATGTTTAGAACATTGGTACCAGAGTTTGATGTACACTGATGATGCGCATATCTCAGTTTGGCTCTAATCAGATGATTTTTACAGTTGTAGCCCCTGAATTACAGTGTTATATTTTACCTCGGTTAATAATTTTGCCCACAACTAGATAGCTTATTTTACTTTGTTTGGCAGAAATTACTTGTATGGACTAATGAAAGTCTCCTGTTGCATTCCAGATGCTGTAAAACTATTTTTGTTGTATATTCATGGACGATAGACTTATCATAATTTGGGTCTTCCCAATAACTATATGTAAAAGTTGAAAACGGCTCCTTTCAGTATGATTTTGGGATCTTCAAAGAAAACAGGTGGGGGATATTGCACTCGCCTCAGAGTGCTCGTGTTTAAAAAAAAACCCCAAAAGATTTCCAATATTACAGGCTGGCATGCAGCCCCAAATCATGATAGAGCCTCAGCCGTGTTTTACAGATGGCTCACCATTGTATCTTACAGTCCAGTTCTTGTGTAATTTGGCATACTCTGCCTTCCTAATGAATGATTTCTCGCCAGCCACCCTTGCACCGTGTCAGTTCTGATGAGGATTAGAAGAACAGTAGACGACCAACTGAAGGGTCAAATGCATCTCTTGGGCCATATGTCAGATCCTTAGTGGATTTTCCCCCCGTATTCTTAAGGACAGGACTTTGAGATACTGTTTATGTGCTGTAGATGGTTCTTCAGGGTGGCCACATCTTCTTTTATCCCCCACTTCCTCAAAAAAATTGCAGAAACTGGACAGTGGTGAGGTACAAGGACTGGGCTGAAAATGAGTGAAGAAGCTGCCAATGTCTACATCCTTTGGAGAAGAATTGCTCAAGACCAGTGGCTTAAAAGCAAACTATAAACAAATGGGTGATGGCTTAAAACTTTTGCACAGTGTTTTAATCATATTTTTTTTTTTTAAATGTCAAGTCATATTTTACCAGAACGTGTTTTTATTCCACAAAAATGTATTTTTTTCCCCTGAACTGCATAATAAAAGATGAAGTTTCTGAAAACTTTCTTTTGCTAGTGATGTACCATGGGCGGTTTATGATGATGTCTGTTAATTACTTGGTTCACCTGTAGCGTCTGCCCTTTATTATTTTTTTAAACTTATCACAGAGAATCATTTGAAGCTGCAGAGAAATGAGAATAAAGTTGCTGACAGCCAGACGTCCCTGCAGTTATCAGCATGCATCAACTGACCCCAAAGCGAAAATGCTTATATTCCAGCAAGAAATGAATCAAGGGGAGATTTTTATTACTGCAAATGTGCAGAAACTCCTTCAGAGAGCTCAGCAAGTCATCTAACCTCTGGTGTTTTGCAGTGTTGTCCAGGTGGGCTTCTTACCTGAGAAGAAAAGTGTGGCTTTAGCCCATAGCTCTCATGCAGATATCAGGAGTGTTTTGCTGCAGTTTGAGCTGTATGAGAGAGGTCTGCAGGTCAGGCTTCATGAGTGCTGGCTTTGTCGCCTTGAATCAGCTGAAACAGTAGGGAGAGAAAAAGCCAAATGTATTACAGTTTTGTTGGAGTTTAGCTGTAGAGTTTGCTGATGTCTGTGCATCTGTCAACAGAGAGAACAGTGTTCAGCATTTCAGCACCACCTGGGGCCCAGCAGGACAGCTCGAGGAGGGGGCCGGAGTTTTTTTAACATCAAAAATTCGCTGGAAACAATTAGCTTTGAAGTACTTTTTACTAATAGACTATTATTATTTTGTTGTGTGAGCTGAATCCCAACGGTACGGGCAGCCTTGGCAGGGAAACAAAGCAATAAACTGAGCTTGAAAATTAATTTGGCTTCGGCTTTTAGTGTAACATCTAAAGCCAGAAAACATACCGGATATCATCAAAACACAGACGCTTCCTTTCCTCCTGTGTATCTCCTTACTCATCGTGACTTTTAGCTTATACTTGTGAAGTCAAAACGAGGTAATGCCATGCATGGTTCTGCAGCTGACCGTCCATCCACATTTCAGGAGAATCCCTACGCCTCCTAGGCAATTGCCCAAACTCACACACTGAACCTGTTTACATGGTCACAATAATCTGATAACTGGGAATAAGCAGATAAAGGAATAATTGGGTTTGACATGTTTACGTGCGCTGAATAAATGGATTATTGGACAGTAAACTAGGCATGTCCTATAATGGCCTTTATCTGATAAAGAAAATCAGGTTGCATGTTGTTTACATGGCAACTTGAGTAATCAGATAATTCCAGAAATCCAATTATAATTGGTTTATTAATGTGTCAGCTGCTGCACAATCCTACTTAAGGGCTTCATCGTGGCACAGCAGTGGCCCTAGCTGTTCGGTAGCTATGGTAGCCGGGCGTATGTCCTAGTAGGTCCAACCAAGCTACAACGGTACCAAACTTCTGATGCTACGAAAGCACTGATTCAGAAACATGAGCAAATGGTCTTTTTCGCTAACTGTTTAAAACTAACTAAGCTGGAGGGGTAACAAAGGCCTGCTCAGCTAGCCAGTGGAATGGTGTCAAGAAACAACTAAAACTATGCAATGAAGAAGAAATGGGCTCAGTACTCTGCGGGACAATATTCTGGGTGTTTAAATCATTGTGGTGGTGCATTGTTGCTCTTTACTATGTGGGTATATAAACTGTTGATATTTTTTGACATTTCAGTTCCAATGTTGAATATTGTTGATAAATAATAGTTCAATGGTTTTTGAAAGGATGTAAAGGTATTATTGTCATTCTGTCATTACATCATTGGCATGCATGACTCCATTCATGATGCCAACAATACTGGATATCGTGATAAATTCTGGGACAGCTTATCATAACGTTATATGTATTTGATATATTAAGCTACAAGTAAAGTCTTATTTTGAGGGGCTTGTATTTATGTCCATCTCAGTGTTAATCTCCACATATACTGACAGTTACAAGAAACATTTTGTTCATTTCAGTAAATGACGACTGTTACAGCATTGTCTCTCAGATCACACTGTACTCATTTTCTCACGCTGATCCTTTGTGTTCGTCATCTTCCAGGACCAGCGCCTGAAGGAGATCAGCATGCAGACTCCTCCCTCGGCCTCCCCCAGCAGCCAGTCAATAGGCAGCGCCAACAACAACAACCACATCTCCCAAACCCCGGAGTTGTTCAGCACCGTGCTGACTGCCAACAGGTGGGCACAGACCAGCAGCATGCTTGACTTGCTTTAGTGGTGTATTCACCAAATATAAACGTGGATATTACCTGAAATACTTTTCAGCAGCTTTTTTCCCCCAGAAATTGTTTGCAACAGTAGTCGTTGCCATTGACTCCAGCAGTCTGCAACCCATGGCTCCCAACACCTCATGCAGCGACTTTGCCCATAAACACTTGATTCTCTATGGCTTTTATGAATTTTTGAATAAGATTTTTGTGAAAACAAAACAAAAAATCTCAAATTTACAAGACAAAAGCCAAATAATTTACAATAAAGTTGCATATTTGAGTAACATGTTGAAAAGTCAGAAATTCTAGGGAAAAAAAAATGGAGAAAAGTTGCATATTCCTGAATTGTCACAAAATGACGAGGCCAATTGCCAATTTAAAAAAAAAAAAAAGATTTAAAATTTTGCTAGAAAAGTTTTTAAAACGAGGATAAGTTTGAGTAAATTAGCAAATTCATCTGTTAAAAAGTCACAGAATTAAAGCTGAACATTTTGCAAATTTAAAATAATAAGTTTGAGAATAAATATGTCAGTTTATCAGAAGAAAAGATAAAACTGTGGGAACAAAGTCACAAATGTATAAGAAAAAAGTTTCAAATTTTCACCCCCCCCCCCAAAAAAATGCTTATCTATAAAACTAAGTCAAAATTACGAGAAAATGGCAAAATGACGCTTTAAAATGCAAATTTACAACAATAAAAATGAAGATTTTTCCAGGAAAAATATCTTCAAAATTGAGGAAATGGCTATTTTACAAGAACAACTTAACAATTTTTTAAGGAAAATATTAGATTGATGAGAAAACACTTGATTGGTTCATTATCGGGGATGGGGTCAGTAGTGGCTCAGGAGGTAAAGCAGGTTGTCCAATATCCGGAAGGTTGGCAGTTCGAATCCTGCTCCCCCCACCCTCCTGTTGTGTCCTTGGGCAAGACACTTTACCCACCTTGCCTCCAGTGTCTGTGACACTGGTGTGTGAATGTGAATAAATGTTTGGTAGTGGTTGGAGAGGCCGTTGGCATGGATTGGCAGCCACGTTTCCATCAGTCTGCCCCAGGGCAGCTGTGGCTACAGAAGTAGCTTTACCACTACCATTGTCTGTGGAGTGAATGAATAATGGACTCATTGTAAAGCGTCTTTGGGTGTCATGAAAAGTGCTATATAAATGCAATCCATTACTATTGTCACCAGTATGGATACAGCCTAATATTCAGTACTAGTTAGTATAAGCTGCATCCATGATGGACATGTAGTACATAAGTCAGTATTGCTGTTGATACTGATGAGATTTACGTTACATTGAACATTTTTCTTCTTTCACATCTAAATAGTTATTGGTGTTTCATGTATTTGCACATAACTATTGTTTATCAAATGACTGGAAACGGCTTAATGAAAATCCTCTATTTCATATATATGTGAAGACAGACTCGGTCCCTCTGCTGTATGTGGACCAGTCAGGGCTACACACAGGATTGCACACATTGTAGTTATCATTTATCGGTTTCTGGTCACATCAGAAACGGTCGTGATCTAAAGCCGGCTGCTATTGAATGTAACAAAGCTGCTGCTGCTGGTGTTGTTGCTGTGTGCTGCTTTTATTGCACCTGCAGCGTAGACTGCGGTTAGTTTTCATCTGCCAGGTTACCGTGGAGACCCTTTTTTTTAAAATTTTTATCCAAACATTTTTTTCCAACAATCTCAAATAGGAGTTTTTGAGACTATATGATGGTGATTACGTTTACTTGCACACCTTATTCAGGTAAAGGCAGTATTGCGAATAAGGATTTTACATGTACAGCAGCTTTACATCATATTCTAAATATGACGCCTCCCTCATGGATCACCACCTTATTGTGGTAGGGTCTCCCAAGACAAATGGGCGCTGGGTGAAGGATAAGACAAAGAGCGGTCCAGTAGAGACTCATGATGAATGTTTAATCAAGGAGTCACTGTACCCCACCTGGTATGGGGTTACCTGGGCCCATGCCTGGGGGAGAGGCTCAACAACAAGCACCTGGTGGCCCATGAGACCCAGCCAGGTTCTGCCCGAACGAGCCACATGGGTCCACCCATCAGTTGTCTCACCACCTGCAGGAGGGACCATGAAGGTCTGGTGCTATGTGGATTGGGCGGCAGTCAAAGGCAGAGACCTTGGCAGTCCAATCCCCAGCTTACTAAACTGGCTTTTGGAACATGGAAGGTCACCTCTGGTGGGGAAGGAGCTTGAGCTTGTGCACGAGGATGAGAGGTACCGGTTAGATATAGTCAGGCTCACTATGATGTACAGCTTGGGTTCTGGAACCGGTCTCCTGGAGAGGGGTTGGACCTTGACCTTGTCAGGTCAGGGTCGATGACTCTGCTACTGGTAACATGGTAACCCAGTACAACCTGCCGCATGGACGATTGGTCGGCGTCTAAACCGGCTCCCCCATCAGTGCACACTGGTGAGGAGGGTGGCATGTCACCCTGCAGGACTTAAAACAAGACCTGTCAAAGGGTGGATGAACTCCTAGTGAGCCAACGGCCAGCATGCACCCTGGGTAGGTGGCGCCCAATAGCCCCAAACGGTAGGCCTTCTAGGAGAGGTAAACTCTGAATGGAAAACCTGAATGCAGGCGTTGCGAACCGCATTCCGATCTAGCAAGCGAAAGGACACATGACAACAACATGGACCATAGCTTTTTCTGGAGTTGTCCCGAGTGAGAGGCAGTGAGCAGGGGTTGGGTATTCTCGTATCCCACCCCCCCGTCTGTCCTCCTCTATGTCGGGGTTCTACTTGGTTGACGAAAGGGTTGCTTCCCTGTGCCTTCGAGTTGGGAAACAAGTCCTGGCCATCATTTGTGCCAAATAATGTTTTAGAGCATCCACCCTGTTTGGAGTCTCTGGGAGGGGAGTCTTTTTGAGATCTTCTACTCCCACCTACAGAAGAACTTTGACCACATCCCAAAGGAGACTGGAGACATGGAATTTGAATAGGCCATGTTCTCCTCCTCCGTTGCTGGAGTGGCTGCTCAGAGCTGTGGCCGCAAGGTTGTCGGTGCTTCTTGTGGTGGCAACCCCCAAACCAAATAGTGGACGCCAGAAGCGAGGGGAGCCATCAAGCTGAAGGAGTCCTACCCAGCTGGCTTGTCGGACTTTTGAAGCAGCTGGGTTGTACCAGCAGGCCAAGCAGAGTACAGCTCAAGCGTTTGCTGAGGGTAAAACTCGGTTGTGGGAGGAGTTCATTGAGGCCATCTAGCAAGACTTTCAGTCGGCCTCAAAAATTTTTTGGCAAACTGTAGGGTGACTCAGAAGGGAGAAGCAGCTGCCTGTCCACACTGTGTATGGTGCAGATGGAGACATGCTGACTTCGACTGGGGATGTTGTCAGATGGTGGAAGGAATACTTTGAGGATCTCCTCAATCCCAGTTGACACATCTTCCATAGTGGAAGCAGAGTCTGAGGATGAGGGGGATGACTTGCACATCACAGGGACTGAGTTTGCCAAAGTGGTTAAAAAAACTCTTTGGTGGTAGGGCCCCAGGGGTGGATGAGATTTGCCCCGAGTACCTCAAGGCTGTGGATGTTGTGGGGCTGTTTTGGTCAACACGCCTCTGCAACATCGCATGGAAGCTGGGGACAGTACCTTTGTCATGGCAAACTGGGGTGGTGGTTCCCCTCTTCAAGAAGGGGAACCAAAGGGTGTCTTCCAATTTTAAAGGTATCACACTTCACTAGGTGCAGCCAAGGAACAGAGGCTGTCATGTTTGGTGACAACAGGATCTCATCTCTGCTGTTTGCTGATGATATTGTCCTGTTGACTTCATCGAGCAGTGGCCTACAAGTCTAAGTGGGATGGTTTGCTACTGAGTGTGAAGCGGCTGGGATGAGAATTAGCACCTCCAAGTCCGAGTTCATAGTGCTCAGCTGAAAAAGGGTGGATTGTCTTCTCTGAGTTGGGGACGAAGGTCTTGCCCAAGTGGAGCAGTTCAAGTATCTCGGTCTTCTTCACGAGTGAAGGGAAAATGGAGCAGGAGATTGACAGATGAATCAGAGCACCATCTGCAGTAATGCGGACCTTGTCTGTCGTGGTGAAGAGGGAGCTGAGCTCTAAGGCAAAGCTGTTGATTTGCCACTGAATCTACTTTCCTACCCCCACCTATGGCCATGGACTTTGGGTTATGACTGAAAGCATGAGATCATAGATATAAGCGGCTGAAATGAGCTTTCTCTATAGGATTGCTGGACTCACTCAGAGATGGGGTGAGGAGCTCAGTCATCCGGGAGAGGCTCAGAGTAGAGCCACTGCTTCTCCACATCGAAAGGAGCTTGTTGAGGTGGTATGGGCATCTAATTACAATGCCTCTTGGACACCTCACACTTGAGGTGTTTTGGGCACGTCCCATTGGAAGGAGACCCCAGGGAAGACCCATGACACGCTGGACAGACTATGTCTCCCAGCTGGCCTGGGAACACCTTGGTCTCCCCTCTGAAGAGCTGGAGGAGGTAGCTGGGCAGAGGGAAGTCTGGGCTTCTCTGTTTGGACTGCTGCCTTCGCGACCCGGATCCCTGGAAAAGCAGTAGAAAATGGATGGATGGATAAATAAGACACTAATAGTGTTGTTGTCAGATTTTTCACAATAAACAAGCAGCTTTATATGTGAAAACACACCCAAAACAAGCAGAAAAATAGTGTCAATGAATAAACAGGGATATTAAGATAAGATAAGATAAGCCTTTATTAGTCCCACAATGGGGAAATTCCAGGATTGCAACAGCATAGGGATAGCAACACTCAGAGCAACAATCAGAAGGCAAGAAAAAACAACATCTAGTAAACATATGTCCATATTACTATAAATGTATATATATAGACACACAGTGCAGAGCATTATGGCTGGTGAATGTGCAGCAGAAAGTCTAAGCTCTCTCTCCGCGGATGCAGCGGGCCAGCTGGAAGTCTTTGGGCATGATGGTGACCCCCTTAGCGAAGAAGAGACCCACCAGGTGGGCCTCGCTGGTCTCCTGCAGAGCCGTGACGGCGAAGCTCAGGAAACGCAGGACGGTCTTGAAGTCCTGAGCGATCTCCCTCACCAGGCGCTGGACGGGCAGCTTACGGATGAGCAGCTCCGTGGATTTCTGGTAGCGACGGATTTCTGGTAGCGACGGATTATTAGATGCATGGAAACTAAAAATGACTTTAGATTTATATTACAACTCAGCAGCATAGTCTCTTGAGGAAGAAAATGATAGAAATATAGAAAAAAGAATAAATTATTGAATCACATTCATAATAAAATAATCTGGGGATAACTGTATAGTTTTTTTTTCTCCTCTTGATGAAATCAAAAATTAAAATGTTGCACTAACACAATAACAAGAATGTCCAACAACAACTCCAGGAGCCATAAAATAATTAATTAAAATAGTAAAATAATTATAAACACTAGGGCTGTGCATGGTATAAAGTTTAAACTAATTATAACTTCTCATTTTTCTATAATTGTGATTAATCACTAAACTTGCATAAAACCATCAATGAAAAGAAGTATACTTCAGGAACTTTAAATTGCATTTTCATTCACTGAACATACTTATGATCAACAAAAATACTGCTGGCAGCATTAAACACTTGATAACCATGAATGTGTATTCAATTAAAACATTTTTATGGTAGGAATTTGTAATATTCTTTTCAGTTCATTATAAAGAGGGAGTCGAATTCTCTGCAACACTACCATTTTTAATATTGTCACATTTCCTGTTTTGCAACGATCAAAGAGGAAGTCTTTGCTTCTACTTTAGGTAACTTTGCTAATTATCTCAACCCTTAAAAGAACAAATGGTGCAATTCTTTATTGATTTCCAGAGCCCCTGACCTTAGTGGTGAGTTAGAAGCTTTTATTCACTTTATATTGGAGTGTGTTTTTTGGTTGTTTTTTTTTTCCACTCTCACTCAGACAGAAACGCTGCCTCTTTTCATACTTCTGAGTGAGCAGCCCCAATCAATGACGCTAGGTCAGGTGTGTGCATGTGTGTGCTTGCTTTAAATGGATTGTGTGCACAGGATGAGGTGCCCTGAGTGCCAGAGGATCATTTAAGTGTGGTGTAAATTTAAATGCTGTAAAACAAGAACTGCTCTTGTTTTAAACTGAGCCAGCTGCTGAGACAAACCAGCCACCATTTGTGACACCACCTGACAGCATCAGTTCTCTTTAATGCATTAATTGGCCCACATTAATCAAAAAGTTAATGCATCATTAAATACCTTTAAATAAATGTAAATGTGATGTTTAAATTTGTTAAATGTTTAATTAAATAATGATGTTTTGAACGAATTACTTATGTATGTTTCATTTTGAAAAATTGACACAATTTACTATTTCTTTATTTCTAATTTTAAATAATTGATGATCCCTTTGATACATTATTGGTTATGTATAGAAATTTATTTCATTTTAGCACATGTGGGTCTCTATACATATAAGGCTAGCCTTTTTTATAAAATAAGCCCCAAATGCCTGAAAACCAGACTGATCATATTCAGACTTTATTTATTAAAAAATAAATCACTTGAAATAAGTGAGACTGGCAACTATAATATTCAAGTGGGGTGGGGCGTGGAGGACCCAGGAAGAAATAATTATTCTGTGTAAAAAGTGCCTGAATAATGTGAATAAGATTGCCATATGATCTTATTCCAGCTAAAAGTAGAAAAGCTGCTGTTTACATGGTGCCGTCTTATTCAGCACATGAGCTTGTTAATAGGCTTAAGATCGGACTATTGCTGTACCTGTAAACACAGTCAGTTATTCTGTTTCCTTTTGACTGTGGTTGTATGTGTGCCATCATTCTGCATGCAGTATGCTAAGAAAATCCGTTTCCTCTACACATCCTAAGATGCATCATTGTTGATTTATTTAGCCCGGCAGATTGCTTCTGAATCTTCTCCCCTCTCCACTAAAGAAATCCTTGTATCTTCATCTCTGACTGGCTCCAGCTGTAACCAAGTTAAGCTGTTTTCTTTTAAGGAGAATTTAGGCTGCATGTGGTGTAACACACTCTGAATTTACTGCTCCTAACTGTTTTATTGCTCCGTAGAAGTTTTTACGGCCCTTCAGAGAGAGAGAATTAATCCTTGTCTGTGACAAATGAACATTTTTAGTGGTGGCTTTTGCTATTTATGCTCAGTTGATTAAATATTAATGTGCTGTCTCCATCTGTCTTTCCATCTCTTTATTCTCTTAATGATTTGATTTATTTCCCCTTTTTTCTCCCCTTCATCCTCTCTTTTTAAAATCTCTCCCTCGCTCTCTCTGGTCTTCCTTTCTCCAGTGTGCCCAATCTGAACACCGACCTGTTTGATCTTCAACCGGCCTTCATCCCCGCTGTGCAGAGCACTCCTTCCATCTCCAACGCCAACAGTGCCTGGGGAGGTAGGTTACCTGCACACACCCACACATGTGCACGTCACATACTCGTGCATAAAGAACGACTTGAGTACTCTTGGGCAGGGATGCAAATGTGTAAATAAGTCACCTGCCTACACTCGTAATGGCACACGAGTAAATATCACCTCCAGACAGCCATTCATCCGCCTGCTCATGTATCTGTCTGACATTCATTTAACTTTTTTAAATTTAAAAACAAAGTACATGCACCTTTGCCATCATCATCTTTTCCCCAGAAACTAATGTTGCATGACCAGTGTATCATGTTAAACAGTTGAATCGGTGTCCAAGGATCCAGGAAAAGTCTTACATTTTTATACACCCGTCTCAAAAGACAGAATGTATTATTATATGATGATGTCCATCCGTCCATACTCCTCCTACAGTTTTCAAACTAGAACATTTTCATTCCCATACATTGAAGATGTGCATATTGCAGGGGGGTTACATGATTTTCTTTTTTGCTATGCTTAAACTCCTTGCAATTACATTGTTGGTTTTATTACAGATCAAGAGTATATTGAATCTTGAATTTGTAATCAGTTTTTCGATTGAAGGTGTGCTACTTATGCACTATCAACAATGGCTACGGACAGGCATATAATGTACCGTGTGTGGCGCTCTTGTTAGCCAATGCGATGGCACATCCTTGCTCCTCCTATTCAATTGCCTCGACCCTCACCAAACTCACTCACAATGATCCTCAGGTGGGTCTGTATTAGGGCTGGGTGATGAACAAGAAAAAACAAAAGGAACCAACGTTGGGGGTGTAGAACAGGCGTAATCGTGCTCATGTTGGTTTTTTTTTTTTTCAGTTTTTCCCCATCTCCCTGTTGTGTCCGTGTATGTAAGAGCTTTTCATGTTATGCCCCTTTAACACCCGCGCCTGTAACTCTGCGGGCACATTAAGCTGGATTTATGCACCAGCGTCAAAACGGTGCAGGCACGACGGCGTTGACGCAATATCCCCATGCGTCGCACGACGTGCACCTCTCTAGAGAAAAAGAGATCCATGCCGGCGACGCAGTCCATAAGAGCTGTGATTGGTCCACTTTGTCTCCTCCTTCACATTTCCTGCTTCCCACCACTGCTCTGCTCTGCCTGTTCATGACGGCACAACTTCCAAAGCGAGTCTGTTAAATAATGGCCCAAATTCAAAAGAATATTGAGGAGGTTAGCACATACAGAACATTTTATGGCTCGGCATAACCCCAGTAATTACACAGATTGTCAGATAATGGCAGTGATGGTGGTCGCACGCACCATTTTCTCTGACCTCTTCTGTTTCTCTGTGCAGGGATCATATGAAAAGCTGCTTTTTCTTAACATTTATTAGCTCCAACTCCATCATAATCTGCTCTTGTACGTCACTATTTAATAAACAAAAACAGGAGCATAAAGGACTCGCCTAACACAGCTAACAAGCTAGTTAGCCACCAGGCACGTGATGTGACCTACAAATCCCCAAGAGATATGTGCTGTAAATTTTGTGTGAAATGACAATAATCCTGTGATTTATTATGTTATGCTCATTTACTACTGCACTGCAATGATATGATACCACACTTTTCTGCAATATTGCTTAATTATGAGACTCGTCAGTAAGAACGGAGAGGAAAAAAACAAACCAACATGAGTCAATCAGCTGTGATGCTGATTTAAAGTCAAATTGCCCAGCGCTAATCCAGGCTGTGCTGAAGATCACAGGGAAAGAGCAGGAGCTCTAGGAACTTATTTGATTTCTGAAAAATCACTCCTCCTCCTAGGCAGTTGCCTCGCTCTCACCAAACTTATTCACAATGACCCTCAGGTGGGTCTGCATCCAGATATGTGTTTTCAGAAAACTCAATACTTCTCCAAGGCAGGCGACCTAATTCTCTACAAATCCATGGACAAAGATCATCAGGTGGGCCTGCAACAAGCATGCGGCACTCTCGGGATGATTTCATCAGGTCACACTGAGCTACTATGTCATTGACGGTCTGGTTCTCAAATGCAACAGATAGTGTTTCCCCAAATTTTGCATCTTTCCATTTAGCTAAGCTAAATGACAGTGCACTTTGTTGTTTTAACAGCCATATATGAGACCATCAGAAAGCACATGTTGTCATAAATGTCACACTATTCCTTTTAAATATGCTTTAAGATTTTGTCTTTGGGGCTATTTACTCATTAGATGTTATGCCACCAAAGGATTACCGACTGCAATTACCCCAAAGGCACGATGCATACACTCTTTTGTGCCGTCTGTTTCTTTTTACAGCTTTTACAAATGCCTTTCTGCCGGATGTTTCCCTAACGGTTCATTGAAATGGCAACATTGTATCTATTTATAATTATCGCTGGGCTTTCTGGTGAATTTTGTCATGAATTCTTGTTTTGTGGATTCCTGAAAAACCTCCGCTCTTCGAGTCCTAATCCCCAACGGCGATACGGATGAAGACGAGAGAACAAACGGTGCATCAGTGGATTTCCTCGTGTGCTGGCTTAGCTCTCCTCTGTAAGCCTGACATTCCTGACAGCCAGGCCCCGAATCCCGAGTCACTAAGCAGCAACAATGGCTGCACACAGGGGACTGTAAAGTCCATGTTTCTAATCTAATGGGATTAGTTTATCAGAAGGTGGTGGAATCTTTACCAGAGCAAAGTCATAACTTTGGGCCCCTCACAACCAGTGTCGTGTTTGCATCTACAGCTGTTTACTCTGTATGAATGCGTCAGATAAATCTTTTCCAGCTGCTATCTCCTGCATCTTAAACAGCACACTCAGGCCTTTAATCAGTTGTGTTTAATTGCATTCCTCAGGACTGGAGAGCCAGCCTCTGCAGCAGACCGCCCCAGCCATGACTGTAGATTTTGATGCTGTGTTTGGGAATAAGGCCACACCCAGTAACAACGGCCCACAGCCAGTAGCCGGTAAAGCCCGCTCTGTCTGACTGTCCGGTCAGAGCCAGACTCAAAACTAAAATACTTCTTCAAGCTTTGCTGACAGCACAGGCGTCACATTTAACTAACCCTCTGACTGGTTTCAGCACCTTGTCGTGCATTTTGTGGGTGCTTGTCTCTTTCCAGCTCTGCTCTTTAACTTCTCTAACAGTTACCCTTAAAAACTGTGCAAATGTTTTCACACTTTTGGAATGGAAATCGTAATACTGTTCATTCCCTACTTGGTGGTGATGCTTCTCTGTCCTAAACACCACTTCCACAACCATTTCAGTATGTAAATGTTCAGCTTTTCAGGGACTTGTAAGCTTTACTAACTTTCATCATTTTGAAATTCACATATTACAGTCAGTGGGTGGAATGTTCACCTATCAGGATCTGCACTTTTTATAACTTTAAACTACACAAAATCTTCCAATCTTAAGGCTGTTTCACACTGCTGTACAGTACAGTGAATCATTTTTATTAAGGCCTCACAACCTAATGCCTATTTCTGACTCTACTTTTTTTGATGTCAAGATGAAGCTAGCAAACATAAATCGAAAGGGATGCTGGTGGCCTGGCTGCATAGCCTCCAGGCACTATTGCTACCCAATCTCTTTTTTTTTTTCGCAAACATGCTTTCCCAACATGATGGACGAGCTGAAGTTGGATTTATCATCCCGATCAGGCCCTTGGATGAGCTTCATGATAGTAGAATAGTTGCTTCATCCTGGAATCCCGGACGCAGTTATCACAAGCTAGCTACGTAGCTAGCAGGTCACTGGACCAAAGCAACTATAGCCATGGACTCTGGAACTGTATGTACAGTCATGTGAAAAAATTAGGACACCCTGTATAAGCCTGTGTGTTTTTTTTCCCACAATATTTTTTATTGAACCTTTTTTTTTTTTTTACAAACATGGCACAAACAATCAAACACTAACACTAAAGTAATTTAAAATTTAAAAAAAAACACTAACTACAAAAAAATGTACTAAAAACACAACCACTAACAAAGGCAAGTCATCAACAATGCTCCTCTGTTTAGTCTAGGTAATCTATTACATAAGTATACATATTATACATTCACCAATTTGGAATTTGCAAGGTCCACACACATCATTCACCTTCTTCTTCAGAAGTTATGTTTAATTTCTTTACATAATCAATGAAAGGTCTCCATATATTCTCAAACACATTTTCCTTTGATTTCAGTATGTACGTTATTCTTTCTAGTGGAAGGTTTGTTAACATCTGTCTTAACCACTGAGTCACATCTGGTCTATGAGTCTTTTTCCACAGTAGTGCAATACATTTTTTGGCATTAAGCAAACTGAGGTCTATGAATGCTCTTTCACTCTTATTAAAGTTATGCTTTTCTGGATACAGACCCAACAAAAACAGTTTAGAGTTCAATGTGAATAGTTTTGAAATTATTTTTTCAATTGTTACCCTCACCTCTTGCCAAAACATTCTGATTTTACTACATTCTCATAAGCAGTGAAATAGGGTTCCTTTACTTTCCATACATTTTGTGCAAGTATCTGGTATGTTTTTGTTATATTTATTTAACTCCACTGGTGTAACATACATCCGCATTAACCATTTAAAATGTATCAATTTAAGACGTACATTTATTGATTTGGTTTGAGCTTCTGTACAAGCCAATTCCCATTGTTCCTCTGAAATTTCAATTTGCAGGTCTTTTTTCCAATAATTCAGTCTTTTCTGTGAGTTTTCACTTGAGGATAGTGTCAATGAGTTATAAAACTCTGAAATAATACCCTTTCTCTTACTATCTTTCGTCAAAATTTTTTCCAAGGATGAATAAGTAGGTCGGGTGAGAGCATTATTTTGATTTGATTGAATAAAATTCCTAAGCTGAAGATATTTAAAAAAAATGTGTTCTATTAAGATTGAATTTGATCCTCAGTTCTTCAAAAGACATTATGTTATCTGAACATGACAAATATAAGTCTTGAATCTTTTGAATCCCTTTTAAATTCCATACTTTAAATACAGCATCCACTCTCCCTGGTTTAAAATATTGATTACCCCATATTGGGCTAAATTGTGACAATAAGTGTGGTTCTTTTAAATATTTTTTGGTTTCACACCATATTTTGATCATATGCTTTACAATTGGATTTTTAACTTGTTTCTGTAATTTTTTAGCCGAGTCTGAGTATATGAATAAGGGAAGAGGTAAAGGTAAATTGTATGATTCCATTTCAGTCCAGTGAGGGAGATCATTTGATGAAAAATAATATGTCATAGACCTCAGTTGTGCTGACCAGTAATACAACATAAAGTTTGGACATTTCAGACCTCCACGATCAAATGGTAAATATAGTAAGGACAGACGTAATCTAGACTTCCTATTGTTCCATATAAATTCCACTAACTTTTTTTTAATTCTTGAGAATAGATCTGAAGGTGGTGGTAAAGGAATGTATTGAAATAAATAAAGTATTTTGGGTAAGATATTACTTTTAAGTATATTAATTCTCCCGGTCATCAACATTGGTAGTGACATCCATCTCTGAAGTAACTCATTAATATCTGTCATTAAGGCTTCATAGTTGGCACTCGCAACTGATTCTAGCTTAGGCACAATTTGAATTCCTAAATATTTAAACTGATTTACAACATTGAATTGATTTACCTCAGGCGCTGGGTGATTTCTCTGGGTCTCATTTAGCATTAATATTGAAGATTTAGTTTTATTTATTTTATATCCTGATATTTCCCCAAAGTTCTTTATTCAATTTAACAAGGTCGGAATTGATTTTTTAAAATTCGACATACCGGTAAACAAAATTATGTCATCGGCATACAGGGAGATTTTATGTTCTGTTGGTCCTACTTTAATTCCATATATTTGTGGATGTAAACGTACTGCCATCGCTAAAGGTTCAATTGCCATAGTAAACAATAAGGGTGAAAGTGGACAGCCTTGTCGACATCCTCTATTGATTTTTATTGATTTTGAGATATTGCTGTTTGTTAGGATTTCTGCTGTAGCATTATTGTATATTATCTGAACCCATTTTATGAAATTATTTCCAAGTCCAAACCTTTGTAGGACTTCAAAAAGATAGGGCCATTCGACCCTATCAAAGGCCTTTTCGGCGTCCAATGATAGGAGAGCTGTATCCGGTGCTTCTTTATTGGAATAAATAATATTAAATAGTCTTCTTACATTATGGAAGCCTTGTCTTCCCATTATAAAGCCATTCTGATCTCGGTTAATAATATTTGGTAATATTTCTTGAAGTCGTCTTGCTAAAATTTTACAGATTATCTTAAGGTCAGCATTTAATAGGCTTATTGGTCTCATGTTTTCACATTTATTAGAGGGTTTACTTGGTTTTGGCAACAGTATAATTAAGGCATTATTCACGTATGGTGGTAAATTACTATTTTGAAATGCTTCTAATGTGGGGAGCGTGAAATGAAGAAGCTGGATGGTTTTGTAATTCAGATTTAATGTCGGCTTCACATCCCCAACATGTCTCACCAAAAGCAGAAAGAGACTGATCGCAGTCAGACCCCCATATTTATACATCACACAACAAAAGCCAACATCACACATCCTTGTCATATCCTGCTAATCCTCCAATGTCTCCTTCCAATGTCCTCCGTTCCTTCGCCTGACCCTAGGGGGTCAGGAAGTCTTTTCAAGTCTTCACCGCCGCGCCTCCATCTCCTCGTTGTTCTCCGCAGGCGGTCCAGACCTATTGTCCTCTTCTGAGACGTGAGGTCATTCCACACATGCAATCACAAAACATCCCCCTGTGTCTATACATATGGAGATATGGATATATGAACTACATCCCCCCCCAAACGTCTAAGAAAAGGACAATATATTTAGGTTCACAGAATATGGTGACATGACTGGCATGACTATACAAGTTGATCACATTAAAAGGAAGGAAAAAGGAAAAAAAAAAATCTTCAGCAACCACACCAACAGCATACTTTATACGGCATGATCATATTAAAAACACAGTGATAACAGTAACAGTATAGTCTATGCCCCATGTCTGCCTTAAAACTGCCATGATAACCCCGACAGCGTATCTTAAAACACATTATCACATTCACATCAGTCTGTGTGTCGTCTGGGTTTTAACCATCTTCCAAATCTGCTGTACGCCTGCCTCGGCATCCCAGCGGCGCTGTCTTGTAAGGAATCTGCAGCTTGAGGAAAAGAGTGGTTATTTGATCCCTGCGGGGGGGCTGGGACGTGTCCCTTGGGGGGTCTACCACGTCGAGGTGCTCTCGCCACCCGTACAGGCTCGTCACTCAACATGAAGGCAGGCTTGAGTCTGTCAGTGCTGACTGTCTCTTTTCTATCCCCCAAATCCAGCACAAAATGCTTATCTCCAGGTTCCAGCACTCTATATGGACCATCATATGGTGGGCGGAGGGTTGGCTTTAAAGCCTTGTGCCTAACAAAAACGAACTCGGCATTTTTTAAAGCCTGGGGAACAAAAACCCACGGAAAAGTGTGATGAACAGGGCCCGGGAGTATGTCCGCTCCCGTGCTGCTTAGTGGCCTCAGAGCTGGGAGGCGCCCCGGCTCTGGATGTTCTGGTAAGAATTCACCGGGGAGCCTGAGAGGTTGTGCAAAAACTAATTCTGCTGGGGAGGTGTCTAGATCCTCCTTGGGCGCAGAACACAACCCCAATAAAACCCACGGTAGTTTGTTAACCCAATCTGCATCCGTTAGGGACGCTCTGAGGGCAGCCTTCAAAGACCTATGAAAACGCTCGCATAAACCATTAGCCTGGGGGTGATACGCGGTAGTGTGATGGATTGTCGCCCCTAAGCTGCTGGCCATCGCAGACCAGAGCTCTGAGACAAACTGAGGCCCCCTATCGGATGTGATGTCCGACGGGACTCTGAAACGCGCTACCCAGGTCGTTAAAAAAACGCGAGCCACCTCTGCAGCCGTAGTTGACGTCAGCGGGACTGCTTCTGGCCAACGTGTGGTTCGGTCCACCATTGTTAAAAGATGTGTGAACCCCTGCGACGACGGAAGGGGGCCCACGAGGTCGACATGCACATGGTCAAACCTCCTGGCTGGGATTGGGAACGGTTCTAAATAAGCTTTCGTGTGCTTGTGAATTTTGGCACGTTGGCAAGACATGCATGTTCTTGCCCACTCCTTTACGTGCTTGCGCAGGCCCGGCCAAACAAACTTCTCCGCCACCATTTTCACCGAAGCGCGCACTCCCGGGTGCGCCAGGGAGTGAACCGAGTCAAAAACGCGGCGGCGCCACGCGGCCGGGACTACCGGGCGAGGTCGCCCGGTTAACACGTCACAGATTAAGGGGGGCACACCGTCACGCAAACCCCTGCTCTCCAGCCTTAACCCTGTTGGTCCAGACTGGAGTGCGTGCACGTCCGCGTCACTACCCTGTTCTGTTGCCATGGCTGCGTAATCTATCCCTACGTGAACTGGGGCCGCGTACGCTTCCGCGTTGGTCTTACGCCCTGCGGCTGCGGTAGTATAATCTGCCTCCGTGTGCCCTGACGATGTCATGGCGCTGGAGAGGCAGTCTGCCACCACGTTGAGTTTGCCCACTACGTGCCGAATGTCCGTGGTAAATTCCGAAATTGCGGCCAGCTGCCTTTGTTGCCGGCCCGACCAAGGTTCTGAGATTTTAGACATCGCAAAAGTGAGCGGTTTATGGTCGACAAAAGCCGTGAAACGCCGACCTTCCAGCCAGAACTGGAAATGGCGAATGGCCAAATGAAGCGCTAACAGCTCTCTGTCAAACGTGCTGTATTTGCGCTCGGTTTCGTTTAAGGATTTGCTAAAAAATGCTAGCGGTTGCCAAACCCTGTCCACGTGCTGCTCCACGACCGCCCCTATGGCCAAATTTGATGCGTCTGTGGTAAGCGCTATGCGGGCCGAGGGGTCGGGGTGGGCCAAAAGCGCGGCGTCAGCCAGGGCTCTTTTTACTTCCGCGAACGCGCGTTCCCGCTCTGGGGACCACATGACCGCATTGGAGGGCTTTTGCTTTCTAAGCGCGGTATAATGGCTGCATGAGCTGAGCTGCGCGGGGGAGGAAACAGTTGTAAAAATTTACCATTCCCAAAAACTCCTGCAGCGATCTGACCGTTTGTGGTCGGGGAAAATTTGCCACTGCGCGCACCTTATCAGGCAATGGGACTGCCCCTTCTGGGGAAATGCGGTATCCCAAAAAATCAATCTGCGCCACGCCGAATCGGCACTTGGCTGGATTAAATTATTAACCCATGTTCTTCCAACCTCTGAAAAACTGTAGTGAGGTGATTTTCGTGTTCCTCCTCAGACGTGCTGGCGACTAAAATATCGTCGAGGTAGACAAACAAGAAAGGAAGATCGCGTAACACAGCGTCCATCATACGCTGAAACGTTTGTGCTGCGCCTTTAAGGCCAAAAGGCATGCGCAGAAACTCAAAAAGACCAAAAGGGGTTATTACGGCCGTTTTAGGGACATCCTCCGGTCGGACTGGGACTTGGTGGTAGCCGCGGACCAGGTCTATTTTAGAAAAAATACGCGCACCCGCCAGATGTAGTGAAAAATCCTGGATGTGAGGGATTGGGTAGCGGTCATGCGCTGTAGCATTGTTTAATCTGCGGTAATCGCCGCAAGGCCTCCAGGAGCCGTCGGCTTTCTGGACCATATGCAGTGGCGAAGCCCATGGGCTTTTCGAGCGCTGAATAATGCCCAGTTTTTCAGGCTGGCGAACTCATCGCGTGCTATGGCGAGCTTGGTCGCGTCTAAGCGCCGAGCTTTAGCGAAAACAGGGGAGCCCGTTGTGGAGATGAAGTGCTCCACCCCATGTCTCGCTACTGTTGCCGAAAATTTGGGAACTGTGAGTGCTGGAAATTGGGTGAGGAGTTTGTCAAACTTACCTCCTGCTGTGGCGACGTTGGCCTGCACGGGTGGTGGGGACACTCGAGCTGCACAGGGGATAGAAGAGAATGACAGTGCATTGATTAAGCGTCTGTTTGCGAGATCAACTAACAACCCATGTGAACATAAGAAATCAGCACCTAACATGCTGAAACTCACCGCCGCTATGATAAAAGTCCACTCATAAGTGCGGACGTGTAAGGACAGAGACAAGGTCCTTTCACCATAAGTGTTGATGTTCGAGCCGTTCGCCGCTGTTGCCCCGTTGCCGCGGGGTCCAGCCACTCGGTCAGCATAGGTCGGGGTGATGAAGCTCACCTGAGCTCCGGTGTCTATGAGGAAATGTCGCCCGGAGCCTTCATCAGTGATGTAGAGCAGCTTGTTGGCCTCGCCGAGAGCCGTAGCTGCTAACGGTTCCCGGCTTGGGAGTTTCCTGAGCTCTTGAAACTGCACACACTTGCACTGTGGCACACACTTGTATGCCCTCTCAGCGAATCACCGGTGGTAGTAACAGAGGTCGTCTCGTCTGTTGCATCGCGGCCGCGTTGCTGCCATGGTGGGCAGGATTTGCTCCGCTGTCTCCGGCTCCCCGATGCCCTGGGCTTCCTCACCGAGGTCCGCCGCTGCTGCTGTGGCCCTCTGCTCGCCGCAGGAGTTGAGGAGCCGCTGTGCTTCCCGGGCCAGCGTGCGGAAATCCTGCTGGGTCTTACAACGCATGCTGGCCAGAGTCCCTCTCATGTGCGCCGGGAGATTGCTGAGGAAGATGTGCTGAAAGAGGAAGCTGTCGTTGTCTGCTTCCATCAGCTGAAGCATATCTTCCATCAGGGCCATCGGTCTGCGCCCTCCTTGGCCATACATCACCAGTAGTCTCTTGGCCCTTTCCTCGGCCGAGGGCACGAAGCTCTCGATGAGAGTAGCCTTCAGCTCCTCGTATTTGTCGCTGGCGGGTGGCTGCTGTATCACGCTCCGCACGCATTGTGCCGTGGCGGCGTCGAGCCTAGCGATGACGTGGTAGAACTTGGTTTCGTCTGCCGTCACCCCTGCGAGCGCGAACTGTGCCTCAGCCTGCTTGAACCACGAGTTCGGGTCGTTTTGTCAGAATTCCGGGAGCTTGATGGCGACGGCGCTCGCTCGGGCCGCCTCCGACGAGTCTGCAATGGGGGAACGCCTTTCATCCATTCTCACGTACTGGTCACCAATGTGGGGAGCGGGAAATGAAGAAGCTGGATGGTTTTGTAATTCAGATTTAATGTCGGCTTCACATCCCCAACATGTCTCACCAAAAGCAGAAAGAGACTGATTGCAGTCAGACCCCCATATTTATACATCACACAACAAAAGCCAACATCACACATCCTTGTCATATCCTTCTAATCCTCCAGTGTCTCCTTCCAATGTCCTCTGTTCCTTCGCCTGACCCTGGGGGGGTCAGGAAGTCTTTTCAGGTCTTCACCGCCGCGCCTCCATCTCCTCGTTGTTCTCCGCAGGCGGTCCAGACCTATTGTCCTCTTCTGAGACGTGAGGTCATTCCACACATGCAATCACAAAACATCCCCCTGTGTCTATACATATGCAGATATGGATATGTGAACTACACTAAAACCATTTCCAAAAGTGGTTTTATTAATTTATTCTTAAATTTTTTATAGAGGTCAACTGGAAGACCATCTGGTCCTGCTCTTTTTCGTGATTTCATATTATCAATGGCTAGCCCAACTTCTTCTTGACTAATTTTAGACTCCAATATCTCCCTGTTTTCATTTGGAATACACGGTATAGATAATCCATCCAAAAACCCATTTAGTTTTGTTAAGTCAGTTTCATTTTTTGTATCATATAGTTTTTCATAATAATCTCTAAAGGCACTATTAATTTCTAAAGGATCTACAACTGCCTGTCCGTTACTTATAATACTGGTAATTGGTGTTTTAAATTCTAATTGTTTAATCTGCCATGCCAATAATTTTCCTGATTTTTCACCTTCTTCATAAAAAGTTTGCTTCAATCTTAGAAGACTCGAGGCAGCTCTATTCGCTGATTTTTTTTGTCATATTCAGCTCTCAGAATCAGTAATTCGTTCTCTAACTTTGGGTTACTTCCTGCATACACCTTTTCTTGAAGAATTTTTATTTTACGTTCCAATTGGACTCTCTCCTCTCGAGTCTTCTTAGATTTTGAACCTGTATAACTAATAATATGCCCCCTTATAAAAGCTTTGAAAGCCTCCCACTTTATACATGCTGATGTTTGTGTAGTATTAATATCAAAGAACTCATCTATCTGTTTTTCTATGTACTTAACAAATTCCTCATCCTGAAGCCATTTATGCTGAAAATGCCACCTACTTGGGTCCTTTGTCAGTTTCTTATCTACATATATTAGACAGCAGGGTGCATGATCAGAGATCACGATGTTATCATAGAAACAGTTTTGAATCTTGGACCTTAATTCTGTAGAGATCAAAAAGTAGTCAATACGTGAGAATGTCTTATAGGTATTAGAATAACAAGAATAGGCTTTGACTTGTGGTTTCATTTCTCTCTATATATCTAGCAATCTCAATTCTTTCATAAAATGATTAATGGTTATCCTGCATCCATTGTGCGTACAGTCCAGTCCTGTTGATCTATCTATACTGGGATTCAATGTACAATTAAAATCCCCTGCTATTATATGTTGCCCTGTAAGTGATGATAAAGTAAGAAATAAATTAAGGAAGAAGTTTTGATCATCTATATTGGGACCATATAAGTTCACCAGATTTATATTTTCTAATAACAAAGATCCTTGGATGATTAGATATCTTCCTAATTTGTCTCCAATTACATTTTTCTCTTGAAATGGGACTGTTTTATGTATGAGAGTCATAACTCCCCTGGCTCGGGATGAAAATGATGAGGTGAACACATTTCCCTGCCATCTTCTCCTAATTCTTTTTACATCCTCCTCTATTAGATGAGTTTCTTGTAAAAACACAATTTTTGAATCTCTGTCTTTTATTTTATTCATAACTTGTTTAAGTTTTTTTAGATTTCGTAGACCTCTGCAATTCCATGAAGTTAAATTAAGATTAACGCTTTGATCTATGATCAATAAGGAGTTTGAGATTACCTTGCAATATAAACATGCTCATACAGAGAAGCAAAAACATGGATGGTTGAACATTCATCCTACAAACTACACAAAAACAAATTCCCTTTCCCCACATTCGTGGTAATCCCCCCCCAAAATCAAAAAAAAATTCTGTCTCCCGTTATAGCTAGTGACTGTTCCACACCTGCGAGGATCAGTCAAACCACTCTCTTTCTTCTTTCAATCACCCTGACTCTGCTACTTTTTAATGACATTAACTCTCTTCTGTAGTTTTTCCAACATAACTTCAGTTTTATAGCAACTTTGTACATCATAGCTTTTTTTTATATAATACAATCTGTATTTTGTAGACACATGTTTCAGATCAATCAGATGCCTGTACAAATGCTTAAATGTTCTACCTTTATATCATGTTCATGCTTAGCTCCCACCAGTCTCCTCTTGGATCTGCTTAATGAGCTCCTGCACCTCTTGAGGGGTCTTGAAGATATGGGTTCTCCCTTTATATGTGACCAGCAGTCTTGCCGGATGAATCACTCCGTGACGAATCCCGAGGTTGCGCAGCTCTTTACGGGCGGAGTTGAACTGTTTCCTTAATTGTTGAATTCCTGTGGCCAAATCTGGGTAGAACTGCACCTGTTGATCCTGGTATTTAATTTCTCCTTTAGCTCGCGCCGCGTTGGTGACCGTCATCTTGTCTCTGTAGCTGAGGAACTTCATAATCAGCGTCCTCGGTGGCGTCTTATTATCTCTCGGTGGGCCGATTCGGTGAGCGCTCTCTAAGACGACCGATGACTGCAGATCCGCGTTGTCCAGTGCTTCTGGAATCCACTTTTCCAAAAAGGAACATGGGTCCCGTCCCTCCACTCCCTCCAGGAGGCCCACCAAACTCAAATTATTCCGTCGCGAACGGGATGCTAAGTCCAGGACGTTATCTTCCAGACGTTTATTTTTTAATTCCAATGTTTGCACCTTTGATTGTAGGCTGGTGACGTCATCCTCAGCGCTTGAGATTCGGAGCTCCGCCTGCGATACTCGTTCCATACAGTCGCTTATTTCTTTTCTCATTCCTTCTATCGCAGCTATAATCCCATCAAATTTAGACGAAAAGTCTGCTCTCATGGAGCTGATGGCAGCAAGTACCGCACTCGTCCCCTCCTCAGCAGTTACCGCTCCACCGCTGGCTCCCTCCTCCGCCATTGTCTCTGGAGATTTTCCTGCTTCGTCACGGGCGTGGAAGTCTGTTAGTTTGGATTGTTTTGACGAATCACTTTTTCCTCCGCCTCATTTCCCAGCCTTAGTCTTTACCATATCCGCGCCTAAACGCTGGGATAGGTTTTTGTTCCAATTAAGAGAGTTTTAGCCTACTTTTTATTTTTAGGAGCAGAGCAGTGTGAAACACGTCTTCCTACGTGGCTGCCATAACCGGAAGTTGCCTGTGTGTTTTTTAACGTATTTGGACATATGGATATTCAGTGTCAATGTTAAAAAGTACTGGGAGATTCATGTAATACAACTAAACAATTAAAAATGAATTAAAGACTTTTCAAATTTTCTGTAAAATGTAATTCTAAACAAATAGTGAGGAATAAATTAAGACACCCCCCATTTTTTTTAGGACACCCCCACATTCATTCCCACTTACAATGGCTAAAATAAATGTTAAAAATGCAAATAAAAACAAAAACAAGGTTAGACATAAATATGTGAACATTTCTTAATAAAGAACCAAATATTTAATGGGATGTCCTAATTTTTTCACGTGACTGGATATGACATAACAATGACAGTGGACAATCACAGTTTTCACGGAACATATTACAAGGATCCAGTGTACCCCACCTGGTTTGGGGGCCCGAAGGAGCCACATGGGTCCACCTTCCACTGGGTTCACCTGCAGGATGGATCGTGGTGTTATGCGAACGTTTGGAAGTCCGGGCTACTCTGCTTGGACTGCTGCCTCTGTGACCCAGACCCCCAGAGAAGTGATAGATGGATGGAACCATTGTATAAACACATTATTTGAGCTCTGTAGTGATGCTTTCATGATACTACACTCCTATTGTGCAGTATTGCCTAACTGTACTATAGAACTGAAATGACCATAAATTAAATAATGTACCATTTGGAAAACTTGCGATAATACAGCATATCGAGCTGCCACCACAAGGAAAACTCATCCACAGTGACAGCCCCAATGTAAATCAGCCCTGAACGATTGAGCCAGTATGTGGGAACACACTGTCCCACTGCCTCACCCTCTCTTGTTGTGGTCTCCCGCCTGTTATGGTAACAGCTTCAGACTGATGGCTCTTAAGTGTTGCTCATCTGAGACTCTGGCTCTGAGCCCTCTTATTAGCTTACTTTCCTTTAACCTCTCTGCAACTGAGACAATCAATCTGAGCCCTCCTGGGGTCCCAAGATGCTGTTCGCAAAGCGTTGTAATTTCAAGGCACGCCACGTTATCGGCAGCTCCAGAACAGGCGCGGCAGACAAGAGTGACTACCTGCAGAGGTCATCTAAAGAATATTTTCATCATAAAGGCAGAGAGGAGTTCAGAAAGGGGAGTGGGTTTAAGCTTTAAACTCAAACCATGGGAGTTTGGAGGAAGTTACCACCCAGGACTTCAGCTTTGATGAATTTATTTTGAATTTATTAAAAGTTTTGGTTGAAATGCAGTTCCTTTATTTCAGATGCAAGTGTGGGGAAGTTTTTGTTGTTCCTTTGACAGTCAGATGCCTGTATTTTCAGGGCCAAACTTTATTTCCTGTCTCCCCATGCAGCTGAGCTTATTTTCATTGCGCCCAGCCCCCATCAATCAACCTCAGTGGAAAATTTTCCAGGATTAATCGAGCAGCTGTTTCAGACCAGCAGTCACTCCGCACGCCTTTCACACTTGTTAGGAGGACTTAATCAAAACAGAATTATCATACGGAGCTAGATCACTAATCATTCATCAAATGGGAAAGTCTATCCCAAACTCCAAATTAAATGCGATGGTTGAGATGCTGCTTTGTTTCTGAATTGCTTTCACATTATCATCATTATAGGGTGATTTAGCTGTGTTTGCACAGCTGTATGATTTCTTCTTTAAACATTTGCTTTTCTAAAGACTGTATTTTTTTCCCGCCTTAATTCTAAAAGGCCTGAATGGGTGGAGGAGTTGCTGCTTCCTGGTTTACCCTAATCTCGTATAACTCCGTCAATCTCTCACACTCTGCTCAGATTTAACAGTTGGGAGGCGTGCGGTTCTGGCTCTGGACGCATTAGCTTGGTTCTATTAATAGCACCTCTGTCGAAGCCGCTACTACAAACTACCAGTGCACCATCTGGACGACTGGCGGTACCTCGCTAAAATCCGCTGTGTGTGCAGCTATTGTATAAACTGTGTATCTCTATTATGAGTTTGTGTGTCTTTTTTTTTTTGTTTTGTTTTTTTTTGCTCCATTCCATCTGTCCGCTCCTGCTCGTCTGTTTTTTGTTGCTCTTCACACCATTCCCACCTTCCTCCTCCTCTTCCTCCTCCTCTCTCTTGTCTCGTCTCCCCATCACACTTCACAAGGCTAGAATCACCCAGGCAACTCCTTTCCATCTGCTCTCCTCCTCCTCCTCTTCTTCCATTTCTCTCCATCCTTAATTCTACAATTCAAAGTCATTTTGTTTTTCCTTTTTTTCAGTCTTCTCTCTATGGCTGTTGTATCTGAATTCCTTGACTCTAACCTTTATATTCAGTATTTAATTCCTACTAGTGCATGCCTGTAGAAAGCAAGTATTCCTGTCTGAAGCAGGTAGCCCAATCAGGCTTTCCAGGCCCAAATGTAGGCTGGGCTTGAAAGTGGAATACAGAGGTGTAGCCTATATGTAGACAATAACACATGTTAGACTTTGACAAATATGAAAGAGACTGAACTGAGACTTATTTGATTGTGTGAATATTAATTACAGAATAAGTGAAAATGAATGGGACAGCCAATATTAGCCACTGTTTAAAAAAACACCTGTTTATTTTTTGTCAGATAACTTATTTGTGTGATCTTTTATGACTTATTTTCATAAATGTTGTATCTTGCACTTTGGGGAATGGGAGTTGTTCAGTCACCATTATAATTTAGTTTATATGTGTAGTTTATAGTCTATCATCAATAAACTCATGCAGTACCATAACAGGACACACATTTACAAATATTTGAGATCCATTGTAGTGCATCCTTTTATAGTTTAGCAATTTTATAAGTACAAAACACTGAACTTTTTTTTTCTTTTTTTTTTGTATTTGTGCCTTGTGCGGCGGCATGAAATAAAGCGGCGTTGTTGGAGGTTTTAAGTAGAGTTTATTATATCATACCGCCGTCACGGGATCCCCTCTCCAGCCCAAGTGTGTGCAGGCTGGATGGGGATCCTCTGGCTCTCAGAGAAGAAGACACAGAGTGCATGTCTGCAGCAGAGGTTGAAGTGTGAGTGAGAGGAAGTGTTACAGAACCTGTGCAGTATTTATACCCAACTCAAACAATACATCAAAGCAGATTCACAGCAGTTTGTCTGATCAAAGGGACTGCAGAACAGGCATGAGATATTTGCATTTGTGAGACATACATCACAATAGGCAGATTTGCTAGACTCTGCTCCAGCTGCAGAACAAAGAGGTTAACAGGCACATCTACATATTGATCTGAGTCTCTAGGTCACAGTAAGGACAGGACACATGAACACAATGCATGAAAGGTGACATTATCACAGTAGTGTAGCGGAAAAAACCAGGAGTAGCGAGTTGTCTGTCCTTAGTCTGTTTGTGGGGGTTTTCCCAAACCGCCACACCTTGTATACTTTAGTGATCCCCAGAGGGAAATTCAGGGCATCCACAGTACGGTGCCAATCCCTTCACCATTCACACAGCAGAATGAGCTGTTTGGTTGCAACTGTTGCATCAGTGTTGCCGTTGCCCATTTGTCTGTAAATATTTTGATAAAAATGATTTATTTCGTTATTTGGGCATTTTTGCGTATTGTTGTTATTAAGTCAAAGCGTGCATATGTGTCTGCATATGATATGCAGTTGATCTGGCCATTCCGCTCCACAATGAAGCAGCAGTTCAGACTGCCGTCTACCACTGACCGGGCAGGCTGGGCATGCCTCCCCGCGAACTATCGTGGAGCACCCGGTCAGACACTTGTAATTGTGTAACACCTACTGTGTGTAACACTACTTTAGATATTTATAATTTTGTTCGCGTTTTTAACACTGGGTTACACACTGGTGTTGGAAAAGCAGCAGCTGAACTGACGGATTGCAGTCCTTTGTAGGGAGCCAAGCCCAGTCTGCCCAGTTAATGGGAGTCTTGGCTGCTGCTTTACCCATGTGCCAGTGATGTCCTTTGCGGTACCATGGGTCCCCGCCATCCCCCCCCCTTTCCCCCCGCGCATCTCGTGTTCTCCATGTCGAATTATCCATTAGACTCATGCAATCAGCAACTTTATGGTGCCATTTTTTTTTTTTTTTTAAGTATTATTGTTTTCTAGTCTGGTTTGCTCATGGAGGGCTGTGGTTACTGATGCCTGTGGTTAATCCGAAACCCTGCCCACACTTCCACAAGCCTGGGCATGAGACAGCGGTGGATGGCATTCCCCAAATTATCCTTTAGATGTACGCAATCACACCAACATTACAGTATAATTTTTAAAGCATTGCATCTTCACTATTCTCTCTTGTCGAAACGCTGTGGGGACTGACTGGTTGTCATGCCGCATATTATCCAATCAGCATGGTCGTGACGTTGTGCATTATCCAATCATTATGGCCGTGGTGCCACGCATTATCCAGTCGGCACAGAGTCAATCCGACACCCCACACACACTGAAGGGCATGAAGAGACAAAGCACTGACAGAGCAGTGGCTAAATTTTTATTGATAAAGATTACATATTTTGACTGAGCAACTCCATACTTGGGGATGCACACCCTCGTAACCTCAGCAAAGCACTTATAAAATCTGAGGCCAGTCTGACGAACGGTTAAAGAGATATGCGTGGAAAAGACACACACACACAGACACTTAGTGCATTTATAGATAAATTTTCCCATGCATGGCCATATCATTTTTTTTTTTAATTTTGCAATCTATGCACTTTTACTCAGACGCTCATGGTCAAGTTCTTCTCTATTAACACTGCTGCTGCAACAGTTAGACACCAAATCGAATAGTCGATTGGCAGAAAATTAATCAACAACCAGTTTGATAATTGACTATCCATGCTTTTCCACCATTTCCAACCTACAAGGTAAAAGCAACTTCTGAGGGAGAAAAACACACATTTTGGAGAAAAAGGTTGCCGATTAAAGATTGAAGTACGTGGCGGTAATGCACCTGTAAGCTGGTTGCCAACCACCAGTCAAATCTAAAAGAAGAAGAAGAAAAAGGTTGCCAAATTATAAGAAAGAAAACCATAAATTTGCTCACAAAAAGTCGCTAATTTTTGAATAAACATCACAAACTTGAATAAATAAGTCAACCAACACAATTTTAAAAAAAAAAAAATCACATTTTGGAGAGGAAAAAACAAGTGTTTTGAGAAAACAGTTGAAAATTTACACAAGAAAAAATTGTGAATTTCTGATGAAAAAAAATTGCATCTTTATAATACAAAATTGCAAACTTAAGAGAAACAAAAATCCTTTTTTGAATAATAATAAAAAGGTCACAAATTTGAGAAACTTTTACAGCCTTACCAGGAAAAAGATTTGGTGAAAAAAATACAGTTTTTCATGTATTTTCTAACAGAAAGGTGCAAATTTTTGAGAAACATCACAAACGTACAGAAAAAAGTCAGAAAATTATTGGGGTAGTTTAAAAAAAATCAAATTTCTGAGGACAAGAAGGCAACACAAATGTCAAATTGATTAGTTGATGAACAAAGAACAAATTTATCGGTAGATTAATCAGTAACAAAAATAATCTAACTGTACGTCCAGGTAACGCATGAAAAATTTATTATCAATTAAAGTGAACTAATTAAAGATGCACTCTGACAGCTCTAAAACCATCCAAACCACCATCAAAAACAAATGTGTATTGCCCAAAATAGTATATTGTGGCTTTTTATACACAAAAATTTTCATTGCCTTAGAATTGCTTGGAAAAAGCTTTTTACATCTTCCACCTACTTAATTAAGATAAGATAAGCCTTTATTAGTCCCACAATGGGGAAATTCCAGGATTGCAATAGCACAGGGACAGCAACACTCAGAGCAACAATCAAGAAGACAAGAAAAACAAGAGCAGCGAATATACATATGTACACATAAATATATATACACACATTTATCTTTTGTTCATATAAAAGACAAAAAATAAAATAGAAAGGAGATGTCTTTACCTTCTTAACATGTTTCAACTGTACACTGCAGCCTTCGTCAGAAGAAGTCTTTTGACGAAGGCTGCAGTGTACAGTCAAAACATGTTAAGAAGGTAAAGACATCTCCTTTCTATTTTATTTTTTGTCTTTTATATGAACAAAAGATAAATAATTAAAAGAAGACAAAATGACACTATTTGACTTATATATACACACAGTGCGGAGCATTGTAGCTAGATGGAATAAACAGCATAACCATCTACTTAGTTATCCTACATAGTATGAATATGTACCCATACATATTGTCACCCTCCGTAACGACTGATATTGTCCTAGTTGTATACTGGAGGGGACCATTGTGTAAGTCTATTGCGTCTTTTGCATTCAATACTATTAGGTCGTCACATTTTTTTGCTATCTCTGCAAGCAGCCCTGCTTAGGTTATACAGTCTGACAGCCGTAGGTAGGAAGGACCTGCGAAACCTCTCGGTTGCGCACCTAGGATGATGTAGTCTGTTGCTAAATGAGCTCCTCAGTGCGTTCAATATGTCCTGCATAGGGTGGGACTCGGACTCCAGCAGAGATGACAGTTTGGCCACCATCCTTCTCTCTCCTATCTCCTCCACTGGGTCAAGGCGTTGCCCCAGGACAGAGCTAGCTTTCTCGATCAGTTTGTTCAGTCTCTTCCTATCAGCTGCTGTAATGCCACTGCCCCAGCAGACCACTCCAAAAGGGATGGCTGATGCCACCACCATGTCGTAGAATGTCTTCAGCAGCGCCCCTTGTACACCAAAAGACCTGAGTCTCCTCAGTAGGAACAGCCTGCGCTGTCCCTTTTTGTAGAGTGCATCGGTATTGTGTGACCAGTCTAGTTTATTGTTCAGATGAACACCCAGGTACTTGTAGGATGTCACCATCTCAATGTCTGTTCCCTGTATGTTTACTGGTGCTGTGAGGGGTTGTCCTTGCCTGCGGCAATCCACCACCAGCTAACCACTGCGCCACCTGCTGCACGGTGGCGCAGTGGTTAGCACTGCGGCAGCACAGTTTACCCTTGGCCGGAGGATTGTGGGGATCGTGGGATCGTGGGTTCGATCCCAGCCCCCGACCAACAGTGATCTGTGTGGAGTTTGCATGTTCTCCCCGTGTTGCGTGGGTTTACTCCGGGATTTCTCCGGTTTCCTCCCACATGCCAAAGACATGCATGTTAGGTTAATTGGCTGTTCTAAATTGTCCCTAGATATCTGTTTCCTATAGGCCCTTAGAATAGAGGGTTAGTATTAATGAAAGCGCTTTGAGTGGTCTTTGTGACTAGAAAAGCGCTATATAAGTGCAGGTTAGTTAGTTAGTTAGTTTAGTTTTCCTCGCGTTGATCTGGAGGCAGTTCCGATGGCACCAGTCCACGAAGTCCTGGATAAGTCCTCTGTACTCAGCTTCATCTCCATTGGAGATGAGGCCGACAATCGCAGAGTCGTCAGAGAACTTCTGTAGATGGCAGTGTGTTGTGTTGTGTGAGAAGTCCGCAGTATAAAGGGTGAACGGGAAGGAAGCCAAAACCATTCCCTGGGGGGCTCCCGCGCTACCGATGATTGTGTCAAACACATAGTCCCGGGTTCTCACAAACTGTGGCCGGTTAGTGAGGTAGTCCAGGATCCATGATGACAGGTGCTGGTCCACCCCTGCGCACAGCAGCTTGTCCCTCAGGATCATCGGTTGGATGGTGTTGAAAGAACTGGAGAAGTCAAAGAACATGATCCTCACCGCATTCCCGCGCTTCTCCAGGTGGGACAGAGAACGGTGAAGGAGAAAGATCACCGCATCCTCCACCCCAATGCCATGCTAGTAGGCGAACTGGAGTGGATCCATCGCTGGTCCCACCAGGGGGCGGAGGTGAGCAAGGAGCAGTCTCTCCAGGGTCTTCATCAGGTGAGACGTCAGGGCCACTGGTCTGTAGCTGTTCAGGTCTTTGGGGTGGGAAGTCTTTGGTACAGGTACCACACAAGATGTTTTCCACAACTGTGGTACCCTCCCCAGCTTCAGGCTCAGGTTGAAGATGTGCTCCACAATCCCACACAGCTGGTCTGCACAGGACTTGAGGAGCTTCGCGCTGATGCCGTCCGGTCCCGAGGCCTTCCTCGCCTTGATCTTCCTCAGCTCCGTCCTCACCTGGATCTTAGTGGGGGTCAGGTTGGGGGGCTGTGTGCTGGGAGTGGGGGGGGGGGGGTGTTGGTGGAGTGGGGTGTGGGCAGCAGGACTCGATGTCTTTAGAGGCAGCAGTGGTTGTTGTGCAGTTGGGGGGGGAGGGTGGTTGGTCAAACCTATTAAAAAACAGGTTCAGATTGTTTGCCCACTCCCTGCCCCCCCGTAGCCTGGGAGGAGGTATTCTGGAGCCCAGAGATGGTTTTCAGGTTTCTCCAGACCCCGCCGATGTCGCTGTGTTGCAGCTTGTCCTCCATCTTCTTTCTGAAGCTGTCCTTGCCTTCTCTGATCTTCCTCCTCAGCTCCCTCTGTACAGACTTCAGCATCTCCCTGTTCCCCGACCTGAAGATCCTCTTCTTCTCTCTCAGAAGTGTTTTTATCTCAGGGTTGATCCAGGGTTTGTTGTTTGAGCAACACCGTATGGTCTTGGTGGGTACGGTGTTGTCCACACAGAAGCTGATGTAGTCCGTGATGGTGTGAGTGAGGCCATCGATGTCCTCACCATGTGGATCGCAGAGCTGCTCCCAGGCAGTGATTTCAAAACAGTCCTTTAGAGCGTCCATTGCCTCCTCAGACCACAGCTTCACTGTGCGCATGACCGGAGGTTGTCTGCGTACTAGGGGTTTGTACACCGGCAGGAGATGAACCAAGTTGTGATCCGATCTCCCGAGTGGAGGGAGTGGTGATGAGGTGTATGCCTCCTTAGTATTTGCATAGAATAAGTCCAGTGTTTTATTGTCTCTAGTGTGGCATGTGACATACTGGGTGAACGTGGGCAGAATGGGGGACAGTGAAATATGGTTGAAATCGCCTGAAATGAGGAGGAGAGCATCTGGGTGTTCTGTCAGCAGCCTGCCAGTTATTGAGTGGATGACGTCACGTGCTGTTCCAGCGTTCGCCGTCGGATTTGCATAAATAACAATGCAGATCACGTGTGAGTATTCCCTCGGGAGATATGTAGGCCGCAAACTAACAGCTAGCAACTCCATGTCTTTGTTGCAGTGTTGTTCCTTAACCGTGATATGTCCCGGTCGGCACCAGTTGTTATTGACATACATTATCACTCCTCCGCCCCTTGCTTTCCCACTGTCTGGTGTTTGGTCTGCCCGTATTGCATGGAAACCCTCCAGTTCAATGTTAGCATCTGTTGCTAGTTCTGTTAGCCACGTCTCCGTAAATAGCATCAAGCTACTCTCCCTTTACATGCTCTCGTAGCGGGAGATAGCCGCTAGCTCATCTGTTTTACTGAGTAGCAATCGTACATTCCCCATAATAATGGATGGGAGGGCGGGTCTGTACCTTATATTCCTCCCCCACCGTCTTACTCCAGCTCGACATCCACGCCGTTTCCGTCTTATTTCTCCCGGTATGTCGAGTTTTTGCATTAGCATCGTGGGCTGGTTAAGTGCTAACAGCTGGTCCCTATTGTACTGCCTCCTGCAAGAAACAGTGGCTCCGTCCGCTGGCTCAGGAGACATTTGGGCGATCAACGTGTCTGTGATGGATAAAGGTGTCGCCGAATCAGAAAGATTAGCCAGAGAGCTAGATAGTAAATAGAAACAGGAAGAAATTGAGCCGCTGTTGCAAAAAGGCAGCCTACTCGTGTGGCGCCGGAAGTACGGAAGTATGCGCAGATCTATGAATATTCTAATTGGCTCCACCCATACTCCCGCCCACCTATAGCTGAAAGAAGAGACCTTTGAGCCAGGGCTCCGAGAAGACGGTCCAACTTGAGGAAGGATCATTCTCGGTGGAGCAGAAAGTCACTGCCCAGCACTGCTTGGAGGCTGGAGAGCTCCCCGCCAATCTTTGGTTGCCCACTCGCCACCAGCAACTGAGAGCAGCTCGGCGAGACCACAGTCTCTCTCGATCTCGCCAAGAACAGCTGGCTGGTGGACGAAGCTCAGGGCCACATTCAAGCCAGCGCCCCCCCCCCCCGCCTCAATCCTGCTGCTCCTCGGCTCCTCCCTCTTCCCCCGAGGTAGCCAAGAGTATCTGTCTGATTGGTTAATGTTATAACCAATTAGGCTAAGCAGGAATGCTTACGTAGCTAGAAACGGTCTGTCCAAACTCAGCCGTTGGAGGGGGGGGGTGCTAACTGTAAATTCACAGCAGAAAAACACAGACTTGGGACTGCGGCAAGATTTTGGTCTGGATATGTCTTGTAAGTCAAAAAAACATGTTACAGACATGTTAACAACAGAAAAACTTTGTTTTTGTCAGAGTGTCCTTAGTATTAATTGGATTTCTTAATATTACATACAAGCTATAGCAGCACAGGATAAAATATAGCAAGATGGTTTGAATACACATCTTGTTATGTTTAACCTTTATTATTAAGACTGTCCCGGATACTACTTGTGAGGAGTGATCCAGAGCAATTATTCAAATGTTCTGTGAACTATTTATTCTCCTCTAATCGACTTCTTTTTATTCATCTTCTTCCGCTTAATCCTTTTTGGGTTGCGGGGGGGGCTGGAGCCTATCCCAGCATCTTTTGGGCGAGAGGCAGGGTACACCCTGGACAGATCGCCAGTCCATCGCAGGGCCAACACAAAGAGACAGACAACCATTCACTCTCACAGTCATACCTAAGGACAAGTTAGAATCCCCAGTTTTTGATGCCAGTTAACCTAACTTGCATGTTTTTGGCATGTGGGAGGAAACCGGAGAAATCCCGGAGTAAACCCACGCAGACACGGGGACAACATGCAAACTCCACACAGATCACTGTTGGTCGGGGGCTGGGATCGAACCCAGGTTTCCCCGGCCAAGGGTGAGTTGCTGTGCTGCCGCAGTGCTAACCACTCTGCCACCGCATTAAAATTTTTTCAAAGTAAATTTGTGACTTTTTAATATAAATTAACAGTTTTTCTCATAAATTTTAGACTATTTTTCTTTCTTTGTAAATTTGCGACTAAACTGAAATTAATCAGAGTGGTGGCCTAGCAGTAGAGGATCCACCGAACAGCTGGGAGGTTGTGGGTTCATTCCCTGGCCGGGTCATACCACGAGCCAGATAAAAGTGGTACTTTCTGCCTTCTAGTTGTGCTGTGCATGGCAGCTCTGCCGCCATCAGTATGTGAATGTGTGGATAGCAGGATCTGTAAAGCGCTTTGGTCATCCAGAGATGAGTAAAGCGCTGTATAAAGTGAACACCATTTTACCATTTAGTTTGGTATTCAGCATGATACAATGGGGAAATCGAAGTTAACACACAGAGCTAGAAGAGAGCCGACCCTCCCTACTGTTGCTTTAACTGCTCACAGTAGCTGTGTGGCCTAGGGTCATAAAAAGAGAGATAGGTGCCACTCCACATGGTGTCCAGCCTACTGTAGATGGGAATTAACTAACTTTAATTTCTTGATTTTCTTTTTTCCTATAAGTAACTTTTTCCAAGAAGATTTTTGTTCTTTAGTTGGGTCACAATCAGATGTGTATAAAACTGTATCATCTGCATATAACCAAACTGGTGCTCCAGTCTCGATAGTTAAATAATCTGATAAATTGCCAGCCTTTTGTTTTGTGCTTGAGGACCCACTCTTGAGGACTTTTTATCCCCCGCCGGTCGAAGACCAAAGGGGGATTGTGTTATGGGGAAGTCCATCCGTCCGCTCCACTTTTGTGAAATCAACTCCTCCTACAGTTTTGTTCCAATTGTTTTGAAACTTGGTACCATGGTTTGATATACACTGTTGTAATTTGACTAATGACCTTGAGGTCAGAGATCAGATTTTTCCTAAATCTTGTAAATGCAATAACTACTGAAAGAAATGATGTAGGCTTTTCAAATCGGTACAGTAGTTGTATCTAAGACGCATCTTGGATGACTTCCACCCTGACCTGATTATGGTTTTGGGAACAAAGGTCAACGTTAACATTCCATTTACATTATGGTAAATGGTAAATTTACTATTCCGATAAAACGAGTAAAGCTAGGGCCACCAAACCTGGTACACAGGTTCACCTTGGGTTCTGACCTCAGACTATGGGTTTGGGGTCAAAAGGTCAAGGTTAACATTCCCTCTGCCTTATTACTGTACAGTGATTGCTAGGGTCACCAAACTTGGTACACAGGTTCACCCTGTGACCCTGAAGTGTGACTATGGTTTTGGGATTGCAAGGTCAAAGGTCAACATCAAAATGGCTTATAAACTATATCTCAACAACAAAGAAAGCTAAGGTCACCAAACTTGGTAATAATAATAACAATAGCACATTTAATTTATAGGTGCCTTTCAGAGCACTCAAGGACACCGTACAATAAAATCAAAACAACAATTAAAACAAAGATTTAAAACATATTAAAAATGAGACAGAGTGTAGGCAGTTAAGAGAAGTAAGTTTGTCTAAGCAGATGGGTCTTGAGTCTGGAGTTGAAGAGGGAGAGAGAGTCAGTATTTCTGATGTCGGGTGGTAAGGAGTTCCAGAGATGGGGAGCAGAGAAACTAAATACCCTGCTTCCCATAGTGACGAAGCGGGTGGAGGGGACAGTGAGGTGAGTCGAGGAGGAGGATCTGAGGGAGTGGAAATGTGGACCAGGGTTGGCAGACACGGAGGGGCAATGCGAAACTTAACCGGGAGCCAATGAAGCTGCTGTAAAGCAGGGGTGATGACTATGGGTTTGGGGTCAAAAGGTCAAGGTTAGCATGCTCTCGAGGGTCACCAGACTTGCTACACAGGTTCACCTTGGGATCCTGACCAACAACTATGGGTTGTATACTACTTTTTTGTTGTATATTCATGGAAGATAGGCTTATCATAATGTGGTTCTGCCTCAGTAATTGTATGGAAATGTTGAAAAGTGCTTTCCTTCAGTAACATTTGGATCTACAAAGAAAGTGGAAGCAGGGGATACTGCATTCACCTTAGAGTGCTCTTGTTAATTGATAAATCTGCCACCTTTAACAGCATGAATTACATTTCTACTATGTCAGGAAAGAGCTAAATGTCAGTCGGTAGGGCTTATTAATGTTCATTCTTCACTATGCTGAGATTAGAGGTAGCGCATCCCTCAACACTTCAAGGGCCATTAAGTCAGACTTCAACATATGTTTTAAAATCCATCCTTTATGCACCCTTGGAGAAAACTGCTCTTCCTCCTCGCCCACCACATTCCAATTACCACACTGTTTTTGTATAGTGCCTGTCGTTTTTAATAAAGCCACCAGGGACACGTATGTACGTATGTATGATGAAACCAGCGATGCTGGGCACTCCACGTCTGAAAACATTTTAAAAAATGCAGCGTCTTTAACTCTGTTGGTGCAGTAAGCGCCTTGTGTTTTGCAATTGAATCACTGTCAAGGATTTACTCCCTTCTTTCCCTTTGATCTTAAACTCTATTGACTGTCAAATCCTTCGGCGAAACACCTAAGCTAACACTGATATCATTATCCTCTCAGTTCAATACAACACGCTCTTCTTCCTTCATCTCCTCCTCCTGAATTTCTCCATCCAGTGTGTGATCTACCTCTTTCTCTCTTTTCTTTCCTAACTCTTTGTCTTTGCTTCTCTTCTGTTTCTCTCCCGGCTCAAATCAATGCTGGATTTTTACTTGTGTGACGATATAAGACGGAAATACATCGAAATTACCCGCATTGACGAAGTGTTTTGTCACAGCGACACCAACAATAGTGGAGAAATTAATGTCAAGTGGATTGAAAACATTTCTCTTTTTCTTAATTTCTCTTTGCTCTTCGTCCTGTCTGGGGTTTTTTTAGGTTTTTTTCTCCTCCTCTTCTCCTTCCTTGCTCATCTGCTAAGCTTGCAGGAAAAGTGTTTTCTGAATCTCTTGTGTCAGCACCACTGTCAGACCTACACATCGCTTCCTAACTAAATATTATTCCTCCCCTTTTTTCCCCACCATCAGTTCCCCTCGCTTTTTTCCCACCTCCTCTGCATTTTTCAGAAACATCGTAGATATACAGCAGCGCGGCATTCATCCCATCTCGTTTTGTTTCCTTCCTGCTTTGTTTTGCTGCCTCGCTCCCTCTTTCACCTCTCCAGGTTTTGTTTATCGTGCTTGTCAAGCTTATCACGGCAGCCCAGCTTTCATCTCTGCCCTCGTTTTCCCTTTCTGCTTTGATTTTTAGCCATGTTGACCAGTTCCACCACCATTTATGAGTCACATCTCATGGTTTTCACCAGCAATGTACTAAAAAGCCATTATCCGAATGATTGCTGACATGGGGAGTTGCTGGGGCTTTCACTGAGACACACATGCACACCAGGGCAGGAAGTCACCGCGTCATTCCCACCTACCAGCTGTGGACAGGCACAGTTAACTTTCACACTCCCCCCTCCCACACAGGAGCGGGCATACATGTTCAAAACTAATCACCGTTGAGAGTCAGCGTGCGCACATGGCAGCTACAAACAGATAAATCAATCATCTAGAACAACTGCTGCAAGCTACTGAGTCAGGGATTACAGGCTCGCTTGCTGATAGATTGAGCCCACTGTTTGGCAGTAAAAAACGAGTGAGCCAGGCGCATGTGGGTGGAGCGTACCTGCTTTAAACGCGGATCTCCGTCTGGTAAAAATAGTCCACAAAGAATTCAATTAACAGGGAGGCTATTGCGGTGAGATTGAGGTTCATATTAAGGAGGCACAGCTCAGCGATATTCTTGGATCAAAACTGCCCGTGCTCTGCTTCATTAAAATGTCTGAACCGTGAGTGGACGCATTTGAAAAGTTGGGAAAATGAGGTTGGAAGTGAAGTCGGCTCTCATTAGATTCAGCATTAAAATGTCTCTTTGCTAATACAAAAACTTTGTTAAATTGCTTCTGTTCGCTAACTTTCTTCTCCTCACGGTTCCTTCAGTTTTTTATTTTTTATTTTTTATTTTTAAATTTACAGCCATGTGATTTGAAGATCATTCCAGGTCAGTCTTTTAGATCTGTCACATTCTTCTTGATTATTTCCCCAGTAATAACAGTTACAGATTTAACCTTACATTTCATGGCACAGTGGTGTGCTTTGATCTGATTGATTTTTTTTGAGTAAAGACAGATAATTTTGAAAATCTTCTGCTACAAACCATTAAATAAATTTGCTAATCTTGGGTACAACATCGATCGTTCTTCTTTCTGTTGGCCCACAAGGTGCAAGAATCACTGTTCCTTCTAGGCCAGGGGTTGGCAACCTGTACTCCACAAAGGGCCACTTTGAGTTATTTTGTTTAAAAAACAAAATCTGCATGAAGCCACAAAAGTATCAGCCTGTAAAGTCGGGTAAAACAGCAGTTACAATTACAGTCTTCCCTGACAACAACAGGATTTAGAGCATTTTTGTCATAAAAATTCATAAATTTGTGGCTTTTTTATTATAAATTTGTTACCCCTTTTTTCAAAAAAGTTGCATCTTTTTCTGATAAACTTCTGATTGTTTAAAAAAATTGACTTTTTTTCTTGCAAATTTGTGTGAATGATTTCCTCACTGTATTGTTTTTAAAAAAGAAATTCTTGTTGTATTTTTCTTTGCATATATATAATAGCTTTGTCAAGTCAAATTGAAGATTTTTTTTCATAAATTTTGATATTTTTGGCACAGTCTTTTGCTTTTCCCATAAGATTTTCTTTTCTTCCTTTTTTTTGTTAAATTTGTTACTTTTTTTTTTCCACAATATTTTTTATTGAACCTTTTTTACAAACATAACACAAACAATCAAACACTAACACTAAAGTAATTTAAAAAAAAAATAAAAAAATAAAAAGTAAATAAAAAATAGAAAAAATAAAAATAAAAATTGTACTAAAAACACCAACAACCACTAACAAAGGCAGGTCTTCAACAATGCTCCTCTGTTTAGTCTAGGCAATCCATTACATAAGTATACATATTATACATTCACCAGTTTGGAATTTACAAGGTCCACACACATCATTCACCTTCTTCCTCAAAAGTTATGTTTAAATTCTTTACATAATCAATGAAAGGTCTCCATATATTCTCAAACACAATTTTCTTTGATTTCAGTATGTATGTTATTCTTTCTAGTGGAAGGTTTGTTAACATCTGTCTTAACCACTGAGCCACATCTGGTCTATGAGTCTTTTTCCACAGTAGTACAATACATTTTTTGGCGTTAAGCAAACTGAGGTCTATGAATGCTCTTTCACTCTTATTAAAGTTATGCTTTTCTGGATACAGACCCAACAAAAACAATTTAGGATTCAATAGGATTTGTTTTGAAATAATTTTTTCAATTGTTACCCTCACCTCTTCCCAAAACATTCTAATTTTTCTACATTCCCATAAACAGTGAAATAGGGTTCCTTTACTTTCCATACATTTTGTGCACGTATCTGGTATGTTTTTGTTATATCTATTTAACTCCACCAGTGTAACATACATCCGCATTAACCATTTAAAATGTATCCATTTAAGACGTACATTTATTGATTTGGTTTGAGCTTCTGTACAAGCCAATTCCCATTGTTTTGCTGAGATTTCAGTTTGCAGGTCTTCTTTCCAATAATTCAGTCTTTTCTGTGAGTTTTCACTTGAGGATAGTGTCAATGAGTTATAAAACTCTGAAATAATACCCTTTCTCTTACTATCTTTCGTCAAAATTTTTTCCAAGAATGAATAAGTAGGTTGGATGAGAGCATTATTTTGATTTGATCGAATAAAGTTCCTAAGCTGAAGATATTTTAAAAAATGTGTTCTATAAATTTGTTACTTTTTTAGTTAAAAATGCAGTCTTTTTCACAAAGTTACAAAAGTTTTCAAATTGTTAACTTTTTGTGGTAAATTTGATTTTTTTTTCTCCAAATTTTGAATATTTTTGGCATAAATTTTCAGCTGTTCTCATAAATGCACTGCAGCATTTGTTTTTTAAATAATTAAAAAAAATCACATAAAACTCCAACTTTTCCCAGTTATTTTGTGACTTTTTCCCCAGATATTTTATGACTTTTTTTCTTTTAAATTGTGGGTGTGTTCACCATAAAATTGCAACATTTTCTCTAAATTTGCAAGATTTTCTGCATTAATTTTCAGGTTTTCTCATTTTCTTTTTTTGGAGTGATATTTTTCTCATGAATGTGCGATCCTTTTCTTGAAAATTCATTGAATCTTTGAAATTTGAGGATTTTTTTTTTTTTTTTTTTTTTTGGCAAGGCTTCAAGGAGCTCCTGGCTATGGGCAAAAGAGCCGCAGGTTGCAGACCCCTGTTCTAGGCAGTTGCCTGGATGTTCACCACACTCACACACAATGATCTTCATGTAAGTCTGCATCCAGCATTGTGCTTACGGTCTAGGTCAAAGTCAAGTGTCACATCTGAACACTTACTGTAAGTGATTTCACAAATTGCTGTGCCTCCGAGGCAATTGCCAAAATGCTCACCAAACCCACACATAATGATCCTCAGTTGGTGTCTGCTTCCAGGTTGTGCTCAGTCGTGGTCAGATTTCATGAAATCTAGACCCTTATGCAGTTCATGAAAGTCTTCTCCTAGGCAATAGCCCAGGTGCTAACCAAACTCGCTTACAGTGATCTGCAGGAGAAAATGTGAGAGATTTGAGGAAAAATTTGACAAATTTGTGAGAGGAAAGAGCCCTTTTTTCAGATTTCCAAGGAACATGATTTATTTTTGTCCTGTCTAGCAGCTTGGCAAGCAGAACAAATCTGCTTGCCTTATTGTGTAAGCACATTTACTTTGCCAAAAGGAGCTCTGCTCATACTTGATATATGCTGTATATAAACAGTATTTATAGTCTCCTCTTGCTGTATAGTAACTTTAATACTTTATTTAAATTGTCTTAATTATGCTGGACCTCACGGGAGAAGGAGAGAGAGAATTGAAGGGATATGAAGTGGTCAGAGGGAGTGGGGGTGAAGGGGTGCAGAGGGACAAGAACATGACTTTTAGATACTGTTCATCTGCTGCTGATAGATTTTTATTTAGGCCTGCCACCTTTTCTTTTGTCCTCCACTTGTCCTCCAGCCAGCAATCAAAGAAAAACTTCAGAAAGCCTCAAACTATTCAAGTGGTGGTAGACCATCGAGAACAACGATGTCTAGTTGTGCAGCTGTCTTCGATTGTGGGCCCAGGTGTGGCTGACAAGTCCAATCCTGGAACCGCACACGCAGGGGCAGAAACGGCACTGGAATGATGCAGTAGCTGGTGCAGAGGAAGAGGCCTTCCGGCATTCTCTGGCGCTGGTGATTCTCTCTCGCCAGCTGTTGTCACAGGGGGTGAAGGTCTTTCGTGTTGCTGCACGTCAGCTCACTCTGTCCTGGGTGAGGGATACCAGCTCCCATGCTGGTACGGCACAGTGTTTCAGGGTGTTTTTGACACAGTCCTTGTATCGCTTCTTTTGGCGACCTGTGTTCCTATAGCCCTGGGAGAGTACTCTATAGAGTATTTGGCGTGGCAGTCATGAGCTGTCCATTCGAATCACATGTTCAGTCCAGCGGAGCTGGGCTTTCGCGATCATGGCCTCAATGCTGATCAAGCCCTGTCCAGAACCTCAAGGTTCGTAACTTTGCCCTGCCATCTGATTCCCATAAGTGAGCGCTGGGCTTTCATGCGGAAGCGCTCAAGCTGCTTGAGGTGTTTTCTGTGGATCGTCCAGGTCTCACAGCCGTACAAAAGGCTTGTGAGTACAACGAAGTGTAGAAACAGGGTGATGAAGATGTCATTGCACAACACTTGCACGTGAAAGAGATTGAGATGGGGAAGCTGTTGCACTAGAGCAACCCCATCCTCTCAGCCACAGAAGACAAAGTTCAATGGCACGATGCAACGTTATGACTGGAAGTTTCCTTGGCTGCAGTGGATGGCTAATAGCGTCTTTGTGTCCTGCTGTGTCCTGTTTACGTTCCACAATGCTTAGCTGGTCCGCCATCCTGCCCGTTGAACCAATCTGGTGAATTCCTCCATGCAGTCAGCTGGGTCCAGTCTTCGCATGCAAAGGGTGGACAAGCCCTAACTCACCAAGGGTTTCAGACCCACCGACTACCCTCACCAGGTTTTGCTGGCCAATGGAAGCCGTTGACCAGGGTGTGGCTGCTGTTGCATGCAACCAGCTACAGGGAGCCACTGGTGACAGCTGGGTGCCAGGTGGGGACCAAAGCAGACAAACTACTCCTACTGGAGCACCATATATCCCCCTATCAGAGGTACTACCCCTCCCTGACACCCCAAACTATTCAAGACCATTTTAAAAAATTGCAAGAAATTCTGGCTCTTTGGAAGCAAAATATGAAGAACTGAGTGGTGTCTCAAGACTGTTGGACAGTGTTGTCTCTGATAGTGAAACTCTAGCTGATGAGAGAACAGAGTAATCTAAATACGCCAATATCTGAGATAGGTGTAGGCTCACAACTTGGAAAGAAATGGCTCAGTATCGCCCTTTTTGTCTCATACTACATCGGTTTAAGAGAACACAACCCCCTTGGAATTTTGAGTTTTACTACACAAAATACAACAAAACGTTTTTACCCCCTTCACCCTAAAAATAGCACTGTTACTCATGTAGTTACATTAGATAGGCAGCTCACATAAAAGCAGGCGCAAACAGTGCGAAGTCTAGTCCTTGCACTTTTGCTCATAAAAGCAACACTTTCAGCGAGTCAACATATGGAGAAACCAAAAACTGAAAAACCTTCTGCACCTTTTAGCTGTTGCTGGTGAGTTGTAATTGAACAGTTTCTGTTTAGGAGAAGAGTTTGGCGCACAGTCACGTCTGCCGCCCCCATAAATCTGATCTGAAGTGTCCATTCTCTTTTCTCTGTGAGGCTTCCGTGTTTGTTTTCCAGCCGTTCTTAGTAAAAATGCACACACAGTCCAGGCCTTGCTTACATGTATGCATCGATTTCTCTCCTCAGGTTTTGATGCTCTAGGAGACTTGTTAAAGCCCACGGTTCCCACGCACACTGCACCTCCTCCTCCTCCTCCTCAAATGGCCATCCATCCTGGAGGAAAGCTGCTAGCCAATGACCTTGACTCCTCTTTGGCCAACCTCGTGGGCAGTGAGTGTTCAGATTTCATGTGAATGGATCAACAAAGTTAACTCTGATTGGTAGAACAGTTATATAACGACTCATGCTGTGTCTAAAACTTGTGCTGTACTAAATTATCTTTTTTAACATCTCAAACATGACTTTTTTTTTGCTAAATTTTAACTGCTTTTTGAAAACTATTCAATAAAAATCTTGAGAAGACATTCAAATTTTAGAGAAAAGACATGACCAAGGGGGTTATTGTTGTTATTCTTTGATTTAATGTTATTTTAACTGTAATCACTCATATTTTTGTTTTTCCATCCCTTCCTCAGATCTGCAGTTCGGTGGGACAGCAGCCAAGAAGTGAGTTGCAGAGTTGTTCTTAAAGATTTTAAACTGCATTTGTAGATTGTGTATAATATAAGTATGTATATAAATGTTTGTGATAAATCTTGAGTTTTTAATTTATTTATTTTTTTTGCCAAAATCAAGATCTTAATTAGCCTTAAAGGCGATAGAGACAACTTTCTGACCTCCTGGCCAGTAGGTGTCCCACTTACTCTAAGAGTAAGTGGGACACCAGGGTTCCCACGGGTGCTTTAAAGTGCTTGAATCTTAATGTTGTGTTTTCAAGGTTGTGAAAATGCTTGAATTTTGCAAAAGGTGTTTGAAAGTGCTTGAAATTCTAAGTACATTTCTTTCACAACAAATGGTTGCCTGCCTGACTGAATAAATAGTTCGCATTTTAAATGGAGAAATTGTGGAAGAAGAAAGCAGACGAGGCAGCGAGCTGGACAACACATAAACTTTATTCTTCTTTCAACATCAAGTACAGGAAATACTCTGACTGGGTCTGTGTGCGCCTCCTTTTTATAACCTTTATTTCTGCACCATGACACCCAGGGAGTCAAACAATACTTTCAGTGCACAAAGACATGCGTGGCACATTAACATAATAACCCCTTCTCTTCCTGTCGCAACTCCTGTGTCTCCCAAACTCCCCGCGGGACGAATAGTCTTTTCCGATACATATGAGACCCCCCGGTGCCACTTCCTCCTTCAGTCCTTTGTTCCATCTTCTCCCCCGGCTTCCGATTCCGGGTGAAGAACCCCCCACACGGTGCCGCCACACAGCCCCCCCAAACAACCAGAAAGAGTACTAACCCCCTCGTCCTTTGGGCTTGAGCCTGTGCCCCTAGCAGCTGTAGCGGGGGGTCACCAGTCCGGTCGAAACACCCTGCTGGCGAGGTGTGCAGGCGGACACGTTAGTCTGTGGAGGGAAAGTGTCAGCTTCACAAGCGCAGGTCTCTACAAAGGGAACACCAACTTGCGGCGCCACCAACGGTGGGTGTCCGTGCCGGGGAGCTTGGGCCAACACCACCTGCTCGTCTGCCAACACAAAAGTGGGCTTCAGCCTGTCGATGCAGACGGTCTCCCTACGTCCCCCCAAGTCAAACACAAAATACTTTGCCTCTGTTTCCAGCACCCTGAGCAGTCCATCGTACGGTGGGTGCAGCGGGGTCCTGTGTGCATTGTGCCCGAAACAAAACTGGCGTTCTGTAAGTTTTTCGGGACGAAGGTGCGGGGAAAACAAGGGTGGGCCGGGCCCGGCACATTAACAGCCTCCGTACTGTGCAAAAACTTTGCGGGCAGATCGGCCCTGGGTGTGGGGTTTTCCAGTAAAAACTGACCGGGGATCCACAGCGGCTGATAAAAAATGAGTTCTGCTGGGGAGGCTTCCAGATATTCCTTAGGCGTGAAACGCAACTCTTAAAATAACCCAGGGCAGGCGGTCAACCTCAATTTGCATCCGTGAGCGAAGCGCTGAGTGCTGCCTTAAATGACCTATGAAAACATTTGCATAACCCGTTAGCTTGGGGGTTGTACACTGTAGTGTGGTAGATTTTGACCCCCAGGCTCTGGGCCATCGCAGACCAGAGTTCTGAAATGAATTGTGGACCCCTGTTGGAAGTGATGTCTGACGGGGATCCGAACCGTGCAACCCAAGCCGACAAAAAAGCACGAGCCACTTCCACAGATGTAGTGGAAGCCAGTGGGACTACTTCAGGCCAGCGCATGGTGCGGTCCACGATTGTCAAAAGGTGCGTGAAACCTTGCGATGGCGGGAGGGGCCCCACCAAATCCACGTGGACGTAGTCGAACCTCCTGGCCGGGATTTGGAATGGCTCGAGGAGGGCTCTGGTGTGCTTGTGCACTTTGGCCCACTGGCACACGACATACGCTGCAGCCCACTCTTTCATATCCTTGTGCAAGCGCAGCCAGACAAATTTCTCCCCAACCAGTTTAACCGAAGCGTGCACGGCAGGATGCGAAAGGGAGTGGACTGACTCGAAAATGCGGCAGCACTAAGAGCTTGGAACCACCGGGCGTGGGTGACCGGTGGAGACGTCGTAGAGCAAGGGAGGGCACCCTTCTCGCACCACCCTGCTCTCCAGCTTTAACCCAGTAGGAGCGGACTGGAGCGCGCAAATGTCCACGTCCCCGGCTTGCTGTGCTGCCATGGCAGGGAAATCTATTCCCATATAGACTGGGGAGACTAACGCACGCGGCAGGCAATCGGCCACGATGTTGAGCTTACCGGCAACATGTTGAATGTCGGTTGTGAACTCCGAGATCACGGCCAAATGCCATTGCTGCTGGGCCGACCACAGTTCCGAGACCTTGGACATCGCATACGTTAGCGGTTTATGATCCATGAAAGCGGTGAACTCCCTTCTAGCCAAAACTGGAAATGGCACATCACTAGGTGGAGGGCCAACAATTCTCTGTTGAATATACTGTATTTGCGTTCGTTGTCGCTCAAAGTACGACTGAAAAATGCAAGCAGCTGCCACGAACCGAAGATGAACTGCTCCACCATTGCCCTATGGCAACGTCCGACACGTCTGTGGTGAGCGCTATCCGTGCCGACGGGGCAGGGTGGGCTAACAAAGTGGCATCAGCGAGCACTGCTCTGGCATTGGCAAAAGCCTGGACTCGCTCGGGGGTCCTGTCAATGTTTTCCGCGGGCTTCTTTTTCTAAGCGCGGCGTACAACGGCTACAGCAGCTGGGCTGCCCATAGGAAACAGTTATAAAAGTTGACCATTCCCAAAAACTCCTGTCGGGCCCTTACGGTCTGTGGACGCGGAAAGTCCAACACGGGGCACACCTTATCAGGCAGCAGAATCACACCGAATTGGCACTTCGCCAGTTTAAATATAAGCCTGTGTGCTTCCAACTTCTGGAAAACCATTTTGAGATGGGCGAGGTGCTCCTCCTCAGACACGCTAGCCACCAGAATGTCCTCTTAAGTGGACAGAAAAATGAAAGACAGGTTACAAAGCACCACGTCCATCATTCTCTGGAAAGTTTGTGCAGCGCCCTTTAACCCGAACAGCATGCGTAAAAACTCGAAAAGGTTAAAAGGAGTTATTTCCGCTGTTTTGGGAACATCCTCCACACGCACCTGGACCTGGTGGTAACTGCGGACCCGATCCACTTTCAAAAAAACATGCGTCCCTGCCAGGTGCACAGAAAAATCCTGGATGTGCGGGATGGGATACCGATCGTGTTCCGTGGCGTTGTTCAAGCGCCGGAAATTGCTGCACAGTCGCCACGACCCATCAGCCTAAGGCACCATGTGTAGTGGGGATGCCCATGGGCTGTTGGAGTGCCTGACGATGCCCAGCTGCTCCAAGTTGGCAAACTCCTCGCGTGTGCTGGCCAGTTTAGCCGCGTCCAGGTGCCGAGGTCGCGCAAACACCGGTGGGCCTTTTCCATTCATCTTCTACCGCTTTTCCGGAGGTCCGGGTCGCGGAAGCAGCAGTTCAAGCAGAGAAGCCCAGACTTCCCTCTCCCCAGCCACCTGCTCCAGCTCTTCAGAGAGGATACCAAGGCGTTCCCAGACCAGCTGGAAGACATAGTCTCTCCACCGAGTCCTGGGTCTGCCCCGGGGTCTCCTCCCAGTGGGACGTGCCTGAAACACCTCAAGTGGGAGGCGTCCAGGAGGCATCCTAATCAGATGTCCATACCACCTCAACTGACTCCTTTCAATGTGGAGGAGCAGCGGTTCTACTCTGAGCTTCTCCCGGATGACTGAGCTCCTCACCCTATCTCTGAGGGTGAGTCCAGCAATCCTACGGAGAAAGCTCATTTCAGCCGCTTGTATCCGTGATCTTGTTCTTTCGGTCATTACCCAAAGCTCTTGACCATAGGTGAGAGTAGGAACGTAGATTGACTAGTAAATCGACAGCTTTGCCTTAGAACTAAGCTCCCTCTTGACCACAACAGACCGGTACAACGTCCGCATCACTGCAGATGCTGCTCCAATCCGTCTGTCAATCTCTCGCTCCATTTTCCCCTCACTCGTGATCAAGACCCCAAGATACTTAAACTCCTCCACTTGGGGCAGGAGCCTGTCCCCAACCCGGAGAGGACAATTCACCTTTTTCCGGCTGAGGACCATGGACTCAGACTTGGAGGTGCTGATTCTCATCCCAGCCACTTCACACTCAGCGGCAAACCGTCCCAGCAAGAGCTGTAGGTCATTGCTGGATGAAGCCAACAGGACAACATCATCTGCAAACAACAGAGATGAGATCCTGTGGTCACCAAGCATGGCACCCTCCATTCCCTGGCTGCGCCTAGAAATCCTGTCCATAAAAATTATGAACAGGATCGGTGACAAAGGGCAGCCCTGGCAGAGTCCAACTCACTGGGAATGAATCCGACCGAGTGTTGGCAATACGAACCAAACTCTCACAACGGTCGTACAGAGACCGAATAGCTTGTAACAACAAGCCCGATACCCCATACTCCCGAAGCGGTGGGCCTTTTATGGTTATGAAATGTTCTACCCCTTGTTTGGTTACCGTAGCCGAAAAAGTTGGGACCGTGAGAGCTGGGAACTGTGTAAGTAAATGCTGGCACTTACGCCCTGGAGCTATAATGTTAGCCCGTGTTGTTGACCCAGCTCCCCGAGCTGTGCAGGGCAGGGTGGTGAAAGAAACAGTGTCCACTAAACGTCTGTTGGCAACATCAACTAACAACCCATAAGCACATAAAAATTCTGCACCTAAAATGGGGGCAGTGCACGCAGCTTCCACAAAGTCCCACTGATAATTGCGTCCATGCAAGCATATCGTCAGCGTCCGTTCGCCAAACGTCCTGATGGTGGATCCGTTGGTGGCCGTGAGCTCGGGACCGCTGCCTCCTGCCAACCTGTCTGCACTGACCGGCAGGATGAGGCTCTTCTGGGAGCTAGAGTCCACCAAAAACCGTCTCCCCGAACACGCGTCTGTGATAAAAAGCATCTTGTTCCTATCGCCAGTAGTTGCAGCTGCTACTGACTGCTGGCTGTGCCGTGCTCCCACCTTCTTGAATTGGCACAGTGGTAGACAGTGTTGGGCATCTCAGCCGAAACGGTGATGATAGAAATAGATCGCCCCATTCCTGTGTCTCTTGGCATCCGTCCCGGCTACCATCAACGGCTCCTCAACCTCGCTGGAGTCCCTCATGGATGCCAGTGCCGCTGCATGCACGCTGAGAGCTCTGGTTGCTAAAATGATGTAGTTCGCTTCCTGCGCCAGGGCTCGGCAGTCCTTGGTCACCAGCCGCGGTGAGTTGGCCAGGATCACCCTCGCTGTAGCAGGTAGGTTCCTGGGGAACAGGTGGGCGAACAGGAAAGATTCGCCGTTCTTCCCCCTCAGCGCCAACATGCTCTCCATAAGCTCCACGGCTGATCTGTCACCTAACTCTAAACATGTTGGGAGTCTCTCTGCCCTCTCACTGTCAGACAGGGTATAACGCTGGAGTAGCATCCTTTTGAGCGCTTCATATTTCCCTTGAGTCGGCGGCTCCTGGATCAGGATCGTTACCTGTTGCGTGGTGCGCACATCCAGTGCAGCGGCCACATGGTAATATTTTGTGTTGTCCGTTGTGATCCCGCGGAGTGCAAACTGGGCTTCTATATGCAAGAACCACGTGGTCAGGTTGTGAAGGCAGAAGTCTGGGAGCTTGACTGTGACAGCGCATGCGGCGCTGGTGTTCTTCCTCTGGGTAGTCTCCGGGGCAGTGCTCGGCTTGCTCTCCATGGCACGTCTTGGGGTCACCAATGTGGAAAAAGAAAGCAGATGAGGCACCGAGCTGGACAACACATGAACTTTATTCTTCTTCCAACATCAAGTACAGGAAATACTCTGGGTCCGTGTGTGCCTCCTTTTTATAACCTTTATTTCTGCACCATGAGACCCAGGGAGTCAAACACAATACTTTCAGTGCACAAAGACATGTGTGGCACATTAACATAATAACCCCCTCTCTTCCTCTCGCGACTCCTGTGTCTTCCGAACTCCCTGGGGAGCGGATAGTCCTTTCCGATATGTCTGAGACCCCCCCCCCCCCCCCCCGGTGCCACTTCCTCCTTTAGTCCTTTGTTCAATCTTTCTCCCGGCTTCCAACTCTGGGTGGAGAACCCCCCTCATGGTGCCACCACAAAATAAAATAAATTGGAGAGCCTAAAATGAAGACTGCTCTGCCCCTGATTGAGTCGGTCAGTTTTCACGTGTCACCCTGCCCCACCCCCAGAGGCTCACACGTGGGATGTTGTCTGTGTAATGAGCTTTGGTTTGAAAACGACCAATACAAACAATGGCTAGAACAAGGACCAACTCTGGTAGTATCTGTCTGCAACAAAGGTTGTTGGCTACAGCTTTTCATAATGGGAGAGTCTGCATTCTGGAGGCACATGAAAAGTAAGTCTTAGCATGTGGAGTGTGTAAATGAAGAGGCATATTCATTTCAGACGATTTATTACACGCTCACATCTCACAAGCAAAGAACAGACTGACTGGTTACATCAAGCATTCCTCTCTCTATATCAAGTCACACTTCACAAGGTTCAAGGCACTTCCTCATAAACAGCATGACATCTACACTACACTTCATTCAACCCCCTCTCACCCACTTGGGCATTGTTCTCCCATGTGTATTCATTGTCTCTGTCTAAGGTGTGAAATAACCTGAGGCCCACACCGCCCCCACCCCCAGCATCTTAGATGGAACAATAGAACATCAGTCCACATGCTGTTTCAGCTTCAGTCTCCTCCCATATCTTCTGTAACTGGGGTTTACTGCCTCCGTGGCACTGCTGTGCCGGTGGGAGGCTGCTGGGAGTGTGTCCGACTGTGGGTGAGCCGTGGAGGGGGGGGGGGGGGGGTTCACTCTGTCCGTGTGGCTGCTCTGATGAATCGTTCCCCTTGGGAGATCTCCGTGGGGGTCTTCCACGCCGAGGGGCCCTCACCAGCAGCACTTGCTCATCCGCCACTACAAAAGCAGGTTTGAGTCTGTCTATGCCAATTCTCTCCCGTCTACCCCCCAAGTCTAGCACAAAATGCTTATCCCCTGTTTCCAACACTCTGAACGGTCCATCATAGGGTGGGCGCAATGGAGGGCGGTGGGCGTCGTGTCTGACGAACACGAACTCCGCGTTCTTCAAAGTTTTACGCACAAAGGCGCGTGGAAAACTGTGGTGGGCAGGGCCCGGCAACGTGCCTGTGTTTGTGCTACGCTGCAAAAGTTGAGACGGGGAGCTGCCCGGCGCGGGATTGTCCGGTAGAAATTCCCCGGGCAGCCGTAGGGGCTGCGCAAAAACGAGCTCTGCCGGGGAAGCTTCCAAATCCTCTTTTGGCGCGGAGCGCAACCCCAATAAAACCCACGGCAGCCTGCCTACCCAATTTGCATCCGTCAGTGAAGCCCTGAGTGCTGCTTTCAGTGATCTATGAAAACGCTCGCATAAACCATTGGCCTGTGGGTTGTACGCGGTTGTGCGATGAATTGCAGCACCCAGGCTGCGGGCCATCGCTGACCAGAGGTCGGAAACAAATTGCAGGCCCCTGAATCCGACGGGACTCCAAAACACGCCACCCATGTTGTTAAAAAAGCGCGTGCTACATCCGCAGACATGGTTGCTGCCAGCAGGACTGCTTCTGGCCAGCGCATGGTGCGGTCCACCACTGTCAGGAGGTGCGTGCACCCCTGTGATGGCGGGAGGGGGCCCACGAGGTCAACGTGCACATGGTCGAACCTCTTAGCCGGTACCGAAAACGGCTCCAAGGGAGCCTTCGTGTGCCTGTGTACCTTGGCTCGTTGGCACGCCACGCCACGCAGGTTGCAGCCCACTCTTTTACTTGTTTGCGTAGGCTCGGCCACACAAACTTCTCTCCCACCATTTTGACTGACGCGCGCACTCCTGGGTGTGCCAGAGTGTGAACCGACTCAAACACGCAGCGGCGCCACGCGACCAGGACTACCGGACGCGGGCGCCCCGTGGAGATGTCGCAGATTGAGGGGGGCCACCATCTTGCAGCACCCTGCTCTCCAGCCTTAACCCTGTTGGTCCAGACTGGAGCACGCGCACGTCTGCATCGCTAATCTGCTCCGCGGCCATTGCTGCGTAATCTATCCCCACGTAGACTGGGGCCACCACGGCGCACGAGAGGCAGTCCGCCACCACATTCAGTTTACCCGACACATGCTGAATATCGGTAGTAAACTCTGAGATTGCGGCCAGCTGTCTCTGCTGCCGGCCCGACCACGGTTCTGAAACCTTGGCCATCGCGAACGTTAGTGGCTTGTGGTCTACGAACGCGGTGAAGCTGCGCCCTTCCAGTCAGAACTGGAAGTGGCGTATGGCCAGATGGTGAGCCAGCAACTCTCTGTCGAACACGCTGTATTTACGTTCGCTGTCGCGCAAAGTTCTGCTGAAAAATGCGAGCGGCTGCCAAGCCCCGGCAACGCGCTGCTCCACAACCGCCCCTATGGCCACGTCTGAAGCGTCGGTGGTGAGCGCTATCCGGGCCGTCGGGTCCGGATGTGCCAGCAGTGCAGCGTTTGCCAGGGCTGCTTTAACTTCCGAGAACGCCCGCTCTCGCTCCGGGGTCCATTCGACTCCATCCGCGGGTTTCTGTCTCTTGAGCGCGGCGTACAATGGTTGCATGAGCCGCGCTGCGCGAGGAGGGAAAGTTATAAAAATTCACATCCCCCAAAATTCCTGCAGCGCCCTGACCATCTGAGGCCGGGAAAATCTGCCACGGCGCACACTTTGTCGGGCAACGGGATCGCTCCTTCCGGAGAGACGCTGTGCCCCAAAAAATTAATCTCTGTCACGCCGAACTGGCATTTCGCCGGGTTGATTATCAACCCGTGCTCCTCCAGCCTCCGGAAAACCGTCCTGAGGTGGGTTTCGTGTTTGTCTTCGGACGTACTGGCTACCAGGATATTGTCCAGGTAGACGAACACGAACGGGAGGTCACGCAGCACTGCATCCATCATGCGATGGAACGTCTATGGTACGCCTTTTAACCCAAATGGCATGCGCAGGAACTTGAATAAACTGAACGGAGTTATTACCGCTGTTTTGGGTACATCCTCCGCGCGCACTGGGACCTGGTGGTAACCGCGGACCAGGTCTATTTTAGAAAAAACGCACGCTCCGGCGAGGTGAACGGAAAAATCCTGTATGTGGGGAATTGGGTAGCGGTCGTGTGCTGTGGCATTGTTCAACCTGCGGAAATCACCGCATGGTCGCCACTATCCCTCAGCCTTAGGGACCATGTGTAGCGGGGATGCCCATGGGCTGTTTGATCGCCTGATGATGCCCAATTTTTCCAGGTTGGCGAACTCCTCGCGCGCTATGGCCAGTTTAGCTGCGTCCAAGCGCTGAGGTCTTGCAAAAACGGGCGGCCCGGTGGTGGTGATAAAGTGCTCCACCCCGTGTTTAGCGATTGGCCGCCGAAAACATCGGGACCGTGAGTGCTGGGAACTGAGTGAGCAGTGCGTGGAACTTACTGCCTGGAGCTGTGACACTGGCTTGTGCTGTTGGCCGGGTCCCTCGAGCTATACAGGGGAGAGAGTCAAAGGACAGTGCATTAACCAGGCGCCTGTTAGCAACATCCACAAGTAAACCATATGCACACAGAAAATCAGTGCCCAGGAGCGGGCAACACAGTGCTGCTATGATAAAAGTCCACTCATACGAGCGGCCATGTAGAGATAAGGTCAGTGTTCTCTCACCGAACGTCTTAATCTCCGAGCCATTTACTGCGACCATTCCGGGGCCACTAGGTCCTGCCAGCCGGTCAGCATAGGACGGCAGGATGACGCTCTTCTGGGCTTCGATGTCGACGAGGAAGCGTCTCCCCGAGCGCGAGTCCGTCACGTAGAGCAGCTTGTTCTCGTCACTGGCGGTCGCAGCTGCTACTGACTGCCGGCCTTGGCGTTTCCCGAGCGCTTGAAGTGGCATGGTGGCGCGCATCTGCACGCATTCCCTCCGAAGCAGCGGTGGTAGAAGCAGAGTGTGTCTTTCTGGCGCTCCTTGGCCCCCGTTGCCGCTACCGTCGGTGGCTCCTCGCCTCCCCTGGTCGTCTCGCTGGGCTCCGCTGCTGCCGCATTGACTGTGATTGCCCTGGTGGTGAGGATGATCCGGTCTGCCTCCTGGGCTAGCGCACGGTAGTCTCGCGCTGCCAGCAACGGCGAATTGGCCAGAACCGCTCTTGCTTCTGTTGGCAGGTTCCAGAGGAAAAGGTGGGCAAACAGAAAGTGCCCGTCGCCCGTGCCCATCAACACCAGCATCTTCTCCATCAGGTCTACGGCCGACCCATCTCCTAACTCGGTCCGCGCCAGGAGCCTCTTCGCTCTCTCACATTCCGAGAGCGTGTATCGCCGGATGAGCGCAGCCTTGAGCGCCTCATATTTGCTGCTGGCTGGTGGCTGATCGAGCAGGCTCGCTACCTGCTGGGCTGTGCGGGAGTCCAGCGCTGCTACCACATGGTAGAACTTGGTGTCGTCTGCTGTTACTCCCCGGAGGGCGAACTGGGCCTCGGTGTGGTGGAACCAAGAGCGCGGGTTGTGCTGCCAGAAATCCAGTAGCTTGAATGAAACTGCACACGCGTTGCTGGGGGTTCCAGTCCTGGCTGTCTGCAGGTTGGCTTCAGCGTCTCTGGGGCTTCCCAACCGGGCCGGCTCCGGGGTTCTTGCCTCGTGTTCCATAATACATCTTGGGTCACCAGTGTGGAGTGTGTAAATGAAGAGGCATATTCATTTCAGACGATTTATTACACACATCTCACAAGCAAAGAACAGACTGACTGGTTACATCAAGCATTCCTCTCTCTATATCAAGTCACACTTCACAAGGTTCAAGGCACTTCCTCATAAACAGCATGACATCTACACTACACTTCATTCAACCCCCTCTCACCCACTTGGGCATTGTTCTCCCATGTGTATTCATTGTCTCTGTCTAAGGTGTGAAATAACCTGAGGCCCACAAGCAGAGAATTTTCAGAGAATTAATGCTAATTTTTATATGCCGACATTGACTTGTTAATTTGCAGACTTAATGATGGAAGTGCATTCTGCCCGATACATTTGCTGTGGTAGTACTACATGTTTGTTGTAGTACTCTTATATGAAATGTGCCGTAAACGTAACCAGCATTACTTATTAGTTACTGTACTGTTAGTAACTTCTCACTACTGATAATTTTAAAAAATCGATAGGCTAGCCTTATACACAGAGGTTCGTGGACTATTGAGAAACTGTGCTCAATTAAAAGAAGCATTACATTATTATTAATTACTGAAATATATGAAGAGCCATCAAAATGATTTGTATAAGAGTAGGAAAGTATCAAGTAAAAAGGTACTTGAATAATAAAAACTTCACTGTCACGAATTTGAGGTTTTTGTTTTAATTTTGCAATTTCTTGTAAATTAACTTTTTCCCCCTCATAAATAGAAGTGTTTTTTTTCACATAATTTAATTTATTCCATGTAAATTTGCAACTTTTTTGAACTGATAAAGCTTGACTTTTTCTATGTGCATGTGAGTTTTTCTTCTCATAAAGTTGTAATTTTTTTCTCAAATTGGAGGCATTTTTCTTGTAAATCTGAGACTTTTCTCCTAAATTTTCAACACTTTTTCCTTATCTTATGCAACTAAGTCTGAATAGAAGAGTAATTTCAACACAGTCGATGAAACAAGCCTTCAGTGTCTTAATTAGAGGTTATCATTTATGTGTGCACCATTTTACAGGGTGTACATTAAATAGTGAATAGACAAATAATATCAATGCAACAGTAGATAAAATAATTCTTTAGGTTTTTCTATAAAAGAATATCAGACAGGTGCATGTGCACTGTCATAGTCTTTTTGATTTGAAATGAAATGACAGCTGCAGTCATTTGGCTCAAAATCTCTCCCATTTGGTGCTACTACGGTCCGTGGCTGTTTTACTGTATGTCATGTTATTAGCATGAGGAGATTAAACACTATAATTTTGGGCCTCAACAATAATCCGTACAGCAACATAGATGATTGATAAATATAATTTCCTGCATGATATTTAGGATAATACTTATCCACAGACTATGAGTCAAACATTTGGACATATCTACTCCTTCAGAATGGTGTGTTCTTGTGGAGTTAATATAAAGTGAACTATGTAATGAGTTTATGCAGTAAAATCTCTGAAATGTCTGCTTGTAATTCATCTTTTGATCTAACCAAAAGGTGAATTATGGAACTGTGTTTTTTGCACTATTTTATTTTTCACAAGTTTGTCTTAATTTGTGTAATAATCAGGCAATTACCAACCCCAGAAAACTAATTTTAATAGGATTTTCTCTAAAGAACTAGTTAAAAATGAAGCAGTGTTAATTTCATCAACTAAAATTGTTTTATCAACTAAAACTAGAAAGTAAACAAAAATTACCATTTTTACACATTTCTGTTGATGCCTAATTTTGGTTGAGATTTAGTCTTATTTGGTCTTAATCATACATTCATTTTAGTCTGTTCATTATCAGTGGGGGGTTTTTCCACAATATTTTTTATTGAACCTTTTTTTTTTTACAAACATGGCACAAACAATCAAACACTAACACTAAAGTAATTTAAAAATAAAAAAACCCACTAACTACAACCAAAAAAAAATGTACTAAAAACACCAACAACCATTAACAAAGGCAAATCAACAACAATGCTCCTCTGTTTAGTCTAGGTAATCTATTACATAAGAATACATATTATACATTCACCAATTTAGAATTTGCAAGGTCCACACATATCATTCACCTTCTTCTTCAGAAGTTATGTTTAATTTCTTTACATAATCAATGAAAGGTCTCCATATATTCTCAAACACATTTTCCTTTGATTTCAGTGTGTATGTTATTCTTTCTAGTGGAAGGTTTGTTAACATCTGTCTTAACCACTGAGTCACATCTGGTCTATGAGTCTTTTTCCACAGTAGTGCAATACATTTTTTGGCATTAAGCAAACCGAGGTCTATGAATGCTCTTTCACTCTTATTAAAGTTATGTTTTTCTGGATACAGACCCAACAAAAACAGTTTAGGGTTCAATGTGAATTGTTTTGAAATTATTTTTTCAATTGTTACCCTCACCTCTTCCCAAAACATTCTAATTTTTCTACATTCCCATAAACAGTGAAATAGGGTTCCTTTACTTTCCATACATTTTGTGCATGTATCTGGTATGTTTTTGTTATAACTCCACTGGTGTAACATACATCCACATTAACCATTTAAAATGTATCAGTTTAAGATGTACATTTATTGATTTGGTTTGAGCTTCTGCACAAGCCAATTCCCATTGTTCCTCTGAAATTTCAATTTGCAGGTCTTCTTTCCAATAATTCAGTCTTTTCTGTGAGTTTTCACTTGAGAATAGTGTCAATGAGTTATAAAACTCTGAAATAATACCCTTTCTCTTACTATCTTTCGTCAAAATTTTTTCCAAGGATGAATAAGTAGGTCGGGTGAGAGCATTATTTTGATTTGATCGAATAAAATTTCTAAGCTGAAGGTATTTAAAAAAATGTGTTCTATTAAGATTGAATTTAATCCTCAGTTCTTCAAAAGACATTATGTTATCTGAACATGACAAATATAAGTCTTGAATCTTTTGAATCCCTTTTAAATTCCATACTTTAAATACAGCATCCACTCTCCCTGGTTTAAAATATTGATTACCCCATATTGGGCTAAATTGTGACAATAAGTGTGGTTCTTTTAAATATTTTTTGGTTTCACACCATATTTTGATCATGTGCTTTACAATTGGATTTTTAACTTGTTTCTGTAATTTTTTAGCTGAGACTGAGTATATGAATAAGGGAAGAGGTAGAGGTAAATTGTATGATTCCATTTCAGTCCAGTGAGGAGGATCATTTGATGAAAAATATTATGTAGACCTCAGTTGTGCTGACCAGTAATACAACATAGTTTGGACATTTCAGACCTCCACGATCAAATGGTAAATATAGTAAGGACAAACGTAATCTAGCCTTCCTATTGTTCCATATAAATTCCACTAACTTTTTTTAATTCTTGAGAATAGATCTGTAGGTGGTGGTAAAGGAATGTATTGAAATGAATAAAGTATTTTTGGTAAGATATTACTTTTAAGTATATTAATTCTCCCAATCATCAACATTGGTAGTGACATCAATCTCTGAAGTAACACATTAATATCTGTCATTAAAGCTTCATAGTTGGCACTGGCGACTGATTCTAGCTTAGGCAAAATTTGAATTCCTAAATATTTAAACTGATTTACAACATTGAATTGATTTACCTCAGGAGCTGGGTGATTTCTCTGGGTCTCATTTAGCATTAATATTGAAGATTTTGTTGTATTTATTTTATATCCTGATATTTCCCCAAAGTTCCTTATTAAATTTAACAAAGGTCGGAATTCATTTTTTTAAAATTCGACATAAACAAAATTATGTCATCGGCATACAGGGAGATTTTATGTTCTGTTGGTCTGATTTTAGTTCCATATATTTGTGGATGTAAACGTACTGCCATCGCTAAAGGTTCAATTGCCATAGTAAACAATAAGGGTGAAAGTGGACAGCCTTGTCAACATCCTCTATTGATTTTGAGATATTGCTGTTTGTTAGGATTTCTGCTGTAACATTATTGTATATTATCTGGACCCATTTTATGAAATTATTTCCAAATCCAAACCTTTGTAGGACTTCAAAAAGATAGGGCCATTCGACCCTATCAAAGGCCTTTTCGGCGTCCAATGATAGGAGAGCTGTATCCGGTCATTATCAGTGGTTTTAGTCTAGTTTTAGTCCACAAAAATTCAGCTGACTAAATAAACACTGACTTGAAGGTACTAACTAACTAACTAACCTGCACTTATATAGCGCTTTTCTAGTCACAAAGACCACTCATCACTAGTACTAACCCTCTATTCTAAGGGCCTATAGGAAACAGATATCTAGGGACAATTTAGAACAGCCAGTTAACCTAACATGCATGTCTTCGGATTGTGGGAGGAAACCAGAGCCCCCGGAGTAAACCCATGCAGCACAGGGAGAACATGCAAACTCCACACAGAAAGGTTCCAACCCCTGCCAGCCTGGGGATTTGAACCAGGAACCTTCTAGCTGTAAGGCAACAGTGCTAACCACTGCACCACCGTGCTGCCCACTAACTAACTAACTAACTAACTAACCTGCACTTATATAGCGCTTTTCTAGTCACAAAGACCACTCAAAGCGCTTTCATTAATACTAACCCTCTATTCTAAGGGCCTATAGGAAACAGATATCTAGGGACAATTTAGAACAGCCAATTAACCTAACATGCATGTCTTTGGCATGTGGGAGGAAACCGGAGAAATCCCGGAGTAAACCCACGCAACACGGGGAGAACATGCAAACTCCACACAGATCACTGTTGGTCGGGGGCTGGGATCGAACCCACGATCCCACGATCCCCACAATCCCCCGGCCAAGGGTAAACTGTGCTGCCGCAGTGCTAACCACTGCGCCACCGTGCAGCCCCACTAGTCAAGTAATATCTGATTTTTGGAGTTAATTACACATGTGGACAAAATTGTTGGTACCCCTCTGTTAATGAAAGAAAAACCCGCAATGGTCACAGAAATAACTTGAATCTGACAAAAGTGGTAATAAATAAAAATTCTATGAAAATTAACCAATGAAAATCAGACAGTGCTTTTGAATTGTGGTTAAACAGAATTATTTTAAAAAACAAACTCATGAAACAGGCCTGGACAAAAATGATGGTACCCCTAGAAAAGATTGAAAATAATGTGACCATAGGGACATGTTCAACCAAGATGTGTCCTCTAATTAAAATCACAGGTATCTACAAACTTGTAATCAGTCAGTCGGCCTATTTAAAGGGTGACAAGTAGTCACTGTGCTGTTTGGTGACATGGTGTGTATCACACTAAACATGGACCAGAGGAAGCAAAGGAGAGAGTTGTCTCAGGAGATTAGAAAGAAAATTATAGACAAGCATGTTAAAGGTAAAGGCTATAAGACCATCTCCAAGCAGCTTGATGTTCCTGTGACTACAGTTGCACATATTATTCAGAAATTTAAGATCCACGGGACTGTAGCCAACCTCCCTGGACGTGGCCGCAGGAGGAAACTTGATGAAAAATGGAAGAGACGGATAATACGAATGCTAACAAAAGAGCCCAGAACAACCTCTAAATACATTCATGGTCAACTCCAAGGTCAAGGTACATCAGTGTCAGATCGCACCATCTGTCGTTGTTTGAGCCAAAGTGGACTTCATGGGAAACGACCAAGGAGGACACCATTGTTGAAAACAAATCATAAAAAAGCCAGACTGGAATTTGGTAAACTGCATGTTGACGAGCCACAAAGCTTCTGGGAGAATGTCCTATGGACAGACAAGACAAAACTGGAACTTTTTGGCAAGGCACATCAGTGCTATGTTCACAGACACAAAAATGAAGCATACCAAGAAAAGAACACTGTCCCTACTGTGAAACATGGAGGAGGTTCTGTTATGTTCTGGGGCTGCTTTGCTGCATCTGGCACAGGGTGCCTTGAATCTGTTCAGGATACAATGAAATCTCAAGACTATCAAGGTATTCTAGAGAGAAATGTGCTGCCCAGTGTCAGACAGCTTGGTCTCAGTTGCAGGTCATGGGTCTTGCAACAGGATAATGACCCAAAACACACAGCTAAAAACACCCAAGAATGGCTAAGAGCGAAACACTGGACTATTCTAAAGTGGCCTTCTATGAGCCCCGATCTAAATCCTATTGAACATCTGTGGAAGGAGCTGAAACATGCCGTCTGGAGAAGGCACCCTTCAAACCTGAGACAACTGGAGCAGTTTGCTCATGAGGAGTGGGCCAAAATACCTGCTGAGAGGTGCAGAAGTCTCATTGACAGTTACAGAAATCGTTTGATTGCAGTGATTGCCTCAAAAGGTTGTGCAACAAAATATTAAGTTAAGGGTACCATTATTTTTGTCCAGGCCTGTTTCATGAGTTTTTTTTTTTAATAATTCTGTTGAACCACAATTCAAAAGCATTGTCTGATTTTCATTGGTTAATTTTCATAGAATTTTTATTTATTACCACTTTTGTCAGATTCAAGTTATTTCTGTGACCATTGTGGGTTTTTCTTTCATAAACAGAGGGGTACCAACAATTTTGTCCACAGCTGTATTTGTCTCAGGTTAGATGACAGCAAAGTCTGCTGTTTTACTTGTTTTTTATCGTGCTATTATGAAGACACAATTTTTATACTCCTGTCTCTAAAGACGGGACGTATTATGGTGTGATGATCTCTGTCTGCACAACTCCGATTAACTCCTCCCACAGTTTCAAACTGGGATATTTTTATTTCACACAGTGTTTGTACATGTATTGAAGACGTTCGTATTGTAGGGGGTTAAATGTTTTTCTGAATTTGTTCCACTTGTAGAGGATGACTTTCACAAACGAGACTGAGTTTATTTCTCAGGGTTGGTTTATTGCAAGGTCACATCCTCTAACAAGAACAGGATCTCAGGAAAAAGAGGCAGAGCAATCATCCAACACAGCTCTTATAGTCCCACCAGACACAAATCCCCCCACATCAAATCACACACCCCCAACCCACAGTCTTAGGTAAACATCCAGCGCCCGAGGCTCCTTGGCATCTCCATTGTCCTCTGACCCTCTAGCGTCTGGCGCTCCTGCTGGGGCATTCTCTCCAGCTTCACCTCTCCTGCAAGGCCAACTTCACACCTCCCGTAGGTCCTCACAGGGTCAGGTCCTCTTTGGTCCTTAAGACGTGAAGCTTCTGGAATATGCACCGTCATTCCTTCTAGGTGAATGCGGGGGATATGAATACAATATATGCGCCTTAAATATGCGCCATATAACCCCCCCCCCCCAAACCTCTAAATAAGGACAAAGTGCACCCCAATATGCATAGCATCCTAACATAATACACAGAACAGCAAAAATGAGCACAACACATCACACTTCCGGCTGCTTGGGCTTCAATCGCCTGCCATATCTGCTGTAAGCCGGTTTCGACCTTCCAGTAGCCGCTTCTTGCATCTGTGAATTAGAGTCGTTAGCACATCCTTGTGAAAGCTCAGCAGAGTGTCTCCCCGGCGGCCTGCCGCGGCGGGGGGCCCTGGCCAACTGCACTTGTTCATCAGCTAACACAAAAGCGGGTTTGAGTCTGTTAATGCAGACTAATTCCCTCCTGTCTCCCAAATCGAGTAAAAAATGCTTTTCCCCGGTTTCTAACACTCTGAACGGTCCATCATAAGGTGGTCTTAAACCTAACCTCTGTGCGTCGTGTCTAACAAAGACGAATTCTGCATTCTTTAAGGCTTTAGGCATGAAAACGCGTGGGAAACTGTGATGAATTGGGCCGGGGAGGGTGTTTGATCCCGCGTCGCTCTGCAGCAGCTGAGCGGGGGGGCGATCTGGTGCGGGGTTCTCAGGAAGGAATTCTCCCGGTAACCGGAGAGGTTGGGCGAAGACTAGCTCGGCCGGAGAGGCTTGCAAATCTTCCTTAGGTGCTGAACGCAACCCTAATAAAACCCATGGAAGTTTATCAACCCAATTGGTGTCCGTGAGAGCCGCTCTGAGTGCTGCTTTCAATGACCGGTGAAAGCGTTCGCACAAACCGTTGGCCTGGGGGTTATATGCAGTTGTGCGATGAATTTTCACCCCCAGGCTGAGTGCCATGGATGACCAGAGCTCGGAAACAAATTGGGGTCCTCTGTCAGACGTTATGTCCGACGGGACTCCAAAGCGCGCCACCCAAGCCGTTAAAAAAAGCGCGCGCAATGTCTGCTGCTGTGGTTGACGCCAGGGGGACCGCCTCTGGCCAGCGCGTAGTGCGATCCACCATAGTTAGAAGGTGTGTGAACCCCTGTGACAGCGGGAGGGGTCCCACCAAGTTGATATGCACGTGGTCGAAGCGTTTGGCTGGGATGTGAAAAGGTTCTAGAGGGGCCCGCGTGTGCTTGTATACCTTTGCTCTTTGACACGCTGCGCAGGCTGTGGCCCATTCTTTGACCTGTTTACGCAGTCCCGGCCAAACAAATTTCTCTCCCACCATTTTGATCGATGCGCAAACGCCCGGATGTGCCAGCGAATGTATTAAATCAAAAATGTGGCGATGCCACGCAGCTGGGACCACGGGGCGGGGGCGCCCCGTGGAGATATCACAGATTAGAGGGGGCATACCTCTTTGATGCACCCTGTGCTCCAGCCTTAGCCCTGTTGGCCCAGACTGGAGCGCGCGCACATCTGCATCATTAACCTGCTCGGCAGCCATGGCTGCATAATCTAACCCAACGCAGACCGGGGCTGCGAGCGCTTCCGCGCCGCGAGCCTGGCCTGTGTCTACAGCCGCCGAGCCTGCCCCCTGGGGGCCTGGCATTGGAACTGCGCGCGAGGGGCAATCTGCCACTACATTGTGTTTGCCCGCCACGTGTTGAATGTCGGTGGTAAACTCCGAAATCGCAACCAGCTGTCTCTGTTGTCGGCCCGACCAAGGCTCTGAAATTTTAGCCATTGCAAATGTTAATGGTTTGTGGTCTACAAACGCGGTGAAACGGCGCCCTTCCAACCAGAACTGGAAGTGGCGGATGGCCAAATGCAGGGCTAAAAGCTCCCTATCAAATGCGCTGTATTTACGCTCGTTATCGTGCAATGTTTTGCTGAAAAACGCAAGTGGTTGCCAGCTCCCTGCTACCAGTTGCTCGACAACCGCCCCCACTGCCACGTCGGAAGCGTCTGTGGTTAGCGCCATGCGAGCTGCTGGCACCGGGTGTGCCAATAATGCAGCGTTCGTGAGGGTCGATTTGACCTGGGAGAAAGCGCGCTCCCGGTCCGGGGACCACTCGACTTTAGTTGCAGGTTTTTGCTTCTTTAGTGCTGCGTACAATGGGTGCATGAGCTGTGCCGCGTTGGGGAGGAAGCGGTTATAAAAATTGACCATCCCCCAAAATTCTTACAGTGCTTTAACTGTCTGCGGTTGGGGGAAATCCGTTATCGTGCGCACTTTATCAGGCAGCGAGACCGCGCCTTCTGGAGACACGTGGTGCCCCAAAAAATCGATTTGCGCTACCCCGAATTGGCATTTCGCTGGGTTAATTATCAGCCCGTGTTCTGTCAGCCTCTGAAAAACGGCTGTGAGGTGGCGTTCGTGTTCGACTTCGGATGCACTGGCTACCAAAATATCATCCAAATAGGCGAACACGAAAGGGAGGCCGCGCAATACTGCATCCATCATGCGTTGGAACGTCTGAGCGGCGCCTTTGAGGCCGAAAGGCATGCGCAAAAACTCGAAAAGCCCGAAAGGGGTTATAACTGCCGTTTTGGGTATGTCTTGCGCGCGGACTGGGACTTGGTGATAACCGCGCACCAAATCTATTTTGGAAAAGATGCGCGCCCCCGCCAAATGTGCCGAAAAATCCTGGATTTGCGGAATCGGGTAGCGGTCGCGTGCTGAAGCATTATTTAATCTGCGGAAATCACCGCAAGGGCACCACGAGCCGTCAGCCTTGGGGACCATATGCAGGGGTGATGACCAAGGGCTGTTAGAGCGTCTAACAATGCCCAGTTTTTCCAAGTTGGCGAATTCCTCGCGCGCGATGGCCAGTTTAGCTGGGTCCAGGCGCCGAGCTTTTGCAAAAACAGGGGGGCCAGAGGTAGTTATGAAATGCTCGACCCCGTGTTTGGCAACCGACGCTGAAAATGTTGGGACCGTGAGTGCTGGAAACTGATTGAGTAGTGCATGAAACTTACCACCCGCAGCTGTGACATTGGGATGTGCAGAAGGCAGGGCCACCCGAGCTGTACAGGAGATAGAGTGGAAAGACAGTGCATTTACAATACGTCTATTAGTAAGATCAACCAATAAACTGTTTGAGCATAAAAAGTCAGCACCTAGCATGTTGTTGCTAACTGCAGCTACAACGAAGGTCCACTCGAAGGTGCGGCCGTGGAGGGATAGGAGGAGCGTCTTCTCCCCATAGGTTTTGATCGTGGAGCCATTTGCCGCTAACACCAAGGGTCCGCTGGCAGGCGTCAGCAGGTCCGCGTAGGAAGGCTTGACAAAACTCAGCTGGGAGCCTGTATCCACCAGGAATTCCTTCCCTGAATTTGCGTCTGTCCTGAAAAGCAGCTTGTTCTTCGCGCCGAGAGTCGCAGCTGCTACCGGCTCTCGGTCTTGGCGTTTCCCTGGCGCTTGTATCGGCACGGTGGGATGCATCTGCGCGCTCTCCCGGTGAAGCGTCGATGGTAGAAACAGAGAGTGTTGTCAGCTCCGCTTCTCCTGGCCTCTGCCGCTGCTGACATCAGTGGGTCCGGTGCTGCAGCGTCTGGTCTCCCCTCGTCTTGCGGGGGTGCGTTCAGCTCTGCTGCTGCCGTCGTGGCTGCGTGCCGTCTATGGGCGTCGACGAGCCGCTGCAGCTCCTGGCCCAGCTCGTGGTAGTCACGGTTGTTGAGTAGCTGTGATCTGGCCAGGGTGACTCTCACTGCTGGCGGTAGCATTCTGAGAAAGAGGTGGGCGAAGATAAAGCTGTCGTCATCTTCGCCTCTCAGGCTCATCATCTTCGCCATCAGATCTGCCGGCCTGTCTGCTTCCCCTTCTGTCAGCGCCAGGAGCTTCTCTGCTCGCTATCCCAGCGAGGGAGTGAAGGCTCGAATGAGGGCAGCTTTCAGTGCGCCATACTTGTCGTCTTGGGGCGGGTGGTTGGTCAGGCTCTCCACCCGCTGCACTGTGAGGCTGTCCAGCTTCGCGACGACATGGTAGAACCTCGTTGCGTCCACTGAGATTCCCCGAAGGTGGAACTGCGCCTCCACAGTGGTAAACCAGGAGCGCGGGTTATGTTGCCAGAAATCGGGCAGCTGTAGTGTGGTAGCTGCGTTAACCCGGTTGGCCCCTGAAGAGTCCGGTGCGGAAAAACCGTCGCCACCGGCCATGGTTTGTCGTAGGTCACCAGTGTAGAGGATGACTTTCACAAACGAGACTGAGTTTATTTCTCAGGGTTGGTTTATTGCAAGGTCACATCCTCTAACAAGAACAGGATCTCAGGAAAAAGAGGCAGAGCAATCATCCAACACAGCTCTTATAGTCCCACCAGACACAAATCCCCCCACATCAAATCACACACCCCCAACCCACAGTCTTAGGTAAACATCCAGCGCCCGAGGCTCCTTGGCGTCTCCATTGTCCTCTGACCCTCTAGCATCTGGGGCTCCTGCTGGGGCATTCTCTCCAGCTTCACCTCTCCTGCAAGGCCAACTTCACACCTCCCGTAGGTCCTCACAGGGTCAGGTCCTCTTTGGTCCTTAAGACGTGAAGCTTCTGGAATATGCACCGTCATTCCTACTAGGTGAATGCGGGGGATATGAATACAATATATGCGCCTTAAATATGCGCCATATACTATGAATTTAGATTCTTGGCTTAAACCCCTTGTAGTGACATGGTTATTAATTTTTTTTACAGATGCAGTGAAAAAGTGTTTGACCCCTTCGTGATTTCTAATTTTTTTGTATGTTTGTCTCACTTAAATGTTTCACATCTTCAAACAAATTTAAATATTAGACAAAGATAACACAAGTAAATACAGCTTTTAAATGAAGGTGTTTATTTAGGGTAAAAAAAAATCCAAAACCTACATGGCCCTGTGTGGAAAAAGTGCCCCCCCCCCCCCGTTAAAACATAAATTAACTGTGGTTTATCACATCTTTGGAAAGCTGAGTTCAATTTCTCCAGCTACACCCAGGCCTGATTACTGCCACACCTGTTCTCAATCAAGAAATCACTTAAATAGGACCTTCCTGACAAAGTGAAGTAGACCAAAAGATCCTCCAAAGCTAGACAACATGCTGCAATCCAAAGAAATTCAGGAACAAATGAGAAACAAAGTAACTGAGATCTGTCAGTCTGGAAAAGGTTATAAAGCCATTTCTAAAGCTTTGGGACTCCAGCAAACCACAGTGAGAGCCATTATCCACAAATGATGAAAACATGGAACAGTGGTGTACCTTCCCAGGAGTGGCCGGCTCATCAAAAGTACCACAAGAGTGCAGCGATGACTCATCCAAGAGGTCACAAAAGACCCCACAACAACATCCAAAGAATTGCAGGCCTCACTTGCCTCAGTTAAGGTCAGTGTTCATGACTCCACCATAAGAAAGAGACTGGGCAGAAATGGCCTGCATGGCAGAGTTCCAAGACGAGAACCACTGCTGGGCAAAAAGAACATAAAGGCTCGTCTCAGTTTTGCCAGAAAACATCTTGATGATCCCCAAGACTTTTGGGAAAACACTGTATGGACTGACGAGACAATAGTTGAACTTTCTGGAAGGTGTGTGTCACATTACATCCGGCATAAAAGTAACACAGCATTTCAGAAAAGGAACATCATACCAACAGTAAAATATAGTGGTGGTAGTGTGATGGTCTGGAGCTGTTTTGCTGCTTCAGTACCTGGAAGACTTGCTGTGGTAAATGGAACCATGAATTCTGCTACCAAAAAATCCTGAAGGAGAATGTTCGGCCATCTGTTTGTGACCTCAAGCTGAAGCACACTTGGGTTCTACAGCAAGACAATGACCCAAAACACACCAGCAAGTCCACCTCTGAATGGCTTAAGAAAAACAAAATGAAGACTTTTGAGTTGCCTAGTCAAAGTCCTGACCTGAATCCAAGTGAGAAGCTGTGGCATGACCTTAAAAAAGGTGGTTCATGCTCGAAAACTCTCCAATGTGACTGAATTAAAACAATTCTGCACAGATGAGTGGGCCAAAATTCCTCCACAGTGCAGTAAAAGACTTATTGCCAGTTATCGCAAATGCTTGATTGCAGTTGTTGCTTCTGCTAAGGGTGGCCCAACCAGTTATTAGGTTTAGGGGCAATCACTTTTTCACACAGGGCCATGTAGGTTTGGATTTTTTTTCTCCCTTAATAATAAACACCTTCATTTAAAAACTGCATTTTGTGTTTACTTGTGTTATCTTTGTCCAATATTGAAATTTGTTTGATGATCTGAAACATTTAAGTGTGACAAACACAAAAAAAATGAGAAATCAGGAAGGGGCAAACACTTTTTCACACCACTGTACATGATTACAATAAATACAATGAAGAATTCTTTGTGTATCCTGTCATCACAATGTTGAAGGTACTGTCAGTCATTATAATTACCTACAGAATATGGCACCTCTATTTGCCATGAAAATGTTAGCCATGTTCTGTCTAGGTTATATCGTATATCTGTGTTACTGGCCACTGGAGCATTAGACTGGAGTCCAGCTGCTCACGTGTAAACATTATTATTATTTAGGACCTGCAAAAATTATTAAAATAGTTTTTTCATCAGCATACTATTATTTTGAAGAATACAGAGACTTTAATTCTTCACGTTTCCTAACATTTATATGTTTTTTTAAAAATGGCAATTAACATTTAAATTTGCCTTTTTAAAGTACTTAAAATATCACACTGTTGTGGCAACTGCAGTATTGCATTTTCAAGTGAAATCATACAAGTTGTTGTGCATTTTTTGATCCTGTTTTTTTTTGCATTTTATCAAGAAGTGAAATGAGTCGAAATTGTGCCCTTCAGAGGTAAAGTGGGCTATCCCACATGTAGGTCAAAAATGAGTTAATTGTACTACACTAATTGTTAAGGGTCTATCATTTTCTTAAACTGCCTAGCTCTGCATAAAACGTATTGTGCTGCCCTCTATTGAGAGTAAATGAAATCATTCTCATTAATTTAGTGAAACTATTGAGAGGTAAAGTGGGCTATCCCACATTCCATGCTCGGTATCACACACGTTGTGGCCTATTCCGACTCATGTGGGGGACAAAATAGAAACTACAAGATGGCATTGATGTGGATGCACATAGTGAACACACTGAACATAGATCTCGTTGATCACAAAATGCTTGTAACGGGTCACAGCTACCTGCCCAATGACCAAGACTTTGGGTTAATAGAAAAAGCCAAGAGGAAGAAACAGCATGTGTTTGTGCCAGATGAGTGGTACGATGTAGTCAGGCAGTCAAAACGGAAGAAACCCCTGTTCAATGTAGTTCCCATGACATCGGCCTTGTTTCACAGTATTAGACCATTGGAAGAGGCTACTGTAAACAGAAAACTGGATGAAGAAAACAATAAGGTCGAATGGTTGAAAATACAATGGATGCAGTTTCGTAAAGCAGATCCTGGTGTGATGTTTTATAAAACTACTTGTGATGCCGAGTTCCCTTTCCAAAGTGTCAACTTCAAACAAAAGAGAGCACTCAGGGGAAGACCTCCAAAGATCATTCAAAACATCACAGACCTTCCTTTACTGTATCCAAATGGGAGGCCGCTGAAGAGAGCCAAACTCGAAGATATTCAATCATTGTTGAAGTATGTGCCGCCTGTTCATCATCCATTTTACGAAACTTTGAAATCAACACAGGAGGGTGGAGGTCACGACAGCTCAAGTGACACCGAGTCAGACTAGACATTGACAATAAATTGGTAGGACATAAGCTTGTCCTATTAAACTTGTTTTTACTCTTCAATAACTGTATTTTCTGATGTTTTGATCAGAGTTACATATTGACTTTCTCAGTTAGAAGAAAACTGTTGGTTTGATTTTCATATAGAAATTTTTGCGAATAAGCGAGGACACAAACAACACTGTTTATGTTCTAATTATTGGAAACCAATGTGCAGAAGAATAGCAAAAACTGCCTAGTGTGTGATATCTGTGAAATTTGCAATTTATCATCTGTTTCATTCATTAAAATTTCAAATTAACATTATTTTTTACTTTTGTCCTCTTACTCGATTTTTATCTTCAGTTAGAGGTAAAGTGGTCTATCCCACATTTTTAACCCCTACTCTCTTATTGTTGTGAATATGTGATTTAAATATATTTTCATATTTAAGTCACACCTTGAAGATAATTATAGGGGGTAACTTTTTAATGATATAGGCACACTGATTTTTTGAGAATATTTCAACTTTAGAGCTCATTTTCTCAAAATAATGGTTTTGTGGGATAGCCCACTTTACCTCTGAAGGGCACAATTGTTATGCATCTGAAAGTTTTCCTCGAAAATTTGTAGTATTTTATTATTTGTAATTTTTAAAAATTATATTATTTTTGTTAATTTGCAATTTTTTCTTGTAAATTTTTAACTTTTGTCTTGGACATTTGTGACTTTTTTCCTTTTAATTTTGTTGGTTTTTCATATTGGCAGTTTTTTCCTTAATTTGTCATAGATTTTATGTTTTTTCATGTCTGAAAAATCTGGGTTTTTTTCTTGTACATTTTGGGTAGTTTTTCTAAGATTTTTTTTTCTTTGCTGTTTTTTCTTGCTAATTTAAAAATGTTTAATTTGTTTTTACCTTGGCTTCTTAATGTAAATTTGTAACTTTTTTCTTTTTAATTTGCTTTAATTAATTTTCAAATTAATCTCTCACTTTTCTCTTTAAATTGTTACACATTTTTTTCATAACATCTTTCATGATGGAAACATTTGCAGCATTTTCTTATGAATTTTGTGGCTTTTTCATTGTAAATTTGCATCCTTTTTCTTGTTAACTTGTGATTTTTTTCGTACAATTTTGCCACTTTCATAAATTTGCAGCTTTTTTCCCTAATAAATTTGTGATTTTTTTCCTTTTAATTTGTGATTATTGATTTTGAGGTTAGAGGTTACTTTTAGGTATTTTACTTGAATGCCTTAAATTTCTAGTGGCAGCATCAATCCTGGGAAAGCACAAGTTAAATGTGAACAAGGCTTGTTGTAATGTGGCCACACACTTTTTACCAGTTTGCAAATGTGAAGCCTTAAATTTGATTTTAAAAAGTCTTAGATTTAACTGCCCTCCAGCTGCAGATACCATGAGATTATGGTAGAACAACTCCTGATAGCGAGCCGTTTTGTTCTCCACAGGCCAGAGATGCAGTGGAGCCAACCTGGAGAGAAGAAGCTGACTGGTGGCCAGAACTGGCATAACAAAACCATGTCAACTACACAGTGGAACCCGGCACCCATGGCCCCTCAGCCAATGCCAGTACCACATGTGGTAAGGACACGAAAACATCACTGTAGATGCATTTATCCCCCCAAAACAAAATCTGTAAGTCTGGAAAGTCAGCTGTTATGCCAACAAAGAATTAGTTTTCCCTTAGTTAATTACAGTGGATATAAAAAGTCTGCCCACCCCTGTTCAAATGCCAGGTGTTAAAAAAAAAAAAAAAAAAGAGACCGAGATAAATCATTTCAAAACTTTTTCCACCATTAATGTGACCTATAATCTGTACAACCCAACTGAAAAACAAACTGACATCTTTTAAGGGGAAAAATAAACCTGGTTACAATAACCTGGTTTCATAAATATGCACACCCTTAAACGAATACTTTGTTGCAGCATCTTTGGCTTTTATTACAGCACTCAGCCTTTTTGGGTAGGAGTCTCTCAGCGTGTGGCAATATTTGCCCCCTCTTCTTTGTAAGAATGCTCCAAATCTGTCAGACTGCGAGGGTATCTCCTGTGCACAGCCCTCTTCAGATCACCCCACAGATGTTCGATCGGATTCAGGTCTGTACTCTGGCTGGGCCATTCCAAAACCTTAATCTTCTTCTGTTGAAGCAATTCTTTTGTTGATTCGGATGCGTGCTTTGGGTCATTGTCATGCTGAAAGATGAAGTTCCTCTTCATCTTCAGCTTTCTCGCAGAAGCCTGAAGGTTTTGTGCCAACACTGACTGGTATTTGGAACTGTTCATAATTCCCTCCACCTTGACTAAGGCCCCAGTTCCAGCTGAAGAAAAACAACCCCAAAGCAGGATGCTGCCACCACCATGCTTCACTATGGTGTTCTTTTGGTGATGAGCAGTGTTGTGTTTGTGCCAAATATACCTTTTGGAATTATGGCCAAAAAGTTCAACCTTGGTTTCATCAGACCATAACACATTTTCCCACATGCATTTGGGAGATTTCAAATGTGTTTTTGCAAAATGTAGCCGGGCTTGAATGTTTTTCTTCGTAAGATAAAGCTTCCGTCTTGCCACCCTAGTCGGGAGATTGTTGTCACATGTACTAAACAGCCAGTACTTGCCAGAAATTCCAGCAGCTCCTTCAATGTTGCTGTCAGCTGCTTGGCAGCCTCCCTGACCTGTTTTCTTATCGTCTTTTCATCAATTTTGGAGGGATGTCCAGTTCTTGGTAATGTCACTGTTGTGCCATATTTTCCTGTCTGACTGTCTTCACTGTGTTCCATGGTGTATTTAGTCAGTTAATGCCCTTCCACAGCATGTGGGACACCATGTGGTGTAAAGGGGCAGCGCCTAGCTCCATTTCTCTGACCCTAGGCCACACAGCTACTGTAAGTAGTGAAAGCTACAGTGGGGGGATCAGTCCTCTAGTAGCTCTGTGCGTTAACTTTCCCCAATCTGTTATGCTCAGCACCAAGCTAGAAGACGGAAAGTACTATTTTTATATGGTCTTTGGTATGACCCGGCCGGGATTTGAACCCACGACCTCTCGGTTGTGGGGCGGATGCTGTAGGCCACCACTCCGGTAGTTACACATATGATGTTTGTCAATTTAAAAGATAATTTTCCACATAAATAATGATGTAGGTTGTTGTCTAACTGTTAAGGTATAAGGTTATGAAAACATGTAAATTAAAAGATTACAGACACAGAGGCACATACCTGACGTCACGTGTTCAAAGCATGCCCAGGGTGAAAGTCCTCTGGATCACTTGCAGCTCTCAAAATACAAAACAATACCTTTGTTTTGTTTTTCTCCTCTTTGGATCCTTCTTTTCATCAATTCTGGAGGGATGTCCAGTTCTTGGTAATGTCACTGTTGTGCCATATTTTCTCCACTTGATGATGACTCTGTTCACTGTGTTCCATGGTATATTTAATGCTTTGGAAATTCTTTTGTACCCTTCTCCTGACTGATGCCTTTGAGCAATGAGATCCCTCTGCGGACCATGGCTTGTGCTGTAAGATTTGACTACAAAAATGTCAGGAAAAGCCTATTAGAACAGTTGAACTTTATTTGGGGTTAATCAGAGGCACTTTAAATGGTGGCAGGTGTGTGCTGACTCCCATTTAACATGAGTTTGAATATGAGTGGTTAATTCTAAACACAGCCACGTCCCCAGTTATAACAGGGTGTGCATATTTATGCAGCTAGGTATATTTTTTTATTTTTCTCCTTAAAGGATTTCAGTTTGATTTTCAATTTGGTTGTACAGGTTATAGGTCACATTAATGGTGGAAAAAGTTTTGAAATGATTTATCTTGGCCTCATTTTTTTACATCACAAAATCCTGGCATTTGAACAGGGGCTTGCAGACTTTTTATAGCCACTGTACATGTTTACATTTTAGACTGTGGCTCCATATTTACACAATACACAGCATGAAGGAGAATTTTCTCATCCTGCATCATTGTGTTACCTTATTCCCTCCTGGCTATATATTAGTCTAAAGTGTCTTGTCTATTGTATAAGTGGATTCACATCTGCGGCTTTTTATTTACAGTGGTGTGAAAAAGTGTTTGCCCCCATCCTGATTTCTCATTTTTTGTAAGTTTGTCACGCTAAAATGTTTCGGATCATCACACAAATTTAAATATTAGACAAAGATAACACATGTAAACACAAAATGCGTTTTTTTAAATGAAGGTGTTTATTATTCGGGGGGAAAAAAAATCCAAACCTACATGGCCCTGTGTGAAAAAGTGATTGCCCCCTAAACCTAATAACTGGTTGGGCCACCCTTAGCAGCAACAACTGCAATCAAGCATTTATGATAACTGGCAATGAGTCTTTTACAGCGCTGTGGAGGAATTTTGGCCTACTCATCTGTGGATTTTTTGGTAGATAGCAGAATTCTTGGCTCCATTTACCACAGAAAGTCTTCCGGGTCCTGAAGCAGCAAAACAGCTCCAGACCATCACACTACCACCACTATATTTTACTGTTGGTATGATGTTCCTTTTCTGAAATGCTGTGTTACTTTTACGCCGGATGTAATGGGACACATACCTTCCAAAAAGTTCATTTTTTGCCTTGTCAGTCCACAGAGTATTTTCCTCAAAGTCTTGGGGATCATCAAGTTGTTTTCTGGCAAACCTGAGACGAGCCTTTATGTTCTTTTTGTTCAGCAGTGGTTCTCGTCTTGGAACTCTGCCATGCAGGCCATTTTTGCCCAGTATCTTTCTTATGGTGGAGTCATGAACACTGACCTTAACTGAGGCAAGTGAGGCCTGCAGTTCTTTGGATGTTGTTGTGGGGTCTTTTGTGACCTCTTGAATGAGTCGTCATTGTGCTCTTGGGGTAATTTTGGTCGGCTGGCCACTCCTGGGAAGGTTCACCACTGTTTCATGTTTTTGTTATTTGTGGATAATGGCTCTCACTGTGGTTTGCTGGAGTCCCAAAGCTTTAGAAATGGCTTTATAACCGTTTCCAGACTGACAGATCTCAGTTACTTTTTCTCATTTGTTCCTGAATTTCTTTGGATCACAGCATGATGTCTAGCTTTGGAGGATCTTTTGGTCTACTTCACTTTGTCAGGAAGGTTCTATTTAAGTGATTTCTTGATTGAGAACATGTGTGGCAGTAATCAGGCCTGGGTGTGGCTAGAGAAATTGAAGTCAGCTTTCCAAAGATGTGATAAACCACAGTTAATTTATGTTTTAACAGGTGGGTAATCACTTTTTCACACAGGGCCATGTAGGTTTGGATTTTTTTTTACCCTTAATAATAAACACCTTCATTTAAAAACTGCATTTTGTATTTACTTGTGTTATTTTTGTCTAATATTTAAATTTGTTTGATGATTAGAAATATTTAAGTGTGACAACCATACAAAAAAATGAGAAATCAGGCAGGGGGCAAACACTTTTTCACGCCACTGTACTTCTTGGTCCTCTTTAAAGTCGACTCCTTGCTAATGGTCTTCTTTTGTGTTAAGGAATTTACAAGGAAGGTGTGAAAAAAGTTTACAGGAAAATGTCACAAATATCAAGGAAAGATGCATTAAATTAGAGCGGAAAAAAGCTGTCAGATTTATGAGAGATTTTTTAAATTTATTACAAAAATGTATAAAATGTATTTATGAGGAAAAATGTATAAAAACAGTAGACTTACAGATACTTGAACAGATTTACAAGAAAAATGCGTAAAGTTTTAGAAAAAAATGGTCAAATTTACAAGTGAAAAATTTGGCAAATGAATGAAAAATGTGTCAGTTTAAGAAAAATACATAAAATTTAGAAGAAAAGGGTTGCAAATTTATGAGGAAAAATTGGTCACATTTATGACAAAAATGTGTAAGATTTATATAAAAGCACTTGTCATATTTACAAGTAAAATTGTTAAAATTTATGAGAAAAAAAATGCCAAATTTACAAGTGAAAAATTTGGCAGATATATATACACAGTAAGTGAGAAAAATGTTTCAAATTTGTGAGAAAAATTTGGCAAATTTTTGAGAAAGATTTGTCATATTTATGAGAAAAATGTGTAAAATTAAACATTTGTCAGATTTGCAAGAAAAATGCATCAAATTTATGATAAAAAATTGTTAAATTACAGTGAAAAATTTTGCAGATCTTTTAAAATGTGTAAAATTTACAAGGAAAAATGTCTAACAAGAAAAAAAAATATAAAGTTCATGAGAAAAATGTCACAAATTTATGAGGGGGAAAAAAACTGGTCAAATTTTAACTGTAAAATGTGTCAAATTAGTTAGAAAATATAAAAATTTACAAGTGTTACAAATTGAATCAGTCAAATTAATGAGGAAACATGTCTAGTTTAAGGGGGGGTCTGTTATTAGAAAGATGTGTCCAATTTACAAGGAACAATGTATCAAATTTACGACACAAAATGTGACAACTTTGCCAAAAAGTGTCAAATTTTCAAGGAAAATGTCTTACATTTACAAGAAAAATATGTCAAAGTTGAGAAAGGTGTCACAAATTTATGAGAAATTTAATTGAAAACAGTAAAACTCAAATGTATTAAAAATGCAAATTTACATAAAGCTAATGCGTTTTAAAAGAAAAAAAGTAGCAGGTTAAAGAAGGAAGAAAATCACAAATTTACAGGGACTATTTTAAACTTTTTTACATGGAAAAAAATTTCTTTAAAAAATTGCAAATTCACAAAAAAATCAGAAAACAGGTTACAATTTACAGAAAAGAAAATTTTCTAAGAAAATTTGCACATTTAAGAAATCAAAAACCTTATTACTTAATGTTAAGGCTCAAATGTATTTTGTGACTTTTCATAGATTTTTCATTGTGCTTTGTTGGAATAGGTTCACATATTGTATCTTATTGTACTAAAGCAACATTTTAGGAGTTTGAACAACATGCTTTTATGCTTCCACATGATGAGATGGATAAGACGATAAGCACCACTCTCAAATCTGCTTAGTTCTGGCTCAACAATCACCTGTTTGGACTGAGCTCAGAAACATAAAACCGCTTGTTTAGCGGAATTATATGGACTTTTTCTGGGCTTGGGTCCAACACCTGGTTAGCGTAGGATTAAAAAAAAAACAAAAAAAAACTTGACACATGGGAGAAAAAAAATTGTGTCAAAATGAGGGTGTGTCACATCTCATTTTCCAGGAAGACAAAGTTCCCAAAAATGTCTGGGATGTAATTTTTTTTTTTTGTCTTCTTTCATGTTTCTGCCAATATTTAGTTGGGATTTTCACTGTGACATTTAGCAGGTTGAGGCTACACTACAAATGGTGTGGTATGCAAAAATTTAGACACTCCTTTACAGAAAGCATGTTGTTTAATTGGGAAAAAAAAGACATGGAAAAATATATACTTTATACCAACAAGCTTTAATGCATAGTTAGAACGTATGCTGTTTTTGCATAATTTTGCAGACCAGTCTACAGATTCGAGGGCTGCACCCAAATATTCGACTATCTGAATATTCATAAAATTAGTGTCTAAATTTACAAGAAACAGCTGCACATTTATGACAAAAGAGTTGCCTTTTTACACGAAAAAAGTGCAAAATTTATAAGTCACATTTCTGTAAAACATTGATGCTGATCCAGTCCACTGAGGTAGTAGGAAGACTGAATGGAATATTCACATCTTCACCTTGGGTTACTCCTGAATATTCAGAGCTCCAAAACCGGTTTTTGGGACAGCCCTAATAGACACTCTGCCACAAAAAAAGTCTAAACATATGTATGCTGATATTTGCTGTCCTGTGTTTATTAATGTTAATACCATAGATGTATCTGCCAGTGCATGCTGTGTATGTGAGTGTTGATCCTGGCAGCTCCTGATTGTCCTCCGAATCTCTTGACTGTGATTTCTGGCTGACGTGGACAGACTGTCACTAACCCTGCGCTTCCCCCCTCTTTTTCTCCCACTTTCTTCTCCTGTTGATCTTTCCTTTTTTTTTTCCTCGTCACCTCCGCTGTCATTTGCCCTAATCCCTCCTTCCTGCCCCCGCTCGTCCTCCTCGTGCTCTTCTTCCTCTTGTTCTGCACCGTCATCCCCTCGCCTTCCTTCCCCTTCCTTTCTCGTCTCCGTTTTTCCGTTGTCATCTGCCCGTCCTGTTTTCGCCGCAACTACATTTGACATCTGACCCTCCATCTTTTTCTGGTTTTGTTCTTTCTTTGCTTACTTTGTGCTTTTATTCGCCATTTCCATTCGCTTTCTCCTGCCTCATCCACCCCATCAAAAAAAAAATTTTTGTGACTATCTCCTGTCTTCTCTCTTCCTTTGCCTTTTCCTCTCCTCTGTTTTTGTCCTTTTCTTCCTCGTTGCACCCCGATGCAGAATGGAATGTTCTATACTAGTTATGTAAGTACTTATCTCTGTTTAGTAAAACGAGTCCTAATGAGCGTCTGAGCTTCAAACCTCTCCTCCCTTCCTCACCATCTTCCTCTTCATCTTCTCCTGTCGCCTCTTCTTTTCCTCTGTGTGCCTCGGAGACACCTGTTTGAAAAAGGAGATTTTGATTTTCTAAAAATAACCTCCTCACCTCTCTGGTAGCTTATGTAAGCACAGTGAATGGTGTAAGGAAGTGGGAACAAAGTGCCACCATTCCTGCCTTCAAATTTCTCCTGACTTTTGTTACGGAGCGACACCTACTTCATGTGTCACTTGTTAATTAAGTGAATAGTTTCAACAACATGTGGACATGTTTACAAAGCCTCTTATCTCTATGCCACGGCGCTCCAGATGCTCCAGATTAAAAACATCGCTGCAGCAAGCCATTCCACCTTTATTACAGCAAATGTGTTGCTTTGACTCACACACATGTGCTCAGTTTGGATCAAAGCATTCGGTTGAACACCAAACCTACAACTAGGATGAGAGGAAAAAGGGCCCGTGTTTCGTCAAAGAGGCCCAAAGGGATTTTAAAAAGTAAGAGTGAACACAAAGTTTGTCAACCATTTTAAAGGTTTACCTTATGAAGTGGAAAAAAAAAATCCCTTTTTTTATTTTTCAGTGTTGAAATCATAGGATTGATTTTTGGCTGAGGCGAAATTAGCTTTATGCCATAGTAATGCATCCATCCACAATTTGCAAGAAACTCTACTCTTCCCAGGCCAGCGGTCTGCAACCTGCGGCTCTTGAGCCACATGTGGCTCTTTTACCCATAGATAGTAACTTCCTAAAGCTGGATTCATGCTGCACCTCTGTTGTGAGCGTACGTGCAACCGGAAGGCTTGTGTGACGAAATTTACGTCATATCCTCCAGTCTGAGAGCACCTCTGCGGACAACCACGTGCAGCCCAAATTTTCTGACCGCTCAGCCTGATTGCGTTGACTGCGCATGCGCAAGATTGAACATCCTATTCACGAGGTGGCGCTAACGACACAGCATACAAAATCAAAGTAGAGGAAGAAGACAAAGAGGAGGCGGAAGACGAGAATACACATATATGAATCACTGTGTAGCAGCAGCAGCTTGAGCGGAGAAGAACACTGAAAAATGGTAATTCCTCCTTTTCCTTGAAACGACGCCATTGTTGTTGCTACAAAAAAAAAAAATGTGTGTCGCTCTCGCGTTTATAGCCAGTGAACAAACTGGTGTGTTAGCACATTTGTGCTACCCATACGGCTGGGACGAAACTACAGATAACAGTTGGGCGCATGCATCAACTGCTTGACCTAGTAGACGAAAAAAGTGAGCATGTACAGCACCATAGGCGCGCCGGGCTCGTCCAAAGCGTACGCGGACCAAAGCAGACCAGAGGGGAAATGCAACATGAATCCAGCTTAAGACCTTGGGGGAAAAAACTCATTTCCACGAAAAGAAGCAATAGATTTACAAGAAAAAATGTTGCACATTCATGAGAAAAATATCCTGAAAAGCAGAAAATGAAAAAAAATCTTACAAATTTAGGGAAAAATTTTGCAGTTTTCTGAGGAAACCACATCCACAAAACTTCTGGTAAAGAAATCACAAATTTACTGGAAAAAGTTAGTTTTATTATAAAAATGTAATTAATTTATTTAAGGGAAAACTGCAGTTTTACGCATGAAAGGTAATAAATTTACAAATTAAAATATAATAAATTTATTAGAATAGCTGAAAATTTATGAAAAAATATTCTTGAGCTTTAAGGAAAATGTTGCAATTTTTATAAGGGGGGGAAATAAATTGGCAAGAAAAAAAGAGTCACAAATTTACCTGAAAAAGCTACAGTTTTATTAGAAAGCAGTTGCAAATTTATGTAAAAAGGTAGCATTTTACCTGAAAAGGGTAACAATCAGAAATTTGTGAACACAAAACTACTCGTAACTTTATTGGGGAAAATGTCATGAATTTACATGGAAAAAGTCTTCAATTTTCCTTGATAAAGGTTTTTAATTTGCAAAGAAAAATATACCAAATTTAGGGGAAAAAACCCAAAACGTATTTATGCCAAAATTATAACAAATTTTGGAAAAAAAATACAGTTTAATGAGGAAAACACCCACGTGATTCTGCAAGAAAAATGAAAGACTTTTTGCAAATAATCAAAAAAAACAGAAAAAAGCTGTAATTTTGTGAGGAAAAAGGTAACAAATTTACAGTAAAAAGCTGGAAATTTGTTAAAAAAAAAACCAACTCTTGATCCTGATGATGTCTGGCCAGATTGTAGTTCTATCTCTGCTGTTATACTTTAGTTTTTCGGCTCAGTTATTTTTGTGACTCTGTGCAGACTTTTTAAACAAAGGTCACTCACAGTGGCTGTTTGTACTCAAGGTCAGGAGGTCTTGTTGCTTATGTGATTTGAAAAAACTCACCATTCTTCCTCAGCAATTTGCCACATGCTCACCAAATTAACACACTATTATCCTAAGGTAGGTTGGCGTCCAGGTTTTGCTCATTGTCAAAGGTCAGGAGATCTGGTTCCTTATATGATTTCACAAGACTCACTACTCTTCCCACACAGTTTTGAATGTAAAATGAGTGTAAAAGTTCTGACTGTTTCTGTGACATATTTCTGTCACATTTTAGTTGCTTTTTAGACTATTCTAGAAGAGCCTTTGCCATTCACATGTCTGGTGAGGCTTATTAAGATGTTAATAGCACAGCATGCTTGTTGCTCAGGTGTACCTTTGCTGTTCAGAATAGTATGTGCAGTCTAATGACTCAACAGAAAACCACATAAATTGTACATTTTAAGGGAATTCACATCCTGAATGCAGAAATGTTCTCAACGGCAGCTGTTGCCTTTTCTTTTCTCACACAAAATTACTCAACTTGACCATTTTTGGTTGTGAGACTTTGTGCTTTTCTCAGACAGACTTGCATCTAAAATCCCACAAGCAGCCTTTGTTACCCTGTTCATTATACCCACTCGGTTTTCCAAAATGGCTACTTTGAGCCAATGTATTCTCTTAATATTTTCCCCGCCAACCTGCATCATAATGACAAATTAAAGGAAATATATTCTCCATCCAGGGACCAATATATGAAACTAACACTAAACCAACTCTTTTGTAGCCGTGCATTATTTTACCTTTTCTCTGACAAGCAAACAAGAACAGAAATTACCTTTGGGGATTAATTAATTCATCAGCAGAATTAAAAAAAACAAACAAAACATAACTGTTTCTTCAGCATAATGTCTTTCCATCTCCTGTATAGTAGAAGACAAAACTCCCAGCATGTTGTGGTCAGCAGAGACTGGGAACTTTCATTGTCATAACGTGCAAACCCCATTTCCAATGAAGTTGGTACATTGTGTAAAACGTAAATAAAAACAGATTACAGTGATTTGCAAATCCTTTTCAACCTATATTCAATTGAATACACTATAGTCCAGTAGCAGAAACCCCATATTTTGTCAAACCTTGCAGTGTTGCGTTGCAATCATTTGTTGCTTTGTCTTGCAGATTTTGGTGTTTAGATTATTTTTTGCCTGGGTGGCCACTTGCCACCCTCATGGCTTTTACAAAATCCAAGATGGCTACCAAGATGGCCACCAAAAATCATGTAAATCAAAAATCTTCCCATTTTAGTTTATTTAAGCAGCAGATTGGTAAAATTTCTATCCATTTGTATGTTTTTGAGGTAGAGGAATTTGATAAGATAAGCCTTTATTAGTCCCACAATGGGGAAATTCCAGGATTGCAACAGCACAGGAATAGCAACACTCAAAGCAACAATCAGAAGGCAAGAGAAAAAACAAGAGCAGCAAGTATACATATGTACATATAAATATATATATATATATATATATATATATAGACACAGTGCGGAGCATTGTAGCTAGATGGGATAGATATATAAATATATAAACACAGTGCGGAGCATTGTAGCTGGATGGAATAAATATGAGTATATAAACACACAGTGCGGAGCATTGTAGCTAGATGGAATAAATATGTAGAAATATAAACACACAGTGCGGAGCATTGTAGCTAGATGGAATAAATATGTAAATATATAAACACACACAGTGCGGAGCATTGTAGCTAGATGGAATAAATATATGAATATATAAACACAGTGCGGAGCATTGTAGCTAGATGGAATAAATATGTAGATATATAAACACACAGAGTGTGGAGCATTGTTGCTAGATGGAGTAAATATATAAGTATATATATAAACACAGTGCTGAGCATTGTAGCTAGATGGAATATATATGTAAATATATAAACACACAGTGCGGAGCATTGTAGCTAGATGGAATAAATATGTAAATATATAAACACAGTGCGGAGCATTGGAGCTAGATGGAATAATATGTAGATATATAAAGACACACAGTGCGGAGCATTGTAGCTAGATGGAATAAATATGTAAATATATAAACACACAATGCGGAGCATTGTAGCTAGATGGAATATATATGTAAATATATAAACACACAGTGCGGAGCATTGTAGCTAGATGGAATAAATATGTAAATATATAAACACAGTGCGGAGCATTGGAGCTAGATGGAATAATATGTAGATATATAAAGACACACAGTGCGGAGCATTGTAGCTAGATGGAATAAATATGTAGATATATAAACAGAGTGTGGAGCATTGTTGCTAGATGGAGTAAATATATAAATATATATATAAACACACAGTGCGGAGCATTGTAGCTAGATGGAATATATATGTAAATATATAAACACACACAGTGCGGAGCATTGTAGCTAGATGGAATAAATATGTAAATATATAAACACAGTGCGGAGCATTGTAGCTAGATGGAATAAATATGTAAATATATAAACACAGTGCGGAGCATTGTAGCTAGATGGAATAATGTGTAGATATATAAAGACACAGTGTGGAGCATTGTAGCTAGATGGAATAAATATGTAGATATGAGATGAGATTCAACTTTATTGTCATTACACATGTATGAATACAAGGTAACGAAACGTTACCTTGTATTCATACATGTATGTATGAATACATACATATTACAATACATTGTATTGTATTACCTTGTAGCTAGATGGAATAAATATATGAATATATAAACACAGTGTGGAGCATTGTTGCTAGATGGAGTAAATATATAAATATATATATAAACACACAGTGCGGCGCATTGTAGCTAGATGGAATAAATATGTAAATATATAAACACACAGTGCGGAGCATTGTAGCTAGATGGAATAAATATGTAAATATATAAACACACAGTGCGGAGCATTGTAGCTAGATGGAATAAATATGTAAATATATAAACACAGTGCGGAGCATTGTAGCTAGATGGAATAAATATGTAAATATATAAACACAGTGCGGAGCATTGTAGCTAGATGGAATAATGTGTAGATATACGTATAAAGACACAGTGTGGAGCATTGTAGCTAGATGGAATAAATATGTAGATATGAGATGAGATTCAACTTTATTGTCATTACACATGTATGAATACAAGGTAACGAAACGTTACCTTGTATTCATACATGTATGTATGAATACATACATATTACAATACATTGTATTGTATTACCTTGTAGCTAGATGGAATAAATATATGAATATATAAACACAGTGTGGAGCATTGTTGCTAGATGGAGTAAATATATAAATATATATATAAACACACAGTGCGGCGCATTGTAGCTAGATGGAATAAATATGTAAATATATAAACACACAGTGCGGAGCATTGTAGCTAGATGGAGTAAATATGTAAATATATAAACACACAGTGTGGAGCATTGTTGCTAGATGGAGTAAATATATAAATGTATATATAAACACACACAGTGCGGAGCATTGTTGCTAGATGGAATAAATATGTAAATATATAAACACACACAGTGCGTAGCATTGTAGCTAGATGGTAGCAGTCACACATTTTCACTAGCTTAACCTTAATACTCTACTGCCTGTTCGGAATGCAGTTCTGAAGAACTGGGCCAACAAAGCTCATTTGATGTCTTTGTAGTGTATTCAAATGAATATAGGTTGAAAAGGATTTTTAAATTATTATATTCTCTTTTTATATGCATTTTACACAACGTCCCAACTTCACTGAAATTGGGGTTTGTGCAAGATGAACAAGTACCAAAAAATGAATCAGCTTAAAAAGGGAGAATTTTGAGAAATAGAATGTGCAGCATTATCTCTGTGCAGATATTACCTTCCTGATAAATAAGTCATTGCAACGAATGGAAGGAATACATACCAGGCATCACAGGTAACATCAGTGAGTAAGTAGGCTGCTATGCCTCACGCATGTTAAGTAAAAACTCCTACATCCAAGATTCTCACAAGAGGAGTAAATTTCTGCCAGTCCAAAAAAAAAGAAAGTTAATATTCAGTTAACCATGCAGGTCATTTAATGTCAGAAGTAGAAAGAGAAAGTTGCCTGTGTTGACGAGATGGCAAAGGGAATAGCAAAAGTTCAGATGTAGAGAAGACAGGGTTTTTTTGGGTGGGGGTGGGGGGGATTATACAGACAGAAAGATAGATGAAAACAGCAGGTGTGAGGGTGAGAATTTTAGGATGGATACAAACTGATGGATTTAACTTGAGACACACTGAGAGCTGACAGCTGGGTGTAAAAACAGATGGACAAAAACACGGGCAGAGAATCGGCACTGGTGCATAAACACTGTCTGTCCAACATCTTGTCTCTTTTTTTTAATTAAATAAAAGCTGATGTCTTCTGTCATTTTGCACAAGCAGACGTGAGGATGGATGATGAGTCTACGACAGATGGTTTTTAATTAATGAGTGAATCAGGTGCAGATGATGGTAAAGTCAATTTGGTCTTTAGTCAGAGCTCCAAACAACAGATCCACCAAACTATTGGTAAGGGTCTGAATCACTAAAAGTTGGCATGTGCAAAATCAGGTGCAAACTAGATAGCATTTCAAACTGATTTTGTATTTAGCATTCAGACCAAACGTGAAGTGAAAATTTAGCTGTACTCGTGCAAGTACAGCTGCCAGAGTTGAGGTGAGCAAGCAAAAATTTGCTCTGCGGAGAGGTGGGTTGCCTTAATAACTTGTGCATTTGCTTTGCATCTGCTGGGGACCCCCCTCCCCTATTAAAAAAAAAAAAATGGTGTCATGTTTGACTTAACATTCTCTGGCTGAGCTCAGCTGGGAAAATGTCACTGCCTTCTCCAGAAACTGCATTTTGATTTTGGCTGTTTTCAGAACCAGACAACCGGACCGGGGTTCAGTTTCACAAGCTGCTAGCCCTTGTTAGCAGATTGGTAGTAGCCTAGCAGGATGTCACAGATAGATACAAAGTACTGACTCACTGTCTGTCTCTGGTGAGTGGCGGTCTCATTTTCAAACAGTTTATCTTTCATTGTTGATACTCACTCCTGGAGATGGCAGGATCTCAATGCTAATTGGCTATCGCAATCAAGCACCAGTCAGCTTGTTTTTGCCTGAAGTGAACAAAATCCAACTTATGCAGATGCAAATTTGTGCATATTGGCGTCTTTCCATTGACTATGTCAGGAGTGTCCAATCATCTGCCATGGAGGGCCAAAACCCTGCAGGTTTTCTCTTCTACCCAGTCTCTTCAGCAGGTGTTCTCACTGATCAGCAATCAGTGGGAAGAAGTTCAGTGAAATCTACTGTTGAAGACACTGATTGGAGGTAAAACCTGCAGGGTCTTGGCCCTCCATGGCACATGATTGGACACCCCTGGACTATGTAATCGTGCAGCGCGAAAAATTCACTTTGTGTTTGGTCTGAACACACCAGAAGGGGTGGGTACTGAGGATTGTCTTTAAAAGCAAAATACCACATGTTGTGGATTTTGCGTCTTTGCTTTAGTGAATGTGCAAAGTGGGACATATTTGCCCAAGTGCGGAAATTAATGGGAGGAGAAAATGCAAATACAGTGAGAACATGCAATGTAATTTATGAAACTAGAAAGAAATTGCCGTGGCTGTTTTTCTGCCAGAAGGTTGGAGGTTTTTTTTATTGCTCATTCAGTATTGGTCTTTCTTTACGGTAACCTATGCCCTACTTTGTTCCATAATGCTGCTGGTAGCTGATTTAGCAAGATCCCAAAGTGTGCAACTAATTTGTCTGAACAATTAATTTGAGTATGTTTCCCATTCGGAAATTTATATACACCAGTATATTTTGCAATATATGCTTTATATTGTGCAATTTGAATTTTGCACCACACAACCCACTACTTCTGATCTTAGAGATAATATACACATTTCCGCCACATGCTCTTCAGCCATTGCAGGTCATAGATGATAACTCATTTGATCTGTTAATATTATTTCCGCTCCTCTACATTTTACAGATAGTCATGCACGAGGCACTCCACACTGCATCCAAGTGATTTCTCACTAGGACATTCACTGTATTACACCTCAAAAAAAAAACTCACACCCTCACATGACTAATTTGTCAAACAGCTTTAGCGCGCATGTAGACGATAGCTACAGATTTGCTGTCACACTGAAACTGAAGCCCACTGAGCCACGCTGGATTTGATTTGTGAAGTGAGCAAAACACAGGGCCAGTTACCATCCTATTGAGCCACCCTCCTTTTTTTTTTTTTTAAGATGTGCTAATGATTGCTCCTAGCGGGAATCAGCTATGTACCGCTGCAACATGCTGCATTGTTGTGCCTCTAAACTTGAGCATTAAATGTATTCAGCTTCCACATACTGCTCTGTTTTTTTCTGATTTGAAACAAACATGATTCATATAAGCATTGCATTTTTATCTTTTATTAGTCTCGTGATAATTTATTTTGATGTATCATGAGTTTAATAAGTGATAAAAATGTTTATTTCATTCAATTTTTGTTTTTCTTTCAGGCTCCAGCTCCTATGGCTTTCCCCATGACCACACCGCAAGTGCCTGTTTATGGAATGGTGAGTTGATGCAGCAGCATGAACGTCCTTTGTCTGTGCACATCCAGTGGTGTGAAAAAGTGTTTGCCCCCTGCCTGATTTCTCATTTTTTTGTATATCACACTTGAATGTTTCAAATCATCAAACTAATTTAAATATTAGACAAAGATAACACAAGTAAACACAAAATGCAGTTTTTAAATGAAAGTGTTTATTATTAAGGGGAAAAAAAAATCTGAATCTACATGGCCCTGTGTGAAAAAGTGATTGCCCCCCTGTTAAAACACAAGTTAACTGTGCTTTATCACATCTTTGGAAAGCTGAGTTCAATTTCTCTAGCCACGCCCACGCCTGATTACTGCCACACCTGTTCTCAATCAAGAAATCACTTAAATAGAACCTGCCTGACAAAGTGAAGTAGACCAAAAGATCCTCCAAAGCTAGACATCATGCTGCGATCCAAAGAAATTCAGGAACAAATGAGAAACAACGTAATTGAGATCTATCAGTCTGGAAAAGGTTATAAAACCATTTCTAAAGCTTTGGGACTTCAGCGAACCACAGTGAGAGCCATTATCCACAAATGGCGAAAACATGGAACAGTGTTGAACCTTCCCAGGAGTGGGTGGCTGACCAAAATTACCCCAAGAGTGCAGCGACGACTTATCCAAAAGATCACAAAAGATCCCACAACAACATCCAAAGAACTGCAGGCCTCACTTGCCTCAGTTAAGGTCAGTGTTCATGACTCCACCATAAGAAAGAGACTGGACAAAAATAGCCTGCATGGCAGAGTTCCAAGACGAAAACCACTGCTGAGCAAAAAGAACATAAAGGCTCGTCTCAGTTTTGCCAGAAAACATCTTGATGATCCCCAAGACTTTTGGGAAAATACTATGGACTGATGAGACAAAAGTTGAACTTTTTGGAAGGTGTGTGTTCCATTACACCTTCCAAAAAGTAAAAGTAACACAGCATTTCAGAAAAAGAACATCATACCAGCAGTAAAATATGGTGGTGATAGTGTGATGGTCTGGGGCTGTTTTGTTGCTTCAGGACCTGGAAGACTTGCTGTGGTAAATGGAACCATGAATTCTGCTGTCTATCAAAAAATCCTGAAGGAGAATGTCCAGCCATCTGTTCGTGACCTCAAGCTGAAGCGCACTTGGGTTCTGCAGCAAGACAGTGATCCAGAACACACCAGCAAGTCCACCTCTGATTGGCTTAAGAAAAACAAAATGAAGAATTTGGAGTGGCCTAGTCCAAGTCCTGACCTGAATCCGATTGAGATGCTGTGGCATGACCTTAAAAAGGTGGTTCATGCTCGAAAACCCTCCATTGTGGCTGAACTACAACAATTCTGCAAAGCTAAGTGGGGCAAAATTCCTCCACAGCGCTGTAAAAGACTCATTGTCAGTTATCGCAAATGCTTGACTGCAGTTGTTGCTGCTAAGGGTGGCCCAACCAGTTATGAGGTTTAGGGGGCAATCACTTTTTCATACGGGGCCATGTAGGTTTGGAATTTTTTTTCCCCCTTAATAATAAACACCTTCATTTAAAAACTGCATTTTTTGTTTACTTGTGTTATCTTTGTCTAATATTTAAATTAGTTTAATGATCTGAAACATTTACAGACATGGACAAAATTGTTGCTACCCCCCTGTTAATGAAAGAAAAACCCACAATGGTCACAGAAATAACTTGAATCTGACAAAAGTGGTAATAAATAAAAATTCTATGAAAATTAACCAATGAAAATCAGACAGTGCTTTTGAATTGTGGTTCAACAGAATTACTTTAAAAAAAAACAACAACTTGTGAAACAGGCCTGGACAAAAATGATGGTACCCCTAGAAAAGATTGAAAATAATGTGACCATAGAGACATGTTCAACCAGGATGTGTCCTCTAATTAACATGACAGGTGTCTACAAACTTGTAATCAGTCAGTCGGCCTGTTTAAAGGGTGACAAGTAGTCACTGTGCTGTTTGGTGACATGGTGTGTACCACACTAAACATGGACCAGAGGAAGCAAAGGACAGTTGTCTCAGGAGATTAGAAAGAAAATTATAGGCAAGCATGTTAAAGGTAAAGGCTATAAGACCGTCTCCAAGCAGCTTGATGTTCCTGTGACTACAGTTGCACATATTATTCAGAAATTTAAGATCCACGGGACTGTAGCCAACCTCCCTGGACATGGCCGCAGGAGGAGACGGATAATACGAATTGTAACAAAAGAGCCCAGAACAACCTCTAAACACATTCATGGTGAACTCCAAGGTCAAGGTACATCAATGTCAGATCGCACCATCCGTCGTTGTTTGTGCCAAAGTGGACTTCATGGGAGACGACCAAGGAGGACATCACTGTTGAAAACAAATGATAAAAAAGCCAGACTGGAATTTGCCAAACTGCATGTTGACAAGCCACAAAGCTTCTGGGAGAATGTCCTATGGACAGACGAGACAAAACTGGAACTTTTTGGCAAAGCACATCAGCTCTTATGTTCACAGACGCAAAAATGAAGCATACCAAGAAAAGAACACTGTCCCTACTGTGAAACATGGAGGAGGTTCTGTTATGTTCTGGGGCTGCTTTGCTGCATCTGGCACAGGCTGTCTTGAATCTGTGCAGGGTACAATGAAATCTCAAGACTATCAAGGTATTCTAGAGAGAAATGTGCTGCCCAGTGTCAAACAGCTTGGTCTCAGTCGCAGGTCATGGGTCTTGCAACAGGATAATGACCCAAAACACACAACTAAACACCCAAGAATGGCTAAGAGCGAAAGATTGGACTATTCTAAAGTGGCCTTCTATGAGCCCTGATCTAAATTCTATTGAACATCTGTGGAAGGAGCTGCCTGAGACAACTGGAGCAGTTTGCTCATGAGGAGTGGGCCAAAATACCTGCTGAGAGGTGCAGAAGTCTCAATGACAATTACAGAAATCGTTTGATTGCAGTGATTGCCTCAAAAGGTTGTGCAACAAAATATTACGTTAAGGGTGCCATCATTTTTGTCCAGGCCTGTTTCATGAGTTTGTTTTTTAAAATAATTCTGTTGAACCACAATTCAAAAGCATTGTCTGATTTTCATTGGTTAATTTTCATAGAATTTTTATTTATTACCACTTTTGTCAGATTTAAGTTATTTCTGTGACCACTGTGGGTTTTTCTTTCATTAACAGAAGGGTACCAACAATTTTGTCCACGTCTGTAAGTGTGACAAACATACAAAAAAAAAAAGAGAAATCAGGAAGGGGGCAAACACTTTTTCACACCACTGTGCATGCAGTCGAAATTTCTTATATATGTAAATTTGTTTCTTTTTTTTTAAATAAATGTGCAGGTCTTTTTTTTTTCCTTGGCCCTTTGCTACATTTTTTTATTTGAATGTGCAAAAGTTTTCCTTTGTCAATTTTTATATTTTTCCTCAATTTGTAACACTTTTTCTCATAACTTTTCAGTTTTTTATCATAAAAATTTGATTTTTTTTTTCTTGTATACACTACCGTTCAAAAGTTTGGGGTCACTTAGAAATTTCCTTATTTTTGAAAGAAAAGCACTGTTTTTTTCAATGAAGATAACTTTAAACTAATCAGAAATACACTCTATACATTGCTAATATGGTAAATGACTATTTTAGCTGCAAATGTCTGGTTTTTGGTGCAATATCTACATAGGTGTATAGAGGCCCATTTCCAGCAACTATCACTCCAGTGTTCTAATGGTACAATGTGTTTGCTCATTGCGTCAGAAGGCTAATGGATGATTAGAAAACCCTTGTGCAATCATGTTAGCACAGCTGAAAACAGTTTAGCTGGTTAGAGAAGCTATAAAACTGACCTTCCTTTGAGCAGGTTGAGTATCTGGAGCATCACATTTGTGGGGTCGATTAAACGCTCAAAATGGCCAGAAAAAAGAGAACTTTCATGTGAAACTCGACAGTCTATTCTTGTTCTTAGAAATGAAGGCTATTCCATGCGAGAAATTGCCAAGAAACTGAAGATTTCCTACAACGGTGTGTACTACTCCCTTCAGAGAACAGCACAAACAGTCTCTAACCAGAGTAGAAAGAGAAGTGGGAGGCCCCGCCTCACAACTGAGCAAGAAGATAAGTACATTAGAGTCTCTAGTTTGAGAAATAGATGCCTCACAGGTCCTCAACTGGCAGCTTCATTAAATAGTACCCGCAAAACGCCAGTGTCAACATCTACAGTGAAGAGGCGACTCCGGGATGCTGGCCTTCAGGGCAGAGTGGCAAAGAAAAAGCCATATCTGAGACTGGCCAATAAAAGAAAAAGATGAATATGGGCAAAAGAACACAGACATTGGACAGAGGAAGATTGGAAAAAAGTGTTATGGACGGACTAATCGAAGTTTGAGGTGTTTGGATCACACAGAAGAACATTTGTGAGACGCAGAACAACTGAAAAGATGCTGGAAGAGTGCCTGACGCCATCTGTCAAGCAAGGTGGGGGTAATGTGATGGTCTGGGGTTGCTTTGGTGCTGGTAAGGTGGGAGATTTGTTCAGGGTAAAAGGGATTTTGAATAAGGAAGGCTATCACTCCATTTTGCAACGCCATGCCATACCCTGTGGACAGTGCTAGATTGGAGCCAATTTCATCCTACAACAGGACAATGACCCAAAGCACACCTCCAAATTGTGCAAGAACTATTTAGAGAAGAAACAGGCAGCTGGTATTCTATCTGTAATAGAGTGGCCAGCGCAGTCACCAGATCTAAACCCCATTGAGCTGTTGTGGGAGCAGCTTGACCGTATGGTACGCAAGAAGTGCCCATCCAGCCAATCCAACGTGGGGTGAAATTTCTCCAGATTACTTCAACAAATTAACAGCTAGAATGCCAAAGGTCTGCAATGCTGTAATTGCTGCAAATGGAGGATTCTTTGACGAAAGCAAAGTTTGAAGGAAAAAATTTTCAAATACAAATCATTATTTCTAACCTTGTCAATGTCTTGACTATATTTTCTATTCATTTTACGACTCATGGTGGTAAATAAAAGTGTGACTTTTCATGGAAAACACAAAATTGTCTGGGTGACCCCAAACTTTTGAATGGTAGTGCGTTTGTAAATTTATTCAAGTAAATTTGTAACCTTTTGTTTATTTTGTGACTTTATGATCAAGTTGCTACTTTTTCTTGTAAATTTGTGAGAAACTTTTCTTAAGTTTGAAGCAGATTTTTGGGTGAATTTGGTAAAGTTGAATTTGTAAATTAAAATCAAGCAGTTTGGGGAAAACAGGACTGTCTAAATGCCAAATGTGGAAAAACAAAAATGTCCAGGTAATCAAATATTTGAATACAACTCAAGTTTTCTCTTTCTTTCTTTCTTTCTTTGTAAATATACAAAATTTGTCTTAGAAATTTGCAGTATTTTGGGATAGATTTATGATTTTCTTTCAAATAAATCAACTTTTTGTCAGTTTGCACCTTTAATATCTCAGTTTGGGAGGTTTTTCTCTTAAATTTGTTAGTCTGAGGAAGATAAAATATAAACTGTCCACCAATATCAAAATAATAGAATGAACCATTAAATTGTTAAACAAAAGAGGTATTTCCTGGGCTAGGACAGAACAACCATAAAACTGTAAATTCACTAAAGTGACAAAAAATGCAGTCATTTCTCCTCTGTTTTCAAATTGCTGAACTCCAATCAATCAATCAAAACTTTATTTTTATAGGACTTTTCATACAGAAAGTTGTGACACAAAGTGCTTCACAAATTAAAATAAAGCAATAATAATTTCCATCTGGTCTTCGTCAGAACACGTGCAGCTGAATTCTGTAATAATTGCAGATTTGAAACTGTCTTTTAGGGAAGACCAGAGAGTAGAGCATTACAGTAATCAATACGACTGGTGATAAAAGCATGCATCAGTATCTCTGTGTTTGCTCAACAGAGAAATAGGCAGATTCTGGCTATGTTCTTTCGGTGGTAAAATTGTGTGTGTTATGTTTTTAAAGTGTGGAGTAAAACCAAGCTCAGAGTCGTACGACGCCCATGTTAACATATTCTTAACATATTGGGATGGTGTTAGAGTATTCAATTTTGGTTAATCTTTCTCTGAACTTAAGGATCAATGACTAAAACGTCACTTTTGTCCTTGTTGAGCTGAAGTTTGCTGCCATCCATGAATTAATGTCTAAAATACAGTTATATAGGATATTGATTGGTTCCATGTCACCAGGAGACACAATAATATAAAGTTACGTGTTGTCATCATAACAGTGGAAACTGATTCATTGATTGATGTCTCTCTCCTGATAACATCCCCAAGGGGCAGCATGTACAGATATAGTATCGGACCTAAAATTGAACCTTGGGGCACACCACAATTTTAGTTTGTGGACTCTGGAAGAACATTTATCCATACTTATCCCAAAATTCCTGTCTGAAAGATAGGATTTGAACCAATTAAGAACCGTATCTGATTTTTCTAAATTGCCCAAAGTTCATGTATGAAAACATTTGTGGTCATCATATCAGTCATTTACACGACGAAACATTTTTCCCCTTTTCTCCAGGTCCCTCCCCAGATGGGTCAGATGGGTGGGGTCCCTGTGATGGCTGCTCAGCCAATGATGTACAACCAGCCTGTTCTCAGACCCACTAACCCCTTTGCACCCATCCCCGGAGCCCAGGTAACGCTCACAAACACAATTTGTTAACATTTATATATACATTTGTTATCTTGTAATGTATAGGCAATATATAAGTTTAAGTCAAAATAAAAGAAAACGGTAATTTACAAGAAAAAAAGTAGCAAATTTACAAAAAAAATCAATATAAATATAGCAAATTCATAAGAAACAAGTGGTGAATATATGAGAAGAAAAAGTCTATTTCCTTGACAAACATTTATAGTCATGAAATAATTTATTTTTAAAAAATATGGGTCAAAAATGATCATAATATTTACATTTGATCAGCTGGGTGATGATCACTACTGTGGCCATTAAGGATATCAAAGCCAGTAGCACAAGTAGGGTAATATCATTTGCCAAGAAGCTCATGGGTTGCCAGATACTTTCTCAGACATTTTTATTCCAGAGGCCTCCCTAACCTGGCAACCAGTACAATATCATAGTGGGGCAAAAGTGATTGTGATACCTACTGGCCAGGAGGTAATAATGTCATCTCTATGATCTTTAAGAGAAAAAAGTCAAAAACTTATGTGGAAAATTTTCACAATTTTGCAAGAAAAAGGCAGAAATTTAAGAGGAAAATATTAATATAGCAAGAAGCAAGTCACAAACTTTAAAATCCTTAAAAAACAAACTTTTTTCATTTGTAGGAAGTCAAAACCTGGGACCAAAGGATATATAGTAATCTTATTTTTTTTTTTTTTTTTATTTAAGTTTTTGTAAAGGGTATACAGGTCGTTACAGCAATGCAGTGTTTACATTTTCATCACATGTTCCCTTATTTTCTGATATCTGACAACATTGGAAGATTAATTCTTACAACACCCCTTATTTTTTTTTTTTTTTAAAGTGAAAGAAAAAGTGAAATTAAAGAGAAAAAAAAACAAAACAAAAAACAAAAAAAAACCCCAAACAAACCAGTAAAAAACAAACAAAAAGAAAAAGTAAGTAAATAAAGATAAAAGAGCATCTGAGTAGCATTGGAACAAAGAGCAGAACCATTATTGAAATGGTATTTGTCAAAGATTAGATCTAATGGAAGACACATATGCGGTCCAGGGTTGCCAAAAGTTCATGAACCCATCCATGTCCTGTCTCAGTGCGAATGTCAACTTTTCCATCGAGTAAATGTCTTGGATCACGTTAGTCCAATCTTCAGGTGTAGGACAGTCCTTCAACATCCATTTTTTAGTTAGAGCTTTTTTGCTTGCCAATATTAAAACATTGAATAAGTATTTTTCTCCTCGTCTTTCCAGTGAGTCCGGTAGTAAACCCAAATACAAAGTTACAAAAGAAAAGGGAACTGTAATTTTGAATATTTTCCCCAGTATTGTCTGTACATTGGACCAATATTGGTGGATAACTGGGCATGACCAAAACACATGAAAATGATTTGCAGTCTTTTCACCACACAAGCGCCAACAGTTCAATCCCTTATGGGTAAATTTGATTTGTGCAGGTGTTCTGAAAAATCTTGCCAAGTTTTTCCATCCAAATTCTCTCCACTGCAGGGATGAGGTACTTTTCCATTGCTGTTTATTTAGCTTTTCCCATATTTCCAGATGTAAAGTGAAATTCCCCTCTTTTTCCCATCTCTCTTTTATATAAGATGTGTTGTCTCCTTTTAAGTCTTGAAGACCTTGGTATATTTTAGAAATGTATCTGATCCCTGGGATCCCTTTATATGCCATTAAGAAGACCTTCAGAACACCTGACTGGGCCCTTTCCAAAACCTCCTTTTTAAGTATATTGTTTATGTGGTGTCTAAGCTGGAAGAACCTGTAAAGGTCTTGATTTATTAGGCCTTGTTTTTTCAAATCTTCAAAACTTCTTAAGATTTGCCCTTTAAAAAAATCGTAATATTTTATCAGCCCCTTCTCCTTCCACTTTTTAAATCTGGTGTCTGTTTTATTAGGAGTAAAGTCCTGATCATAGGCGATCCATTGCAGAAGTCGATAGGGCTCTTTAGTTTGATTCTCTCTGACTATCTTAAACCAAATTTTTAGCGGGGTCTCTATCCACGGGTTAGTGTTATTCAAAAGCTTAGGTAAGACATTGTTCCCTATTATCGCCTGTAGGGGGATGTCACTTGTTATTTGGCATTCGATCTCCTTCCATTGTGCAGAGTAGACTGGGTTACATATCTCTACTAAAGTTTTAATTTGTGCGGCTTTAAAGTAGTCCCTGATATTTGGCAGCGCGAGCCCACCTTTGTCTTTGTTTAGCTGTAGGGTTCTATATCTGATTCTAGGTCTCTTGCCCTGCCATATGAATCTTGAGATCCTTCTGTCCAGCTCCTGCCATGTTTTTTTGGGAGGTTCTACCGGTATTGTTTGGAAAAGGTATAGAAGACGTGGAAGTATATTCATTTTGACTGCTTCAATTCTTTGTGCAATACCCAAGAATGGTATCATATTCCATCTTGCTAGGTCAGATTTTATTTTTGTCACCAGTGGATCATAGTTTAGTGATATAATTTTGTTGAGTTGTTTCGGGATATTGACCCCCAGATATTTCATAGATTCCGACTCCCAGTTAGTTTTGAGTTTGCTTAGTGAATAATGATTTGGGTCATAGTTGAATGTTAAAACTTGGGTTTTATGCATATTTAATTTGTACCCCGATAAATCTCCATACTCTGAAAAAACTGAGGTTAGTTCTGGTAAAGAAGTGTCCGGCTGCCCTAGGTATATTAAAATGTCATCAGCAAAGAGTGCTATTTTATGTTCCTTCTGACCAAGTGTAATACCTTGAATTTTTTGGTTTTGTCTTATCCATTGGCTCAGAGGTTCTATGAAGATTGCAAAGAGCAGTGGAGACAGGGGGCAGCCCTGACGACATCCTCTTTCCAGTTCAAAAGATGATGATAAATTACCGTTAATCCTTATTTTAGCTGTTGGTTTTTTATATAATGCCTGTATAGTTCTAATGAAGTTGTTATGAAAATTGAAACTGGATAAGATTCTGTATAGAAAAGACCAGTCAACCGAATCGAATGCTTTTTCAGCATCTAATCCTAATATGACTGCATTTAAGTTATATTTTTTTATATGATGAATTATGTGTAAAGTGCGTCGAATGTTGTCTTGTGTCTGTCTTTGTCTTATAAAACCTGTTTGGTCTAAATGAATTAGGTCTGTCAGTATATTCTCTAACCTTTTGGCAAGGATAATGGTAAAAAGCTTATAGTCCTGATTTAGTACACTGATTGGTCTGTAGTTGGAGCACTCTAGTTTATCCTTTTCAGGTTTAGGTATAACTGCAATGACCCCTTCTCTCCAGGAGGGGGGGATTTCCCCTGTGTGGAGGACATAATTAAATGTTTTCAGGAGGAGAGGAGATAGTTGCTGTTTAAAGGTTTTGTACCACTCTGCTGTATAGCCATCAGCTCCTGGGGATTTGTTAGCTTTAAGTTTCATAATTGCTTTTTCCAATTCTTTAGAATGTATTTCTGACAGTAGTGTTTTATTTTGTGACTCCGTAAGTTGGGGAAGGTTTAATGTGTTTAGGAATGCCTCGGATGCGTTTTTATGTTTTTTGTGGGAGTATAAGTTCTTATAGTAATTCTCGAAGTTTTTAAGAATATCCTGAATTCTGAATTTTATTTCCTTTGATACTGGGTCTCTGATTTTGTAGATTGCTCTTTCTGTTTGATGTTTCCTCAATTTATAGGCTAGCAATTTTGCCGATTTACTGCCTGCTTCATAGTATTTTTGTTTCAGAAATGTAAGTTTCTTCTGGATTTCTATTGTGTAGATCTCATTTATTTGGTTTTTAATTTCCTTAATCTTGAGCGCGTCAGTAGAATGAGTGTTGCCTTTGTGTTCTTTTTCTAGGTTCCTAAGTTCTGACTCTAATGTGGATAGTTTTTCTTGTCTTAGTTTCTTTTGGGTTGCCAGTTTTGCAATAATCTTTCCTCTTATTACAGCTTTACATGCATCCCACAGTATTAAAGGGGATACTTCTCCATTATCGTTATCTTCCAAATATCTGAGAATATCTGACTCCAATTCATCTTTCAATGGTCCTTTCAGGACATTTGAATTTAACCTCCAAGAAAATGTATTATTTGTGTATTTTTGGATATTTAAGTCCATGTAGATCGGACTGTGGTCGGAGAGATCCATCAGTCCTATTTTACATGTTTTTACTCTACCAATGTCTCTATTAAACATAAAAAAATAGTCAATCCTTGAGTAAGATGAATGTGGAGTTGAGTAAAATGTATAGTCTTTTACACTGGGGTTGAGTTCCCTCCACACATCACAGATTCCCATTTCTTTTAGTAGCATCCGAGTCTTCCTGTTTTGGGTGTTATTTTGATGTGGGGAATTACCAGAAGCATCCCAGTATGGATTCAGTCTAAGATTGAAGTCCCCACCACATATCACTAAACCTTGAGCTTTAGTTATCATTAGGTCGAATACATTTTTATAAAATTTCCAGTTAGCCCCTGGGGGAGCATACACATTCAGCAGGGTGATATCTTCTCCCTCTAGCCGCCCAGTTACCAAACTGTATCTCCCTTCTTTATCTTTGTGTTCTGATTTTTTTTCAAATGTAATTTTGGTTGATATCAATGTCGCTACTCCCCTCCTCCTCCCTGATTTATATGAAGATGAAGAGATCATTTTAAACCCTTGTCTACTGAGTTTATTGTGTTCCACGTCTGTTAGGTGGGTTTCTTGTAAAAGTATTATTCCTGCTTTGTCTTTTTTCATTTTGCCTAGAATCTTGGATCTTTTAACTGGATTCAGGATCCCTTTTACATTATATGAAATTATTTTGGTTACACCCTGTTTCTCCATTGTGTTGTTTTGTTTAGTATAACTGTGTGGTGGCCCTCTTTTGTGCTACTCAGAAACTGAAAGAACATTAAAAACAAGAAAAACATTAAGAACATAGTGTAAAAAACTTTAAAACAAAAAACTGTCAAAAGAACTTCCTGAGCTGAGGTCTTTTTAAAGACCCTGTAAGAGCCTTGATGGAGTGAAGGCCCTGAGGGAAATTCCTCAAACTCTGTTACGTGTTGAGGGCCCTCTCGTACCACTGAAAGTAGTCCCATGCTTTTAACGTGAGTTTCAGAACCCAATCCAAACTTGTAATGATTTTTTTTTTTTTCCTTTTATGCCTAAACCCTGTGAAATTGTGTGCACCCTCCCACCCCCATCACATCAAACATTCACGCAAAAACAGTATTTGTTAGTATGAGCAGAACATGTGGATTATTGTCACATTTCTATTTTAACAAGTTTTTTTTTTTTTTATTACAAAGACTTATTTGTTTCAAATAATATGATTGTTCCATGAAATGTTTTACCACATGCTGAATATGCATCTCCTTTAATGTTTGTTACCTTGTATGAGGGGGGTTGGATGTGCGGATTGATTCAAGAGGAAGGGGAAAAAAAAAAAAAAAGGTCGCTATTCCAACCTGAAAACGGATAGTTTATCCGCGACGCTCTGGTGCTGGGTTTCCCGCTGCTGGTCCGTGGATTTTGAGGGTCTTTGTGTTGTCCATGTTTGCGCTTTGATCTTCTCACTCGGGTCTGCTGCGGGTTTAAACACCGTTACCGGGAGCCCTCTTCTCGCCATGTCAGCTGTTGCTTCTTCCGCCGAATTATAGAGACACGTTTCATCGCCGTAGAAGACCCTTAACTTCGCAGGAAATGGTGTCTGAAAGCGCAATTTCTTCTCTCTTAACACCTTTTTCGCGTCATTGTATTCCCTGCGCTTTTTAAGGACCTCCGGGGCGTAATCGTGTTCCACGTAGACTTTTCTCTCCTGGTGCATAAATCCTTTTTTCTGCCAGGCCAGTCTTACAACCTCTTGTTTTATTTTGAAATTGGAAAATCTTACCAACACCGAACGTGGGGGCGCTTCCGCCGCCGGCCTAGCGGCTAATGAACGATGTGCCTTTTCTATCTTCAAGTCGGTGGTTTGTGGAATATCCAATTTCTCTCTTAGTAAGGATTCCACGCATTCTGCCATTGAGTTAAAACCATTTTCGGTTCCTTCTATCAGACCATGAATTCTTATGTTGTCTCTTCTTTGTTTTCCTTCTTGGTCGGTTAGCTTAGCCTCTATAGCTGCTTGTCTTTTGCGTAGGTCCAGCACAGAATCTTCGAGCACTTTTATTCGATCCTCTGTTTCCAAGATTCGGTTCTCGGCCTGGTCCACTCTGCTGTTTGTCCTTTTCAATTCTTCTCTGAATTCCCGAAATTCGGCCGTAACATCTCGGCGAAATCGTCGTAGTTCCTCAAATAGTGATTTCAGGCTAACCCTTTTGTTAGCTATCACCAGCTCCTCGTCTTCTGAACGGGGATCTTCCAGTTCAGATTCTCCGGCCGATACGTGTCCTAGCCTGGAGAATTTCAGTTTCTTCTGTTTTCCTTTAGACATGATGATTTTGTCTTTTGATTTTCACTCCTCCAAAAATCCGTTAAGTTTGATTTTCAAGGTGTTATCCTGGATTGAGTCTGAGAGCTTCGGTGTTAAGCTGCAGTCGCCATGGCGTCCAGACCGGAAGTCGTAATCTTATTTTAACAATGATTACCCATGTGAACATTATTCTTCAATTTGGCTTTTTAAACATTAATTTATTTATTTTTTTTTGCTTCACTGTTTATGTCAAACTGAGTATTTCCCCTTTTGATGTTTATCCAAAATTATTACTTAAAGTAGCATTAAAAAGTTTGTAAAAACATGTAAATTCAACATACTTTGGAGCAATTTTCTGTAAGCTCAGTTGTAATCCCTGCAAGATATATTTTGTCTCTTATTTGATTTGTTTCATCTAAGTGTATGTTTTAGCTCTTTCTGGTGAAGCAGAAAGGATCTAATGCAATGACGCGGCATCCATCCGTCCATCTGTCCACATTTCACAGAAATCGCTACTCCTCCTAGGCATTTGCCAGATGGTCACCAAACTCGCTCACAGTGCTTTTCAGATAGGTTGTGCGGTCAAGGGTCAGGAGGTCTAGACACTTAAATGATTTCAGAAAAACCACTACTCCTCCTAGGCAATTGCCTCGATGCTCACCAAACTCACTCACATGGATTCAGGTTGTGCTGAAGGTCAACTTCAAAGATCAGGAGATCTGGGCACTTATGTCACAAAAATCGTTACCTCTCCTCGGCAATTGCTCCAATATTTAAACTTGTGCACAACGATCTTCAAGTGGGTCTGCATCTAAGCTGTGGTTAAGGTTAGCAGTCAGGAGAGCTGAGCACTCGGGGTGATTTCATCAGGCTGGAACGAGCTACTCCATCACTGATGGTCTGGTTAATGTAAAGCTTTCAAACTTGATTGACTGATGTAAAGTCAGTGCACGATCTGAGCTTGTCAAGAACAAATGCAGGGTGTCTTTTTTTTTTTTTTACAGAGAAAATGTACAGTAGAGTCAACCCAAGATGCAAACACGTGCTGAAACGAATGACTAAAAATGTTTAACAGGTTAACTTCTCATGTAAATGCTTTGAAAAGGGTTGAGAAAACAGTCAGCAGTTCACAAAAACCAGAGCTTTGTTTAATTGCAAATATTTTCTCCAGCATGAATGTTGTTTTTCTGATTTTCTATCTCGTTAATTGTCTCCCGACTCTTCTTTATCTCGCCGTTCCTGACACCCCCCTTTTTCATCATCCCATTTTAGTTTGTGTAATTTCCTGTCAGAGAAATCCTTTGCTCGTGGCTGAACATGTTTTCAAAGAGATTTTCAGTGATCAAAACAATTTTTCTTCTCTCTCCCCCCCCCCCGAATTTTCTTTGTCTCTTCAGATGCAGTTTATGTAATCCAGTATGGGCAGTGGGGTGTGGTGGGGGAGCAGAGTGCCAAAAGCGACACACACACAAAGAAACAAACAGCAGACGAAAAACACACAGAGGACGATCAGGTGGATGCGGGGATGATTTGATGGAGTTGAAACGGCGGCCGAGCTGGAGTGACCGACACCAGAACTGAAGTTGGGAAGAGGGGAAAACGATTGAACGCGAGGGCGGAGGGACAGAGGGAGGTGGTGGGGAAAGGTGTCGTCCTGTCTCGTCGTCTGAAACAACTCTGTGCATGTGTGTGAGTGTGTGTAGCTTCTATGTGTTTGCCGTCTGAGTTGTGTTTTAAATCCTGTCGATGGGTGGGGGAGATAAAGAAGAGAGGAGAAGAGGGGATTGAGGAAACCCTACCTCTGGTTTTCTGACTGCTCTGAGCGTCTCTGCTGCAGAACTAGCTTTATTTCATACTGGTGCTATTTTGTCCTCTCCGGGTCACTGCACGCTTTCAACGGCAACTTACGAGAGGACGATTGTTTGTTTCGCTTGTCTGTGTGCGTGCGCGCTTGCATCACAGCTGTTTCAGACGACGCCCTAACCAACGACCCCCCTCCCTGTCCCCGCCCTCCTTCACCACTGGCGTCCACAGCTGTCCGTTTAGCGAGAGATTTGGTGGGGGGGAATATCCTCTCAAGTGTGTTTCTTGTAATTATCCGCTCTGTTGGGATATATTTGTATTTTTCTGTCAGTTTCTCCGCCAACTTTTTCTGAATGTTATCGGGGCTTGTACAGCAATTTGTTGAATTATTTGTTAATAGTACTTGACCATTTATTGTTAGGGGTTTTCAGCTAAAAGTCTTTGTTATTCATATAGCATTCTTTTCTTCTTGTAAAGCTGCAGATACACTCAGAGACACCGCAGGTGGCAGCAAAAGTTACCTTTAAGACCTTTTCACACCAAATTTTTTTTCAAAGCACTGATATATTTGTTCTTAGCTTGTACCTTTAACTCTTTAGTAGTTAGCAAACATCTGTATCATAAAGCTGTGGTTTACTCTTTCCCCAAACATAATTATTTTACTTAAATGTCTTGATTGTTATCTTAATGTGTAATTTGTTGGGGGGGGGGGGGTATTACAGACGTAGTTTGGAGCAACCAGACTTTAAGCGAGCTGCTAACAATCTGGTTAGTTTAAGCTAACTCCTAACATCCTAGTTAGTCTGCATTATGCTGGCAGTGTTTCTTTTCTTTTCCTTAATAAAATGTTGTTAAACTGTAATATTCTTGTCTTTAAACAGTACAGTTTTAACATAATACAGCCATATCTGGTACTGACTAAAGTTTTAAGCTAACCACTAATACCCAGTTAGCCAGTAGTATGCTAGAAGTGTTTCTTCCCTTTAAAAAAATGCCAAATAAAATGTAGTAAGACTGAAATATTCATGTCTTAAAATTATAAAATCAATACAGGCATATTGGGTACTAACAAAAGTTTAAGCTAACTGTTAACACTCTAGGTAGTCTTTAATTTGTTAGTAGCATTTATTAGAGAGCCTAAGGCACGTCCCCTCTACTTCCACACATGGGACATTAAGTTGGGGGAAAAAAAAATCTCCACTGAAATGAATGGCAAGAGTGAAATTATCTTTTGATCCCGATCGAATTTTGCCACCAGTTACATATATGATGTTTGTCAATTTAAAAGATAATTTTCCACATAAATAACGATGTAGGTTGTTGTCTAACTGTTAAGGTATAAGGTTATGAAAATATGTAAATTAAAAGACCACAAACACAAAGTTCTCTGGATCAGTTGCAGCTCTCAAAATACAAAACAATACCTTTGTTTTGTTTTTCTCCTCTTTGGATCCTTCTTTCATCGGTCAGGAAACAGGAGGTGAGGTTTTAGTAATCTCCCGCAATGATCGTGTTTGGTGATGTGAGATGATGGGGAGATGTTGTGCGCTAATCGTTTTCACAAAAATTAAACATTACTGTTATTATATGACAATCGACAACTTTAATTACGTGGAAAATTATCTTTTAAACTGACAAACGTCATGTGTAACTTGTGTGAAAATGTGATTGGGCTCAAAAGATAATTTTGCTCTTGCCATTCATTTCAGTGGAGAATTTTTCCAATTTAAGGTCCCATATATGGAAGTAGAGGGGGCGTGACTTAGGCTCTCTATTACAGTAAAAGACAGCAAAATTAGCATATTGCTTACGAACAGTCATTAAAGCCAACCAGGGAAATATAGTAAGCCTTTGTTTTATTTAAAAAAAAAAAAGGAAAAAGAAGCACTGCTAGCATGTCACTGTTTAACTACATAGAAACCTAGCCATTTACATGGTAGTTGGTCTGTAGTATGCTAATAGAATTTAGGGAAAATTACAAACTATTATCATACAGCTGACTAAGAAGTTTCTAAACTGACCCTTAATACTAATCTTAGTAAAACATAAAATAATTTTCATGTTTTGGAAGGAGGATAAAAATGATTGGTATCCACCTTATTCCTAGGCCCCATGATGCTTTGCGTGAATTATGGTAGCAACTTCCGGTACTAGTTTAGAACGTATTGTTGTCACTGAAACGGGACACTTTTCCTTGTTAAAAAAACAATGACTTCTGCATCAGAAATGCAGGAACACGGCCTCTTGCACCTCAAAACAGTAACATAATCATACCACTTCCCATGACTATCGAGGGATGGAAAGATGACCTTAAAAAGTGGCCTCGTACACAGTAGCTCCGTTAGTTAGCGCCACTGCTAAGATGCTAACGATGTAAACAAATGACCCTTGCTAATAAAGTGAGTCACTTTGAGGACATTTTCAAAACTGATGTAATGTTATTTCCATGTTCTGTATTGAAAGACCTTCAAAATAATATTTTAATTTGTATGTAGTGTGCAAAAATTGACCCAGAAAAAGATGATTTGTTTATATTTTAGCTAGGTTGAAAACTCATGTTCGGTCGGTTGAGAGTTACATCTTCCACAAAAACATTGGTATTTTTAGAAAGTACAATTTCTAAACTTTACAATGGTACCAGACACTCATGGGGGGGGTTGGGGGTTCCTGGGACTTTGCCGCTACCAAACAAAGAAAGAGTCATGATTTATGACTTCTCGTGCCTGTAGCTCGTAATGACACGGTGCACATTCTGACTCATTTTGCCAGCACGGGTCACATATATCAATGTCTCCACCGCAATAAAGTCAGCTGCATTTTGTTAAAATATGTTGGACATATTCAAATTTACCTTAAAGCAGACGTACGCCACAACACCGTGCTTGGATGTCGTCTGTCATCGTGTGGTGAGAAGCCTCCATTCATCCAGTCTGTTGGCACAACCACAAACACCAGCAAGTGCCAGAACGACGCCAAAACATTTAAAAGATACAAAAACTAGAAGAGCTGAAATTAGCTGCCACTTGAGTGGAAAACACATATGTGGACTATACATTAAAATGAATTTGAAAAACTTTTCAAAACGCTATTTTAAATGCTCCTGCTACTCCACTCAAACTGACTGATTTAACACTACTGCAGCCGAAACCAGAAATTCCGTCCATAATCATTCCTACAGCGGCACCCCCAGGAATAAGGTGGATATAGAGTAACTACAGTTTAAGCTAATGCTATGCATTAACCAAAAAATTTGGATAATAATCTGATAACTGCACTAGCAAGCTATTCTCCACCCTTTTTTGCAGCCACAGTTTATCCAACTCCCAAATAATGAAACCAAATTTTCAGCACAGCTATGATGGTATACTGTTAAAAAGCAGTATTAGTAAAAAGGCAGCTGTATATCAAAATACACGAAATTAAGACAATGGGCATTTGCCTTTTAAAGTGTTGGTGTGATAAGGCCTTAAAGGAGCCATTAATTGTATCATATTTGTTGGCTGCCAGCATTCTCTGAAGATGCTAAGAGGGAAGTAATTTGTATTTTGTTTTATTTAGAGACTACAGAGCATTTATTAGCAACATTACCCTGTTCTCGCTGCCTGATAGCAGAGACAGCAGGTGGATGATCTGCGTGTATCTGTTTTTCATTAGTTCATCAACCAGACTCGGACTTTAATGATTTCTGTAATCAAAACTTTTTCATTTGGTACAACCTCTTGGCAGATCCACATTATGTGCCAATGATTGACAACAGCAGCATGGAGCGAATGAATGAGTTACTGAATTGCATTAAATTCACTTAAAATTGCACTGAATCACAAAATGAATGGGTGGTATGACTCTGAGCGTGGAATCACCCTCGCTGTGTGGCTCCAAGAAACTTTGGGGATAAAGTTTGATTCCTGTTAAGAGGTCATGACCATTTTTTTAGCCAAAGCATCTGTCCCCATAAGTTTCTGTTGGTCTATATATGCATAAAGCATTGTATATGTTCACATGTATCCTTGCACATTTATGTGTATGTTTTTCCATTGAGGGCTATTTCTGAGGGTGAAATTTTAAGCCAAACTTGAACCAACAAGTTTGTCATGAGATGGGCTTGATTTGTTTTTATAAAAAACAAATTTTGTTGCAAAAATGCACATGCAAAAATGTTGCACTTAAGTGGCTATTCTGCCGTAGTCGAGCTGTTACCAGTTGTTCTGGTTTGAAAAAGTTGAGAAAGAGATTTGAAGTTTGTAGAGATAGTTTTGGGTTTTACATTATAAATGTTTAATCTACCAGCCAGTTTGGCAGGACACTAAAAGTTATTTACCTGCCTTTCTAACAATGAACTTGAATCTTTTTGTAGTCCCGTCCCCTCTCCCTGTCCTACATCTGTATCCCCACCATCAGTGATCGTCCAGTTTCACTCATTGTCCAGTTGCTGTAAAATCTCTAGAATTTCGCATCAGCCAGTCTAGTCTCGTTGGTCGAGCTCTACCTTTTTTTAAGCCTGTTTTGTCACTGGTATGTGTAGATATGTAAAAAAAAAAAAAAGTTAGAATAACAATTTTCTGTCGAGATTGTCTGCCCATCCATCACTGTTGCTGTTTCGGATAGTTACTGCTCCTAGAAGCTTATTGTCGCAGTCTTGTGTTAGCTTAGCTTCTCTTCATAGTGCACCCCCCTTCCCGCAATCAGTGGAAAACCTCCCGCAGAGGGTTTTCTCACCCCGTCTTCTGCCAGTGTCTAGAAATTATAGCTCTAGTAACTCTCTTGGTGTCTGTCTTTTAGTGGTAGATGAAACCTCTCGAGGCTCTCAAGCTTTGTAGTTCGCTTTCTAAAGCTTTTTTATTCTTCTTGTCATCGCTCAAATGGTCGATAGATAAAGTCCCTGTCTTTTTCCTCTAGCTATCTGTCCGTCTCGCGCTCTCTCTCTCTCTCTCTCTCTGCCTCTCATGATGTCAGCAGCCTACAAAGTCTCTCTGATCTGACCCAGATAGCAAATGCTTGGATATTCAGGTGTTTTAAGACAAAAGGGAAGAGATGTGTGGTGCTTTTCTAGAGCATGTAAGAAGTTTGGAATTAGCTTTTTAGCAAAATGCTTGTAGATTCTGGGAACAGCTGGAAAGTTTAACAACCAAGCAGCTCTTTTTCAGGGGTATGTAGGAAAATTGTGCGATGTAGCAACCGGATCCACTAACTACTGGTACAGTAGAACAAAAGTTCAGTTCCTCGGCCTGTTAAGACTTCACCTCTTTGAAGGTTTTCAAACCATCACAGAGCGATGTCGGTGTTTAACTAATGTTCATGCACAATTCTCAAATCTCAACCAAGTCGTAATGCCACAAGTGATCTTCTCTTCAGTGCGCTGGAAATTTATATCTCCTTCAACAAACTTGATATTGTCCACCATCTTGTCCTATCCATTTACGTTAAGCTGTTTCCTGTCCCTCCTCCGATGCCATCTAAACGTATTGCTTTTTTTTTTTTAATCTTTTTAAACAAATTTTTTCAAGAGAACAACTTCATCAAAGCAACACTGCACAATTAGTTAATGAACTGTCTAGTTGCTTGCTCTTTCTAGAGATGTCTCTAAATCTCTAGAAACTTGTACCGGCATATGAACAAGAGTTTGGGATTTTTCCATTTGTAGTCTGAGTTCTACTAATTAGTTATGTTTGCACAGGCTTAAGTTAAATGCAGGAAAACATACAGGTACAGGGCAAAAGATGGATTTTGATTGGCAAAAACCAAACTTAAAAGCCAGAAATTTTGGTGAAAAACAAAAGCCCTTGATACATAAGAATCTCCACCAAAAATGTCCCCTTTAGGTTATGCCAGTAAAGTAGGTTATTGTTTCCATGATTGAGCTATAAACCACATGTAAAAAAAACATGGCACAATGGTTTATGAGGTTCTAGTTATGCTGTAGTCAAGACCCAGCCAAGACTAGAGTGTTCCAAGACCTACATACACAGCGGTCTTGGTATTGACTTGGTCTCTGTTTGTCTTGGTTTTGACTTGGTCTCAACCCCTTAAAGTCTTGGTCTTTGTACACTCTGATCTCTCTCATCTCGGTGTGGTCTTGATTACAAGATTGGTTCTAGTAGGAGATCTTTTTGAGATTGTCATATTTGTTCTTTGAATATGGTAGCAGCGTGTCAATAAAAAAGAAAGCACCAGTCAGGCATGTCATGCTTAAAGATTTTGCTGGAACCCTGATTTATTAATTATGTTCAGTAAGATGGAGGACTAAAAACTAAGGACATTACCCATAAATTTCTATACAATCTGGTGTTCTTTGTCTCCATCTGCTGGCCGTTAGATAGAATGCAGGGTTATTACAATTCCTTATTGGCATCTCTTCCTTTTTTTTTTTTTTTTTTTTTTAAATAAATCTTATACCATCCATGGATTTTAAAGCTATGAGCAAATTCCCTCTAATGCAATCTTGCAAGCCTGTTTCAGGTCAACTTTGAGTTCCAGTGACCTCTAAAAGGATTTCCTGAATGGACGATCTTTTCATTCTGCGATCGTACCCTCCTTAAGATCTCACGTGTTCAGAAATGACAGCTAATGTTGCAGGTCATCAAAACCCTGAATCTTAAAGTTATAAATATCATGTTTACCCACAAATCTAATTTTTTTTCCTGTTTAGTCATGAGTTTGTAATAACCTTGTTGGAAGATAAAATTTTTGTATGAAGAACAATGAAATGAATGGAATCAAGAAAAACTATTTTGTTTTTGTTTGCGTTACAGATGTTTTTTTTCCTTGTTCAGTGATTAGCTTTTCTTTCGCTTTCTGCATGGAATCATTCATGTCTGTTGTGATATTGTTTTTGTTGTCTTTGTGTCTTTTAAAAGTTTCAGTTTTTAAAATTCCGAAGAATGGAGCAAGACTAGAAATAGGCTTCTCGCCTCCTTGGCTTTGACGTAACTGACAGTCATTTTTTCAGCTTTATCATTTAGGGGTAATTATTTAATTTGGGGTGGGATTTGGCTAAGCATGTGAGCTCCTTCTTCTGCACTTGCCTCCCTTTTTTAAATTCAGCCACTTTCTCACATTGGCTAGTACAACCACTGTTCCCACTTCGGGAATCAGGCTGGGTGGCCTCGTGGCTATGTTCTGTTGTTTCTCTCAACTTTAAAAGCTGCTACCGCCTCTCTGCATTGTTGTAGCATGAATCTTTTCGTGGAGCAGGATTAACCTTGATGTCATGTCGAAACGATGTCCAGACGTCCAGTGAGGTGACTCTTCTCTGGCGAGCCATCTCTCTCTCTTTCCGGATCAGTGAGTGCATGGTCGTGTCGTCGTCCATGTTTGTTGTCCAAAAAAAAGCATGATGTGACAGTGATGGTGATGATGATGATAAATTCTCTCCTGTTGTTGTTCCTGTTTTTTAAACAATCCGTCAGGCGAAGGCGAAGGGCCTGATGGATCGTCAGTTGTTCAGACTGAGTCTGACTGATGTTTGTACCGTCAACAAATGAGCCACTGTAGCAAAAACGAACCACCAAATTTTGTTTTTCTTGTTTTGTTTTGTTTTTTCTTCTTCTTGGTCAACGTCTCCCAAAGATCTCATATTTGTTTGCTGGCAGCACACGTTCCTCAGTTGTAGAGTTGTCTCTGCTGTGGCGCCATCTGTGGGCAGTGGTGTCAAAACCCACAAAATGAACGAAACATAGAGAGAGGCTGTTTAACAGGTAAATTTCCCTTTTTTCCCGTCAAGGTGTCGAGTCAAAGATCTCCTCTGCACGTTCATTTTTTTCTACATCTCTGTTTTTTGATGAGAACCCTCGGATTGCTGCCTCACTTTTCTGTATATAGAGAATCGCACACAACACAGCTTATACTTGCATATTATGCATTATTTTCATTTATTTTTCCGAACATGGAAGATATCAGCATTGTAACAGCATTATCGAGGTATACTGGGGGTCTAAACAGACAGACGATGACTATTTTCCTCGAGGGCTGCAGACCTCCCCGTAACATCAGGATCAGCAACGAATTCACAATGATGCCAAATGTTTTTGTTTTTTTTTTTTTAGTGGAGTACACCTTTTAATCTCTCTCTCTCTCGCTCTCTCTCTTTTCTGTCTCCTCCCCCAACTATTTGTACATGTTTTCTATTTATTTAAAGCAGAATTATATGGATTGTATCAAGCATGGAAAGGCAAACAAATGTTACAGTTGACAACAGAAATCACAGGCTTTTATTTTACAGCAGTATATTTGTTTATTCTCGGGATTTGTTTTCTTTTTTTTTTGGAAGAAATAAAGTCATTTTCCATTCCTACACTGTTGTCTTTGAGTTGTTGTTTTTTTTACATCAACTGGTGTTTTGAATCTTGGCCAAATTTCAGAAATGCTTTCACATCTCAGATGATAAAAATTGACGGACTTCTAATGCCAAATAGCAGAGCTTGTGATTCTTAATTGCAGCACCACAGGGCTAGAAAATGTGTTTTTAAAACCATTTCTCTTAGTGGGGTTTCAGTTTGTACTCTAACCCATCCACTACATATTTCAGTAGTTTTTTCCATTTGCACATTTTTGGTTTTAATTTCACTGCAATTAGCAGGTCTGCCAGTCACTTTTTCATCTTATTTATTCAGAAATAGATTAAAATTAATTAAATGCACAAACAACTATAATCTGCCTCAAGCTGTTTCAAGTTACTAATGTAGCACTAATGCCTATTTATGCAGTTCCCACTTTTGGCAGCCTTGAAAGTGTGGAAAGTGCTTTTTAACTCAAGCAGCAATAAGTGAGCAGATATACATCCAACTTCCCTGTAACTACATAAAGAGTCACTGCCCCTACAAAATAATATTTTTGTTGCTTTGCAATCTTAAATGACAGACACATTGGTCATTGTCATGTTGATGGTATTTTGTCCTGTCCAGTTTTCCTTCTATACAGACATGTACTCCAGTTCCTGCTGCAGAGAAACACCCTCACCACATGATATTACCACCACCATGCTTTACAGTACGAATGATGTAACGTGGATTAGTGAGCTGTATTGGATTGTTTTTTCAAGGTGCTTTCTGTGTGGCCTTTCTTGAGGAGTGACTCTTTCAGTCTTCCCATACAAGCCACATTTGTGGAGAATTTGTGATATCATTGTCATATGTACACACTGACCACTCTTTGTTATAAATCCTGCGGCTGCTTTAGGCTGCGTGTCCACCAAATGCGTTTTTTGTCGCCTGACCACCCTGAGCTTTTTTTCTTTTCTTTTTTCCAGCGTTTGTGTGCTGCGCTCTGGGGGGGGGGGGGGGGAAACTGCGCCCTTTATCCCAGCAACAGCTTGTCACCCTCAGCTCAGGACTTCCACTTTTCTTATGGTCAGACTTTCTACCGATTTTTAATAGCAGTCTCTAAATAACAAAGGACAGGAAATGTATTCTAGCAGCTCTGGATGTAAAATCTGATGACACGGAAAACAGGAGTCTGAGTACAAACTAGTACCAGCGTCCTATGTCCCGCCCACGCAGCAGTTCTGATTGGCTGCTTAACCACTTGCACTCCGGGCAATTTTCCTAAAAATGCCAAAAAATAACGTGCCCAAAGTAAATCGAAAGCTGTTATTCAACCCTTTGCAGCATCTTCATGGGGTTGGTCTCATTTAAAAGAAAACACTTTGAATTTTTTGGCAAAAAAAACATAATCTCTCTACGTGCTCCGGCCACTGAGTTACAGTCATCTAAACATACTGAACTTGAAGAAAAAAAAATTGGACACAGTGTTTTTCTGGATACAAATGCTTGTAAATAACACACAGCTGTCCGATCCGGCTGGAAAATGCAACAGAAATGTAGAACCAAGTGTTATCCAGCTGAGATCCAAATTTGGTAACAATACCACAAAAAATGAATATTTTACACAGCTTTGTTCTCAGGCTGTTCCCAGGCGTTTTGGAACTGTGCCAAATTGTGCCAAATGGCACAGTTTGGAAAAACATCTGTAACTTTTGAATAATTCAATGTAGAATCTTCATTTTAGGCTCTAATGAAAGGTCACACTCAGGGCTGTGTCTGTGTGTGTGTGTGTGTGTGGGCGGGGGGTCGTCCCCCCCCCCCCCCGCTACCAAGGACTGAGTTCGGCCCTCGCTACATGACGGATTACACTCCTTGCATGTTTTCACAGCGGCTCCCCCCCCCTCGCTATTGTGTGTGTGTGTGGGGGGGGGACCGTGAATGGACCGTGAACGCCCCCCCCCCCCTCGCTACAGAAGAGGGCCATCGCTACATGATGGAATAGACTCATATGCTTCCCCCCGCGGACCGGGGGGCGTTCGGACCGTGAACGCCCCCCCCCCGCTCCTCTTCTGCAGCGGGGGGGGGGGGGGGCGTTCACGGTCCGAACACGGCAAATGAACCGTTAATCGCGGCGCACGCACTTCGTACTTCATGCGCAGTACAGTTGTAATTTACCGATCGGTCAAAAGTCATTTTTGGATTACAGTTTTCAGGGATAAATAATAATTTAGCTTATAACACCTTACCTCTTCAAAGCAGCAGAGTCGTGGCGAACATCTCTTCCCCCATTGTCAGACGAACGCGACGCTGCTCCGCTCGTGGATCCCGATCAAAACATAATTCCATTATTGCCGTTTTGGCGAATGATTTACGACTTTTGTCGTCGGCCTCCGTCTATTCTGCTGGAATGAGTGCAGGTCCCACTTGTGGGTGTTCTCCATGCTGCTGGGTGAGCCTGGGTCTGTAGTAGATTCGTCCAGCGTCCTTTGTTTTCATCTGTTGCAACAGTAAATCTCTCTTCACCCAGCCTGAATTTCTGTGCTTCAATTGGCTCCTGCGTTCACAGTAGGCGGGTCCTCCTTCCTAGATTTTCATTCATTGGCTCTTCAAGGTTTCAGAAACCCAATTCAAGGCTCTTATTAGTCGAATGAGAGGTCAATCAGATGAACTAATCTGTTCGCGGCTGTCTCTGCAGTTTTATTTTTAGTGGCGCTTGGACGCCACTACATCACCATCACCACCATCATGCGTCATGCGTCCAAGCGCGCACGAGGGCGCTCTCGTGCGCCCTCATGCGCCCTAGAACGCAGAGACTTGCCCGCCCGCGGAACAACGGAGTGCAAGTGGTTAAGGTCTGACATTGACAAGCTCAGCTGCAGTCTGAAAAGTTGAACTTTTTTCAGCTCTGAGTGCCGTGACAAAAAACTGTTACTGCCGAGAGCGTTTCAGCGCCGAACGCTGGACTACATAGAGAGTGAATGAAAAATAGCCGCCCAGAGTGGGGGAAAAAAAAAAAAAAAAAAAACACGTTTGATGGACACGCAGCCTGAGAGTTGTTTTTGACCTCTTGGTAGCCTCTCTGACAAGTTTTCTTTTCACGGTTTCATCCAGTTTGGAGGGATGTCCTGATCCAGGGAGGGTCTTGTGTGTACCAAACACCTTCCACTTCTTAATAATAGACTTCATTGTGCTTGTAGGGATTGATAAAACCTTTGATTTTAGTTTATTTCAGTGACGCTTAAAGGAGCTAATGCAATGATGCACCGTCCGTCCTTCTCTCTATCTGTCCAGCCATGTTTCATGGGAATCATTACTTCTCCTAGGCATTTGCCTCGGTCACCAAATTCCCTCACAATAATCCTCAGGTGGTTCTGCATCCAGAGATTGTGCTCGGGGTCAAGGTTAGAGGTCAGGAGATCTGAGCACTTTATAGGATTTCAGAAAAATTGCTACTTCTGGGTAACTGCCTCGATGCTCACCAAACAATGATCCTCAGGTGGGTCTGCATCTAGGTTGAAGTCAGGGTCAAGAACAAACTGCAGGAGATCTGGGCACTTGGGTGATTTTAGAAAAATCGTTACGCCTCCTAGGGAATTGCCTCGCTTCTCACCCAAACTCACTCACAAGGATCCTCATGAAGGTCTGCATCCAGGTTGAGGTTAAGATCATTGTCAAAAGTTAGATGTGGGCAGTTATGATTTCATGAAAAGCAGTACTCCTCCTAGGCCACTGACCATGACTTTAAGCACATCCTAGATGTGCCTGTATCTAGGTTGTGCTTAAGGCCAAGGCCAGTGGTCAGGAGATCTGAGCACTCCCAGGTTTCAGGCTGGGATGAGCTAGTCTCAGTTCCTTGCCACCCAGAGTTGATTGTTTGCTTCAGTTGCACTACTAAGGACTGAAATACTCCAGGACTAGCTTATTTTATGCTGAGCTAATCAAAATTGTCACAAACAGAAGTGAAAGGGTTTGGTTTGCCATTGAAATGGGGAATTAGCTACACCTAATAGAGTTTACAAGTAATTTTTAGAAGGAGGGTGATCCGTGGGGAATAATTTTGAAATCTTCAAGAAAACTCACAATTCTATGAGAGAAAAACAATGTTTATATGGGGGGGAAAAATCAACTATTACTATGACCAACAGTTCAAGAATTATAAGAAATTTAGTGTACTATAGGGCATGGGGACAGTAAGCCAGACATCGGTATAATGTTTTTACTTTTTACTTCCAGAACACAAAACTTGGCGCACAGGTCAACTTTGAGCTAGTAAACATGATTGTTTTTTGGGAGGTCAGCAGTTACAATGTCAAGGTCACGGGGTCTCAAAGTGTCTGTTATCAGCTATCGTCACCAAACATGGTACAGGAGTAGTAAATGCAAAGTTTCAGACATGTATTCATTTTGAAGTAAAACGATTAGGGCCACTGAGGGTTTGTCTGTTTTTTCTGGCTTAACACCACATTCCAAATTATTATGCCAATAGGATTTTTGTGTCATAAACATTCTTTTTTTTTTTTTTTTTCAATTAAACTCATGGATGGTATTGTGTCTCAGGGTTCTTTGGATCACTGATATCGATCTCAGACACCTGTCATAATTAGTTTGCCAGGTGAGCCCAATTAAAGGAAAACTACTTAAGAAGGATGTTCCACATTATTAAGCATGTCACAGGTTTCAAGCACAATGGGAAAGAAAAAGGATCTCTCTGCTACCGAACAGCGTCAAATAGTGCAATGCCTTGGACAAGGTATGAAAACATTAGATATTTCACAAAAACTTAAGCATGATCATCGTACTGTGAAGAACTTTGTGGCTGCTTCAGAGCACATAGGGGTTCGTACAGATAAAGACATAATGGGGAAGGTTTCTGCCAGACAAATTCATCGGATTAAGAGGGCAGCTGCTAAAATGCCGTTACAAAGCAGCAAACAGGTATTTGAAGCTGTTGGTGCCTCTGGAGTCCCATGAACCTCAAGGCGTAGGATCCTCCAGAGGTTTGCCTGGCTTACCTATTATACGGCCACTCCTAACCAATGCTCACAAGCAGAGATGTGGTAGTGGGCCCAGAAATACATGAAGACTAATTTTCAAACAGTCTTGTTTACTGATGAGTGCCGAGCAACCCTGTATTGTCCAGATGGATGGAGTAGTGGATGGTTGGTGGATGGCCACCATGTCCCAACAAGGCTGCGACACCAGCAAAGAGGTGGCAGAGTCTTGTTTTTGGTCAGAATCATGGGGAGAGAGCTGGTAGGCCCCTATAGGGTCTCTGAAGGTATGAAAATGGCCTTGACAAAGTATATAGAGTTTGACCGACCACTTTCTTCCATGGTACAAAAAGAACTGTGCCTTCTGTAGCAAAGCTATCTTCATGCATGACAATGTACCATCTCATGCTGCAAAGAATACCTCTGTGTCATTGGCTGCTATGGGCATAAAAGGAGAGAAACTCATGGTGTGGCCTCCATCCTCCCCTGACCTCAACCCTATTGAGAACCTTTGGAGCAACCTCAAGCAAAAGATCTATGAGGGTGGGAGGCAGTTCACATCAAAAGCAGCTGTTTGAGGCTGTTCTGACATCTTGCAAAGAAATTCAAGCAGAAACTTTCCAAAAACTCACAAGTTCAATGGATGCAAGAATCATGAAGGTTATATCGAAGAAGGGGTCTAATGTTAACATGTAACTTGGCCTGTTAAAATGTTTTTGATTGAAATAGCTTTTGATTTCAGGAAATAGGACCTCCTAATGTTGCAACTTCAACAAATGACCATTTTCAGTTCTTTACAACCAATAAAATGTTTTGAAACTGGTGTGCATAATAATTTGGAACAGTGCATTTTGAGTTTTTTTATTTTTGCAAAAAATAGTTATCATTGGGAGGTTTGTTCAATAAAATTTGAACTATGCTTTAACTGTTGATGATGTGAAAATTATACTGACTGTCATCTGCATCAGCTATTTAGGAAAGTCAGAGACAAGTATCATTTGCATAATAATTTAGAATGCAGTGTAAAACAAGAACAAATGCAGATATTGACACCAACCTTGGTGCAGAAATGGTATATGATCCCAGTATGTTCTTAATACGCGGCAAAGACTTTGCAGAGACCATGCAATCAGCATACACATTGTGGATGATTTCTTTGGATTAGAGTGGTCTCTAGTGTAAAAGAGGTTTTATGGCCTTGTGTCAGAATTGCCTTGCAGCTGACCAGGATGTGCTTCAGGTCTGCTAGGGATAGGCAAACGGGACACTTGGGATCGTAGTCATACCATTTGCTTTGGTTGGTGGAAAATGGAAGGACGTCATTGGTCGCTCATGTGAGGAAACTGGGTCCAGTAGTTCCTATGTCCCACAACTCTACCCTGAAGACTTTTCTCCTCTCCACTTCATAATGCATACTACTGCCTTTGATTTCAGTCACTATTTAATTGTGCTTGCAACACAAGTGTAAAACTGTGGGAAACATCTATTCACCACACGACTGCACCTCCTCCTGTATAGTCGTCATTTTCCTTGTTTGTTGTGTACATCTGTGTTCAGTACAGACCTCTAATCTCCTCCTGTTGCTACATGCTGGCCTGAATCGTCTGATTGTCTTCACTGCTAAAGTCTGACTTTACAACAGCGCTCCCACAGTGAGGGGATTTAAAGACTGACTCCTGCTGAGTGCTGAATAATCATCTCACAGTTTGTGATCACATCCAGGGGTTCTGTTCAGTCACATTTCAGGCGTTCTTCCTCTTTGTTTTTCTGCCGTTTAAAGGAAGTAATACATCCCTCAAAATGTCCAGAGTCTGATGAACAGCGGTGCTTTGTCCTGGGTGAATAATTTATGGACACTGCTGCCACTTTGTCTCTGTGTGCTCAGGATGAGAGATGGTTTAGTTAGTGGGAAGCTACAGAAACCCAGAATATAAATGTAGATGCTCTACACTGATTTAATCCTCTCAGTAGGCTGTTGCAGAAGTACAAGTTGGCATGTAGATCAGCGATAAACTGTTTAATGACATGCTTGGACAGTCACAGGTTTGTTGTAAATATAACCACACAACTGTTATTAAGAAAACCTCTAATAACTGTGGGGGGGGGGGGGAGCTGTATTTTTCTAATTGCATTAATATATCTCACTTGTTGGAGCACAAAAATGCAGAAAAGCTGCAGTTATTACTGATACAGTTTGTCATTTCTTCATGTCCTTTGAGCTGTCTTCTGTACTCTTATTTTTTTTCCCTTTGCCTTGTTTTCCATCTTTTGCCTTTCCTTTTCTCTCTTAATTTCTATGCTTAACATTAATGAGCTGTTAACCAAATTGGGTAAAGGCCCTTTACCCAATTTACGCAGAGAGATGGAGAACCATTCACTCACATTCATACCTAAAGACAATTTAGAATCCCAAGTTGATGCCAATTAACCTAACATGCATGTCTTTGGCCTGTGGGAGGAAACCGGAGTATACGGAGAAAACCTAAGCAGACACAGGGAGAACATGCAAACTCCACATGGAAAGGTCACCGATCGTCAAGGGTGGGATTGATCCATGACCTTCTTGCTGTGCTGCCATAGTGCTAACCACTGTTCCACCGAGCTGCCCTGTGGAATGTGGAAAAACACATAATTAAGAGATATTACATGAGTGAGTGTGGTACCAATGAATATAACATTGCAATGGTTCAGTCATAAGTCTGACGTACAGCAGAGAAGTGAGACATCATTATTCATGATACCACACAACTTGTAATATCTTTTTTTTTTTAATACAACAGTTCCACAAGCAGAATTTACAAGCTGATGGTAATAAACAGTGGATTATGATTTGCTTGTTCATTTAATGGTATTTTGTTCTACCAAGATTAGTAATGCTACATGAACACAAGTAGTTTCCTACTGCAATTCTTCAAAATTACTAACTACCCAAACATGGCTCGCCTTTTATTGTGAGGCTTCAGGAGAAACTGTAGCTACATTGAGGTTTTAACCTAAATTTAGGGCTAACTAAGTTTAGAAGTAAAATGAAAAGCAAAGCCAGAACACAGCAGCACGATTTCCAGACTGTGAAGTTTCTCTTTTCGAGCAGTGCCCACCGTGGGAGTACACAACACAGCATTACAACTCTTATATTACAAAAATATGAAACTGCTTTAGTGAAGACCACTTAGAGCTTAAAGGTCTGATGACACGTTTTTGACTTCATCTAATTTTTCAACATGTAATACAATATGACGAAATAGGTTGGTCTGTGCAGTTCTAAGTCAAACAGGCTATTTTTCACGCGAATATCCGACGTTTTCATGAGCGCCACGTCACCAATTGCGGCAGTGGCTGAAACCCCCCCCCCCCCCCCGGCCATGTTGTAACGTCATCGACAGAACACAGCGCTTGGCTGCCCATTGTACACACAGGATGGAAGCGGTAGAAAACATCGACGATGGTTCCAGCACATGTAGTCTGGAATTGGTTTGTGTTGTCCAATCTTCAGATGATTATAGTTGCAAAGAATGGGATGACAATGAAGAATCTGGGGGCATCAGATTTATAGGGTTGAGCCGTGCCAAGCAGACATTGTGCCAAGTGAGTCAGACTTGGAGAGTGACAGTGGAGAAGCACACATGCCCGCCACAGCAGCAGCGACAAACACACGGCCGGGGAAGACCGAGTAGTATGCTTTTGTTACAGATATTGCAACAAATTATTTGTTCATAAATATAATTGAACCCGATTTTTCAATAAAATCATAGCAGTGTATTCTCTGTGGCTCAGACATCGGGTTTATTATGTATTATCTTTATGTATTTATGTATCATCTGGTGAATCCTGCACGTAAATCCATTCATCATGACCCTCCATGCACTCTTACGCAGGGCATGGAGAGGGAGGATGAAAGAACGAAGATTTACATGCAGGGTTCACCACAGCATATTTAATACAGAAAGACAGACAATTCCCAAAAAGGTGAAGACGTACAAAAAAACACAAACACACTTACTGATGGCGTTCGGGGGCCGGCATCGCCCAGAGAATGAAGGAGAGGAGACGTGTTAGCCACAGCCACGCCCCAAAGCCGACATTGCTTCAAGGACGCACGAGAACCACGGCGAACATGGAGTGACTAACACGTCGTGAGAGTGCTGAAAATACTGGCAGACTAACAGCACAGATGATAATACTATGGACCAGCAGTGCATGACTAGCAAACGGCTGTTAAGTACACGCACTGCTGGTGATGGTATGATAAGAAGCACCTGGGCGAGGACCAGGAAAGATGATCAGCGGGATTTTTAATCAGCTGGTGATCATAATAGAGGGGACATGGCCGGACTGGCAAGCGTCAGCATGCAATCATAGAAAGTAGGTCAAAGCAGCGCGTAAATCCATTAATCCTTCCCCTCCTCGTGCGCTGCTCCTGCGTAAAAGCACACGAGGAGCGCACGAGGAGGCTTATGACAGTTGTAGCTGAAGTGTGTGATGTGGTCTTTCACGGCCTGCTGTTTATCCAAACCTGCGACACAACACGAAGGCACAGCTGTAAAAATAAAACAAGAAACCAGAAAAACTGTGAGCTACAAAGCTGCCGTCATTCCAGTCAACAATACCGGCATCCGTTCTGTCGCTTACATGATAGTGGTGCTGCCCTTCATTCGGTGGGTGGCACCACAGTCCAGTCAGCGGCTGCATTTTTTTTGATAACTAGTTTATGCAGGTGTAACGTGGGTGGTTTTCTGCGTGCTCGTGTTGGTGCAGGAAGTACACAGGCAGGGACTTGTTGCTCACGCTGTCTTTATTCTGGTCAAGTATCAGAAAAAGCACACAATAAACAGTCTGCAGCTGCATATGTCACGATCTCCAGCAATGAAAATCTTTTTCTCTTTTTTTCTTTAGAAGAAAAATATATATATATAAAAAACCATATAAAACAAAGCCTACCTGGTCAAGTATCAGAAAAAGCACACAATAAACAGTCTGCAGCTGCATATGTCACGATCTGCACACGGACAGTAAAAGAAAATGAATATCTTAACAAAATGAAATGACAGCAAACCATACAGAAGAATGCTGCGCTAGCAACAACTGACTAGCTGTTCATTCAACGTGGTCACACATTCACTCGACAATAAAGTTACTATTTTTACTTAGAATAATCTGAAACTTCGTAAATACATGGTAGTAATGCTCATGACCACTCTACAAGATATAAACCTTTGTATGCATGGCTTAACAACATTTAAAGTATAAATATAGCAACAGCTCTATTACATTGCACTTACCTCCAGCAATGAAAATCTTTTTCTCTGCTGGGGTAAGTGCCGTGTGCAAAGAAAACTATCTATGCAGCTGCGAAATAAAACCACCAGGAGGCTCCAAAAACTATGTAAAAATGAAAAGCACATCTATTTTAAAGAAATTCAAAAAGGCTAAATTCTGACTCTGTTACACCCACCCCCACTGAATTTCGCCCAAAATTACAGATGTGCAACGCACTGTGATCACAGCAAGTCAAAATGACATGGTTACACATACTCCAACTTTAAAAGTATCCCCTAAAGGATGAAGTGGAAAGAGAGTGGCACCAAACTCACTTCCAACTTCTGGAAGTAGGATGCCGTCTACACCCCACACAAACCATCTACACTGTGTACCAAAAGCCACTAGGAAAACAAGAAAATAAAAACTTTCACTATATGACTATCCATGTCACATGCTGACATATACCGTGTGTGTAAAAGAAACTTCTAATCATGAAAAATTTGTAACACTGACCTACAAACGGCCTGCATGGATGGGTGTGTGTGAGTAATCTCTTGACTGGACATGGTCTGAATCAGTCTATCAACTGGCTTTATAATGCGTCCAAACCTAGACCTCAACCGTGTAGATACACTGGGATTTTCAGGCTGTGTAACAGAGGCTACCGTGACAGCACTCTGTGTGTGACTAGTGTTGTCAGTCTGTGTTATGACAGTCTGTCCACCCATGTGACTAACATCTCCACTAGAGTTAGTGTTAGTCACGGGACTGAAATCAGAGGCAATGGACAGGCCACTCGGACAGTCTCTCACAGACTTCTCCGGGTCACTCTGAGAGACAGAGAGGCCAGGTCTTCTGCACACAACATCAGATGACTCCACCTGGGATGGTTCAGGGAATGGTGACTGAGCAATCCACTCAACAGTCCTCCCCACAGGGTCCATAGACTCCGGTACAGCAACTGAGTCACGCACCGCACTCTCGCCTTGCTTGTGTCCCATCTTTGTTCCCTGAGATCCCGGGCTAGAACACAGATCCACACAATTTTCACTCACACTATCAGGTAAGGAACCATGACTCTCGTCACTTTGGTCTGACAGCTGAGCAGAAGACAAAGATGAAACTGGGTCAGCTAGTACACCTGTGTCGTCTACTGGCAGGAAGTTGACCAGCATCAACAAATTACGATGGACGACCCTCTCCTGTCCCGTCTCAGGATTCTGGATCCGGTAAGTGTGAGTGGAGGTGTTGGCATCTACAACAGTGTAAACTGTGGATTCCCATCTGTCAGCTGTCTTTCGTTTCCCTCTCTCTCGCCTGTTAGACACCAAGACTCTGTCGCCCACAGCAATCAATTTCCCTTTTGCTCGACGGTTGTAAAACTCAGCCTGACGACTCTGCTCCTTGTTGACATGTTCTTGAGCAATAGCCATGGCCTCTTGAAGGTCCTTTGTCAGGGACACTACATAGTGGTCATAACTACTGATTTCAGGATCTTTTAGGATGTTCTTGAAAAGGATGTCAACAGGCAGGCGTGGAACCCTACCATACATGAGGTAGAAGGGGGGGTAGCCTGTGGTCTCATGCACTGTACAGTTATACATGAACGTTAGAGTCTGGAGATGTCGGGGCCAGTTCCGTTTAGCATCAGGTGAGAGGGTACGAATCATGTTACCCAGTGTTCTATTGAAGCGCTCCACGCTACCATTGCCCATTGGGTGGTACGGTGTAGTCCGGGACTTTCTTACACCGGCAACCTTCAACAGCTCACTGATCAGCTGACTCTCAAATGAAGCACCCTGGTCTGAGTGGATTCTCTCGGGAAATCCAAAAATGCAGAAGTACTTTTCCCAGAGTTGCTTTGCCACTTGCTTGGCTGACTGATCTCTACACGGAAAGGCCTGTGCTAGTCTGGTGAAGTGGTCTGTAACCACCAGTACATCTACAGACTTGTTGTTAGAGTCCTCTGCAGTCCAGAAGTCTATACAAACAATTTCCAGAGGTGTAGAGGTCTTTATACTCTCGAGAGGCGCCCTTCCTTCCGGATCAGCGGTCTTACCAATGACACACCTTGGACACTGGTGGACATACTCCTTCACATCCCGGTCTATATGGGGCCAGAAGAATCTTTGGCGAGCCAGGCTTAGGCTCCTGAACTGCCCCTGATGACCAGCCGTATCATGGATGCCCTTCAGGACCTCAGATCTGAATGAGTCAGGGACGACGAACTGGAATCTCTTTTTCCCAGACAGCTGGTCTTTAGACACCCGGTAGAGGATACCATTGCAAGTAGTCAGTTTCTCCCAGTGCTTCAGGTATCTGATTACCATGACAGGCTCCTTGCACTTCTCTCTCCTGGACGGCCGTCGGCCACGTTCCACAAAGTACAGCACTCTGGAGAGGACAGGATCACTCAACTGTCCTTCACGTAGTTCTCTCTCAGTGAACACAGGCAGGGGGTCTTCATCAGGGGGAACTAGCTGTGGGAGCTGCTGGAGGACATTGACAGCTCGCACCCTGGCACCGGACTCCCATAGACTGTGTGTCTCAAGGATGGCTGAGACTTCCTCTCTAGAGAACGGTCGATTCTTCGCACACTCAGATACATAAGGCTCGTCCTCTCTCACACTGCCAAAGTCCCTTTGAGTGACATTTGACTGTCTGAAGGCCTCTTGGACGGAGTCAGAGGAGACAGGCACTGCTTTCACAAGGAGCTCACTGTAACGATCTTGTAGTAACTTTCTTCCAACAGCTGAATTCACAAACGGCCGATGACTCAGTGCATCAGCCACAGTGTTCTTGGAGCCAGGGATGTACTTGATATCGAATGTGTAAGCTGCCAGCTTTGCCACCCACCGTTGCTCACAGGCATCTAGTCGTGGTTTGGTCATGATGTGTGTGAGGGGGTTATTATCAGTCCATACAGTGAACATATGACCCTTAAGCCAATGGCTAAACTTGTCACACACAGACCACTTTAATGCAAGGAATTCAAGACGATGAGCGGGGTACTTCTTCTGTGCTCGTGAAAGAGATTTACTGGCAAAAGCCACTGGACGTGCCACACTGTCACCCTCGTGAATCTGCGATAGCACCGCTCCTAGGCCATCTAGCGAAGCGTCAGTGGACAATACAAAGGGGTGAGTGAAGTCTGGGTGCGCTAAAACTACGGAGGTCACCAAGGCTGTCTTCAGATCCTCAAAAGCTTGTTGGTGATCTGGCATCCAATCAGCCGGTGTCAACTTCCTGAACTTAACAGGGCTTTTTGTACGTGGTCTTCCCTTCCGCTTCTGCTTCTGGCCAGCCAGGAGATCGAAAAGAGGCTTTGCTATGGTGTAGTAGTTGGGAACAAAGTGCTGGTAATAGTTCACCATGCCTAAGAATGACCTGACTCGTGACTGGGACGGGGTTGCGCCGTCAGTCTCCATCAAATCTGCAGTAGTCATCTTGTTGATAGTCTCCACTTTTGCAGGATCTGTAGACACACCAGACTCATCAATAATGTGCCCCAGAAAATTCACAGACCTCCTGAGCAGCCAGCACTTCTTCGGAGCTAACTTCAGGTTATGCAGACGGAGGCGACTGAAAACCAGCTCTAGTCTCTCAAGGGCCAATGCTTCAGTCGGGGCAAAGACCAACAAGTCATCTAAGTAGCACAGCAAGCTAAGAAAGCTCTGGTCTCCGAATATGCTGGTCATCATCCTCATGAAACTGGCTGGGCTGTTGCACAGGCCCTGAGGGAGACGGTTGTACTCGTACAGGCCCATGGGTGTTGTGAACGCGGAATATTTACGATCTTCTTCATGCAGTGGCATATTGTAAAAGCCAGACGTGAGGTCCATCGTACTGAAGAACACATTCCCACCCAGGGCAGCTAAGCAGTCAGCTTGATGTGGAAGGGGGTGTGCATCTTTCACTGTCCGTTTGTTGAGCCATCTGAAATCCGTGCATACCCGTAGGTCACCGTTTTTCTTCCACACCAGGACAAGAGGTGTGGCAAACTCACTGGCAGACTTTCTGATTATCTCTTTCTCTTCCATCTCACTGAGGACCTGGCGGAGCTTTTGGTATTCAGCAGGTGGAACACGCCGGTAAGGAAGTCGGAACGGTCTTTCATCAGTAAGGCGAATACGGTGCACAAACCCCTTGGCCTCGCCACAGTCCAGGTGATGGCGGGAGAAGACATCCTCATATCTTGCCACAAGATCAGCCAGCTTTGTACGCCATTCCGCAGACACGTCACATGACTCAAGGTCCAGGTCACTCAAGCCGACATGCTCCAGTCTTTCCTGCACAGTCTCGGCATTCGCTGTGTCCACTGATGCTTCAGCAGGCCCAACCGATGTGGCCTGGCGCGAACACTTGAGCTCTGGAACCTCCATGTCTTCCAGTGCTAGGCAGGTGTAGACATCAGCGAGCTTTGCATTCCTACGCAGCGTGACAGGGCTGTCTGAGATGTTCAGGATCTTGAGAGGGACCCATCTGTCGCCCCACAGAGGCGTTATGACTCTGGCAACCATAATGCCCCTAGGTGCGGAATGGGAGGACGTCGGCTCAGTCATGACAGTACTGCCCGGGGATATCTTGACATTCTTAGGAAGAGTGCCCCATACAAGAAATTCACTGCCAGCCGGCAGAGTGACAGCTCTGTTGCACTTGGCTGTGCCAACCTTGTCTGGTACATCGCCATCAGACCAACGCTCCAGCCCAGCGAGAAGAGAGAGAAACTGTTCACGTTCTTGATCACCTGTAGCAGATGACGACACAGCCTTCCAGTAGCTTGTATCACTCTTGAACTGACGAATCAAATGTCTGATAACATTAGAACCAATGATCAAATCATCCTGTTGATTCTCCACAACGAAAGTGGGCACTGACACTCTGCATCCATACACGACCATCTCAAGATTCACCACTGACTCAGGTTTCACACGCACACCCCCACATCCAATGAAGACCACATCAGTCACTTCCTCACTGCCCAGGTCAAAAGCCCCAGCTTCAATAAGCTTCTCCTGTGCCACAGCACTCAGTGAGCAGGCCATCGAGCCACTATCCATCATGGCACGAAGAGTTACTTTGTCTGCGACCACAGCAGGAGTGTAAAATAGGCTATCACTGCCCCTGAGCTTTTGTGTATTTTGAACGATAACAGTCTCTGATTTATTCAAATTCTTAACATTGTTGTATAACACGGCAGCATCAATATCGTGGGAGTTATCTACAAGACCCGTACGGCCCCCCTTAACGCACAGGTCACTTAGTTTTCCCTGTACGTTGTCTCGGACTGAAGATCTAGTGGGGCATGAGCGCTGTGCATGGCCGGGCCCGAAGCATATGAAACAGAGACGATTCAATCGGCAGTGGGACTCAGTGGTGTGGTTTTTGTCATTGCAGACGCGACAGCTTGTTTCAGGCTGGGCCTGGTTCCGAACTTGCCTACCACCACGTCGGGCAGCATGCCTCCCATCTGCAGTCTGCAATTTAGCTAGCAGCTCCCTGAGCACAGACATCATCTCACCGAGCATAACATCACTGCCAGACTGTTGACTCGCCGGCAGTTGGCTCTGCAGTGCAGAAGGCAGGGGTGGTCGCTGGCACTGCGGCAGTGAAGAGAGAGCCTGTGGCTGCTGCTGTGGCTGCCACTGGGTCAAAGGCATCGAATACGGCTGGTGGGCCTGAGGAGCTGGAGAGAGAGACAGCTGTTGGTTCTGAGACAAGGCAGGTGAGGGAGAGAGAGACGGCACCCCCACAAGAGCGAGAGTTGAGGGGGAGGGAAGGATAGCACTGGGTGTGTCTGTGACACATGCATCGTGAGTCTCTGTGTGTACCTCCTGGCAAATCAGTGGTGTGGCGTGACTCTTAGGCACATTCACTTTCACTGAAGACACCCGCTCCCTCTGATATTCATCAATCCTCCCCTGTATCTCCATTGTCGTCCATTCATGTATCTGTTTGTATTTAAACACAGAGGCAAATTCTGAATCTGGGCAGTGCTTCACGAACATCTTGGCAATCTCTCCTCCCATATTCTCAGCATGTCTACCCTGGCGCTTTAAGCCCTCCTCAGCAATGTCTGCTGCCTTGTTGAGGCGTATCCAGTAATCAACAGGATTCTCCCTCTGATTGGGCAGAGTCGAGTAGAAGTCTTGTAGGGGCAGGCATGATGATGTGCAGCTAAAGTACTGAGTCAGTATGTTGTAAATAACATCTGGCGTGCATGAAGAGTTAATCGAGGGATTGCTCCTCAAGCCAATTCTGACTACGTCCCTGGCTTTCCCCATCAACCTCCCCATTACAACTTCTGTCTGCGATGAAGCATCACACTTCTGTTTCCTTAAGTATGATTTCATTAACTCAACCCATTCAATGACTGTGTATTTGTCGGTACTATCACCCCTGAAAATAACAGGTTCTTTGTCGGCTTTTACTATGACATTAATGGGTGTGTTCTCACCAAGCGCATTCACAATGCCGCTAGTCTGAGTGTGTGAGTTATGTGCACTGTGCTGTGTGTCACCTACATGATGTGCTGGAACATCAGTCTGGCCAGCTCCACCAACAGCACCACTGGACATGAGTGTGGCTGCAATAGACTCCCTGTGAGCCAAGGCGCGTGATCATATCAGTAAGCTGATGCAATGTGTCATTCTCACCACTAGGCGTTGAATGGTGCGGCCCACCCTGTGACCTCTGCCCCATAGGCGATCCCAACAGGTCCTGACCTAACCCTGAATCCCTATCTCTCGCAGGCAACACAGGTGAAGCACCCAGATCCATCCCAACCAACCCCCCTGGCCGAGAATGACCTCCCATTACACCCATACCCCTCCCAAAAGAGAAGAATTTACCATCAGTATCATCACTAAGCTTAAACTTGCTCGCCATTGTACCATGAAAACAGAGAAAATAACAAATAAAAAAAAAACTAAAACAAAATGTCAAATCTGAAAATAAATCCAGAATATTTATTTAGCGGGCCTACAGTCCTGAGTACCTCACTACAACCAAAGCAGCAGCACAAACAGCATTCATGGACGTCCACGCGATCCACACAGCTCCCTCGGCACGGCGATCTGCATCAAGCTGATCTGGATCACAGAATCACGGCACCAGTGTAACGTGGGTGGTTTTCTGCGTGCTCGTGTTGGTGCAGGAAGTACACAGGCAGGGACTTGTTGCTCACGCTGTCTTTATTCTGGTCAAGTATCAGAAAAAGCACACGATAAACAGTCTGCAGCCGCATATGTCACGATCTCCAGCAATGAAAATCTTTTTCTCTTTTTTTCTTTAGAAAGAAAAAAAAATATATAAAAAACCATATAAAACAAAGCCTACCTGGTCAAGTATCAGAAAAAGCACACAATAAACAGTCTGCAGCTGCATATGTCACGATCTGCACACGGACAGTAAAAGAAAATGAATATCTTAACAAAATGAAATGACAGCAAACCATACAGAAGAATGCTGCGCTAGCAACAACTGACTAGCTGTTCATTCAACGTGGTCACACATTCACTCGACAATAAAGTTACTATTTTTACTTAGAATAATCTGAAACTTCGTAAATACATGGTAGTAATGCTCATGACCACTCTACAAGATATAAACCTTTGTATGCATGGCTTAACAACATTTAAAGTATAAATATAGCAACAGCTCTATTACATTGCACTTACCTCCAGCAATGAAAATCTTTTTCTCTGCTGGGGTAAGTGCCGTGTGCAAAGAAAACTATCTATGCAGCTGCGAAATAAAACCACCAGGAGGCTCCAAAAACTATGTAAAAATGAAAAGCACATCTATTTTAAAGAAATTCAAAAAGGCTAAATTCTGACTCTGTTACACAGGCGCGGTTGTAAATATTATATTGATTATCGACAATGACTTTTGGGTTTACACAACATGCTAAAAAATGTCAAAATCATGTCATCAGACCTTTAATAAACTTGTTTCTGTACTTGACCTCTTAGAGCTTAATGTAGCTTTTGATACTATTGAATATAACATTTTCTTCATAGATTAGCACACTTTGTTGGGCTTAAAGGATTTTTTCAGTGGTTTATCAGATATATTTATCAGATATAGTAGGTTCCAATTCACGTCAGTAATGCTTCAACTTCAAATTCTCGACTCATTCATGGAGTTCCACAGGGCTCTGTGTGAGGTACAATTCTTTTATATTTAAACTCAAACAGGCTGCTCATCAGCTGATCAAAAGTTAAGACCATAGCCGACCCCCCCACCCACCCAAAACAGAACTAAAAGTGTCAAAAAAAGGACTCTGTGATTAGCCCCACCATTCTTGTTGATCACTTCAAACATGTGTTTAAGCATACTTGATGTGTTTCCAGGAGGTTGGTGGAAATGTTGCTCCAAGTTGTGAAGATGGCTTCACGAAGGGCATCCACGGTTTGCAGCTGACGTTCATGCTACTAGGTAATATTTAACATTGCATAAATTTCCAATGTTATGCAGATGACAGTTACATTTATGAATGAAGACAGATGACAGTAAATAAATTAACTAACCTAGAGGCATGTCTTAAGGAAATCAGAGTGCAGATAATTTGTAATTTCTTGCTATTAAATTCAGGTAAGACTGAAGTCATTCTAGTTGCCCCCCTCCCTCCCTCTAAAAAATTAGAAATGCTGTCACAAATTGGGTGTTTAGTTGAGTTGGTGTTATTCTATCTTTTAACAGTTCTGTGAGGAACCTTGGAGTCATTTTTGATCAAGATTGTAATTTGTGTAATATTGCCAAGATTAGGAATATCATGTCTGAGTGATGCTGAGAAACTAGTCCATGCTTTCATTAGTTTAAGATTAGATTACTGCAATTCCAGGCTGTCCTAAAATGTCTCTAGTCTTCAGCTGATCCAAAGTGCCACCCACCAGTATTGCTAATACCTATTATCGGAGCACACCTGAAGCGGAGTGATATATGAATATCCAGTTGGGAACACATCAGCTCCTGGAATGCGCACTGTCCAATGAAAGTGCTGGATTTGAACTGTTGTATAATATGATAATTATAATTTTATCCATCTGTTATATTCATTATGTAATCCTGCTAACAGTCTAATAAACAGTGTTGGGCAAGTTACCAAAAAAATAACTAATTACAGTTACTAGTTACTACTTTTCAAAAGTAATGGAGTTACTTTACCAATTACTGCATGATTAAAGTAAGTAGTTACTTGGAAAAGTAACTTTCACATTACTTTTAAATGAACACATAAATCATCTTGCACACATAGCAAGATAATTTAATTAATGGATTAAATCACAGGATTATTAATGTCAGGCTGAAAACAGACTGTTTCAGACGGAGCTTTTAGAACATGTTCAGTCTGCTTTATCCTGCCTTGAGAGCTCTTATTGTGGGAAAAATCTGAAGAAAATCAACACAAAATTGCCTGTAATTTCCTCATTTTGGAGTGAGAAATAGGGTTTGTAGAGTGAGAGAGAGGGAAAATGAGTGAAATTCACTCCAAAAGAGTGAGAGTTGGCAACACTTCATAAAGCCGTCCATGTTTATCTTACCTTTATGATATGGATTTAATCTGATGTGCAGTGATCCAAAGAAAATGTCCATTATCTACAGTCCAAATGTCTGCTGTGACAGAGACATGATCATGTCCCTTAAATTCCTTTTGGAGATCAAAGTACATTTTTAAATAATCTTTATCCAGGTAGCAAGTAAATGTGTTTTGACTTCAGTGACTCACAGTCTCAGCTGTCCGATGGAAAGTCACCGTTTATATCACGTCTTCACTCTGTAAAGACATATCTGGCAATGAGTCTGTTTAATTCTTGCTGGGTCACAAACTGTCCAGATGCGTACCTGTGGTTGATATCCAGCCGTGGGTGTTGAGACAAGAGTATTTCCGTTTTACATCCAGCCGTGGCTGTTCAGAATGCAGTAGATCCGCTAACACGGTGTTAGTTGTTAGCATAGCTAACCGTTACTAGCTTTGTTGGAGCTTTGTTGCTGTTTTCAAGCGCTTCTGAAGATTGCAGTAGGTCTCAACCGGTACTTAGGTTGCAACCCACCAATATGCTTTTGTCCTTAACCGCGACAAAGAAAAATAATCTGTGTATTTCCACAAAAACAAAGTAGCTTCATCTTTTCCTCCCCTCAGTAGTGAAGACTTGGGCTCTTTGCAACAGGTCACGACTGACTGCTCATCTCAGTTACGGTAGGGTCAGTTTGTATATTTATTTATTCCTGCTAAAATATCTATCCATATTAATAAAATGAATGAGTAACATATCTGATCAAATTTCAGTAACTGTAACGCATTACTGAATTTTTAAATAGTAATTTCGTTACACAGCACGTTACTGCAAAAGTAATGGTGTTACAGTAACGCGTTACTCCTAACACTGCTAATAAACTGGACCAATCACCTCCTTGGCAGGAGTAACGAATAAGATGAAGTACGAGAGGAAATGTTGGAATTAAATATCTTCCAGCATCTTCAGCAGCAGCTGTGACTGCTGATCATCCACTAGGGGCTGCCAGATGCAGTAATCCTGCAGTTATCGGTCCCATAGCAGAGCAGCAGGCCTGTTTGTGACAGCCGACACTCACCAGGAGGAGGAACCTCCACCCCCACCTCCAGATAAGTTCTGACAGCTGAAAATAGAGAGGAGGGAGGTTTCTGCTATTTTTATCTTTCATTTAGACTGGTCTGAACCCCTCTCTCTCTTTCTCTCTGATGAAGGCAATCATCCCTTCTCCTTCTGGATCTCTCCTTCCACCCAGACAGGAGAAGCTTCTGGAGGCCCAACCTGAGGAGATAAGACTGAGACACAAGGCCGGCTTGGAGGTAGATCCCCAAACTTGATCAAGTGATTGAGTCAAGAACTTGGAGAAAAGAAGAAAATCAGAGAAACCAGGAGGCCAACATGGCTCTGCTGTGCTACAACAAAGGCTGTGGACAGACGTTTGACCCTGATAAGAACAAGGAGGGTGAGAATCTGTTTCTTCACTTTTCGTTTTGAAGAAAGCTGAGGAATGTTTGGAACCAACCCGGCTTTAATGAGAATCAGACAGACGATGGGATGAAGGCTGAAATTAAAGCTTGTGTGTTTGGCTGAGATGCTTCTGTATGTCAGTTATTTCAGAATGTTTCTGAACAATGTGGTTTCACACAGATCTTTCCATGTGGCTTTAACAGAAAATTAAATAAGAAGCAGATAAACAGAAATTAGAATAAAAAAACAGACTTACAAGAACAGAAAAAAGACAAATTTTAACAAGTATTGATTTTATAAGGAAAAAAAACAAAATTACCGAGTCAATTTTAAAGTCACATACCTGAGGAAAAAGTCACAAATTTACAAGAATAAATCAATAAATTTAACAGTAAAAAATACTAATTTAAATATAAGTATGGATTTTTCAGCAAAAAAAAATGCACATGAAAAGTTTAGGATTTTTATAGAAGTCAAACATTTATTGTAATGGGTCACACGTTTCAGATAAAAAAAATGTTGCAAATTTCAGAGAAAAAAACTTGTGGAAATACATCACAGAGTACAAAGTCTCAATTGTATAATTAAGAGGTAAAAACACATTTCTAAGACACAAATGTACAAGGGAAAAAAGTATAAAATGTTAAAGAAATGGCATGAATTCATGAGATGTAAGAGAAATGAAAAACTGCATATTTAAGCAGAAAAATGTGCTTATGTCTAATGTTGGCAGGCCAAGGAAAATCACAAATGCATAGGAGAAGTTGCAAATTTATTTAAAAAAATGCAAAATTTGCAAATGTATGAAATAGGAAAATCATTCTTAGTTTATTCTTACCCATGTTACTACATTTTAAGGCTGAAATATATTGTCGAGGTTTCAGACCTCTGTTCAAACCCATTAACCCACTGTAATGCAGTAGCCTATTTTTATTATAAATTTGGACTTGTGGACTATTATGGCCTTGAAATTTTACAGAGAATATTTTTTTGATTGAATATATCTAAATTCACTTTAGACTCATGCAAATATAAATTTGGGGCCTAGAAGTGGATTTATAGTTTAATATTTTTTGCAGATCTTTGATAAAGCAAGTGTTGGCTCCAGTTAGAATAATTTATGTCCATGTGAGTAAAGCAGTGCGAGCATGTATTGTCAGAGTCAGCCATGTTTCCATGGAGGAGCTACCGGCTTCCTTATAAGGGACCCACGGGTCTAGATTCCAGTGACACTGTGAACAGCTGGAGAGCCCTGCTGACTCTGTGTGTGTGTGTGTGTGTGTGTGTGTGTGTGTGTGTGTGTGTGTGTGTGTGTGTGTGTGTGTGTGTGTGGCTGTGTATTTGTGACTTGTGGGGACAGCATAATAGAAATGCACTGGAATCCTGGGGACTATGAAATTTTAAGGGGCCTTCCATTGATTTTACAGTTGCAATGCGAAGGGACAGGTGGGGAGAGGGTGTCATATAATTTAAAAAAAAAAAATATTCAACAGTTAGTTTTGACCAAGCAATTTGATTGGACAGTGGGCCTTCTTAGAGGGCCAGTGATGGAGCATAACATCACAACGCTTTATAGGTAATTATCATTTATTCGTGTAACTGGTGTTTACTTGTGAAAATATAAACTCTTAAATGTTCACAAGACAAGACACAGGCCCCAAAATCTGGATGTGAATGCCCCGACCCAGATGTTTTACCTCAGTGTTAGCTGATTTAGCTAGTACAGTCTCCTTATACCATACCTGTCAAGGCATACCTCATGCCTCCCTTATTGGGGGGGCTTTCACACCTGTACTGAGTACTTAAAAACTGTATTTATCGGCAGATGAAAGAAAACTGAAGCAAAAAAAAAAAAAAAAAAAGCCAATGCTGAAACAAAAGCAGAATGGATTTTTGTTTCATAAGTTAAGTATCAGAAATAATTCTCTTTGAAATTGTGTTAATAATAATAATGAAAATATCAATCTTATTCAGCCCTTTCAATATAATGCTATACATTCAGATGTAAAGCAAAGTTCCAAGATACAAAATAACAGTACACTATAGGGGATTTGGGCTACCTCTAAGCATGTTTAAGATTTTAAAGCATTTTTTTTGTTATATTTAGGTAATATTTGAAGGTGAATAATACTGCCCATACCTGAAAACATTTGGAGATTTCTCCTTCAGTCTGGAAAGGACAGAATTGTCTCGACCCACCATCGTGTTGCAATTGTCCGAAGCAAAGCCCACAACATTCTCCCATGGAATATTGTGCAATCTAAAAAAATAAATAAATAAATAATAAATAAAAAATAAAAGAATTTGGTCAAAAGTGGTCTGTATGCAAGCAAAAAAAAAAAAAAAAGAAAAGAAAAAAAATCAATTTCGTACCTCATGAAGTTGTCAATTTCCGCAAAAATGTCGGTGGCTTTTCCCGATGCTGGAATGGGCATGTCCAGCAGCCTGGTCTGGGACATCTCCCCATTGAAAATCCTTGCAAGGATGACGAGACGCTTTTCGGTGTTCTTGTCGTTGCTCTCATCGACCATGATTGAGAAAGGCCCCTTCCTGCATGCTTCTATGACTTTTTCTGTGTAGGCAGGCGCCAGGCTCTCTTTGATGATCATGGTCATTTTGGTTCTTTTGCAAGCAAAGTCTTGAGCGCTCTTGCTGTCAGGAAACAATGTTGGCACCAAATCACTGAAGTGATCTGCCACCGATGGGGGTAGATTGTGCTCTGCCACAAAATGACAAAACATCACTTCTGCTAGTGATGCATTGGATTTGGAAGGCGTCGGTTGTCTCACTGGCTGAAAATGTTCATCCATCCATCGATACGTTTTCGATTTGGCTACACAGTTTTTGTGGCCCTGTGTAGCGAAGTGCGACTTCAGGTCAACAATCCCTGATGCAGTCACTTTTATACCCCTCCTACGTGGAACACGGGAGGAGTGTGTAGGGCCCTCTGGAGAAGCCTTTATCCATCCAGCGTATTTTCCCTTCTCAAAGCTAGGACTCTCCCATTCTTTTCGGTGACGTCCAGTCCCTCGATTTCCCTTTTCTTCAAGCTTTGTTTTCTTCGCCGGCGGTGCGCTGCATGAAGCCATTTTGAAAATCACAAAAACACTGCTTAGGTGCGCTTGTGGAGGATCGAAATAAGTGCAGGCGGACACGGCGAACTGAAGTTTAAAAGGGTGCTTCATGCAGACAGTCAACTTATATACCCGGCTACAGACAATGCGTGCATGGCACATTAGCATCACAGTATACTAACTAACTAACTAACTAACCTGCACTTATATAGCGCTTTTCTAGTCACAAAGACCACTCAAAGCGCTTTCATTAATACTAACCCTCTATTCTAAGGGCCGATAGGAAACAAATATCTAGGGACAATTTAGAACAGCCAATTAACCTAACATGCATGTTTTTGGCATGTGGGAGGAAACCGGAGAAATCCCGGAGTAAACCCACGCAACACGGGGAGAACATGCAAACTCCACACAGATCACTGTTGGTCGGGGGCTGGGATCGAACCCACGATCCCCACAATCCCCCGGCCAAGGGTAAACTGTGCTGCCGCAGTGCTGCCGCAGTGCCGCAGTGCTAACCACTGCGCCACCGTGCAGCAGGAAAGCATGGACATTTGCATTAGAGTCACACATATCAGGCGCAGGATTACTGGTGCCAGGATTCCTCTCTGTTCCGGAGCCGCAGGACAAAATAAGGTGCGAGGCGCATCTGCATAATGATCAGTCCACACCTCTCACTGTTCTGATAATTGCGCACGCTGAACGCTCTGCCAGCCCCGTACGCTGTGGGAGTCACACACGAGGTGTTCCTCCACACTCTCAATAATTTTTTTTCCCATATATTTTTCCTTTTGGCGTACAGAAATGGCAATACGCCCGTATTTGCTAAAATTGCATTTTCCCCATATTAAAATACGGCGAAACCGTATCACTTGACAGGTATGCTATACTTTTCTTTCAAATGTTTTTGCTGGACAATTTCTGTTAAAGTTTTGCAGCATATAGTTTCTGTGAAAGCCTCTAAGCATAAGGCACACTTCTGACTCTTCATCTGAAAATGTTACAAAGAAGCAGACAGAAACTAGCATGGAAATGGAGCTAATGTAGCATTTAGCATGTATGCCATGTCTGTTGGCCATGAGATGGACAAGCTGAAGTTGAATTTATTTGAATTAAACCAGTTAGCCAACCATAGTACTTATAAGGTGATACTCTTTATTTAATCTGAAGATGTCAAGAAAAAGCAAGCAAAGTGTATAGAAACTAATGTGAAAATGGGCCAAATGTAATCCATTTTGACCGCTAACCGCATCAGCTCATCCAGTAAAGCAGGGTTTATGTTCCACCTCCACTCTGCAGTCTGCTTGTGCATGAGGCTTGTGCAATGTAAATTTCATCATTCTCTCCAGTCCACTAGGCTCTTCCACAGCTGAGCGTGTGCAGCCCAAATTTTGTGACCACACAAGGCTGTACGTTAACTTTTTTGTTCATAGCAATGGTGCTACAGAGGTTCACAGTCATGTAGCACAAGACAAAAACTTATGATGTATGATTAAAAATGTCTGTTGCTTCTCTAAAATTGACTACAAGGATGAGGACCTGGACTTACACAGCACTTTTCTTGTCTCAAAGACCACTCAAAGCACTTCACTAGGACTAACCCTCTATTCTAAGAGAGATGGATACCTAGGGACCATTGAGGCTGCATTCAGACCAGGATAGTCCGGTGGTCTCGATTCGACTGGGTGGGGAATGCCGAGAATTTTCACACCTTTGTTTGGTTTGGTTTGCATTCACACTGCAGTGGACTAAACTGCCTGGACAACGTCATGCAGTTACAACTGCTTGTTTGGGGCACTGTAGCCGAAACCACCACTGTCCAGGAAAAAAAAGTCTCGGTGAAGAAGAAAAATCAGGCTCATCAATTGGCCAGGATTGAAAATGGAAATCCGTTCCCTTCAGCCGGGTTGTTTGTCTGCCACAAATGAGACATTTTTTAACTTTTCTCCTCAGCTTTCACTGGTAAAAGGATTTCTCGGATTTGCGTGGTTGTCTTTTTTATTTTCTATCCAAAATGTACAATGGTAAATGCCACTTCTTCTTCTCAGACTATATGTTGCTATGGTTACACAAACGCCAAGGGGCACTTCCGCCCTTTGGTCTGCTGGATACTCCGTTTGGATTCACACTGCAAGCAGAGCACACCAGACTTCATTTGCAAGAGAGCTGAGACCCCCGTTTTCAGCTTGTTTGGGGCACACCAGAGTTCCAATGTGCGTTCAGACGGCACCAAACGAACCTAACTATCCGCGGAAGCCACTGTTTGGTCCTTTGGTCCATTCCAAACAGTGGCTGCCTGAATGCGCCCTTAGAATTGCCAATTAACCCAACATTGTGGGCAGAAACCAGCTCACCTGGAATTTTTTTTTTTTTTTTTTAATTTAACCTTTTATTTATACAGGGGAGGACCACTGAGAGGCGAACTCTCTTTTTCAAGGTTGGCCTGTTCACTTTCACACAGTGATACATTCACACCTGGAAGCTGCCCAGTAAAAAGACAGACTGACCTGTGGCCGCTGAGCAGCTCTACTGGAGCAGTTGGGGTTATGGGCCTTGCTCAAGGGCACCACAGTGGGGTTAAGGAGGGTGGGGCAAAGACTGCTATGTATCTGTCCCACTCAGATCTGATCCTGCCGGTCCAGAGATCGAACCAATGACCTTCCAGTCACCATTCCACATCCCTAACCATTAGGCCACCACTGCCCACACAGCACAAGGAGAACATGCAAACTCCACACAGAAAGGTTCCCACCCTCGCCAGCCTGTGGATTCAAACCTGGAACCCTCTAGCTGTTTGGCAACAGTCCTAACCCCTGCACCCCTGTGCAACTAGTGCAGTTTAATCATTTAAAATATAGTATTTCACTTTGATTAAAAACAATTTGTCAAGATCTAGAAATTATTTTAAATTTACATACATTTCCACATTAGTCATTAATCCTAACCACCTAAACACACTTACCACACCATACAAACTAACGGGCCAGTTGTGGCCCGTAGGTCACATGTTTAACACCCCTAGACCAGCTTATGTCACCCCATGGAGCTTCCTCTTTCTCCATCGCACTCCTCCTCCAGAGACCCACTCAAAATGAACCCGCTGTGAGACCAGGAGAGGCTGGTAGAAACGGGGAAAAAAAAAAATTCTTTTACTGTATAAGAGCATTTTTTCAGTCACTACCTTGGAGCGTGGAGCAGCGGAGAAGAGGTCAGTCTGTCCTGTTGGCGAGGAACAACCTATGCATCCCAGTTCACCTTGCATATGCTCTTTTTTTCTGTGACAGTCCCCTCCAAAACAAAACATGTCTCGCTTTGTGTGGCGCTAAATGTGACACTCAAAAGTGCAGTCTGCACACACAAACACACGGTGTCTGTTCTTGTAAATATGAAACTATTCACACTGATATGAGAAAAATGTCAGGTGGATTTTACAATCCTCTCTGTTGCAACGGAGGACAGAGAGCAGGAACCATTGAATCTATACAGTGGTGTGAAAAAGAATTTGCCCCCTTCCTGATTTCTCATTTTTTTGTATGTTTGTCACACTTAAATGTTTCAGATCATCAATCAAATTTAAATATTAGACAAAGAAAACACAAGTTAAACACAAAATGTGGTTTTTAAATGAAGGTGTTTATTATTCATTTAAAAACCACATTTTGTGTTTAACTTGTGTTATCTTTGTCTAATATTTAAATTTGTTTGATACAAGCGGCTGAAATGAGCTTTCTCCATAGGATTGCTGGACTCACCCTCAGAGATAGGATGAGGAGCTCAATCATCCAGGAGAGGCTCAGAGTAGAACCGCTGCTCCTCCACATTGAAAGGAGTCAGCTGAGGTGGTATGGGCATCTGATTAGGATGCCTCCTGGACGCCTCCCACTTGAGGTGTTTCGGGCACGTCCCACTGGGAGGAGACCCCGGGACGGACCCAGGACTCGGTGGAGAGACTATGTCTCCCAGCTGGTCTGGGAACGCCTTAGTATCCTCTCTGAAGAGCTGGAGCAGGTGGCTGGGGAGAGGAAAGTCTGGGCTTCTCTGCTTGAACTGCTGCCTCCGTGACCCGGACCTCCGGAAAAGTGGTAGAAGATGGATGGATGGATGGTGTTTATTATTAAGGTTGCAAAAAATCCAAACCTACATGGCTCTGTGTGAAAAAGTGATTGCCCCCTAAACTTAATAACTGGTTGGGTCACCCTTAGCAGCAACAACTGCAATCAAGCATTTGCGATAACTGGCAATGAGTCTTGTACAGCGCTGTGGAGGAATTTTGGCCCACTCATCTTTGCAGAATGGTTGTAATTCAGCCACATTGGAGGGTTTTTGAGCATGAACCACCTTTTTAAGGTCATTCTACAGCGTCTCAATGGAATTCAGGTCAAAACTTTGACTAAGCCACTCCAAAGTCTTCATTTTGTTTTTCTTAAGCCATTCAGAGGTGGACTTGCTGGTGTGTTTTGGATCGTTGTCCTGCTGCAGAACCCAAGTGTGCTTCAGCTTGAGGTCAAGAAAAGGTGGCCGGACATTCTCCTTCAGGATTTTTTGGTAGACAGCAGAATTCATGGTTCCATTTATCACAGCAAGTCTTCCAGGTCCTGAAGCAACAAAATACCCCCAGACCATCACACTACCACCACCATATTTTACTGTTGGTATGATGTTCCGTTTCTGAAATGCTGTTACTTTTACGCCAGATGTAATGGGACACACACCTTCCAAAAAGTTCAACTTTTGTCTCGTCAGTCCACAGAGTATTTTCCCAAAAGTCTTGAGATTGAGATTGAGATTGAGATTCAACTTTATTGTCATTACACATGTATGAATACAAGGTAACGAAACGTGACTTGGCATTTGGGCACGCTCTGCAGAGCGCATCCAAGGCCGGGGCAGCCGCTAGGCGCCAGTCATAATGTTGGGGATCATCAAGATGTTTTCTGGCACAACTTAGACGAGCCTTTATGTTCTTTATGTTCAGCAGTGTTTTTTGTCTTGGAACTCTGCCATGCAGGCCATTTTTGTCCAGTCTCTTTCTTATGGTGGAGTCATGAACTCTGACCTTAACTGAGGTAAGTGAGGCCTGCAGTTCTTTGGATGTTATTGTGGGGTCTTTTGTGACCTCTTGAATGAGTCGTTGCTGTACTCTTGGGGTAATTTTGGTCGGCCGGCCACTCCTGGGAAGGTTCACCGCTGTTCCATGTTTTCGTCATTTGTGGATAATGGCTCTCACTGTGGTTTGCAGGAGTCCCAAAGCTTTAGACATGGCTTTATAACCTTTTCCAGACTGATAGATCTCAATTACTTTGTTTCTCATTTGTTCCGGAATTTGTTTGGATCGTAGCATGATGTCTAGCTTTTGAGGATCTTTTGGTCGACTTCACTTTGTCAGGCAGGTCCTATTTAACCTCTTAACTGTCCCAGATGCCGTTTGGCACCATAACCCCCTAGTGGTCAAGAGGGGTAAAGATTTTTTGTCAAGAAAATAGTTCAGATTTCCAAGGCTATAACTTGAAAGTTGCAAGAGATAATGGCTTACTATCAATTAGAAAGATGTAGAATATGATCCAAAGTTTCAGATAAGAATAAATTTACGCATCTAATTTGCATAATGTCGCAGCAGCTATATGGAATTACATAACTCAGTCAAAAGTGGACTTTGGACATGTTTACACAAAGAATGGTTCTGGTTTTTTTTTACACCGTTTTTTCTACAGGGGTATGTTGTTATCTTATCTTCAAAGTATATGAACCAGAAAATCAGTACAATGTAAAGAAGCAAAGAAATTCCTCACTAACTGTTGGCAAAGGGGGCTGGCTCGCTGGCGTGGTTGGGCTGTTTTCATCCATCGTGGTCGTTATTTTGCATTCTGTCGGTCATTTGCACTCTCTCCCACATCTACAAACTCTTATGATAATCCCACGTCAATTTTGTTTGTATTCCGTGTCAATTTTTCGTGTATGAAGCCAGTTTATCTGATGATGTATGATGATGCGTGGTGGCCATTTTGGTCTTGTAAGCTCAGAGAAGGAAAAAGGAATAATAATAATGATTTCTTCTTCTTTGGTGTATTCCATGTCAGCCATGATTCCTCCAACGTGTGTCTGCCACCTTCTGAACTGGGATGATCAGTACAAATCATCAGTACAGCTGGGGAGTTAAAGGGACGTCAGAGTCAGTTGACAGGCACAGTTGCTGTGCTGTGCTACTAGGGGCACGTGAAAATCTGCCAGTTCAGGTTACTTTATTTGTACCCGTAGGTAGATTTGTTTTGCAGTCAGGTGACATCCATATTTATAAACCACATTCAACATAAACACAAATGCAGGCACACATGAAGCTGACTATAAACATGATAAAAATACACAAGGCTCCATCAATCAGAACATAAGACAAAGAGATGAGAGAAAAAACAGAGATAAGAGAGAAGGGTCATATTAAAAAGTTAAAGACTGGTCAAAGAGGTTAAAAACTCAAAAGTCTAAAACCCAATAAAAGATTTAGAACCCAAATAAAGAACCTACAAAAATAAGTAAATATAAAATGAAATTAATAAATAGGTAACTAAATGCCTCCGGTTATGGCTGCCACGTAGGACGGACGTGTCTCGCTCTGCTCTGCTCCTGGAAAAAAAAAAAATCGGCAAATAACTCTCTCATTTGGGACAGAACGTATCCCAGCATTTGGGCGAGGATATGTCGGCGAAGCCTAAGGCTGGAAAACCAGGAAAAGGAAAAAGCGAGCCGCCGAAACAGTCCAAATTAACGGACTTTCAGGTCTGTGACGCAGCAAACAAAACTCCATATATGGCGGAGGAGGCTGGCAACGGTGCGATATCTGCGGGGAATGGCGCAGATGCGCTGATGGCTGCCATGAGTTCAATGAGAGCGGACTTTTCCTCTAGATTTGATGGGATTATGACAGCGTTGGAAGGAATAAGAAAGGAATTGGGTGACTGTGTAGAACGAACGGCGCAGATGGAGCTCTGTCTCGCTAGTGCTGAAGATGACGTCACCCGTCTTCAATTAAAGGTGCGCACTTTGGAAAAAAAAAAAAAATCTCTGGAAGATAATATTTTGGATTTGGAATCTCGGTCGAGACAGAATAATTTGAGGCTGGTGGGTCTTCCAGAGGAATCAGAAGGTCGGGACGTATGTTCCTTTCTGGAAAAGTGGATTCCGGAGGTGCTGGGCAGCGAGGAGTTGCAATCAGCAGTGGTTCTGGAAAAAGCACATCGTATTGGCCCACGGAGAGATAAGGGACCGCCGAGGACCTTAATTATGAAGTTTCTTAGCAACAGAGACAGGATGAAGATCTTCAACGCTGCACGAGCTAAAAAAGGAGAGATTAAACACCAGGACCAGCAGGTGCGGTTCTACCCAGATTTGGCCACAGGAATCCAGCAATTGAGGAAGCAGTTTGATCCCGTACGTAAGGAGCTGCGCAACCTTGGGATTCGTCATGGTGTAATCTATCCTGCGAGACTGTTGACCACGTATGAGGGCAGAACCCACATCTTCAAGACCCCAGAGGAGGCGCAGGAGTTCATCAAGAAGATCAAAGAAGAAGAAGAGACTGGTGGGAGCTAAGCATGAACAAAAAATAAGGTAGAATAATTAAGCATTTGCACAGGCATCTGACTGACTTGAAGTAAATAGTAAGTTTATAAAATATAGATTGTATTATATATTAAAAAAACAAAACAAAAACAAAACAAACAAACAAACAAAAAAAAACTATGATGTACAAAGTTGTTAAAAATTTTGGAGTTAAGTTGGAAAACTACAGAGGAGAGTTAATGTTACGTCATTAAAAGCAGTAGAGTTAGGGTGATTGGGAGGATGAAGAAGGAGTGGCTTAGGCTGTTCCCCGTGGGTGTGGAGCGGTCGATGGCTATATCGGGAGACAGAATTTTTCTTTTGATTTTGGGGGGTTTGCCACAAGTGTGGGAAGGGGAAATTTGTTTGTGTGTAGTTTGTAGGATGAATGTTCAACCACTCATGTTTTTGCTTCTCTGTATGAGCATGTTTACACTGCAAGGTAATCCCAAACTCTCTATTGATCATGGACCAAAGTGTTAATCTTAATTTAACTTCATGGAATTGCAGAGGTCTACAAAATTTAAAAAAACTTAAACAAGTTATGAATAAAATAAAGGACATGGGTTCAAGAATTGTGTTTTTACAAGAAACTCATCTGATAGAGGAGGATGTTAAAAGAATTAGGAGTAGATGGCAGGGAAGTGTATTCACCTCTTCATTTTCATCCCGAGCCAGGGGAGTTATGACTCTCATACATAAATCAGTTCCTTTTCAAGTGAAAAATGTAATTGGAGACAAATTTGGAAGATATGTAATCATTCAAGGTTCTTTGCTATTAGAAAATATAAATCTTGTGAACTTATATGGTCCCAATATAGATGATCAGAAGTTCTTTGCTAATTTATTTCTCATCTTATCATCACTTACAGGGCAACATATAATAGCAGGGGATTTTAATTGTACATTGAATCCAGGTGTGGATAGATCAACAGGACTGGATTGTACGCACATTGGATGTAGGATGACTATTAATCATTTTATGAAAGAATTGAGATTGTTAGATATATGGAGAGAAATGAAACCACAAGTTAAAGCCTATTCTTGTTATTCCAGTACCTACAAGACATTCTCACGTATTGATTATTTTTTGATTTCCACAGAATTAAGGTCCAAGATTCAAAACTGCTTTTATGATAACATCGTGATCTCTGATCATGCACCCTGTTGTCTAATATATGTAGATAAAAAATTGACAAAGGAATCAGGTAGATGGCAATTTCAGCATAAATGGCTTCAGGAAGAGGAATTTGTCAAGTATATAGAAAAACAGATAGACGAGTTCTTTGACATCAATACTACACAAACATCAGCATGTGTAAAGTGGGAGGCTTTCAAAGCTTTTATTAGGGGACATATTATTAGTTATACAGGATCAAAATCTAAGAAGACTCGAGAGGAGAGAGCTAAATTGGAACATAAAATAAAAAGTCTTCAGGAAAAAGTGTATGCAGGAAGTGACCCAAGGTTGGAGAATGAATTACTGATTTTGAGAGCTGAATACGACAAAAAATCAGCGAATAGAGCTGCCTCGAGTCTTCTAAGATTGAAACAATCTTTTTATGAACAAGGTGAAAAATCAGGAAAATTATTAGCATGGCAGATTAAACAATTGGAAATTAAAACACCAATTACCAGTATTATAAGTAACGGACAGGTAGTTATAGATCCTTTAGAAATTAATAGAGCCTTTAGAGATTACTATGAAAAATTATATGATACCAAAAATGAACCTGATTTAACAAAACTAAATGGGTTTTTGAACGAACTATCTATACCGTGTATACCAAATGAAAACAGGGAGATATTGGAGTCTAAAATTAGTCAAGAAGAAGTTGGGCTAGCCATTGATAATATGAAATCAGGAAAAAGTGCAGGACCAGATGGTCTTCCAGTTGACCTTTATAAAAAATTTAAGAATAAATTAATAAAACCTTTTTTGGAAATGGTTTTAGAAGCATTTCAAAATAATAATTTACCATCATACATAAATAATGCCTTAATTATACTGCTGCCAAAACCAGGTAAGCCCTCTAATAAATGTGAAAATATGAGACCAATAAGCCTATTAAACGCCGACCTTAAGATAATCTGTAAAATTTTAGCAAGACGAATACAAGAAATTTTACCAAATATTATTAATCGAGATCAGAATGGCTTTATAAAGGGTAGACAAGGCTTCCATAATGTAAGAAGACTATTTAATATTATTTATTTTAATAAAGAAGCACCGGATACAGCTCTCCTATCATTGGACGCCGAAAAGGCCTTTGATAGAGTTGAATGGCCCTTTCTTTTTGAAGTCCTACAAAGGTTTGGACTTGGAAATAATTTCATAAAATGGGTTCAAATAATATACAATAATGCTACAGCAGAAATCCTAACAAATAACAATATTTCAAAACCAATAAAAATCAATAGAGGATGTCGACAAGGCTGTCCACTTTCACCTTTACTGTTTACTATGGCAATTGAACCTTTAGCGATAGCGATACGTTTACATTCACAAATATATGGAATTAAAGTTGGACCAACAGAACATAAAATCTCCCTGTACGCCGATGATATAATTTTGTTTATGTCGAATCTAAAAAAATCAATTCCAACCTTGTTGAATTTAATAAAGAATTTTGGGGAAATATCAGGATATAAAATAAATAAAACTAAATCTTCAATATTAATGCTAAATGAGACCCAGAGAAATTACCCAGCCCCTGAGGTAAATCAATTCAATGTTGTAAATCAGTTTAAATATTTAGGAATCCAAATTATGCCTAAGCTAGAATCAGTCGCCAGCGTCAACTATGAAGCCTTAATGTCAGATATCAATGAGTTAACTCAGAGATGGATGTCACTACCAATGTCGATGATCGGGAGAATCAATATACTTAAAAGTAATATTTTACCTAAAATACTTTATTTATTTCAATACATTCCCTTATCACCACCTTTAGATCTATTCTCAAGAATAAAAAAAAAGTTAGTGGAATTTATATGGAACAACAGGAGGGCTAGATTACGTTTGTCTTTATTATATTTACCATTTGATCGTGGAGGTCTGAAATGTCCAAATTTTATGTTGTATTATTGGTCGGCACAACTGAGGTCTATGACATATTATTTTTCATCAAATGATCTCCCTCACTGGACTGAAATGGAATCATACAATTTACCTTTACCTCTTCCCATATTCATATACTCAGATTCGGCAAAAAAATTACAAAAACAAGTTAAAAATCCATTTGTAAAGCATATGATCAAAATATGGTGTGAAGCTAAAAACTATTTAAAAGAACCACAGTTATTGTCACAATTTAGTCCAATATGGGGTAATCAATATTTTAAACCAGGGAGAGCGGACGCTGTATTTAAAGTATGGAATTTAAAAGGGATACAAAAGATTCAGGATTTATATTTGCCATGTGCAGACAACATAATGACTTTTGAAGAGCTGAGGATCAAATTTAATCTCAATAGAACACATTTTTTTAAATATCTTCAACTTAGAAACTTTATTCGATCAAATCAAAATAAAGCTCTCACTCGACCTATTTATTCATCCTTGGAAAAAATGATGATGAAAGATAGTAAAAGAAAGGGTATTATTTCAGAGTTTTATAACTCATTGACACTATCTTCAAGTGAAAATTCACTGAAAAGATTAAACTACTGGAAAGAAGATCTGCAAATTGAAATTTCAGAGGAACAATGGGAATTGGCTTGTACAGAAGCCCAAACCAAATCAATAAATGCACGCCTTAAATTGATACATTTCAAATGGTTAATGCGGATGTATGTTACACCGGAGGAGTTAAATAGATATAACAAAAATATACCAGATACATGCACAAAATGCATGGAAAGTAAAGGAACCCTATTTCATTGTTTATGGGAATGTAGATTAATAAGAATGTTTTGGGAAGAGGTGAGGGTAACAATTGAAAAAATAATCTCAAAACAAATCATATTGAATCCTAAACTGTTTTTGTTGGGTCTGTACCCAGAAAAGCATAATTTTAATAAAAGTGAAAGAACATTCATAGACCTCAGTTTGCTTAATGCCAAAAAATGTATTGCACTATTATGGAAAAAGACTCATAGACCAGATGTGACTCAGTGGTTAAGACAGATGTTAACAAACCTTCCATTAGAAAGAATAACATATATACTGAAATCAAAGGAAATTGTGTTTGAGAATATATGGAGACCTTTTATTGATTATGTAAAAAATTTAAACATAACTCTTGAAGAAGAAGGTGAATGATGTGTGTGGACCTTGTAAATTCCAAACTGGTGAGCATAATATGTATACTTATGTATTGGATTGTCTAGACTAAACAGAGGAGCATTGTTGAAGACTTGATTTTGTTGGTGGTTGTTGGTGTTTTTAGTGCATTTTTTTTTTTTTTTGTAGTACTTTAGTGTTAGTGTTTGATTGTTTGTATCATGTTTGTTAAAAAAAAAAAAGGTTCAATAAAGATATTGTGGAAAAAAAATAGGTAACTAAATTATGTGCAATATATTGTTACAACTTGTTCAACTCTTTAACAGCAGCAGGAACAAAGCTGTTTTTGTAGCGCTGCATTTTACTTTTTGGGACAGCAAACCTCCGTCTGGAGGGAAGAAGCTGAAAGTGGCAGTGCCAAGGGTGGGAGTCATCATTTAAAATGGCGGTAGCAATCCTCTGTACCTGTCTGGTGTACAGGGATGTCAGGCTCAGCTGTGACTCACCAAGCAAACGACTGGACCATCTAACTACCTGATCCAAGGATTTCCTCTTTCAGTTTTGTCTGACCAAACCATGACACTAAAGAAAAGGATAAAACGGATTCAATAAAAGCCCAATAAAACATTATCATTATGGTTCGGTGGGGGGCAATGGATCAGCGTTCTCGTCGCGCCCTCCGCCAGTACCCGGGCTTGCCTGGGGAAGCTAATGATCCTACCAGCAGACTAAATTCAAAGAGACGACGCCTCTGTGCCAAGTCAAAGAAGAATCCTAGTCACAGTCCTAAAGCCGAAAGCAAACAGCCCCAAGAGCACTTTGTGGTAGGATCTGCCCTTCGCATATTACAACTAAACGTTGAAGGCCTATCTGCAGCCAAGCGAAGCCTTATCGAAGTCCTCGCCTTCCAACATTCGATTGATGTAATCTGCCTCCAAGAGACTCATATTGGCACAGAGGAAGCTGGCCGCTTCACCATCAAAGGCTTTGACCTCCTGTGCTATGTTCTACATGCTAAACATGGACGTGCCACCTATGTGCGTTCTGACATAGTTGAAGCAAATCACCTGATAACAACACATTTCTCAGACACCATAATCATTGGTGGCTTCCATATTGTCAATGTGTACAAGCCCCCTAATGCCAACTGGGATCTGCAGGTCTTACCCACCCTACCCCACCCTGCCATCTATGTGGGGGACTTTAACAGCCATCACCCTGACTGGGGGTACCCAGCAGTGGACAGTGATGGGGAGGCACTTTCAGACTGGGCATCCAGAAATGACCTCGCTTTGATATACGACCCCAAACAAAGAGGAACCTTCCACTCTGCTAGGTGGAAGAAGGACTATTCTCCTGACCTGTGTTGGGTCAGCTCTTTGAATGGGGAGCCATATCCTACACAGATCCTCATTCTTGATGATTTTCCACACAGCCAACACCGGCCCCTGCTTGTACACATTGGCCTACAACTTCCAGTCATATACAGCCCAAGGAAGATGCGCTGGAACTTCCGCAAAGCCAACTGGAAGAAATTCAGTGAAACTCTGGACCGGAGCATTGTTACCATCCCACTCCACACCATCACTGTAGATGAAGCATACAACCGCTTCTGCAGCGCAATCTTCAAGGCTGCCCATACTGCAATCCCACGAGGCTACCGACCCCTCTATGTCCCATGTTTGGACGGAGAAAGTGCTGCCCTCCTACAATCCTATCAAACATCAGGGGACCCAGAGATAGCAGACCATCTCATTGAATCGCTAAATACAGCCCGGCGAAAGAAATGGGAGGAGACAGTTGCTGACCGGAGCTTTACCCACTCTAGCAGGAAATGTTGGAGCCTCATCCGTCGCCTAGGAGCTGCACAGAAGCCCCCTAGCCAAAGCCGAGCATCCGTCACACCCAACCAAGTTGCATCCCACCTACTGACTATCGCCAAAGCACCCCAAGACAAAGACACCAGAAGAGCAGTTACAACTGAGCTAAAAAAACACCAAAAAATGCCTGTAGAGGAAACGAACCCTGAACCCTTCGAGGCTGCTGAACTGGAGAAAGTCCTACAGGGCCTGAAATGTGGAAAGGCAGCAGGATACGATAACATCTTCCCAGAATTCATGAAGAATCTTGGCCCCCGAGCCCTAACCTGGTTGACACAATTCTACACAAGGATCACACAAACGAACTCGATCCCAAAGAAATGGCAGACAGCAAAGGTCATTGCCATCCCAAAACCTGGCAAAGACCACAAACTACCAGCAAGCTACCGCCCAATCTCCCTACTCAGCGTTCCTTACAAAATCATGGAGCGCCTAATACTGCAACGCATTTCCCCAGAAATAGAGGCTATTCTAAGTGTGGATCAAGCAGGTTTCCGCAAGGACCGCAGTACAGGAGAACAAGTACTGGCCCTAACCACCTTCATTGAAAATGGCTTCGAGAGCAGACTGAAGACAGGGGCTGTGTTTCTCGATCTTACAGCCGCCTATGATACGGTCTGGCACAAAGGCCTCCTCCTGAAACTTATAAAGGCGATCCCTGCTTGGGCAACAGCAATTATAAAAACCCTGCTGACCAACCGAAGGTTCAGAGTCCACCTCAGTCAGAACACAAGTGCATGGAGAATGCAGAAAAACGGACTCCCACAAGGCTCAGTTCTAGCTCCAACTCTGTTCAACCTCTACATAAACGACCTGCCTACTACAAAATCCCGCAAATTCATCTATGCAGACGACATCTGTTTGGCATTCCAAGCACCAGACTTTGAACCACTGGAACGGGTGCTCACGGAAGATCTTGCTAAACTGGACCAGTTCTGCAAAATCTGGCGCCTAAAACCAAGCCCAGCAAAAACCGTCTCCAGTGTATTTCATCTCCACAATGCAAAAGCTGCCAGAGAACTAAACATCCACCTGAGCGGACTCAAGCTTAAGCATGCCCCAAATCCAACTTATCTTGGAGTGACCCTTGATAGGACCTTATCCTTCAAGGAACATCTAAAGGGGACGGCTGCTAAGGTGAAAGTACGAAACAACCTGCTCTGCAAGCTCGCTGGTGCAAAATGGGGGGCGGCAGTCTCCACCCTGCGCACCTCAGCACTGGCCCTTTCATACTCTGTAGCAGAATATCGTGCCCCTGTCTGGTCCAGGTCATCTTACACACACCATGTAGACACCCAGCTCAACTCAACCATGAGAACTATAACTGGAACAATCCGCTCAACACCACTCCCCTGGCTCTCTGTACTGTCAAACATAGCCCCTCCACACATCCGGCGAGCAGCATTAACTCAAAGGATGCTCCAAAAAGTTAAAGATTTTCCTCACTTACCAATCCATGCAGATATCTACACCCCACCCACTGCCCGACTTTCATCCAGACGGCCGATTTGGAAAAACCCTCCCCCAGCTGACTTTACCATCCAGACAGCTTGGCAAGAGGAATGGGAAACCAAGGAGGTCCCAAACAAACAGCTGGTGATAAACCCCAACCAACAGGTCCCGGGCACCAACCTCCCAAGGAGACAGTGGTCTACACTCAATCGCTTCAGGACTGGACATGGCCCCTGCTTGGCCAGCCTTCACAGATGGGGCAGTAGCCCTAGCCCACTGTGCGCATGTGGAGAGGAGCAAACTATGGAACACATCATAGAGGCTTGCCCGCTCCAAAGACTGGAAGGAGGATTACACACCCTCCATACAGCAAACCAGGAGGCAACTGCTTGGCTTAAGGACTTTGCATTCGCTAAATAAATAAATTATGGTTCGGTCAATTTGGAAGCGTGCAAGTGTAACAGGTTATAGTACTTCCATTATAATTGCACAAGATCTCTGTGTACATTTGGTTGCATGCACTGACAGTGAGTATCCTGATAGTAAGCCCCTCCTCCAGCTCCCCTTGTCTGACCGGACTTCCCCTTCCTCCTTCCTGCCTTACATTTGTATGGAAGAGGTAGGTTTGATTCGTTTTAGCCCAAGGTCAATCCAGTTATTATTTATGTTAATATATGTCATCCATTAGTTTCTTTTATCAGGTTTCATTTACAATCAATATATGTGTATTATTGTTGGGTTCTTTTTGTTGACTAAAGTCTAATTCTGTATTATTTATGTTTTGTGTCACGACATGGATGCTAGTTTTGCTGAGTGCTAGCTGTGACGCTGTTTGGAGGACTCACTGTATTTCATGTTGTCAACAGGTGCGCCATAATTATTATTTCTATTTTAAACATATGTATATCTCTTTTGCCTGCCTGTCTTACATTTGTATGGAAGAGTTTTGCTGAGTGCTAGCTGTGACGCTGTTTGGAGGACTCACTGTATTTCATGTTGTCAACAGGTGCGCCATAATTATTATTTCTATTTTAAACATATGTATATCTCTTTTGCCTGCCTGTCTTACATTTGTATGGAAGAGTTTTGCTGAGTGCTAGCTGTGACGCTGTTTGGAGGACTCACTGTATTTCATGTTGTCAACAGAAAATAAACAGCAGCAAGTGAATGTTTGGGTCGTCACCTTTAATATAAAAACAAAACACAACGCAGAAGTTTCTCCCCGTTACAATGGTGCCGTGACCATCTGGTTCATCCGATCTACGCTCGCTAGATCACCGGGACTGCTGCTGTTAACTCCACCGTTGCTGCCACCGAGTGACCGATGCTAGTTTCTCCGCTAGCATCCGACGACTGCTGCTACATTGAGATCCTGCAGGTGTATTTATGCCACAGTGCGTGCATAAATTATTGACGTCGAGTGTTGTTTTAGTTTTAAACATCCTAAGCCCTTAGGCAATCGCTATTTTGAAAGCGTTTGTGTATGTTGTTGTAATCTACGTAAATCAGGTGTGGTATAGGCTATTTTTAAGAAGACTTGTGTACATTATAGCCTGGTCTAGGTGCCTATTTTTTTATTTTAATTTTATGAAACCTTGCCATTATTAATTGGGTAACTTTCTAACGGTTTTTTTTTTTTTTCATGTTTGCTTAGACATAGTGGTCAGTATGTCAATGTCGAAGTCGAATGTTACTTATGTATCTAGTGGGTTTGGGAGAGGTTGTAAAATTGGTTCAGATGCAGAGGCCAGTCATCAAAGGGTGGGCCAGTCAGCTCTGGATCCAGTAGCATTTTCCACTCCACTCACTCACATAGTCAAAAACAGACATGTCGCTTACACTGATATAGTTGATAACCCAACTGCCAGGCTTGCAGAGCAGGCACATAACAGTACTAGTGCAATGCATAATATACCTCCCAATCATTCAAGCCCAGTACATCCTCCACAGACCTGCTCAGGGGGGTGCTTGGATACTTCAAGACTAAATGTGGTTGTTCAGTCAGATGTTAAGCCACCGCCATTCTTCAGAGGTGATCATACTGACACATGTACTGTCCATGAATGGGAGGACCTGATGCAGAGTTACTTGCGCAGACGAAAGTGCAGCACTGCTGACATGTATGATGCCATAACAAGCAGACTAATGGGGAAAGCCAGGGACATTGTGAAAGTCTCACTGCGTAGCAACCCAGATATTGACCCCTATAGCCATCCTGCAGCTGTCTTTGACGTTCTGAAAAGGAATTTTAGTGAGCTCCCATACTCCGGCATGCCTATGGCAGATTTTTATAGCACGCTGCCAAAAACTAATGAGAGCGCACTGGATTATTGGGTGCGACTGAACAAAGCTATCGATGTTGTCGATGAGTGTCTCCGCAGGCGGGGTAGGTGTGTTGAAGACATGAGTGCTGAAGTTGTGATGATGTTTGTTACTCACTGCCCAGACCCTCACCTCTCTCTGTCTTTCAAAAGCAAACCAGCCAGTAAATGGTCAGCATCTGAGGTCCAGGAGCGCTTGGATGACCATCAAAGGGACTTGAGACGTAGGCCCTCAGTGTGTCAGCACTCTCCTTCTACTCACAGTCCCAGCTATGTGGCGTTCACTCAGTCCACTGCCCAGTTTGACAACTCTTATGTTCAGCCAGAGGCAACATTTCACCCTGTGCTTCACCAGCCACCTGCAGCTGTGCCTGTAAATCGTGCAGAGGAGGAGCCAAGTATGCGTGAGGTGGTAAGCATGTTGAATAAGGTCATCACACTGTGCTGTGCTCCCCAGTCAGTGTCACATCGTCGTCAGCCTCAGCAGCGCCAGCAGTTGTCCCAGCCGCCAGTGTCCTCTCCTTGCCGAGCGTGTAGCAGCACTGACCACTCCACCTTCAGTCACTGCAGGCTACTAAAACTCTGTCGTAACTGCTTCCAACCTGGCCACTTCAAGTCTTCTTGTCCAAGTGTCACTCGTCCAGCTGCAGCCTCCGCACAGCTCGGCCGTGTGCCGTTAAACTAGAGCCCCCGCGCTGTGAGAGGGCAAGCGTGGGTTGTGATACAGCCCTCACCGACCCAGATCTACTTACCATCTACAGTGACAACTGTCAGCTTTTGCCATCAGGACAGGTGCCAATTCTCATCAGTTCACAGAAACTTGAGGGGTCAAGCGAACTGTTTTATACGCCTGTGCTAGTAAGTAACAAGGTCACCTTGAGAGGTATGTTGGACTCTGGGTCCATGTCTTGTACACTAAGTGAAGAGGCAGAGAAGAAACTTCGGTCTGCTGGTGTTCTGCCCAGTGCTCAGTTAATCCCTGATAATGTGGTGCTTGTAGGCTGTGGCGGCTTAACAACCTACCCAAAGTGTTTCTATGACCTTGAAATTGAAGTGTATAAGACAAAGTTTGTTGTACCCACTCTAGTTGTACCAGGCCAGCGAGATGATTTCATAATTGGCACTAACGTGATTAAGTCTGTCCTACAAACCATGAGAAATGAAAAGGAATACTGGAAGCTGATTTCCTCTAAGAGTAGTGACCCTGCATGTGAGGATTTCTTAGAGCTGCTGAGCTGTGTGTCACGGTGGAAAGGCCCAGATGAGCACGACAAAGTCGGAACAGTTAAGCTGGTGCATAGCGTTACGCTCCTCCCGAAGCAAGAACACCTGGTATGGGGAAAGCTTCCTAGTGATGTTCCCGTGTCTCCAGGTTGCACAGTCATTGTTGAACCCACCTCTGCTCGCTCCGCTCCGAAGAATATCTTGGTAGGGAAACTTGTCACTGCTATGTGGGGTGATCGCTGGGTCCCGATGAAGATTCTTAATCCAATACTGAAACCAGTTACTCTGCGGCGCAATGCTAAAATAGCCGATGTATCACCATGTCTAGCAATGGAAGATCTGAACATCACGCAGGCACAGCGTCAGACACAGAATGCAAGCCCCAGCCCAGAGTTATATAGTAGCACGCCCACTGACGTCGTCCAGGCATTGAAAGCTGCCGGTCTGGGTGATATCGACCTGGATGGCTGTGAAGTTTCTCCTGCTGAAAGAGCCAGGCTGGCAAACCTGCTGTTGGAGTACAGTGACATCTTTTCAAAAGACTCCCTTGACTGTGGAAAGGCCAGAGGATTTGTACACCGGATTCATCTTTCGGATGATCGTCCCTTCCGGCTTCCCTATCGACGAGTCCCGCCAGCACACTATCACAAGCTCAGGCAGGTTCTGAATGAGATGGAGGAGCGTGAAATCATCAGAAAATCAGTGAGTGACTATGCCTCCCCATTGGTCATGGTATGGAAAAAGAATGGGGACCTGCGTATCTGTACAGACTTCAGGTGGTTAAACGCTCGGACCATTAAAGATGCTCACCCACTCCCCCATCAGTCTGACTTGCTGCGCTTGGGGGCAATGCTGTTTTCAGCACCATGGACTTGACGTCAGGGTTTTATAATGTCCCACTGCATGAGGCTGATAAGAAGTTTACTGCTTTTACCACACCAATTGGCTTGTATGAGTATAACCGTTTACCTCAAGGCCTGTGTAACAGCCCAGCATCCTTTATGAGGATGATGCTCAGTATCTTTGGGGACCTGAATTTTTCCAGCCTTTTGTGTTACCTTGATGATCTGCTTTCTTTTGCGCCGTCTGTTGATGAGGGTCTGGAGCGTCTGAGGACCGTTTTCAACTGGCTGAGGTCCAACAACTTAAAGCTGTCACAGAAGAAGTGTTACTTCCTCAGGCGTTCTGTTAAGTTTCTGGGCCATGTAGTTAACAGTGACGGAGTGTCAGTAGATCAGGACAAGGTTGCTGTGATGTCATCCTTCATGAAGTCAGATCTTATGGAGTCAGATGGCTGCACACCATCCCAGAAGAGGATACGGTCGTTTCTGGGCATGGCCTTGTATTATCAGCACTTCATCCCAGGCTGTTCCTCCATTGCAAAACCTCTGTTTGCTTTGACTGCAGGCTCTAAGCGTAGGGGCAAAGCGGGGAAAAATGGGAATGGTGGCACGTTCCGTAAGCTGACACCACAGGACTGGACAGCTGCTTGCAATAAAGCCTTTGCTGAGCTGAAGACTGCGTTGGTCAGTTGTGTAGCCCTTGCCCATCCAGACTTCGACAAGCCTTTTATCCTCTCCACCGATGCTTCTCTTCATGGCTTAGGCGCTGTTCTCTCCCAAGTCCAAGATGGTGATGACAGAGCGAGGCCTGTAGCATTTGCAAGTAAGTCACTCAGCCGCAGCCAGGCCAACTACCCTGCACACAGACTAGAATTTTTGGCGCTGAAGTGGGCAGTGTGTGATAAGTTTAGTCATTGGCTCAAGGGCAACCAGTTCACTGTGTGGACAGATAACAATCCCCTCACATACATCATGACAAAGCCAAAGCTGGACGCCTGTGAGCAGCGCTGGGTGGCGAAGCTGGCTCCTTATAATTTCAAGATCAAGCATGTCCCAGGCAAGTTGAATGTTGCTGCTGATGCACTGAGTAGAGACCCCTTTGTCAAGCCGCTGGGCCAGCGTCTGCTTTCTGAGCCATACAGAGAACTGCTTAAGTGTGCGATTGATGTTGATGACGGATTCGTGCAAGATGTTTTTCGTTTGACGAGCCAGCCCCAAATGCTCACCGGTATGACTGGGTCTGCAGCCAGCTCTGATGTGTCCGTCTCCGAGGATGAGGTGTCGACGCTACTTGATAGCCACAGTGACTGGGGGTCTGCTGCTCGTCTCAGGGCCATGTCTGTGGTGGACCACCTGTCTGATGTTGTTCCTGTCGGCCAACCTGCTCTGCCCGCCATGTCATTACAAGAGCTGCAGTCCCACCAGCGACGTGACCCTTCCATCGCGCCTGTGCTGTTATATGTGGAGAGGAAACCGAGACCATCTTTCCGTGAGCGCTGCAAGGAAAGCCAGTCAACACTACAGCTCCTAAGACACTGGGACAAGCTCACCCTGCGGAATGGTGTCCTGTACAGAGTTTGTAAAGATCCCCTGACGAACCACAAACGCTTTCAGTATGTCGTGCCTGAACAACTGAGATGCGAAGCTCTGGCTGGAGTCCATGATCACGCTGGTCATCAAGGTCAAGCACGCACACTCTGTCTTGCCCGTCAGCGGTTCTTCTGGCCTGACATGGAGAGGGAGGTCCGTGATTACGTCAAAAACTGTGGCAGATGTGTGCTGAGCAAGACACCTGAGCCCGCTGCCCGAGCCCCGCTGGAGAGCATAAAGACCACCGCTCCACTGGAACTAGTCTGCATCGACTTCTGGTCTGCAGAAGATCGCAACAACAAGTCTGTAGATGTTCTTGTAATTACAGACCATTTCACAAAGCTGGCCCACGCGTTTCATTGTCGAGACCAGACAGCAAAGAAAGTAGCTAGGACGCTGTGGGACAAGTTTTTTTGTGTTTATGGTTTCCCTGAGCGCATCCACTCTGACCAGGGAACAAGCTTCAAGAGCGATCTGATTACAGAACTTCTGGAACTTGCAGGCGTCTCTAAATCTCATACCACCCCGTATCATCCTATGGGAAATGGTGAGACTGAGAGATTCAACAGGACTCTGGGTAGCATGCTCCGCTCCTTGCCTCCTCGACAGAAACACAAGTGGCCTCAAATGGTCCAGACGATGACGTTTGTTTACAACTGCACAGCACATGAGACCACTGGCTTCGCTCCCTTCTACCTGATGTTTGGCCGTGTCCCAAGGCTGCCAGTGGACTTGATGTTTCGCAGTGTTCTGTTAGACGACACAGTATGTGACTACAGTGCCTTTGTAGATTCCCTGTTGAAAGACCTCAAGTCTGCCATGTCTGTTGCACAGAGACACACAGAGTCAGAACAGAAACACCAGGCGACCCAGTACAACAAGAGGGCTAAGGGTCAGTCATTATCAGTAGGAGACAGAGTGCTGGTGGCGAACAAGGCCTGCCGCGGCAAACGTAAGCTCGCAGACAGGTAGGGAGACACCATCTTCACAGTTGTTGCTACCAAGCCAGCGCTCCATGTTTACAGGATTCGTGACAGCAATAGGAATGAGAAAGTGGTGCACCGGAATCTGCAGTTGGGGGTCAACTTCCTACCACTGGATGAGAAGCTGGATGGAAGCTCCACGGATGATGATGAGGTGGATGTTCATTCTACTCGGGATGGTTCCCACCCTGTGCGTGCAGCTCCCAGTGATACCATTTCTGTCTCCCCCTCGGATGACGCTGTCTCTTCCCTGGATGCAGTGGTAGGAGACCGTACGTCATCATGGGTCTCGCAACACTCAGGTGCCCCAGAAGAGCTCCCAGAAAATGTGACCAAAGATCCTCCGGTGGTCGTCACTCGCTCTGAGTCTCCTCTTGAACATGGTCGTACTGACGCATCTAGTAGTCAGACACACAGTTTATCTGCGCGTTCGCACAGTCCTGTTTCACACACACATGCAGCACATTCTTCACACGCACCAGAAGCACCTCACACTTCTAGATTTGGTCGAGTTATTAGGCCAGTGTATAGGTTAATTGAGTCTATGGTTTAACTCCAGTCTGTCCTTAACGATGACGTGCCAGGGAGACATGTCATCCATGTTTGAAAGAGTTTGATTTTCTTGTTCTTCTCATTGACCCAGGTTCTTAGAGGGTCGTAAGTTAGTGAAGTCCTCCTATATTTTTTTTCCATTTTGGTGTATTTCCCATGTCTGTATGGGCAGTAGGCCTTAGTTTATGGGGTGTAAATGGCATCCCTGTTTCCTGTAAAGAATACTGAGACTTGATCAACCTTGGTTTCTTTTAGCCTAATTGGAAAGGCAGCTTTTAGTGCTGGAAAGTTTCTAATGGCCTGTATACAGAATGGATGTGTGTAGATCTTTGTGCAATTCTAGGGGGGTGAATGTAACAGGTTATAGTACTTCCATTATAATTGCACAAGATCTCTGTGTACATTTGGTTGCATGCACTGACAGTGAGTATCCTGATAGTAAGCCCCTCCTCTAGCTCCCCTTGTCTGACCGGACTTCCCCTTCCTCCTTCCTGTCTTACATTTGTATGGAAGAGGTAGGTTTGATTCGTTTTAGCCCAAGGTCAATCCAGTTATTATTTATGTTAATATATGTCATCCATTAGTTTCTTTTATCAGGTTTCATTTACAATCAATATATGTGTATTATTGTTGGGTTCTTTTTGTTGACTAAAGTCTAATTCTGTATTATTTATGTTTTGTGTCACGACATGGATGCTAGTTTTGCTGAGTGCTAGCTGTGACGCTGTTTGGAGGACTCACTGTATTTCATGTTGTCAACAGGTGCGCCATAATTATTATTTCTATTTTAAACATATGTATATCTCTTTTGCCTGCCTGTCTTACATTTGTATGGAAGAGTTTTGCTGAGTGCTAGCTGTGACGCTGTTTGGAGGACTCACTGTATTTCATGTTGTCAACAGAAAATAAACAGCAGCAAGTGAATGTTTGGGTCGTCACCTTTAATATAAAAACAAAACACAACGCAGAAGTTTCTCCCTGTTACAAAAGTTTCCTTAAACAATGCAAATGTTGCTGACCCTTTTTGCACACCCTTTCACAGTTCTCTTCAAAGTTCAAATTACTATCAATAATCATCCCAAGATATTTGTAGGATTGTACACATTCAGTGGTCTGGCCTTTTAGTACAGTGACTTCATGCCTGGGAGTTTTCCTCCTAAAGTCAATAATCATATCTTTAGTTTTTGTCGTATTCAGCTGCAGGTAGGAATCCTCACACCAGTGAACAAAATCATCAACTACTGGGCCGTGGCCACTCTCACCATCCTGGAGGAGACTGACAACAACTGAATCATCAGCATACTTTATAATGTGTCTGTTGTCATGTCTGCTCCGACACATGTTTGTGTACAGGATGAAGAGTAGTGGTGACAACACACACCCCTGAGGAGAGCTAGTAGAAGAGCACTTTTGGTCAGACAATGTACCATTGACCCTTACTCTCTGTGTCCTGTTGGTTAAAAAATCCAGAATCCAACCCACCAGATTATTACACAAATCAAATTGTTGCAGGAGCCTTTCAACTAAAATATGAGGTTGGATTGTATTAAAGGCGGAAGAAAAGTCCACAAATAAAAGCCTGGCATGTGTCCCATTAAAATCCAGATGTTTAAAAAGCATGTTAAACAGAGTGACAGTGGCATCCTCCACTCCTCTGTGAGGCCTATAGGCAAACTGCAGAGGATCCAATGCATGCTCAGTCTGCTTTAGGACCTCAAATCTGACCAGTTTTTCAAAAATTTTCATTAAAATTGAAGTCAAAGCAACTGGTCTAAAATCATTTACCGTTTTAGGACAGCTGGATTTTGGAACGGGGACAACCACGGCATCTTTCCAGATCTTAGGCACATGTTGTGTCTTGAAGGACTTATTGAAAATATAGTGAAATACAGGACTCAATTCATGTGCACAGGACTTTACCAATCGCCCACATATATTATCAGGGCCCTGACTTTTGTTCACTTTTACAGCACAGAATGCCCTTTTAACATCCTGCACCTCAATATCAAAGTGCTGATTGTCTTTGAGTTTCTGTTTCAAATCTTGGGTTTCTGTGCTAAAACCAAAGGAATCAAAACGACCATAAAACAATTAAGAGCATTAGCCAGCTCTGTGTCTGAATTAAAACCATCTAAAAACACACGATTACTGCGCTCTGTGCTCTGAAGGCCTGCAATAGTTTTCGTACTGGCTCAGGCTGAACGAAGTTTCTTTGTTGCCATCTTGCTTTCCAACTCTGATTTATAATTTTGTTTTGCTCTTAAAATTTCGAACTTCAGCTCTTTTGTGGCAACCTGTAGCTCAGAAACAACCCCCTGTTTAAAGGCAAGTGCTTTCCTCTGTAGGCAGGATTTAACTGATTTTGTAACCCATGGCTTATTGTTGGGATATATTTTGACACGTTTACGTGGAACGATCATACCTCTGCAGAAAGTCATGTATGAGCATGTGACGTTCACCAAAGAGTTCAAATCATCCCCGCAGGACAGTGTGAACACCTCCCAGTCCGTACAGTTAAAATATTCCTGGAGGCAGTGCACTGAATCCTCTGTCCACATGTTTATGTCTCTGGTCTTCGCCTTGCCTCTTCTGAGAGCAGTTTTATATGTGGGTAGCAAATGTACACAGTTGTGATCTGAGGATCCTAAAGGAGGAAAGGGAAGTGATTTATAGGCCCTCTCTATGGATCCATAGCACAGGTCCAATGTCTTTTTTCGCCTGGTTGGGCAGGAGACATACTAATAAAAGTTTTTAAGTGTCTTCTTTAAAGAAACATGGTTAAAATCCCCAAGAATAAAGTTTGGAGCCTCTGGGGAAATCGACTGCAACCGCTGTACCACATCAAAGATGGTGCTGGAGGCGGAGTCAACATTCGCTCTCGGGTGAAAGTACACAGTCGTTATAAAAAGTTGGGGGAACTCGCAGGGCAGGTAAAAGGGGCGTAGCGATACGGACAGCAGCTCCACATCAGGTGTACAGATGTGCTTTCTGACCGTGACAGATGTGCAGTACTGTTATATATATATCGTTGTATTCCACCACTGATATGTGCTGAGTTTAAGATGGGGCAACAAAATTAAAAGACTTACAAAAATGCCGGTGACTCATGTGTCCCAGCTTCTGGGCTGACATGAAGACATGAAATTTGATATCCAGGAGAGATGCGCTGTTATCTGAGATTATTGGAGATTGTTGAGGTGTGAATTTATGCTAATGGAACTTGCAACTGCAGCTCGCCAATTGTAGTTTTAAAGTGGCATAAATGTAGTTTGAAAGTGGCTATGCATTCGGTCTGTTTCTCATCACACCTGTGCTACGTCAATTCATTCATTCTTCACACAGACCAAGTTTCACATCACACGTGCAACATCTATGTCGCACTGTACAGCCCTGTCACATTGCTTGTGTATTTTTGAACCTCCTGTTCAAAAGGTGGCACCACCGACGTAGCAGACAAAGACGAAGAGAGAAAAGACAAATTAACCCTTTAACTGCCCTTGGTGCCATGTGGTGCCTGGGGAAACACAAGCCAACTCATGGCCCCCCTAGTGGTCAACAGTGGTAAAAAAAAAAATCAATAAAATAGTTCAGATTTCCAAGGCTATAACTTGAAAATTACAAGAGATAATAGCTTACTGTCAATTAGAAAGATGTAGAATATGATCCAAAGTTTCAGATGGGAATAAATTTACACATCTAATTTGCATAATGTTGCGACAGCTATATAAATTACATAACTCAGTCATAAGTGGACTTTGGACACATTTACAATAAAGAATCGTCCATTTTTTTTTAATGCCGATTTGTCCACAGGGGTATGTTTTTAATCTAGTCTTCGGAGTATATTAACAAGAAAATCAATAAAATGTAAAAAAAAACATGTATTTGTTACCTGTTGCTGGGTGGGGGGCTCATCTGCCCACGTGACTGGTCCGCTTTCGTCGACCGTAGTCGATGTTTGTGTGTTTGCTCAGCTATTTACACCGTGTACCACATCTGCAAACTCTTATGATTACCCCACGTAAATTTTGTTTGTATTACGTCGCTATTTTTTTCTGTTTGGTGCATTATTCCTTTGGGAATCCATGCCACCCGTGGGTACCGCCATTTTGGTAATGGGAGCTCAGTTTCTTGTCCATCGTGGTCGATGTAACATGTCCATCCATCCATCCATCCATCCATCCATCCATCTTCTTCCGCTTAATCCTTTTCGGGTTGCGGGGGGCTGGAGCCTGTCCCAGCATCTTTGGGCAAGAGGCAGGGTACACCCTGGACAGATCGCCAGTCCATCGCAGGGCCAACACAGAGAGACAGACAACCATTCACTCTTACAGTTTACTTAGTAATTTACACCCATGTACCACATCTGCAAACTCTTATGATTATCCCACGTGAATTTCGTTTGTATTATGTGGCTATTTTTACCATTTCATGTAGTTTGTCATCATCGCGGCAGCGATGACCAAACATGGCGGCATCCACATTGGTGTGTGAGCTCAAAGCGGAAAAAGGAAGAATAATAATGAGGATTTCTTCTTCTTTGCTATAGTCCATGTCAGCCATGATTCTTTCGGCGCGTGTCTGCCACCTTCTAAACTGTCAGATCAATAGAGATTAATACAAATTCTGAGTATAGCTGGGGGATGTCAATAAGTTGACATGTGCAATTGCTGCACTGTACCACTGGGGGCGCACGACCCGTCCATTTAATCTGGGCAGTTAAAGGGTTAAAAAAGCGACATGACAAGACAAAAGAAGGCTATTAGCGGTAAAAGTAATAAACACAGGAGTTCCTTTTCTCTCCTTTGTGCAGTCGCCATTGTCGTTGCTAAAATGCACATAACTCTTGTTTTTACTTCTCTCTTGTATAGCCAGTAAACAAACTAGCATGCTGCCTAACAGGCTAGGATGAAACTGCAGATGATTATGCTCATACATCAAACGCTTGGTGTAGTAGATGGACATGTGCACCGGCCTTGTCCAAAGTTGTTTATGCATCATAGACATGCAGAGCAGAGGAAGAGCAAACAAAGCTTCACCATGGACAACCTGACAACAAAACGGAAGACCTGAGGTTAGATTTAACATACGGATCAGCCACCTGTAATACTTATGTGATGATGACATAATCGTGGCTTTATCCAGGACTCCCTCAGTGCTGCCATTCAGCTAACTGGCAGCCGGCAAGCTTGTGTGAGTCATGTGACCCACAAGACCTGCTCAAGAGGAGGTGCATTAATTCTGTATTATGGTCATTAAGGTGCTTAGGAACAAATAACTGTTGGTATGGTCAGAAGGGACTGTTTTTGTTGGTGATGCAAAATAAATGGTTAAACAAACAAAAAAGTCCTTGTATTGCCATTGTTGCTGCTAATTGACAAATTATGCTTGTGCCTCACAGCCATGACACCCCTCCCTCTTGTGTGATATTGCTTAAATGTGCGGTTGTTGCTTGAAATAAATTGACGATAACACTTTTCTTACCCATTGTAGAGACCTAAAAAAGTGTCCCTGTAAAGTATGACCGTGTCAAAAGGTCCTCATGACAGTTATTTACAAGTGTATTGTAGCGATATGGTGATTAATAATTATGATCAGGTATAAAAATTATTTCATTTGTATTAATGTATGGGAACCTGAGATGTCCTCCCGGGTCCATACACACAGAAAAAGTTAATAAACACTCTTGGGGCGCCAGCTCCTCTCTAAGGAGCAATTTTAATCTTTAACTTTACTTTATACCTGTTTAATCACTCAATAAATTAATTAACAATCAGTCTCAAAATTTTTGTGAATTCGATACTGGGGACTTTGAAACCAGACTCAGAATGAAAAATTCCCAACAACTTCTCTCATTTTCACATATTTATTAAATGAAATGATAATTAAAAGACATTGTAGTGATTTCATTAATGGAAAACAGAACGCAAATTTATGGGGAAAATTAATTATATGGAAAAATTCTGGATTACTCTTAAGAAAATGAAAACGGGATTTTAAAGCGAGGTAGTCGGATCCGGGAAAAAAAAAAAAATTTGCGTGCATGGAAAGAAAATCCTATCTATGGTCATTATAGACACACATAGTGCGATTGTGTGCGAGTGTGAATGACCTGTTCCACGAGCAAATGTACGTTTTTTGGTCCGTGGCTGTTTGCATCGCCATATTGGCCAGGATACTTTGTGCGCCGATGGGCCGTAAGGATCCCGTATTTTACATCCGGGTGATCAGTGCTGGATAAACTGGATAAACATTGTATAACCCCTGTGGCCTATTTCTGGCCTATTCCCCCAACAAAAACCCCCCAGTGAAACGGGAACAGCAGGAAGAGCCATAGTATCGTCGTCTAATTGTTTGTTGTTTTTTTTTATTTTATTTAAGTTTTTGTAAAGGGTATACAGGTCATTACAGCATTGCATTGTTTACATTTTCATCACGTTCCCTTATTTTTTGCTATTTGACAACATTGGAAGGATAATTATTACAACACCCCTGTTTTTTTTTAAAGTGAAAGAAAAAGTGAAATTAAAGAGAATAAAATAAAAAAACAAACAAACAGAACAGCAAAAAACAAACAAACAGAAATTTAAGTAATTAAAAGTAAAAGAGCATCTGAGTAGCATTGGAACAAAGAGCGGGACCATTATTGAAATGGTATTTGTCAAAGATTAGATCTAATGGAAGACACATATGCGATCCAGGGTTGCCAAAAGTTCATGAACCCATCCATGTCCTGTCTCAGTGCGAATGTCAACTTTTCCATCGAGTAAATGTCTTGAATCACGTTAATCCAATCTTCAGGTGTAGGACAGTCCTTCAGCATCCATTTTTTAGTTAGGGCTTTTTTACTTGCCAATATTAAAACATTGAATAAGTATTTATCTCCTCGTCTTTCCAGTGAGTCCGGTAGTAAACCCAAATACAAAGTTACAAAAGAAAAGGGAACTGTTATTTTGAATATTTTCCCCAATATTGTCTGTACATTGGTCCAATATTGGTGGATAACTGGGCATGACCAAAACACATGAAAATGATTTGCAGTCTTTTCACCACACAAGCGCCAACAGTTCAACCCCTTATGGGTAAATTTGTTTTGTGCAGGTGTTCTGAAAAATCTTACCAAATTTTTCCATCCAAATTCTCTCCACTGCAGGGATGAGGTACTTTTCCATTGCTGTTTATTTAGCTTTTCCTATATTTCCAATTGTAAAGTGAAATTCCCCTCTTTTTCCCATCTCTCTTTTATATATGATGTGTTGTCTCCTTTTAAGTCTTGAAGACGTTGGTATATTTTAGAAATGTATCTGATCCCTGGGATCCCTTTATATGCCATTAAGAAGACCTTCAGAACACCTGACTGGGCCCTTTCCAAATCCCCCTTTTTAAGTATATTGTTTATGTGGTGTCTAAGCTGAAAGAACCTGTAAAGATCTTGATTTATTAGACCTTGTTTTTTCAAATCTTCAAAACTTCTTAAAGTTTGCCCCTTAAAAAAATCGTAATATTTTATCAGCCCTTTCTCTTTCCACTCTTTAAATCTAGTGTCTGTTTTATTGGGGGTAAAGTCTTGATCATAGGCAATCCATTGCAGAAGTCGATAGGGCTCTTTAGCTTGATTCTCTCTGACTATCTTAAACCAAATTTTTAGCTGGGTCTCTATCCACGGGTTAGTGTTATTCAAGAGTTTAGGTAAGGCATTGTTCCCTATTATCGCCTGTAGGGGGATGTCACTTGTTATTTGGCATTCCATCTCCTTCCATTGTGCAGTGTAGACTGGGTTACATATCTCTATTAAAGTTTTAATTTGTGCGGCTTTTTTGCTGGGCGCATGCGCACGCAGCGACCAGCAGCTGGTGATATAGTGCGTGTGTGTGTTTTTTGTACTTTTTTTACGTTTTTAGAAAATCCTCTGTGTCGTTTCTGCCCTGGAGAGTTTGTGGAATATATGGCGAAGAGCTCCCTGGTATCTGCAACATGGATTTCCTCTCCTCTCTCGCACTGCTGCTTTCTGTGCTGTGGCTCTTCGTCTCTGAGGTAAACGCGTTCGGCTCCATGGCGAGCAGAATAGCGGGCAGAATACAATATTCCAGGGACGTGTTGCTACGCTTAAACACAGCTGATGCAGCGTCTCTGATTGAGCCCAAACTGCAACTGCCGGACTTTATTTTGAGAGACGGACACAGCGGTGAAAAGAGGAGCGGCAGAAGGAAGCGTGGAAGACGTGGAGGTGTGAAATTGCGCCTTAGGAGACGTCAGTTTGGTAACATTCCTCTTCCTTCGATAATTTTTGGAAATGCACAGTCTGTGAGAAACAAGGTGGATGAAATTCAAGGCAATGTACGTTACCAGAAGGATTTTAAGAACTGCTGCGTCATGGCTTTCACTGAATCTTGGCTTACTGCGCGTGATCGAGATGCAGACCTGTGGATTGACAGCTTTGGAGCCCCGCTGCGCTCGGATCGGCAGGAAGAGGTAACGGGGAAGCGTCAGGGGGGCGGAGTATGTTTATACATTAATAAGCAGTACTGCACATCTGTCACGGTCAGAGAGCGCATCTGTACACCCGATGTAGAGCTGCTGTCTGTGTCACTACGCCCCTTTTATTTGCCTCGTGAGTTTCCCCAACTTTTTATCACAACTGTGTACATTCACCCGAGGGCAGACGCTGACTCCGCCTCCAGCACCATATCTGATGTGGTGCAGCGGCTGCAGTCAATTTCTCCAGAGGCGCCAAACTTCATTCTTGGGGATTTTAACCATGTTTCTTTAAAGAAGACACTTAAAAACTTTCATCAGTATGTCTCCTACCCAACCAGGCGAAAAAAGACATTGGACCTGTGCTATGGATCCATAGAGAGGGCCTATAAATCACTCCCCCTTCCTCCTTTAGGATCATCAGATCACAACTGTGTTCATTTGCTGCCCACATATAAAACTGCTCTCAGAAGAGGCAAGGTGGAGACGAGAGACATTGATGTGTGGACAGAAGATTCAGAGCACAGCCTCCAGGAATGCTTTGACTGTACAGACTGAAAGATGTTCATAATGGCCTGCGGGGATGATTTGGACTCTCTGGCTGAGCTCACATGCTCATACATGGTTTACTGTCAAAATAAGATTGTTCCACGTAAACGTGTCAAAATATACCCCAACAACAAACCATGGTTTACTAAATCAGTTAAATCCTGCTTACAGAGGATAGCACTTGCCTTTAAACAGGGGTCTGTTTCTGAGCTACAGGTTGCCACTAAGGAGCTGAAGGCCGAAATTTTAAGAGCAAAGCAGAATTATAAATCAGAGTTGGAAAGCAAGATGGCAGCAAATAAACTTGGTTCAGCCTGGGCCAGTATGAAAACTATTGCAGGCCTTCAGAGCATAGAGCGCAGTAATCGTGTGTTTTTAGATGGTTTTAGTTCAGACACAGAGCTGGCTAATGCTCTTAATTGTTTTTACGGTCGTTTTGACTCCTTTGATTTTAGCACAGAAATCCAAGATTTGAAACAGAAACTCAAAGACAATCAGCACTTTAATATTGAGATGCAGGATGTTAAAAGGGAGTTCTGCGCTGTAAAACTGAACAAAAGTCAGGGCCCTGATAATATATGTGGGCGCCTGGTAAAGTCCTGTGCAAATGAACTGAGTCCTATATTTCATTACATTTTCAATAAGTCCTTACAGACACAACATGTGCCTAAGATCTGGAAAGATGCCGTGGTTGTTCCCGTTCCAAAATCCAGCTGTCCTAAAACGGTAAATGACTTTAGACCAGTTGCTTTGACTTCAATTTTAATGAAAATTTTTGAAAAACTGGTCAGATGTGAGGTCCTAAGGCAGACTGAACATGCATTGGATCCTCTGCAGTTTGCCTATAGGCCTCACAGAGGAGTGGAGGACGTCACTGTCACTCTGTTTAACATGCTTTTTAAACATCTGGATTTTAATGGGACACACGCCAGGCTTTTATTTGTGGACTTTTCTTCTGCCTTTAATACAATCCAACCACATATTTTAGTTGAAAGGCTCCTGCAACAATTTGATTTGAGCAATAATCTGGTGGGTTGGATTCTGGATTTCTTAACCAACAGGACGCAGAAAGTAAGGGTCAATGGCACATTGTCTGACCTAAAGTGTTCTTCTACTGGCTCTCCTCAGGGGTGTGTGTTGTCACCACTACTCTTCATCCTGTACACAAACATGTGTCGGAGCAGACATGACAACAGACACATAAAGTATGCTGATGACTCAGTCATTGTCAGTCTCCTCCAGGATGGTGAGAGTGGCCACGGCCCAGTAGTTGATGACTTTGTTCACTGGTGTGAGGATTCCTACCTGCAGCTGAATACAACAAAAACTAAAGATATGATTATTGACTTTAGGAGGAAAACTCCCAGGCACAAAGTCACCATACTAAAAGGCCAGACCACCGAATGTGTACAATCGTACAAATATCTTGGGATGATTATTGATAGTAAATTAAACTTTGAAGTGAACTGTGAAAGGGTGTGCAAAAAGGGTCAGCAAAATTTGCATTGTTTGAGGAAACTTGCACGCTTCCAAATTGACCGAACCATATTGACTATGTTTTATCGGGCTTTTATTGAATCTGTTTTATCCTTTTCTTTAATGTCATGGTTTGGTCAGATAAAACTGAAACAGAGGAAATCCTTGGATCAGGTAGTTAGATGGTCCAGTCGTTTGCTTGGTGAGTCACAGCTGAGCCTGACATCCCTGTACACCAGACAAGTACAGAGGATGGCCGACTCGATTTTAAATGATGACTCCCACCCTTTGCACTGCAACTTTCAGCTTCTTCCCTCCAGACGGAGGTTTGCTGTCCCAAAAAGCAAAACCCAGCGCTACAAAAACAGCTTTGTCCCTGCTGCTGTCAAAGAGTTGAACAAGCTATAAAAATTATATTGTACATATTTTATATTTACCTATTTTGTAAGATGTGTGCCTGTGTTTGTGTCTATGTTGAATGTAATTAGTGGCTTGTAAATATGGATGTCACCAGACTGCAAAACAAATCTACCTACGGGTACAAATAAAGTAACCTGAACCTGGACCTGAACCTTTAAAATAGTCCCTGATATTTGGCAGCGTGAGCCCACCTTTGTCTTTGTTTAGCTGTAAGGTTCTATATCTGATTCTAGGTCTCTTGCCCTGCCATATGAATCTTGAGATCCTTCTGTCCAGCTCCTGCCATGTTTTTTTGGGAGGTTCTACCGGTATTGTTTGGAAAAGGTATAGAAGACGTGGAAGTATATTCATTTTGACTGCTTCAATTCTTTGTGCAGTACCTAAGAATGGTATCATATTCCATCTTGCTAGGTCAGCTTTTATTTTTGTCACCAGTGGATCATAGTTTAGTGTTATAATTTTGTTGAGTTGTTTCGGGATATTGACCCCCAGATATTTCATAGATTCCAACTCCCAGTTAGTTTTGAGTTCACTTAGTGAATAATGATTTGGGTCATAGTTGAATGTTAAAACTTGGGTTTTATGCATGTTTAATTTGTATCCCGATAAATCTCCATAGTCTGAAAAAACTGAGATTAGTTCTGGTAAAGAAGTGTCCGGCTGCCCTAGGTATATTAAAATGTCATCAGCAAAGAGTGCTATTTTATGTTCCTTCTGACCAAGTGTAATACCTTGAATTTCTTGATTTTGTCTTATCCATTGGCTCAGAGGTTCTATGAAGATTGCAAAGAGCAGTGGAGACAGGGGGCAGCCCTGACGACATCCTCTTTCCAGCTCAAAAGATGATGATAAATTACCGTTAATCCTTATTTTAGCTGTTGGTTTTTTATATAATGCCTGTATAGTTCTAATGAAGTTGTTATGAAAATTGAAACTGGATAAGATTCTATATAGGAAAGACCAGTCAACCGAATCGAATGCTTTTTCAGCATCTAATCCCAATATGACTGCATTTAAGTTATATTTTTTTATATGATGAATTATGTGTAAAGTGCGTCTAATGTTGTCTTGTGTCTGTCTTTGTCTTATAAAACCTGTTTGGTCTAAGTGAATTAAGTCTGTCAGTATGTTTTCTAACCTTTTGGCAAGGATAATGGTAAAAAGCTTACAGTCCTGATTTAATACACTGATTGGTCTGTAGTTGGAGCATTCTAGTTTATCCTTTTCAGGTTTAGGTATAACTGCAATGACCCCTTCTCTCCAGGAGGGGGGATTTCCCCTGTGTGGAGGACATAGTTAAATGTTTTCAGGAGGAGAGGAGATAGTTGCTGTTTAAAGGTTTTGTACCATTCTGCTGTATAGCCATCTGCTCCTGGGGATTTGTTAGCTTTAAGTTTCATAATTGCTTTTTCCAATTCTTTAGGTTGTATTTCTGACAGTAGTGTTTTATTTTGTGATTCCGTAAGTTGGGGAAGGTTTAATGTGTTTAGGAATGTCTCGGATGCGTTTTTATGTTTTTTGTGGGAGTATAAGTTCTTATAGTAATTCTCGAAGCTTTTAAGAATATCCTGAATTCTGAATTTTATTTCCTTTGATACTGGGTCTCTGATTTTGTAGATTGCTCTTTCTGCTTGTTGTTTCCTCAATTTATAGGCTAGTAATTTTGCCGATTTACTGCCTGCTTCATAGTGTTTTTGTTTCAGAAATGTAAGTTTCTTCTGGATTTCTATTGTGTAGATCTCATTTATTTGATTTTTAATTTCTTTAATCTTGAGCGAGCCATTAGAATGAGTGTTGTCTTTGTGTTCTTTTTCTAGGTTTTTGAGTTCTGACTCTAGTGTGATTAGTTTTTCTTGTCTCAGTTTTTTTTGGGTTGCCAGTTTTGCAATAATTTTCCCCCTTATTACAGCTTTGCACGCATCCCACAGTATTAAAGGGGATACTTCTCCATTATAGTTTTCTTCCAAATATCTGAGAATATCTGATTCCAGTTCATCTCTCAGTGGTCCTTTCAGGACATTTGAATTCAACCTCCAGGAAAATGTATTATTTGTGTATTTTTGGATGTTTAAGTCCATATAGATCGGACTGTGGTCAGAGAGATCCATCAGTCCTATTTTACATGTTTTTACTCTTCCAATGTCTCTATTAAACATAAAAAAGTAATCAATCCTTGAGTAAGATGAATGTGGCGTTGAATAAAAAGTATAATCTTTTACATTGGGGTTGAATTCCCTCCATACGTCACAGATTCCCATTTCTTTTAATAGCATCCGAGTTTTCCTACTTTGAGTGTTATTTTGATGTGAAGAATTACCTGTTGCATCCCAGTATGGGTTCAGTCTTAGATTGAAGTCTCCACCACATATCACTAAACCTTGGGCTTTAGTTATCATTAGGTTGAATACATTTTTATAAAATTTCCATTTAGCCCCTGGTGGTGCATATACATTCAGCAGGGTGATATCTTCTCCCTCTAGCCGCCCAATTACCAAACTGTACCTCCCTTCTTTATCTTTGTGTTCTGATTTTTTTTCAAATGTAATTTTGGTTGATATCAATGTCGCTACTCCCCTCCTCCTCCCTGACTTATATGAAGATGAAGAGATCATTTTAAACCCTTGTCTATTGAGTTTAGTGTGTTCCACGTCTGTTAGGTGGGTTTCTTGTAAAAAATATTATTTCTGCTTTGTCTTTTTTCATTTTGCGTAGAATCTTGGATCTTTTAACTGGATTCAGGATCCCTTTTACATTATATGAGGCTATTCTGGTTACACCCTGTTTCTCCATTGTATTTTCTTATTTAGTATAACAGTGTGGTTGCCCTCTTTTTTGCTACTCAGAAACTGAAAGAACATTAAGAACATAAAATACATTAAGAACATAGTGTATGAAACTTTAAAACAAAAAACTGTCAAAAAAACTTCCTGAGCTGGGGTCTCTTTAAAGACCCTGTAAGAGCCTTGATGGAGTGTAGGCTCTGAGGAAAATTCCTCAAACTCTGTTACGTGTTGAGGGCCCTCTCTTACCCCTGTAAGTTGTCCCATGTTTTTAACGTGAATTTCAGATCCCAATCCGAATTTGTAATGATTTTTTTTTTTATGCCTATACCCTATGAGATTGTGTGCACCCTCCCACCCCCATCACAGCAAACATTCACTCTAATACAGTATTTGTTAGTGTGGGAAGAACATGTGGGTCATTGTTACATTTCTATTTTAACAAGATTTTTTTTTTTTCCTTTAACTTAAGAAGACATTTGTTTTTAATGCTATAACTGCTCCATGAAAGGTTTTACCACATGCTGATTCTGCATCTCCTTTAATGTTTGTTACCTTGTAGGAGGGGGGATGGAAGTGCAGAATGACTGAAAAGAAAAAAAACAAAAAGGTCGCTATTCCTTCCTGGAACTGGAAAGCTTATCTTTGTAGCTCTGGGGCTGGGTTTCCCGCTGCTGGCCCGTGGATTTTGAAGGTCTCTGAGTGGACCACGTTTGAGCCCTGATCCTCTCACTCAGGTCCGCTGCGGGTTTAAACGCCGATACCGGGAGCCCTCTTCTCGCCATGTCAATTGTTGCTTCTTCCGCCGAATTATAGAGACATGACTCTTCACCGTAAAAGACCCTTGACTTCGCAGGAAATGGCGTCTGAAAGCATAGATTCTGTTCCCGTAGAACCTTTTTGGCGTCGTTATATTCCCGTCACTTTTTAAGAACCTCCGGGGCGTAATCGTGTTTCACGAAGCCTGTTCTCTCTTGATGCATAAATCCTTTTTTCTGCCAAGCCTGTCTTTCAACCTCTTGTTTTATTTTGAAATCGGAGAATCTTACCACCACCGAACGTGGGGGCGCTTCTGCCGCTGGCTTTGCAGCTAATGTACGATGGATCTTTTCTATCTTCCAATCGGTGGTTTGTGGAATATCCAACTTCTCTCTCAATAAGGATTCCACGCATTCCGCCATTGTGTTGAAACTATCTTCAGCTCCTTCTTTCAGACCGTGAATTCTGATGTTGTCTCGTCTCTGTCTTCCTTCTTGGTCAGTTAGCTTAGCCTCCAGCCTTGACTGTTTTTTGTGTAAATCCAGCATAGAATCTTCAAGCACTTTTATTCTTTCTTCAGCTTCCAAGTTTCGGTTTTCAGCCTGGTCCATTCTGCTGTTCGTCCTTTTTAATTCCTCTCTGAATTCATGAAATTCGGCCCGAAATCGTCGTAATTCATCAAATAGTGATTTCAAGCTAACCTTCTTGTTAGCTAGGTTCAGCTCCTCGTCTTCTGAACGGAGGTCCTCCGGTTCAGATTCTGCGGCCGCTGCGCGTCCTGGCCTGGGGAATGTCAGTTTCTTCTGTTTTTGGTTAGGCATGGTGTTTTTGTCTTTTGATTTTTATTCTTCCAAAAATCCGTTAAGTCTGATTTTGAAGATGTTTTCCTTGGATTGGGTCTGGGAGCTTCAGCGTTAAGTTGCTATCACCATGGCGTCCAGACCGGAAGTCGTCGTCGTCTAATTGTTTTATAACACATTTCACAACTAATAATAATAACATTTCCACAAAAAATGTGCTATATTAACAACACGATCGAATGAGATGCATATCACAAACTAGACTACAATGTTATTTCACAACATTCGAAGTTACACTGTATTGCCCCTGGCTTTGCAGAATATCTATGAAAACACGCTGCACAAATCCGATACGTTTACTTACGTATCCAAGAGAATTTTGGCGACTTCTTCATCATCCTTAAACTGATGCCTGTTCTTGAAAGCTTTCCAGTGATCCTTCTCACTTTTTAATGCTGCACGACTTTTGTTTCGAAGATTATCCTGCTCTACTTTCCGTCTTTTTCTAGCTGACTCCAACAATGATGTTTTCCTTCCACGCGCCATATTGTTTGTGTGATTGACACCCAAACCATCCAGTCACTGAAGTGCGGCGCGCTCAAATGGTCACAAAATTAGCATTTTGCACACGGCTTGCTCTCCAGCGGCGGCCCCGAGAAGTAAACAAATGCCGGGACGCTTGAATTCTTTCGTCCCGAAAATATCATTTTTGAATATTAATTACAGCTAAACGGGAGCAGTTTTGATGCTGAAATTTCACATACAAATCCTAATATACGTGTTCTATACACCATGGGCTTTTGGGTATCCGACTACCTCGCTTTAAGGAAAAGAAGGGTTATGTTAAGTGCTCTTTAATTTTGCATTTGATCAGATATTAAAATTATTCTCAAATCTCAGACGTTTCATCCAGCAGATGAGCAAGAATGTCGCTCACATGACTCCAGATTAGTGAAGATCCTTCTGCGTCGTCCTGTAGTTCTTAGATGGCTCCAAAAGTGGGAACATTTAAAGAGAACAAAAAAAAAAAAGGCACGTGGGAGAAAAGTCCTTTGTTCTCCAGTGGTAAATGCTCTGCTGTGTAGACGGGAAGTGGAGGAGACGAAGAGAAAACGTGAAAGGGGGAAAAGAGACAAAAAAAAAGACTGAAAGAGGGTGTTATTTCCTTTTTATCTGGGGAAATTTTCGCGGGCCTCCATGATTGACAGGAACTCAGACCAATAGCCTCCCTTTGTGGGCGGGCTTTAATAACTTTAGTCCAACAAACAAACAGGCTTTTGTCTGTAACAGCCAATAACCTTGAGAGAGCCGCTGTCAAGCAGGGATTGGCCACTGTCGGTCACATGATTTGAGAAACGTTTTACAAATCTAATACACAAGTTTTAATACTGGAATATTCCTCTATACACTTATGTATAACATCTAAGTTAGCCTTAGTGATTCATGCAACTTATAGCTAGTGCTTTTAAATTAATATGCAAGAATAAACATTCATTTAAACATTTTAGCATGCACACATTTAAAATCAAGTATTAATATATTTCAAACCCATTATTGACTGTCCACATCAAACATCAAGAGTCCACCTGCTTTTCCATGGCGTCCTGAAAAAGAAAATGTTGAAAATTGAGTCTTAACAATAATGTGGTTAAAAGGTTTACTGGTTAAGTCCAGCATGTCCCAGAGTTGCCAGTAGAGGGCAGTGTTGAGCTGTGGATATTTTGTAGGCCATATGAGGTGCTCCACGGGTCTGTCTCTTGTCTCCAAGTTTTATGGGCCAATAACATGTTCAGGAGGAATTCCTGAGACTGGTTTAACAAGGCAATGTGAGTTCAGCTGTGGTCCTGGGATGAAAGAGCAGTTCCTGGCTGTCCTTTTCCTGGGTGAAACTATGTTTTTAAGCTGAAGAATAATTTTATTGATGAGCCAAAGTGAAATGATGCTACAGTCCCCCCTTTGGTATTGACAGTGAGTTTTGTTCAGCGTTGATCGCAATCCTAGGCATCAAATTCCAGTTTGGCAATTCTTGATCCAAATGCTGAACTAAAGGTTCTGATGTCCATAAGTCTTAAGCTTGTAAACAGTATCTATTCCAAAGTGTAGATCCTTAAATTTGGTTTTCTGAAAAACTCCTAGAAATTTTCAAAAATAATTTGAGTATGACCAAATATAAACATTGTATAATTGTCTAGGATATACTAGAATCCTGTATATGTCTGTAAAGACTTAAAAACTCTGGTTACGAAAGTATAACTGGAAGTATGTGGGTTTTGACATACTTGAGATAAATGTTTTGGGTTTGCCGTAAAATATCTATTCAAAATTTCAAAAGTAGTTTAAATGTGTATAAAAGTCTAAATAGAGTGGAAAGAATATATATTTGTATATGCACATGCATGTACTCAAAAATCTTAGGAGTCCAGATCAAAAGCAAAATTACAAAAATCATTGCTCATATTTGAAGTAGAGATTTAGGCTAATCAATATTGATGTAACTCAAGGAGGTTCAAATTGAATTGGTTTAGCTAGACTAAACCATGGTTCCACAGATGTCCAAATCATAGGGTGTTTGAGGCTTTTGTTCAGAAAAAGTGAGTAGACATGGGATGTCATCATTACTCTTTGAATGGCAACGAGAAGCATTAAGCAAAAGAAGATGGATGGATGGCAACGAGAAGTAAATTTGGATTTACTGTGAAAAGAATAAGATGATGTGATAGCATGTTCATAGCTAAAGTGTTAACTGAAAAGCTAATGTTTCTAGCTACTTCTGGGAGTAACATAGACATTAGCTGTGTGTGAACATAGTCAACCTTTAACACAAAGAGCAAAGAGTTCAAGACCTTGTTGAGTTTGACTGAAGCTTTGGAGCAAACATTCAGAACCAACATAGTGTCTTGTAAGATTTTGGTAACGGTCTGTGGTTTGAGGACCTGGTGTTTCGGTTTAGCGGTGTTGACCGAATTAACAGTAGATGTGCTAAGACTAACAAGAGGCTCCAACGATGAGGCTGTTATTAAGAATCCACCTGAGGATTGTTGACTTTTTGTCTTGACTTGGCCCAGTTTTGACTGGGTAACAGTAGGTGTGATTGCTAGGCAGATGGCTAAACTGATAAACAGAAGGGCCATCATCCTGGCAAAGAGATAAAAGTGAGTGATTTTGGATCTTAATCTTCTTGTTGACAGTTCTTTAGATACCTGATTGGCAAATGAAAGTTATTCTCAGAGGTGGAACAATTTCTTTTTGGAGACTTAACTCTAAACGTTAGATTGTTTTTCACCTTGGATGGGAATTTTGATGTTATTAGCTCAAGCTAATGGTGTTGAATGTTTTGTGTGCACTATTTGAGAATAGTAAGTTGATGGAAATTTATTAGATTTTACAGAGGCCTTTGAAATTAGTTTAAGGGATAACTTGGTTTTAATTTACCCTTTTCTTTTTAGAAGTTTTTGATACAGTTAACTGGTTGTTTGGAGAAATTTGACTGAGTGTACCTGAGGCTAGTAGTTAGCTACAGTTACTTCTCAGACGTAGGCTTGATTTTAATCTTATTTATGGACTTACTTTGACAGTGTTGTACCCGACAAGTCCCATGGGGTTTTGACAAAGTTTGCTCTGATTTGGATGAGCCCATTTGAAAATGGGGTCTTGGATTTCGCACTTGAGTGGCCAAAGTTTGTTGTTGACAATGTGTGAATTCATCCAGTCGGGCAGGAATTTAGGAGTGATTTTCTCTTCCTGTAAATTGATTTCTGGTGTTTGCGGTACAAATGTGGGGTTGAAGATCTTGTCCCCCCTTTGCAGTTTGTCATTCGAGAGTCTTTGATTGTTTTACACTTTGTGTCATATGGCGAATCAGTCCAAATGTTTTTGAAATACAGCCTTGGGAGCGTTGTACGTCATTTTGACGCTTTTGTGTTCTGCAGCTGGAATGTTATAGGTGTTGGCAGTCATCACCCCCCTCTGGTTTGGAGGAACAGTGAGCGTTGGCGATGATGGTTCGTCGGAAGCAGGAATAAGATTGCCATTATGTAGCTGCAGAGAATGTTGTGTCATAGGAAGTGGTTTTAATTTCGGTATGTCAAAGGTTATAGATGCAGGTAGCGCGTGTATAGTTGTATCTGACCGGTGTTCGACGGTTTTATGGATCATTTGGTCACAAGCTTGAGTAAATGTCCGCTTAGCGTTCGCAAAAGTTGGGGTCATCGTTGCAAAAACTTGAGGTGTTGTAGGGTCTAGAGAGCCGGTTGGTGTGGCTCTTGTGACCATGCAGGCCTCAGGGGCGGGTGGGTGGGTTTCGAAATGTGACACCAACGTTGAGTCAAGGGTATCAAGAGGGCCGTTTGGAGTTTTCTGGTCAGCCATTGAGTTTTCAAGGTCATTTGCTTCTTTGGCTTGTCCTTGTATTTGAAGGTGACTTTCGACTTCTTGAGGACAGTACTCCCCTTGGTCTTTGCAGTCGCTTTCAATCGGTTGCAGTTGTTCCACCAGTGCTAGTTATGTGAGACTTGGGGCGTCCAAAGTGTTCAGAACAAAGCACTGTGATTCACTTGTCCTTGTTGGGTCAAATGGGTGAGGGTGTTGTGTTTGAGCCCATAGTTTGAGGTTCTTGAAATCAATCAGTGGCTCAAAACGGTTCAGTAGGTCTTTGCCGATGAGCAATGGAATGGCGTCAAGTTTGGACACATAGACCAGATGTGTCAAGGTCATGGGTCCAATGGAGATGTTTAGGAGTGATACGCCCAACAGGGTTGTTTTAGTGAGTGCATATGGTCGCACGGCTAATGAACAGGGTTCCAGCTTTAAATCTTTGTGAGCGTGGTTAGCGGCTACATGTAGTTTGTCAAAAAGGTTGTGTGACATGAGAGTGATGTCAGCAGTGGTGTCTAAAACAGTGTTCTGACACATCACATCTTCAAGGGTCAGTGGAAGGTAGAATTTCCGTGCCACCCCCCTCTCATTTAAATCGCATAGAAATTGAGGAACCGGTGGTTCGACACAGAGTTGTGAAATGTTGTTAGAGGAGTGGTTTGTGACCTGTGGTTGGGCTGCCATAACAGCACTGGACTGCGTTGAGTCCTTTGGTTCTTCCTCATTTGCAAAAGGGATTTTCTTCTTGCGTTTTCTTCGTTTGAAACGTTTGTTTTGAGTTGTCATTACTGATATAGCTAGGATGTTAGCCGTTCTATTTTCTTTGTTGCTTTGAATCTCCGCTAGGAGGTGTTTGACAATTTCAATATCTTCTCTAGTGAAAGTAGGAGTTTCTTCTTCCTTCCAAGGTTTATGATAGGTCTCTGCTTCTGAGCTTCTGTGATGAGATGGAGACCATTTGTCGCTATTACGCGTGTCTTCGTATCAGTATCTGTCATCCTGGTAGTCCGTACCGTGTTTTTGTGACCTATCCGGTGGATATGGTCTACGACGGTAGTCAGGTTTTCGCAAAGTTGGTTCTAAGTGAGATCCAGAGGACCTAGTTTGGTTTTGACCTTGATGAGGTCGGCTGGAAAAATGTTTCGGCTGTTTATGTACTCGCGGTGTAGGAGGTGGAGTAGAGCGAGGAGCTCCTTCCAACTCCAAGGTGTTAGATGCACCGCTGATAGCTAGCGCTGTGGCAGGCTCAGCATGCTTGTTGCGGCTTTGTTGCTGTTTTTGGAACGCATAGTGTGCGAACTCTCTCAGCTGACTTATTGAGTTTGACCTTGGGTTAGCTGTAACTCCAAAGTGATGACTCACAGTGGGATGGAGGTTTTGGATGAAGAGGGTCTTGAAGTTGTGGTTTTCTTCCATCCCTGGTGTATTTTGAGATCCGAAATATGCAAGTAGGAGTCGCTGGTAGTAGTCCTGTGTTGGCTCTGAGCGTCCTTGCTTCACGGCTAGGGCTGCGGTTAGCCCTGCCTGTAGGCAGTCGTTGGAGAACTCCTTTTTGATGGCTTCGCAGAGCAGCATGTAGTCTGCTTTGATGTTTGCCAGCTGTCTGTCTATGAATTTTGATACTGACCTATTAGATGTTAGTTTAATCAGATAGATGCGATCGTCAACTGTAGCATCAGGATACTTACGTAGGTAGTAATCAATATCCTGTAAATAGACTTTGGCATCAGGTGAACCTGTAGGACCTGGATCAAATTTTGTGACATTTCGTGCGATCTTGTCAAGGTCACCGTCTGAAGGGGTATACACACGCTGTCCATGCGGGTGTTCGTACTCGAAACGGGAATTGGGCGAGGGAGCGCGGCGGATGTCCCAGTGTTCATGTGCTTCCTTTAGGAGCAGTTGACATTCCTTGTAGTCATTCTTGACATTTTCAAGTTGACCTTCAACTCTTCTGAGTTCCTTCTTTGTGTCTTGAAGGGCATCTTCAAGTTCATTGTTGTCTTGGTGAAGCAAGTCATTGTTATGCATCAACCGTTTATTTCCTGACTCTGCATGGTCCAAATCTTGTAACGCTTCATCAAGTTGATCTTGAGTTTTGTCGTTCTTCTCTTGAGATTGTTCCAAATTTTCTTTCAGTGTTTCGTTCTCTTCTTGGAGAGTTAGGATTGTTGTTTGTTGATTTGCTAGCTCGTTCTCGGCTACCTTTAATCTTGCGACTAATGCTAGTGCAAACTTACCTAATACACTGGTGAGGTCCTTTCCTTCTGGTGGCTTTTCAGTGTGGTCATTCAAAAGTTCTTCAGTGAGTTGCTTCAGATCTTCGGGCTGTGTCTTCCTGACCCGTGTTGTGAAGCTAGAAATGAAATCAGAAGTCCATCCTTCCAATGTTGCTTGAAGGTCATCCAGTTTGGTAAATCGGTCAGTTGTCTGTTGACTCATCATGTTTTACCGTTGTTGTTATTTAGCTTCAAAAAAAAGAAAAGAAATTCAACTTGTTGATTATAGTTAATTTGTTAGACAAGGGTTAACCTTGAGGGTTTTATTTTACAACCGTGTTAGTTAAAAGTTCTTTTTAGAATTTATTCCAACTTGTAGGCTTGTAAGATGGGAAGTAGAATTCTGAAATTATTTAGAAATGTGCAGATGCTTCAATTAATTTGTTTGTTGAAACTGTATGTTGATAAATAAAGTTGAATTAAAATTGAGGTGGATTTGTGTTTCACAAAAACTAACAAAAATATAAATTGTGTAGATTGACTTCTTTACTTTGATTTTCAAAGTCTAGTATTGGAATGGTCATCAATAACTAGCTTTGGAATTTTGCCGAATGTCACTTTGAAAGAGAGGAATTCATTTTAAAAAAGAAATACAAAACAAAAGAGGTTAAATGCTTTCGAGATTTGAGGTTATAAGTTTCCACTTTCTTTTAAAGTTAAGGCTTTCCTTTTGTTTTATTTGTTAAAGCCTATTTTCATGTGAAGCCTTAAATGTTTTAAATATTTACAGATTATGAAACAAGTGAATTGCTTTGAGTATTCGGTACCCAAGGATTTCTTAGGATTAATGCTAGTAGTGATTTGTTTAATTGTTATCTATAAAATTGCTTATTTACAGAATAATCAATGTTTGCACCTTTTGACTTTTCTCTTTTAAATCCTGGGAAAAATTTTAAAATTATGCAAGTTGGTTAAATGTTTTTCTTTTCCTGTGGAGAAAACATGAACCAAGAAATGACACAATGAGTTTAAATAACACCTAGAGCTTCTTTTAAGTGTTCATTGCTTAATGCGGTTTCCTAAATTTGAAGAAAAAAAAATTATATAAATATTCAGTGAATCTGTAAATTTGTGAAATTGCACCGGTTTAATCCTACTTTAAGATTACTCTTGAATAAACATCAGCATTAGATAGAATCCTTAAGCTAAAAATGGGTTTCCTGTGGGAGAGAATCACACAATGTCACATTTAAAAAGGGCAAAATAAACACAAATATAGCTTCAAAGTTTGCACTTTTTCTTAAAAGTGTGTAAATATGTTTGCTTTTAACTTAAAATATTACAATATGTGGTTACATAAGTGATTAAATACAATGTAGATGTTTTTATGGTCTTTCACTGTGTATACACTACCGTTCAAAAGTTTGGGGTCACCCAGACAATTATTTTGTGTTTTCCATGAAAAGTCACACTTATTTACCACCATGAGTTGTAAAATGAATAGAAAATATAGTCAAGACATTGACAAGGTTAGAAATAATGATTTGTATTTGAAATAATATTTTTTTCCTTCAAACTTTGCTTTTGTCAAAGAAGCCTCCATTTGCAGCAATTACAGCATTGCAGACCTAACATGATTGCACAAGGGTTTTCTAATCATCCATTAGCCTTCTGACGCAATGAGCAAACACATTGTACCATTAGAACACTGGCGTGATAGTTGCTGGAAATGGGCCTCTATACACCTATGTAGATATTGCACCAAAAACCAGACATTTGCAGCTAGAATAGTCATTTACCACATTAGCAATGTATAGAGTGTATTTCTGATTAGTTTAAAGTTATCTTCATCGAAAAAAAGCGCTTTTCTTTCAAAAATAAGGAAATTTCTAAGTGACCCCAAACTTTTGAACGGTAGTGTATATTCAATTCAATTCAATTCAACTTTATTTATATAGCGCCATTTCACAACAACAGTCATCTCATAGCACTATCAACTGTAGGGGGAATCCCCACAGTTGCAGAAAGACCCCAGCAATCAGGCGATCCCCTGTGAGCAAGCACTTGGCGACGGTGGAGAGGAAAAACTCCCTTTTAACAGGAAGAAACCTCCAGCAGAACCAGGCTCAGGGAGGGGCAGTCATCTGCTGCGACTGGCTGGGGAGGTGAGGGGATAGAGAAGAAGAAAAGAACAGACATGTAGAGAGCAAACAGCACGATGGGGACTCAATCTATGGGAGAGAACAAACAAATGTTAATGACCAGCAAAAAAAATATTTCATTGACAGTGAGGAAAGGAGTGAGGCCCAGTGCATTACTGGAGGTCCCCCGGCTGACTAAACCTATTAGCAGCATAACTAAGGGAGGGTTCAGAAACACATGATCCCTCCCTAATTGTAGGCTATATCAAAAAGGTAGGTTTTAGCCCTATTCTTAAAAACAGAGATCGAGTCTGACTCCCGAATCCAGATTGGCAGCTGGTTCCACAGGAGAGGAGCTTGATAACTGAAGGCTCTGCCTCCCATTGTACTTTTGGAGATTCTAGGTATTACAAGTAATCCTGCATTTTGGGAGCGTAGTGCTCTGTTAGGATAATACGGTAGTATCAGATCTTTTAAATAAAAAGATCTATGCAGTCAAAAGCTCTTCGACCAATGAGAACAACCTTTCAGCAGCCAACAAGTTTTTATTTCGCTTCTTTTTGCATAAAAACTTTAAATTGGTGTTAAATTTAGTTTATTCCGAATAATATGGATTGCTTTGAAGTTACTTTGAAGACTTAATTTGGTTATGAATCGGCTTTAAAGATTAGGGGTTTAAATAAAAGATGCAGTCCCTATATTTGACCACAAGATGGAAGCAGTTTTCATCTGCACTCCCGGAAGAGGAAACCCAATGACATCACTCGGGGAGTCCAGGGTCTCTTACTCTAAAATGGCGGCTACAGGGAACTTGCTTTAAGTGGACTTAAGATGGCGTCGCTTGGCTGATCTACACATGCGCAGTTTTTCATGCACAGCCTGTCAGTCACGCGTGCGACTGTGAGCGTGCACGTGACATGTGGATGTGGTCGCGAGTCTATTGATAAAACCACGCCTTGCTTTTCAAAAGCGGAAGAGCTTAAATCTCCTTAAAACTTTATTAATTGAAGACTAGTTTACACAATGGTCAGTTCAATTTAATTTCCACAGGGTTTTCTTGGCCTGTGGGGTTTGAACTAACGGGAAAACAAATAGGATTTTGTCACTATTCCTCTCCAGGCCTATTTTAATTATTCAGCGTGTAATCACGCTCCTTAACCTCTTGCACTTCGGTGTACCGCGGGCGGACACGTCTCTGCGTCCTAGGGTGCACGAGGGTGTCCTAGGACGCACACTGTGCGTCCTAGGAGGCACTGAAAAAAAAAAACAACCCTGCATTTCCGTTCTTCCACTACAGACACAGCTGCGAACAGAAAGCCAAAGGAGTGCTTTGATTGGTTTAGATGTGATTGACCTCTCATTCGACTAATAAGAGCCTTGAATTGGGTTTCTGAAACCTTGAAGAACCAATGACTGAAAACCTAGCAAGAAGGACCCGCCTACCAATGGCTGCGAATACAGCGAGCCAATTAAAGCACAGTAGTTCGAAAGCGTGCCTCCCTTGCAAAATTTGTTTTGTTTTAGCCGCTGGGTGACACACACGCATTTGCCAGTCTTTTTTTCTTATTACTGTTATTATTTGTTTTGAAAAATCGTTCACCAAAACCACAATCATGGAAGCGCAAAACCGCAATAATGGAATTATGGTTTGACCGGGTCGCATGACCAGAACCACGAGTCCGTAACAAGCGGACCAGCGTCATGTTCGTCTGACAATGAGGAAGAGAAGTTCGCCAGCGACACTGCTGTTGTGGACAGGTAAGTGTTATAAGCTAAATTATTCTTTATCCCTGAAAATTGTAATCAAAAATGACTTTTGACCGATCGGTAAATTACAACTGTGCGTAGTAGACCGCGGCGCACCGGGCGATGTCCGTCCTCTGTAGCGGGGTGGGGGGGTGGGAGTTGTTATCTTCTACATTACAGATATTTTTAGTGCACTGTAGGTTATTTTTTCTTGTAAAAAAAGCCACACATTTTTTACGTGGCATGCTTCTTTGTGTGTGGGGGCTTGTTTGTTCGTTCATTCATTCATGAATGAATAAACAACCCCCCCCCCCCCCCCACACAGCCCTGAGTGTCACCTTTCATTAGAGCCCAAGATCAAGCTTCTATATTGAATCATTCAAAAATTAGACGTTTTTCCAAACTGTGCCATTTGGCACAATTTGGCACAGTTCAAAAACACCTGGGAACAACCTGTGAAGAAAGCTGTGTAATATATTCATTTTTTGTGGTATTGTTACAAAATTTTGACCTCAGCTAGATAACACTTGGTTCTACATTTCTGTTGCATTTTCCAGCCCGGATCTGACAGCTGTGTGCTATTTGCAAGCATTTGTGTACAAAAAAACACCCAGGCGAAATTTATTTTCTTCAAGTTCAGTATGTTTAGATGACTGTTACTCAGTGGCCAGAGCACTTAGAGAGATTATGACTGTTTTGCCAAAAAATTCAAAGTATTTTCTTTTAAATGAGACCAACCCCATGAAGATGCTGCAAAGGGTTGAAGAACAGCTTTTGATTTACTTTGGGCACGTGATCTTTTGGCGTTTTTAGGGAAATTGACCAGAGTGCAAGGGGTTAAACATTTTAGCATGTACACATTTAAAATCAAGGATTAATATATTTCAAACCCATTATTGACTGTCCACATCAAACATCAAGAGTCCACCTGCTTTTCCATGGTGTCCTGAAAAAGAGAATGCTGAAAATTGAGTCTTAACAATAATGTGGTTAAAAGGTTCACTGGTTAAGTCCAGCATGTCCCAGAGTTGCCAGTAGAGGGCAGTGTTGAACTGTGGATATTTTGTAGGCCATATGAGGTGCTCCACGGGTCTGTCTCTTGTCTCCAAGTTTTATGGGCCAATAACATGTTCAGGAGCAATTCCTGAGACTGGTTTAACAAGGGAATGTGAGTTCAGCTGTGGTCCTGGGATGAAAGAGCAGTTCCTGGCCGTCCTTTTCCTGGGTGAAACAATGTTTTTAAGCTGAAGAATAATTTTATTGATGAGCCAAAGTGAGATGATGCTACAGTATACATGTGTGTCTGTTTATAAGTAGATTCAATTGTCTTTTCTTTCTCCTATAGATTCTTGTGCCTTCCATCCAGGTGTCCCCATCTTCCATGATGCACTGAAGGTAAACAGACCACTCTGGTCTCTCAAGCTATACCCAACTAATAGTAACTTTTGTAGGAGAACTATCAGCACAGAAACTCTTTAAGGAAATATACTGTAGGCTTTAACAGACTTTTTTTTTCTTGTCACAACCTCACAGAAAGAGAAGTTTAAAGATGCAGTCACATAAGTGACTCAGATACAGCTGCTGAAGCAACAGTGACCACTTACTTTTATTTGGCATGACAAGTGGCCCTCTGACTTACAATTTTTGAGAAAAAGGTAGCAGAAAAGTGCGTGCATGGGCCAGAAAAAAAACAAAAAAAACCAACTTGCCGATTTAAACACAGATTCACCAGAAAAAGGTACTAAATTTTTAAGACCAAAACAAGTTTAAGGTTATGAAAGAAGGGGAAACTTATAAGGGGAGTTGTAAATTGCAAGAAGAATGTTACAAATTCATAGGTTACAATTTCACATGTAAAAGGAGTGGTGACCTAGTGCTAGAGCATCTGCCCCACAGCCGGGAGATTGTGGGTTCAAGCCCCATCTGGGTCATACCAAAGACCATTAAAAATGACACTTTCTGCCTTCTAGCTTGGTGCACAGCATAACTAGAATGGCAGAAGGAAAGTTGGGTACCCAGCCATGGGGCAGGGATGGCAATTTTCCGCCGATCCGCGGATTTCCGCCGATTTATTTTCAAATTGATCATTTCTGTGAATCGTCTAAATCCGTTGAGAAAATTTTAGGGGGGTAAGGTACCTTATTGTTACCGATTTTAGCAAAAATCAACACAATTACATAAGCGCTTGGCGCTTCCCTGGGTCAAGTCTCCCGTGATAACCCGGATGTACTCAAGCTGCTGCTGTATTGTAAACAGCCCTGCGATTGGATAGTTGCAAACGATTGGACCAATCAAATGGCTCGTTGTATGCTTTGTCAAAAATTCATGGCGGCTTGTTCTCAGGGATGTGATTTTTCCGGTAATTCGCCGAATTCCGCTTTATTTTATCTTCCAGGAAGATAAAGTACATTAAGTACATTAGCGGCTTGTGGTCCACGAACGCAGTGAAGGTGCACCCTTTCAGGCAGAACTGGAAGTGGCGTATGGCCAGGTGAAGAGCCATTAACTCTCTGTCGAACACGCTGTATTTACGCTCACTGTCGTGCAAAGACCTGCGAAAAAAAAAAAGGTGAGCAGCTGCCAAGAACCGGCAACGCATTGCTCCATGACGGCCACTATGCCCATGTCTGAGGCGTCGGTAGTAAGCGCTGTTTTAACCTCAGAATGCCTGCTCTCGTTCAGAAGTCCAGTCGACTCTGTCCGCCGGTTTCCGTTTCTTGAGTGCAGCATACAACGGCTGTATGAGCTGGGCTGTGCGGGGGAGGAAACGGTTATAAAAGTTAACCATCCCCAAAAACTCCCGCAGCGCCCTGACATTGATGTTGAGGAGAAAAAAATAGCAAAACAATTTAGTTACATTACTTTTATGATTCCAAACAGTTTGAAATTGACAGTGCACAGTGGACATTGACTCATAACTTTTGAATATTTCTAAGACTTGGCTGCATCAGTGAACTGCTCAAGACTCAATGGAGATTGAAACTGGTGGTCTGAAATGAATGCCGAAATTATAAAAAGTAATGGTATGTTGGAATTTTATTTCTATTATGGAATAGATAAAATTAACTGATTTTGATTTGATCAAGTGTTAAAGCATGTGATGGATAATGCTTGTTGGAATATTTTAGGAATGCTATCTTCTTGGAGCATAAGTCAATATTATACAGTAATAAGTGGCATTCAGCTGTTTGTTTTATGTCATTTAAGCACAATTCTGGTACTTAAAAATCATAAAAACCCAGGAGCTTCGGGGGGCTTTGCCCCCCTTGCCCCCCCAACAGGGCTCTGCCCCGGACCCCGCTGGGGGACTGTGTCCCCCAGACCCCCTGCTAAATTTTCAGATAATTTCCCCAACCCCAAATCACATCACAGGTTCATGTTGGAATTCTGAGCTTTCGGTATTGTTTTCAGCGGAATTATGAAATTTTTATCGAAGGATCAGGAGTCATCAGTGCTAGAAATAGACAAAAGTGTCAAAAATAAGTTCCAATGGAATTGGCTTGAGAGAAAAGTGACAGTAAAGGTGAAAATTGGCTCAAAGTTCGACGAGGTAACAGAAACACGGACAGTTTCTGAAGAAACCAGAAAAGGAGATGAAGTTCAAAGTTCAGAGACTGACACAGCTTGCTGCCAAAAGGAAGAAAGTTTCACATTAGAAGTGACTTGGTGACCAGTGTAAATAGTGTAAATAGTGTAATAAACTCTTATAGAACTGTTAAATATGTTAGACTAAAGACAGTGAGACAACATTGAAGAAAAAGTAAGCTAACTTTTCATTAAATTTAATGATTTATCTAAGTCTAGTATTTCATTTTTTTAATCATTTTTTTCAGTCTAAATTACTTCTATTTTACTGAAAGCCTCCCAGCTTCAGGGGGGCTGCACCCCCCCCGGCTCCCCCATAAGTCAATCGACCAAATTAGATTTCAGCTGAAATCAGAATTTCCTGTTGCCATCCCTGATGGGGGGAGCACAAGCCAGTATACTCATACTGCTGGTCCCAAGCCCAGGTAAATGGGGAGGGTTGTGTCAGGAGGGGTATCCAAGTCAAATTTACAGATCCACGATCCGCTGTGGTGAGCCTTTAAAGGGAGCAGCCGAAAGAAGAACAATTGCACATGTAAAATGCGGAAAATTCCAACAAAAAAAAAATATTTGCCCAAAATATTCACATCCATAAGGAAAGTCATCCATCCATCTTATACTGCTTAATCTTTTTCCGGTCGGGGGGTGCTAGAGCCTATTCCCGCATCTTTGGGCGAGAGGCAGGGTACACCCTGGACAGATCGCCAGTCCATCACAGGGCCAACACAGAGAGACAGACAACCATTCACTCTCACATCCATGCCTAAGGACAATTTAGAATCCCCAGGTTCAGGTTCAGGTTACTTTATTTGTACCCGTAGGTAGATTTGTTTTGCAGTCAGGTGACATCCATATTTACAAACCACAATTACATTCAACATGAACACAAAGACAGGCACACATGAAGCTGACTATAAACATGATAAAAGTACTCAAGGCTCCATCAATCAGGACATAGGACAAAGATATGAGAAAAAACAAGGAGATAAGAGAGAAGGGTCATATTAGAAAGCTAAAGACTAGTCAAAGAGATTAAAGACACAAAAGTCTAAAACCCAATAAAAGATTTAGAACCCCAATAAAAAAACCTACAAAAATAAGTAAATATAAAATCAAATTAATAAATAGGTAACTAAATTATGTGCAATATATTGTTACATCTTGTTCAACTCTTTAACAGCAGCAGGAACAAAGCTGTTTTTGTAGCGCTGGGTTTTACTTTTTGGGACAGCAAACCTCCGTCTGGAGGGAAGAAGCTGAAGGTGGCAGTGCAAAGGGTGGGAGTCATCATTTAAAATGGAGCTAGCAATCCTCTGTACCTGTCTGGTGTACCGGGAAGTCAGGCTCAGCTGTGACTCACCAAGCAAGCGATTGGACCATCTAACAACCTGATCCAAGGATTTCCTCCGTTTCAGTTTTGTCTGACCAAACCATGACACTAAAGAAAAGGATAAAACAGATTCAATAAAAGCCCGATAAAACATTGTCATTATGGTTTGGTCAATTTGGAAGTGTGCAAGTTTCCTTAAACAATGCAAATGTTGCTGACCCTTTTTGCACACCCTTTCACAGTTCTCTTCAAAGTTCAAATTACTATCAATAATCATCCCAAGATATTTGTAGGATTGTACACATTCAGTGGTCTGGCCTTTTAGTACGGTGACTTTGTGCCTGGGAGTTTTCCTGCTAAAGTCAATAATCATATCTTTAGTTTTTGTCGTATTCAGCTGCAGGTAGGAATCCTCACACCAGTGAACAAAATCATCAACTACTGGGCCGTGGCCACTCTCACCATCCTGGAGGAGACTGACAACAACTGAATCATCAGCATACTTTATAATGTGTCTGTTGTCATGTCTGCTCTGACACATGTTTGTGTACAGGATGAAGAGTAGTGGTGACAATACACACCCCTGAGGAGAGCCAGTAGAAGAACACTTTTGGTCAGACAATGTACCATTGACCCTTACTCTCTGCGTCCTGTTGGTTAAAAAATCCAGAATCCAACCCACCAGATTATTACTCAAATCAAATTGTTGCAGGAGCCTTTCAACTAAAATATGAGGTTGGATTGTATTAAAGGTGGAAGAAAAGTCCACAAATAAAAGTCTGGCATGTGTCCCATTAAAACCCAGATGTTTAAAAAGCATATTAAACAGAGTGACATTGGCATCCTCCACTCCTCTGTGAGGCCTATAGGCAAACTACAAAGGATCCAATGCATGCTCAGTCTGCTTTAGGACCTCAAATCTGACCAGTTTTTCAAAAATTTTCATTAAAATTGAGGTCAAAGCAACTGGTCTAAAGTCATTTACCGTTTTTGGACAGCTGGATTTTGGAACGGGGACAACCACAGCATCTTTCCAGATCTTAGGCACATGTTGTGCCTGTAAGGACTTATTGAAAATGTAGTGAAACACAGAACTCAGTTCATGTGCACAGGACTTTACCAAGCGCCCACATATATTATCAGGGCCCTGACTTTTGTTCACTTTTACAGCACAGAACGCCCTTTTAACATCCTACACCTCAATATTAAAGTGCTGATTGTCTTTGAGTTTCTGTTTCAAATCTTGGGTTTCTTTGCTGAAATCAAATGAATCAAAACGACCATAAAAACAATTAAGAGCATTAGCCAGCTCTGTGTCTGAATTAAAACCATCTAAAAACACACGATTACTGCGCTCTGTGCTCTGAAGGCCTGCAATAGTTTTCATACTGGCCCAGGCTGAACCAAGCTTGTTTGTTGCCATCTTGCTTTCCAACTCTGATTTATAATTCTGTTTTGCTCTTAAAATTTTGGCCTTCAGCTCTTTTGTGGCAACCTGCAGCTCAGAAACAACCCCCTGTTTAAACGCAAGTGCTTTCCTCTGTAAGTAGGATTTAACTGATTTTGTAACCCATGACTTGTTGTTGGGATATATTTTGACACGTTTACGTGGAACGATCATGTCTCTGCAGAAAGCCATGTATGAGCATGTCACGTCCACTAAAGAGTCCAAATCTTCTCCTAGCATGAACACCTCCCAGTCTGTACAGTTAAAGCATTCCTGGAGGCAGTGCACTGAATCCTCTGTCCAAACGCTTATGTCCCTGGTCTTTGTCTTCTCTCTTCTGAGAGCAGTTTTATATGTGGGCAGCAAATGTACACAGTTGTGATCTGAGGATCCTAAAGGAGGAAGGGGAAGAGATTTATAGGCCCTCTCTATGGATCCATAGCACAGGTCCAATGTCTTTTTTCACCTGGTTGGGCAGGAGACATACTGATAAAAGTTTTTACGTGTCTTCTTTAGAGACACATGGTTAAAATCCCCAAGTATGAAATTTGGAGCCTCTGGGGAAATCGACTGCAACCGCTGTACCCCATCAAAGACGGTGCTGGAGGTGGAGGCAGCATATGCCCTTGGATGAATGTACACAGTCGTTATGAAAAGTTGGGGGAACTCGCGGGGCAGATAAAAAGGGCGTAGTGACACGGACAGCAGCTCCACATCTGGTGTACAGATGCGCTCTCTGACCATGACGGATGTACAGTACTGTTTATTAATATATAAACATACGCCGCCCCCCTGACGTTTCCCCGTTACCTCTTCCTGCCGATTCAAGCGAAGTGGGGCTCCAAAGCCGTCAATCCACAGGTCCGGGTCTCGGTCATGCGCCGTAAGCCACATCTCCATGTAAGCCATGACACAGCATTTCTTGAAATCCTTCTGGTATCGTACATTTCCTTGAATTTCATCCACTTTATTTCTCAGGGATTGTACGTTCCCCATAATAATGGAAGGAAGAGGAATGCGGTTAAGCTGACACCTCCTCAGGCTTAATCTTACACCTCCACGCTTTCCGCGTTTCCTCCTCTTGTCTCTCTTTTCATTGCTAGTTTTCATTGCTTTTCATTCTTTTCATTGCTAGTTGATGCCAGTTAGCCTAACCTGCATGTCTTTGGCCTGTGGGAGGAAACCGGAGTAAACCCACGCAGACCCGGAGAGAACATGCAAACTCCACACAGAAGGGTCACCGATGGTCTGGGGGTGGGATTGAACCCACGATGGTCAGGGGTGGAACTGATCCCATGACCTTCTTGCTGTGCTACCACTGTGCTAACCACTGCACCACCGTGCTGCCTAAGGAAAGCCTTAAATTGTAACAAAAAAGAAAATACAAAAACTGTAACCTTTACTTAAAAGCAAACACAAAAACCCTTCAAAATCCATATGAACTAAGGTGCAAACAAATTGAGGAAAATGTTGCAGATTTATGAGAAAAAGTCACAACTGCAAGAAAAAATGTTGAAATATTATGGGGAAAAGCAAAAATACATAAACTGAAAAATTGAGAGTGTGTTTAAATTTACAAACTAAAAATGTCAACTTTTTCAGAAAAGCTGCAAATTCATGAGAAAACTGTCAGTTTACAAGTAAAAACAAATTTATTAAGAAAAGCAGTGATAATACAATATACAGTTAGACTCTAAAAAACAACTTCCAACTTCCATCTTCTTCTGCTTAATCCTTTTCGGGTCGCGGGGGGGCTGGAGCCTATCCCAGCATCTTTGGGTGAGAGGCAGGGTACATCCTGGACAGATCGCCAGTCCATCGCAGGGCCAACACAGAGAGACAGACAACCATTCACTCTCACAGTCATACCTAAGGACAATTTAGAATTCCCAGTTTGATGCCAATTAACCTAACTTCCATGTTTTTGGCATGTGGGAGGAAACCGGAGAAATCCCGGAGTAAACCCACGCAGACACGGGGAGAACATGCAAACTCCACACAGATCAAAACAAATCAAACAATAAACATTTAGTTGAATTATTTAAGTGTTTCATGTTTAATTTGTTTTGATGAAAAATTCCAAATTTTGACACTAAGTACAATTTTTAATGGGGGCTGAATAATGGTGTCACAGTGTTTTTTTGTGTGTGTGTGTGGGGGGGTTAGTATTTTTAAAAAATGCCTTCTTTCTCTCTAATCCAGCTTAAAAGGTTCCTGAAAATAGCTTTTGAGTGACTGAAATGGTTCTTTGTCCTCTCAGTAGGGGATACTCAGAAGATGGTTGTGTTGGGAACAGCGGTTTACTGTCTGATCTGACTGGGGGATAAAAACTGGACACTGATTAAATGCTTGTTTGTCTTTTCTGTCTCCAGGGCTGGTCGTGCTGCAAGAAAAGGACAACGGACTTCTCCGAGTTTCTCTCTATTAAGGTGAGAGCTCAGGGTCAGACTCTGCAGATGTCGATGGTGGAGTGAAGTCGACTAAAAGTGTAAATGACGTGAAAAATATTCACTGCTTTGATGAAAGTTTAATCAGGTGGAAGTAAAGGAAGCAAAGTGAAAAGTGCTTCATGTAAAATGCAGTTAGAGATGGAGCCAAGCAATACCAATATTTAATTTTGGACCAAAGGGTTTGAATATTGGTGCTTCATCACATGGTTCTGGATCAGAGACTGGAAGTGTTTTCCATTGAATGTGACTGTGTTTGTCATAGTGAGCCGGTTTTTATAGTGACAGTAATCAGATAATGGTAATAATCAGATGTGACATCTTTACATGCACTTCAGTTATCATTTTTTGGGGAAAAACTCTGGTTACATGATTCTTTTTTTAACCTTTCCAGTCCAGCAGCTTGACAAGCAGAAGAGATATCTGCTTCCCTTATTGTGCCAAACAGATTTGCTTTGCCAAGAGGAGCTCTGCTCATATTAGATGTGTGCTGTATATAAATAGTATTTTTAGATTAGATTAGATTCAACTTTATTGTCATTACACATGTATGTATACAAGGTAACGAAACACAGTTTAGCATCCAATCAGAAGTGCAAAGGACAGCAGTGCAGTCCTTTGCACTGCAGTCCTTGCATTTATAGACTCCTCTTGCTATATAATATCTTTGATACTTTATTTATATTGTCTTACTTATGCTGGACCTGACAGGGACAAATGGGGGAAGAAATTGAAGGGATATGAAGTGGTCGGAAGAGGTGGGGGGAAAGAGAAAGAAAAACAAATGAAGAGAAAACACAAGAAATAGTTGCTCATTCTTTCATTAGTCGAATTTCGTCCCAGAACTACAGGACAAAAAACTTACTCTTGTCTTCTAAACTTCCTGTCCAGTTTTCAACATGGCTGACATATTTGCATAGATGTAAAAAAAACAGAAATCAGATTACAGGGTGTTGGGGTTGTTAAAAATATCAATACTTAGATACTATTCGATACTGAAAATTAATATCAGATCAGCTACTTATTTAAAACAGTATCAATACCAACTTTTTTCTTTTTTCTTTTTTCATCTTTTTTCCACATAGTGCTGTGAAAAAGTATGTGCCCCTTCCTGATTTCTTATATTTTTGCATATTTGTCACACATAAAAGTTTCAGATCATCAAACAAATTTTAATATTAGACAAAGATAACACAAGTAAATATTTTTTAAAATGATTTCATCTATTAAGGGGGAAAAAAAATTATCCAAACCTACCCAGCCCGAAGTGAAAAAGTAATTACTCCCTTTGTTACATCATGAATTAACTGTGATTAACCACATTTTTTTTGAAAACTAAGTTCAGTTTTGGTAGCCACACCCAGGCCTGATTACTGCCGGACCTATTGTATCAAGAAATCACATAAATAGAACCTGTCTGACACAGTGAACTAGGCGAAAAGATCTCAAAACAACAACACATCATGCCACAATCGAAAGAGATTCAAGAACAGATGAGAAACAAGAATCCAGAACAACATCTAAAGAACTGCAGGCCTTGCCTCGGCTTTCCCTCAGTTTGGACGCTGGTCCATGATTCAACAATAACAAGGCGACTGAGCAAACATGGCATCCAGGGGACAGTTCCAAGGTGAAAACCACTGCTGACAAAAAACAAAAAAAACAAAAAAAAAAAAACTTGACGATCCCCAGGACTTTTGGGAAAATGTTCTGTTGACTGACGAGACAGAAGTTGAACTTTTTGGAAAGTGTGTGTCCCGTTACATCTGGTGTAACACAGCAGTTCATAAAAAGAACATCATACCAACAGTCAAACATGGCAGAGGTAGTGTCATGGTCTGGGGCTGCTTCAGGACCTGGATGACTTGCCGTAATTGATGGAACCATGAATTCTGCTCTCTACCAGAAAATTCTGAAGAAGAATGTCCGGCTGTCAGTTTGTGACCTGAATTAAAGCAATTCTACAAAGAAGAGTGGACCAAAGTTCCTCAACAGTGGTGTAAAAGACTCATTGCCAGTTATTGCAATTGCTTGATTGCAGTTGTTGCCGCCAAGGGTAGCATAACCAGTTATTAGGTTTAGTGAGCAATTACTTTTTCCACATAGGACCAGGTAGGTTTAGATAGCTTTCATTTTACCATTTTTTAAATATCATTTTAAAACTGTAGTTTGTATTTACTCACGTTATCTTTGTCTAATATTAAAATCTGTTTGATCTGAAACATTTAAGTGCAAATGCTTTTTCACAGCACTCTATAACCCTCAAAATCATCCCCCTGGAAACATGACAGCTTCACTCTTTGTATCAATCCCCCCCCCCCCTCGTCCCCCGCACTGAGGTGACCCCTGTTGTCTTGATTACAGGGCTGCACCTGTGGGCACCACAGCAACATGAAGCCCCAGGAGCCTCTGAGGCCGGAGGTGTCATCAGATAAGGGCGAGATTAAACGCACCAACGACCAGGAGATTATCTACCAGGGACCCATATCTGCAGAGAAGCTGCAGAAGGAGAGACCCAGGTGTGTTCATGCTCTGCACTCTTCTTTCTCATTTACATTGGGTAGCAGGAATTTGTCAGCCTGCATAAAATCTGCTGTAGCGTTTGTCACACAGATACTGCTGCTGCTCCTGCTGAGGTCAGGGAGAGCTCAGCCGCAGCATCACTGGACTAAATAATTTAGCAGATAACTCATTTGTCAGTGTACTGATGCTTCTCTATATGTGTGTGTTCAGCTCTGAGGAGCCAATGACCAAACTGCCCCAGAAGGTGTCGGCATCACTGACCCAGGCCCTGGGGAAGCTGGACCTTAGCAAGAGGGGGGAGAATGAGATGAAAGGTCAGTTTTAATAAAAATTAAAATGTAAAAGCATGATAAACATTTGATAGGAATTTGTGAGATGGGATTTTTAGTGAAGAAAGCAGATTCAGGATAACTAAATTCAGTTGCCATAGTCAGGAAAAAAAATCTGTTTTTAGTGACCACAAGGGTCACTAAAACATGCCTTTTTTCATTATGGCAAATGAGTTTATTGTACTAAAATGCTAAAATAATCATGCTGAAATTATTGCAAGAACATTGTAAATTTAGAATTTATTTTATTTTAATTTTGTTTTCTTTTGGGGGTGGGGGGGTCTGCCTAGTTTTAAGGACCACAGATAACTAGGATAAAAAGGTGCAAATTTATCAGTACAAGATCACTGAGAGTAAAAACGTAAATTTTCTGGAATAAGGGTGCACATTTATGGGTAAAAGATCACAAATTTGTGAAAATAAAAAGTTAATTTATCGGAATAAACGTGCAAAATTTGGGGGTAAAAGGTCACACAACAATGTAAAAGTTAATTTAGTTGAAAAGATTGAAACTGATAAAAAGCTGCAAATTTCAGAGTAGAATGTTGCAAACTTGGAAGATTAATTAATTCATCCATCTTCTTCCGCTTAATCCTTTTCGGGTCGTGGGGGGGCTGGAGCCTATCCCAGCATCTCTGGGTGAGAGGCAGGGTACACCCTGGACAGATCACCAGTCCATCGCAGGGCCAACACAGAGAGACAGACAACCATTCACTCTCACAGTCATACCTAAGGACAATTTAGAATCCCCAGTTGATGCCAATTAACCTAACTTGCATGTTTTTGGCATGTGGGAGGAAACCGGAGAAATCCCGGAGTAAACCCATGCAGACACAGGGAGAACATGCAAACTCCACACAGATCACTGTTGGTCGGGGGCTGGGATTGAACTCAGGATCCCCCGGCCAAGGGTGAGTTGCTGTGCTGCCGCAGTGCTAACCACTCCGCCACCGCGCTGCCCCTTAGAAGATTAATCTGCAAATTTATGATAAAGTTACAAATTTATGAGTAAATTTTAGAAAATTTACAAGTAAGAATTTGCACATTTATATTGAAGTTATAATTCTTTAACAAGAAAAAAGTTGTAAATTTATGAGTAAAAGACAAATTTGTGAGTAAACTTGCAAATTTATCAGTAAAAAGTTACACATTTATTAAATAAGTCACAAATCTAGAAGATTATAGCTACAAACTTGCAGCGACAGTTACAAGTAAAAAGCTGCAAGGGTATGAAAATGTAAAGCTAAATTTTCTGAATAAAACTGCAAATTTAAGAGAAAACTGAGTAAAATATGCACATTCACAATTTACACTTTTATTAAAGTGGCAAGCTTAGAAGAATAAAGCTGTAAATTTGCAAGAATTACATTTTAAATTTACAATTAAAAAGCTGCACATTTATGAAACTAAGTCACGTTACAGCTACAATAATAGTCTCAGATTTACAAGTCAAATGCTGCAAATTCATGAGTAAAAGTTGTACATTTATGAAATTAGAGTCACAGATTTACAGAACTAAAGCTTCAAATCTGCAGTAATAAAGTCACTAATTTACAATAGAAAAAGATGCAACTCTAAAGAACAAAGTTTACAATAATAGTCACAAACATACAAGTAAAAAAAATGCAAATTTTGCATTGAAATTTGAAAGTTACAAGACTAAAAAAAGCTGCAAACTTGAATAAAAAGTTCCTTATTTAGCAGAATAGTTACAAATTTACAAGTAAAAAGTTGCATGTTAGTAAAATTAAGTTGTAAATGTTTGATAATAAAGTAACAAATTTATGAGTCGAAAGTTGCAAATCTATGAGTAAAACAAGTATCAAAAATTCTGAAATTTATTTTGTTTGCGGATGACACAAATATCCTTTGCACTGGTGAGAATTTGCAGCAGGTTTTAGAGGTGGGCACAACTGAAATGAAAAAGTTAACGCAGTGGTTCAACAAAAATAAATTATCTCTAAATCTGAAAAAAAAAAACTCAAAGATTATGTTGTTTGGAAATTATAAAATAAATCATGAAATAATGGTAACGATAGATGATACCAGAATAGAAACAGTACAGGAAAATAAGTTTCTGGGGGTGACGCTAGACAATAAAATCTGCTGGAAACCTCACATCAGTCACATCCGGGCCAAGTTGGCAAAATGTATAGGCATACTGGGAAAGACAAGACACATCTTGGACTATAAATCATTGGTCTTACTGTACAATTCACTGTTTCTACCTTATCTTAACTACTGTGTAGAAGTCTGGGGAAACACCTACAAGACCAACCTACAGTCAATATGCACATTACAAAAAAGAGCTATAAGGATAATAAATAATGTAGGATATAGAGACCATACCAATTCGTTGTTTTTAAAGTCACATGTCATGAAGTTCATGGATTTAGTTAAATTTAAGACAACACAAGTCATGTACCGGGCAATTAATAATCAACTCCCAACTAATATACAAAAAATATTCAAAAAAAGAGACAATGATTATAATTTGAGAGGAGACTTAAACTTTACAAAACCCAAGATACGAACAACCAAGAAAAGTCTGTGCATATCTGTCTGTGGGGTGGATTTGTGGAACAGTCTGGAGCCGGAACTGAAACTATGTACAAACAGAAATCAATTCAAAAAGAGGTATAAACATTATTTGCTGAAAGGATATATGTTAGAAGGGTAGTATTTATATGTACAATTCACTATGCTCACTCTGGGAGACTATGGAATGGTGGGTGGGACAGCGCTGTGTATATGTGTGTTGTTTGGGGCTGGGTTTTGATGTATGGACTGTATGTATGTTGGGATGGATGGGTGTTAATGCTGATATGTACAAAATATAGTTAATTGTTTACTTTGGGTCTTAAATGTGGTAAATTGTATATATTTCACATGGGTTGTATTTATGGAAAAGAGGAGTTGGAGTTAATAAGTGTTCACTTCTTCCTTCTCCCTTTCCAGCACTGTATACTGTCACTTTATCGCACTTGTCATTTGTTTTGTTTTTCACTTTTTTGTTCGAAATAAAGTATGTATGTATCTGTCTATCTATGAGAAGTCAGAAATTTTACAAGGAAAAACGTGTCAAATTTGCAACCATAAAGTCCCAGATTTGTCATAGAAAAAAAAGTATTTTACCAATTTTGACAGGCCAGTTTATTGTTATGACTTGTGTAACGTAAAAATGGGAATATTAATAAATAATAAATATGATCAGGTATGAATTATTTAATTTATATTGATGTATTGGAATCTGAGCTCAAATCTCATTTCATATACATCAGAAAAGTTAATAACACTCGTAAGGGGCACCAGCTTCTATCTTTAAGAAGCAATTTGATCTTTAATTTCACTTTATACCTGTTTGATCACTCAATAAATTAATCAAAAATCAGTCTCAAAAATTTTTTGTGAATTCGATACCTGGGCTTGAAACAGACTCAGAATGAAATAAATTCCCAACAACTTCTCATTTTTAAATATTTATTAAACGAAATGATTAATAGACATTGAAATAATTTCATTAATCATAAAATCAATCTTGTAAATGATAGATTAACAATATCAATATTTTCGGAACCGGGGTTAAACTGAGAGATGAATTTCTATCAGTTTGAGTTAACATATTATTAAAAACAACGCAAATTTATGGAGAAAGTTTATTAATTATGAAAAAGTCCTAAATTAATCTTAAGAAAATAAAAACGGAATTTTAATGAAAAGAAGAGTTATGTTAAGGGCTTCTTAATTTGCATCTGATTAGATATACAAATTATTACCGAACCTCAGAAGTTTATTCAGCAGTGGAATTAAAGTTTTTGCAGCTCACGTGCTTCTCGGTGATGATAGTTCTGTCGTCCGTCCTCAGCCCAGCTTTCGTGGAAGTTAGGGGAAATATCTGCCAGCAGATACTTCAGAGTCCACAGTTCGACCTTTAGATTCAAGCGGTCGAAGGAGGTTGGATTCTGGGCTGTATGACCCAGAGTTGTAACTGGGTTAGATGACTTTCTTCAGCGTTTGATGAACAGCCTTGATTCCTCAGCTGCACGTGACGTGGAAGGCTGCGTCTTTCTTCAAGAGGTCTTCGATAATAATTAAAAGATATCTAATCCGATTTCAAATTAGAAAAGAAACTTTCGGACTTTAGATAAAAATAGTAGTTTCTGGTAGGTGCTTGGTCAAGAGAAATATTATAAAAAATAAAGTCAAGATTAAAGTTTACCTTAAAATTAAACAAACGGTGGTTTTACAGAAAGTTTAACAAAGAAAAAAAAGTGATGAATAAAAATTGGAGTTTGACTCCGATTAAGAATTGAGCTCAAAGAAAAAGGAATTCCTAGGTATTTAAGAGAAAAAGAAAAATACAAAGTGACAAACAAATTACGAGTTATCTGCTCTGTGTTCAGAAAAGCGACATGTGGTCGAAGTCCTTTGTTCTCCCTTGCTGTGTGTAGACAATGGGAGCAGCCGAAAAGAGAGAGAGGCGAAAAGCGCGTCCGGAGCAGAAAGAGTGACGAAAAGAGAATCCGGAGCAGAAAGAGAGTGGTGTCTGACGAAAAAGGCAAAAAGGGCTGAAACCGAGTCTCTCTCTCCTTTTTATAAGCTCTGTTGAGTTTCGCGGGATTCCGGCCTGACCGGAATCTCAGCCAATGAGAGTCCTTCGTGGGCGGGCTCGATGAACCTTTAGTCCAATAACAGGCCTTGTCTGTGAGGGACCAATAGGATGAAGAAGCTGGGGTTCTATGAAGACTGGTGACACATGATATCAGTCCACAGGAATACAAAGTTTTAAATACATTGGAATGTACTGTTACACACTTATGTATAACTAAACTAACCTTAGTGTATCTTATAAGCAGTGCTTCTAAATCAACATGCAGGAATAAACATTCATTTAACATTACCATGCATATATATATAAAATCACAGATTAATGCATTTCACACATATTGATTTTCCACATCAAAAAAAACCATCAGAGTCCATCTGCATTTTCATAGTCCTGAAAAGAATGAAGGTTTAGAATTGAGTTTGTAATAATGTACTTTAAAGTTGTTTAAATCCAGCGTTTTCACAGTTTAAGGAAATTAACTGAGTCGTGGATCTGTGTAGGTTTTATGGGGGCAATAAAAGTGCAGCCGGACATTGGGGAAATTCCTTAGGCTGGTTTTAACAAAAGGGGATTTCAGCTGTGGCCTGGGGGAAGAAAATCCATTTCTTTGCATTATTCCTGGATGAAACAAAAATGTCTTTAAGCAGAAAAATAATTGTTGCTGAGCCAAAGTGAGATGATGCTACACTTGTCTGATTTAAATTAATTTTAAAGCTGACATATACTGCAACTTCACGGCCACAGACTTCTGAACGAAAGCTGTTCAAAATGGCTCTTTTGATATTTTTAAATAATCATGCAGAACTGGGGTGAGAAAGTCAAAGTCGTGAACGTGTGGAAAAATGTGAATATTCAGTTTGCAGCAGAAGTCAACTGGCCTGAAGAGTTTTCTGATGCTGTCGAAATACTTCTGCTGCGGTGAAGCCAATAAAAGTGAAGCTGTGAATTAGAAAACAAGTCCAGTTTCATGGAGTTCAAGTTAAAGTATTGATCTGACTCCTACAGGTCTTCACCGTAGAGAAAAAATAAATAGTTAAATAATTCTGAGAAGAAGAAAAAACAGGCCTGGTGAGGAGAGTCAGCGATGTGTGCGCTTAGCTGTGTGGGATCATATCAGGCTTTTGAGGAGTAATTATGCCTGACAATAAAACACAGATTGTACAGCCACAATTCTGGTGAAGCTGGAACATTGTGTAAAATGTAAATAAAAACAAAATACAATGATTTAAAAATCCTTTACAAAGACAAGATATTTAATGTTCAAACTGATGAACTAATGCTGGGTAGCATTGACGATTGCTGCAATTTTTGGCTTTCAATAAATCACAGCAATCGTGCTGAATCCGAAAATGACATCCGTTTCTCTCGATCAGGTGATAAGTAAAAACCTGCACTTACTTAGTACTGTGCATGTACTTACCTTTATATAAAGGTAAGTACATGTAAATTGAATGTTATGTCATCATTGTTCAAAATTCAGAGAATTTCAAGACATACTGTAAAAAAGAATTTTGCATCATATAAAGCGAAAATACCCGTACACGTAAACAAAAATGTATAAAACAACATGTGGCCATAATTCAAAAAGTTGATCTGATTGAGCAAAACCAATGTGATTTTTGGATTCAGCACATCAAAATTGTCCCAAATCAGCTAAAAAAAACCAACCTTAGTGTGGTAGACTGCAAGTCTAATTTAAAACATTACTGGCACATGCCTCTAGGGGGAACTACCTGTATTGTTCAGCACTACTATTAAGGGGACACATTAGAACAAGAGTGTGAAAACCCCGCGCAGAATCCATGTTCAGTCTTATATGTGTGTTGCAGAATAAACGGCAGAGTTAGCCAAAGAAATAACTCAAGTGTGATCATTGCTACACGGTAGGATATCACACAATTGGCGACGAGGATTAAAAGAAAAAAATCAGCGGCGAGAAACAGAGAACATTGCAAGTGTGGCGAACTCAAGTGACTCCAGTAGTTCGAGTGCAAGTTCAGAGGAGGAAAAACGAGGTTTCCCCACCACGACGAGCAATGGCGGCTGTAATCGGAACGGTAACCCCTTTTGATAACTCGACTCAGTCATGGGAAGAATATAGTGAAATGTTGGACTTTTTCTTCGAAGCTAATGACATTGAGGAGCCAGACAAAAGGAAGGCTGTACTATTGAGTGGAGTTGGTGCAACTACTTACAGCTTGTTGAGAAATTTAATAAGCCCTGCATTACCGAAAGATAAAACGTACGACCAGCTTACTGCTGAGCTTCAGAAGCACTTCACCCCCAAACCGAGTGAAATCGTGCAACGATTCAAATTTAATTCACGCATAAGGAGGAACACTGAGTCCATAGCAGAGTATGTGGCAGAATTGAGGAAATTAACACTGCACTGTGATTACAAAGACTCATTGGAAGAAATGTTAAGAGACAGACTTGTGTGTGGAGTGAATGATGACCGAATGCAACGGCGACTTTTATCTGAAACAAAACTCACTTTTGCGAAGGCTTTGGAATTATGCCAAGCGATGGAAACAGCATCTAAAGATGTGAGAGAGATGCAAGGGAAGCTAACAGAGGACACAGCAACGCATGTTCGTGTGCCTAAGACCCAAGTAGGTGTCCACAAAGTGTTGACTGACAAAACTCAGCACAAATTCCCCAGTTGTTATCGCTGCAAAGGCCAGCACAATGCCGCCGAGTGCAAATTTGCCACTGAGCTGTGTCATAATTGTGGCAAGCGAGGGCACATTAAGAAAGCATGTAGAATAAAGGTGGACAGCGCACAGGTGCTGAAAGCGACAGTTAATGGGCAAAAGTATGAAAACAAGGGCCCAGGAAAGGAACAGCAAGCGAATCAACTGAGAGGGGAGGGAGAAAGTGATACAGAAGACATGGGTTTTCACACAATTTACAACACGTCAGAGGAGCTGACCAAGGTAGCGCCCATCACGCGTACCATGAATGTTAATGGAATGAAAGTAACATTTGAAGTTGATACAGGCTGTGGAGTAACCATATTAAGTAAACAGCAATATACACAACTGTGGAAGAAAACAGACACAGCAGAATTAAATCCCTGTTCATTAAAATTAAAAACATACACAGGAGAGAAGCTAGACGTGCTAGGCATGGCACAAGTGAAGGTGCAGCACGAAAACAAAGAAAAGGACTTACCTGTAGTAGTAGTTGGGAGCGAAGGACCAAATCTACTAGGGCGAAGTTGGCTACAAGAACTGGCCATGATTGATCAGTTGGTGAATAAAGTGGAATCTCAGCCCAAATTGCAGCTGGAGGAGATCCTCGAAAGACACGCTGAGGTGTTCAAAGAAGGCGTAGGACAGCTAAAAGGTGTCACTGCAAAGATTAATGTGGACAAGGAGGCCCAACCACGATTCTGCAAACCCCGACCGGTACCCTATGCAGTCAAGCCACTGGTTGAAAGCGAGCTACAGAGGCTGCTGGATGACAAGATCATTGAGCCAGTGCAGGTTGCACAATGGGCGGCGCCCATAGTCCCAGTGAGAAAGCCGGATGGCTCCATTAGAATATGTGGAGATTACAAACTCACTGTCAATCGAGCATCACGGGTGGATCAGTATCCAATTCCTAAAGTGGAGGACCTCTTCGCACAGCTGAATGGCGGCCGACACTTCACGAAATTAGACATGAGTCACGCCTACCAACAAGTAGTCCTGGAAGAAGAATCAAGAAAGTATGTAACCATCAATACACACAAAGGCTTATATACCTACACACGCTTACCATTTGGAGTAGCTTCCAGTCCTGCTATATTCCAGAGAACTATGGAGGGCATCCTAGGTGGAATTCCGAATGTTGCCATTTATTTGGATGACATCCTTTGTACAGGACCAAATGAACAAGAACATCTGAAAACGCTGGAGGAAGTGCTTCAACGGTTGGAGAAAAGCGGTCTGAGGTTGAAAAGAAGCAAGTGTGAGTTCATGGGAAAAGAGGTGGTGTTCCTAGGCCACAAGATCAACGCCAGTGGTCTACACCCTCTAACAGACAAAGTGGAAGCCATTGCGGAGGTGCCTGAGCCACAAAATGTTACTGAGTTAAAAGCCTACCTGGGCTTGTTGAACTATTACCATAGGTTCCTCCCAAAGCTCTCCACGCTGCTGGCACCACTACATACCTTACTTAAGAAGGAAGAAAAATGGTCATGGGGGGTCAAGCAGCAGAAGGCGTTTGAAGAGTCCAAAGCGCTACTTCAGTCCTGTAGTGTGTTAGTGCACTATGATTCAAACAAACCACTCATCCTGGCGTGTGACGCATCACCCTACGGTGTGGGTGCTGTACTCTCTCATCGTATGGAGGATGGCTCAGAGAGACCCATAGGGTTCGTCTCAAGAACTCTTAGTGCAGCTGAGAAAAACTACTCCCAGCTAGACAAGGAGGGCCTTGCAGTAGTATTTGGTGTAAAAAAGTTCCACAAATACCTGTATGGGAGACAGTTCGCTATAGTGACTGACCACAAGCCACTAATTTCACTGTTCAGTGAAATGAGAGCCATACCCCAGATGACATCTCAGAGAATTCAGAGATGGGCCGTTACATTAGCAGCGTATGAGTACACCATCGTTTACAAAGCCGGACGGGACCATACAAATGCTGACGCGATGAGTAGGCTACCCTTGGATGGAGGAAGAGACAGCACGCCTGAGGAGGAGGAGAGAGTGCTATTGTTTGAAGATATCGGCGTGCCCCTGGTGAACGCACAACAAATAAAGAAGTGGACAGACAAAGACCCTGTTCTAGCAAGAGTGCGAGAATACATCTTGCGAGGATGGCCGAAGATGAACAGTCCTGAGTTCATTCCCTATGCCCGACGACAGGATGAGCTCAGCACCCAGGAAGGTTGTATCCTGTGGGGAGGACGCGTGGTTGTTCCACCACCTGGTAGGAATGCCTTACTGCAACAACTACACCAAGCACACCCTGGCATCACTCGCATGAAAGCGTTGGCGAGGAGTTACATGTGGTGGCCCAACATGGATGCAGAGGTGGAGGCGCTTGTGAAGTCATGTGCGGCATGCCAGGAGAACAGGAACAGTCCTCCAGCAGCCCCACTACATCCCTGGGAAGTTCCAGATAAACCATGGAGAAGAATTCACATTGACTACGCAGGTCCATGGATGGGAAGAAAGTTGAGGTCAACATTTGACTTAATACATCCAGACTTCAGAAACAAAGTGCATGACAAACAAGAGAAACAAAAAGGTTATCATGACATGCATGCTAGAGAGAGAATACTGAGAGAAGGAGACGTGGTCTACACCCGCAACTTTGGCTCAGGACCAGCCTGGGTACCAGGAGAAATAACAGAAAAGACAGGCCCTGTGTCATTCAAGGTGACATTAGGCCATGGACAAGTGGTGAGGCGACACATCGACCAAGTTCATGGTAGGAGCTCCATTCCCCTGCCGATGGCACCAGAGGTGTTGTCTAACAACCATTCTGAGGAGAGCATCAACGAACCACCACTTCAGGTGAAACCTGAGGTAACCGTCTCTGCAGATTCTACGGGCAGCACTGCAGCAGCCGAAATAGTGGAGCAGTCTGAGTCTTCACCTGCAGTTGGCTCACCCGCCGTGAGAAGATCTCAGCGAGCTAGGAAAGCTCCAGACTACTTGAAGGACTATACTTAGTCAGTAGTGAGTTCCCCAGCCACAGGACAAGAATGCGTCCTGGAACCTCACTGGGATGCGGTAGTCAAACCAATTCCCCAGTTAGACTGTTATGTGTGTTATACATGTAAAAAAAAAAAAAAAAAAAAAAAAAAAAAAAAGAGAAAGAAATTATGTGTATGGCACATGTGTTTAAGAAGTTAAAAGTAACTGTGATTGTTTAGGGTTAAATGGGAGTTCCAGGATGTCTAGCATAATTGGCTAGTGTAATTAAAAGTAGTTTAATCTAGAGGGGAGGGATGTGGTAGACTGCAAGTCTAATTTAAAACATTACTGGCACATGCCTCTAGGGGGAACTACCTGTATTGTTCAGCACTACTATTAAGGGGACACATTAGAACAAGAGTGTGAAAACCCCGCGCAGAATCCATGTTCAGTCATATTATGTGTGTTGCAGAATAAACGGCAGAGTTAGCCAAAGAAATAACTCAAGTGTGATCATTGCTACACGGTAGGATATCACACTTAGATAATAAATTTGGTGTTGACCAGTGCTATTTGATTCCCTGCTGAATTTGTAAGTTTACCCCCTTTCAAAGAAATGAACAGTCCATAATTTTTATTGTAGGTTTATTTTAACAGAGAGAGAAGACAAAAAAAAAAAAAAATCCAGAAAAAATGTTAAATGAAGGTTATAAATTAATTTGCATTTGAGTGAGGGAAATAAGTATTTGATCCCCAAGCAAAACGTGACTTAGTACTTGGTGGAGAAACCCTTGTTGGCATCACAGAGGTCAGATGTTTCTTGTAGTTGGTCACCAGGTTTGCGTACATCTCAGGAGGGATTTTGGTCCACTCCTCTTAACAGATACTCTCCAAATCCTGAAGGTTTCCAGGCTGTCACTTGGCAACTTGAAGTTTCAGCTCCCTCCACAGATTTTCTATGGGATTAAGGTCCGGAGACTAGCTAGGCCACTCCAGGACCTTAATGTGTTTCTTTTTGAGCCACTCCTCTGTTGCCTTGGCCATATGTTTTGGGTCATTGTCATACTGGAAGACACATTCCCGACCCATTGTCAGTGTTCTGGCTGAGGCCAGGAGGTTCTCATCCAAGATTCTATGGTACATGGCCCCGTTCATCGGCCCCTCAATATGATGAAATCTTCCTGTACCCTTAGCAAAAAAACAGCCCCAAAGCAGGATGTTTCCACCTCCACGTTTGACAGTGGGGATGGTGTTTTTCGGGTCATGTTCCACATTTCTCTGCCTCCAAACACGGTGAGTTGAGTTGATGCCAGAGAGCTCAATTTTGATCTCATCTGATCACACCACACTAGGGGTGGGAATCTTTAGGCACCTCACGATTCGAGCCAATTATGATTCTCAATGCATCTTGATGCATCTTCTCTTTTTTTTTTATCTATTCTGGATTTTTTTTCCTCCCACTGTGTAACTATTGAGGGTCAGCAGTGACTAAAATAAATAAATAAATAAATAAATAAATATACTATTAATTACACAAATGTGTGATGAATTATTTATAATTGAAAATGAAAGCTCTTTCATTAAACAAGTGTGAATTATTTAAAATTGGAAATAAATATCTAATTTATGAAATACGTACATAAGGGGTGGGAATTTTTAGGCACCTCACGATTTGAGCTGATTACGATGCATTTTTTCCCCCTAACATGCAAATATTAGAAAAAAGGACTTTCTGCACTTCATTCCAAAGAAACTGTAGCTATTGCAGGTGCATGTCAGCTTAAGGACATCACAGTCAGAGGAAAAGATTCTGGAGCGCACTGTCAGATTCACAGCCTTTATTGGTGCTAAGACTAATATACATACATCCTCTTCAGTCTTCTTAGCTCATAGACTTATTACTGATTTTAACATTTATTTTATTTTATTTTTTGGGACATTGCATATTAATTAACACTTTACTTGTAAATATGCCTGATTGTTGCCAGAATTTGTCTGCGATATCCTTTTTAACTGTTCTAATTCACATGTGGCAGTGAGTGGAAGATGCCAATAACATTTATCAGGTGGACAATAATAATAAATAATAATAATGTTTCGACAATTTAGAATCCCCAGTTTTGATGCCAGTTAACCTAACTTGCATATTTTTGGCATGTGGGAGGAAACCGGAGAAATCCCGGAGTAAACCCATGCAGACACGGGGAGAACATGCAAACTCCACACAGATCACTGTTGGTCGGGGATTGGGATCAAACCCAGGATCCCCGGCCAAGGGTGAGTTGCTGTGCTGCCGCAGTGCTAACCACTGTTCCACCGCGCCGCCCTCTCTGTGTTGGCCCTGCGATGGACTGGCGATCTGTCCAGGGTGTACCCTGCCTCTCGCCCAAAGATGCTGGGATAGGCTCCAGCCCCCCGCGACCCGAAAAGGATTAAGCGGAAGAAGATGAATGAATGAATGAATGAATAATGTTTCGAACTCTGAACATGCCTAGCAATCCAACCCAAATCAAATAAGGAGTCTCTCTTCAGTGTTGTGCGTCATGCGAAAGACCGTCCTGGCGGGCGTCAACTTCTGCGTTTAAGGTTCTGCTGGTTTTTCATTCTGGCCAAATAAAATTACAGTATAAATACATATTTAAGAATTGGAATTTTGACATTTGTGCATCAATTCAGAATCGTTCATGTCTGCATCAACATGCATTGAAAAACTGATTATTTCTACCACCCCTACACCACATTCCCCCAAGCCTTCTCTGAATCATTCAGGTGTTCATTGGCAAACTTCACATGTGCCTTCTTGAGCAGGGGGACCTTGTGAGCACTGCAGGATCTCAATCCATTATGGCAAAATGTGTTATCAGTGGCTTTCTTGGTGACTGTGGTCCCAACTCCCTTGAGATCATTAACAAGCTCCTCCCATGTAATTCTGGGCTGATCACCTTTCTCAGAATCATCTTTACTCCATGAGGTGTGATCTTGCATGGAACTCCAGAGCAAAGGCGATTGACTGTTATCTTATATTTCTTCCATTTTTGAATTTTCACGCCAACAGTGGTCTCTTTCTCACTAAGCTTCTTGCTGATGGTCTTGTAGTCCATTCCAGCCTTGTCTTGGTCTACAGTCTTGTCTCTGATGTCCTTTGACAGCTCTTTGGTCTTGCCCATGGTGGTGGAGAAGTTTGAATCGAAGAGATTGATTCTGTGACAGGAGTCTTTTATACACATAATGAGTTGAGGTTAGGAGTACTTTCCTAAAGGGTCAGGACTAATTTATGTGCCTCATGGATACATAACCAGTCTGTGCGGGTCAGAATTGTTGCTGGTTGGTAGGAGATCAAGTACTTAGTTCCCTCAATCAAATGCAAATTTATAACCTTTATTTGATGGTTTTTTCCTGGATTTTTTTTTGTTGTTGTTGTTTATCTTCTATCTCATTCAATAAAGTATCAGGAAATCCTGGGAGAAAATGTCATGCCATCTTTGAGGAAGCTGAAGCTGGGCATCATTGGTCCTTCCAACAGGACAGTGATCCCAAGTATACCTCAGAGTTTGGTTTCAGAAGAAGTCCTGGAAGATGCTAGAGTTGCCATCACAGTCCCTGACTTGAACCCTGCTGAAAATCTCTGATGGAATTTAAGAAAGGCGGCTGCAGCACGCAAACCCAAGAATATTAGTGAACTGGAGGTGAAGAAGGGGCTAAGATTCCTCAGAATGCTGCCAGGAGCTGGTGTCTGGTTATGCATCACATTTGCAGCAGGTCATAACAGCAAAAGGATGCTCTGCTATGTACTAAAGATGCTTGTTGTGAAGGGGTTGAATAATTTTGATACTGCAGTAGTCATTAAAAGTGGCATTTTTTGTTGAATTTGAAGAAACCACTTGTAATATTAGTTGTGTTGAACTATTTAAATTGTTCTTGTTTTATTTGTTTATTGCAAACAGCTGCTAGTTTGTACATTTTGCCAATAAACCTGATTTGCAGTGGGGCTTGAATATTTTTGATTACACCTGTATTCTGCTGGTTTTTCCTCATATGTTAAGAGGAAAATACAATTTGAAGTTCAGGGTAAAATAACCTGATGAGGTTAATTGCTTAGTGAAACAGTTGTTCATTGTCCTTTTTCTGTCTGTTTTTCCAACAGAGAGTAAGACGGTGATGCATGGCACCCGCTGCAAGAACTCAGGATGTAAAACGGTGCGTGGCTATGTGTCTTCAGGTTATCATCAACAGTAGAGACACTTCTGGCTATAAAGCAAAGTATGCAAATGTTGTGGGCCACCTCAGCCACTAGGGGGCCTCCAAGCTGCAAGTTCACCCTCAGCATTTTTTTATTTTTTTTTTGGGGGGGGGGGTCGAAATTACATTCAACTTTTTTTTCCTCGTAAATTAGCATCTTTTTTCTCTTAGACTTGCAACTTGTTTTGAAAATGTAATCAGACCATGAAAAAGTTTCAATTTTATAAAAAAATAGTCTTAAATTTACAAGGAAAAGTCATGAGGATGCACATTTTCAAGAAAAAATGCACACTAATGACAAAAAGATTGTGAAGTTATGAGTAAAAACTGGAGTTTTTGTACGAAAAATAATCACAGGGGATTACATAAGTGTCAAATTCATTTTTAATGGAAATTTGCAAGAAAAACTCCCTAATGTATGAGGAAAGAAATTAACAAATTTATAAGGATGAAGTTTGAAAGGTACAAGAGAAAGATACTAAACTGCAAGAAAAAAGGCAAATGAGGAAAAAAGTTTACATTCATGAGTGAAATATGCAAATTTCTGTGAAAAAAAAACAATTTATGCACAAAAAGATTCAAAATTATGAGAAAAAAGAAGCAAATTTACATAAAAAAAAATAATTTATGAGGAAAATCCTTAAAATTTTAGAGAAAGCCACACCATTTAGCACGAATAATCTTTCATAGTTGACACTTAATCTCTCACACCTGCAGTTTTTCTGGTGACTACTATCACTTAACTAATTTCATAAGGTCATTCTACTGTTACCTAAGTAGTTTCTGGGTCGTCTGCCCTCCTCTGGTCACAAATCTCACAAACAGCTGTGATTCAGGACCTTCAGTCAGCTGCTCAGTGAATGTAAAGTTTAATAACAGCTCTATCTAGTGGACACAGCGGGTAACAACATACAGCAAAACAATGGCGCTTTAATGCTGGCATTTATTCAAGGGCAAAGGTGGGAAGCGTAGCCAGAAATTGTACTCAGGTAAAGATATTATTATCTTATGGTATTAATCAAAAAGAGTAGCCACCAAAAAACTACTTGAGTAAGAAAATATACAGTAGATATAAAAAGTCTACACACCCCTGTTCAAATGCCAGGTTTTTGTGATGTAAAAAAAAATGAGACCAAGATAAATTATTTCAAAACTTTTTCCTCCATTAATGTGACCTATAACCTGTACAACTCAATTGAAAAACAAACTGAAATCTTTTAAGGGGAAAAATAAAAAATAAAAAACTTACAATAACCTGGTTGCATAAATATGCACACCCTGTTATAACTGGGGATGTGGCTGTGTTCAGAATTAACCAATCACATTCAAACTCATGTTAAATGGGAGTCAGCACACACCTGCCACCATTTAACGTGCCTCTGATTAACCCCAAATAAAGTTCAGCTGTTCTAGTAGGCTTTTCCTGACGTTTTTGTAGTCACATCTTACAGCACAAGCCATGGTCCACAGAGAGCTTCCAAAGCATCAGAGGGATCTCATTGTTCAAAGGTATCAGTCAGGAGAAGGGTACAAAAGAATTTCCAAGACATTAAATATACCATGGAACACAGTGAAGACAGTCATCATCAAGTGGAGAAAATATGGCACACCAGTGACATTACCAAGAACTGGACGTCCCTCCAAAAACTGGTCAGGGAGGCTGTCAAGAGGCCACCAGCAACACTGAAGGAGCTCCAGGAATTTCTGGCAAGTACTGGCTGTTTAGTACATGTGACAACAATCTACCGTCTAGGGTAGCAAGACGGAGGCCTTATCTTACGAAGAAAAACATCCAAGCCTGGCTACATTTTGCAAAAAACCCATTTGAAATCTCCCACACACATGTGGGAAAATGTGTTAAGGTCCGATGAAACCAAGGTTGAACTTTTTGGCCATAATTCCAAAAGGTATATTTGGCACAAACACCAAACAAACACTATACCTACAGTGAAACATGGTGGTGGCAGCATCATCCTTTGGGGCTGTTTTTCTTCAGCTGGAACTGGGGCCTTAGTCAAGGTGGAGGGAATTCTGAACAGTTCTAAATACCAGTCAGTGTTGGCACAAGACCTTCAGGCTTCTGCTAGAAAGATGAAGATGAAGAGGAACTTCCATCTTTCAGCACGACAATGACCCAAAGCACACATCCAAATCAACAAAAGAATGGCTTCACCAGAAGAAGATTAAGATTTTGGAATGGCCCAGCCAGAGTCCAGACCTGAATCCAATCAAACATCTGTGGGGTGATCTGAAGAGGGCTGTGCACAGGAGATGTCCTCACAATCTGACAGATTTGGAGTGTTTTTGCAAAGAAGAGTGGGCAAATATTGCCACATCAAGATGTGCCACGCTGATAGACTCCTACCCAAAAAGACTGAATACTGTAATAAAAGCCAAAGGTGCTGCAACAAAGTATTAGTTTAAGGGTGTGCATATTTATGCAACCAGGTTATTGTAATTTTTTTTTCTTTTATATTTCCCCTTAAAAGATTTTGGTTTGTTTTTCAATTGGGTTGTATAGGTTATAGGTCACATTAATGGTGGAAAAAGTTTTGAAATGATTTATCTTGGTCTCATTTTTTTACATCACAAAAACCTGGAATTTGAACAGGGGTGTGTAGACTTCTGATATCCACTGTATATGAAAACAACCTACTTTTTCCTCACCAATTTGTAACACTTCTCATATTTTTTCTCATACATTTATAACTGTTTTCTTTCTTCGCAAGTTAGCATTTTTCCCTCAGATATTTGTGGCCCTTTTTTCATGAATTTACTAATTTTTTTATTTGAATTCATACATTTGTTCATTTGCAGTCTTTCACTCATACACATGTAACCTTTTTCTCTAATTCTGAAACATTTTCCTTGTGATTTTCTTCTCATAAATTTGTCTTTTTATTAAGCATCCATCAGTCACTCCTACAGCACACCTCACCACCATCTCTTCTTACACCACCCTCACATACTTCTCTGCCATTTCTGACTTCCTCATACAGTGCCACACTTCCTGATTTCAATGGTTTCAATGGAATATGATAAATTCACTCAGATAACTAAGATGCAGTCATTCCTGGAAAGTTATTACAGTGTTAACAGGAAAACTTCTAATCAGATTTCAAATCAGTAAAATAGAAAGTAACTCAAAGAGTTCAGCCAATTGTATTTGAGTAAAAGTACTAATTTTTCTTGGTAAATGTGTTCAAGTAGTAAGGAAAAGTATTGAGTCAGTAGGAGCAAGATAGAATACTTGTGTATGAATGAGAGGGATGCAGGTGTAATGGTGACGATATAGTGAAGGTTAATGAGTTTAAATACCTGGGGTCAACCATCCAAAGCAATGGACAGTGTACAAGAGAGGTGAAGAATAGTGTGCAGGCAGGGTGGAGTGGCTGGAGACAAGTGACAGAAGGATAGCAGCTAGAGTGAAAGGGAGATTTACAAGATGGTAGTGAGGTCTGCTATTATGTTTGATCTGGTGACAGTGGCACTGACAAAAAAGATGCTAGGCAGAGCTAGAGGTGGCAGAGTTGAAGATGCTAAGATTCTCATTGGGAGTGACTAGGAGGGACAGGATTAGAAATGAGTATATCAGAGGGACAGCTCAGGTTGAGCGATTTGGCGACAAAGTAAGAGAGGCAAGGCTGAGATGGTTTGAACCTGCGCAGAGGAGGGATAGTGGATATATTGGACTAAGGGTGTTGAAGATGGAGCTGCCAGGCAGGAGGAAAAGAGGAAGACCACAGAGAAGATCCATGGATGTAGTGAAGGAGAACATGGAGAGGGCTGGTGTGAGAGAAGAGGATTCAAGCTGCTCTGACTTCTAGTCAGTTTCTCTTTCTAAAAATAAATGACATCAACTTCAGATGTTTGACTACAACAGAAGACACCATCTCTTTAGAAACATCATAACCAGTCTTGACTCTTTACCTTATGCTGCTGTTGGTTCATGGGTTTGTGTTTCAGGTCTACCAGGGTCCAGAGACTGACATGGAGGTCTGCACCCACCACCCCGGGCCCCCCGTCTTCCATGAGGGGTAAAAAACAAAACAAAGAATTAACTGCTCCACTTTGTTTCTTCCAGATTTCACAAACGATCTAATGACTAGAACAAAACCATAATTAGATTCTTCATGTGTGCGTCTCTTATCAAAGACAATAATTAGACTTTTGCTACAAAGGAGGAAAACACAAAGAAACATAAAAGCTCAGCGATGAGAGAGTTAATTAAAGATCATTAATTAAAACAAATGGAACAGGCTTCAGGGTTTGAATCTCATTAAGTGTTATCTTAAAATCTGAATTGGTCTCCTTACAGGAGGATCATTCGTGGTGTTGTTTTCCATTTCCTGATCAACATGGCTATTATAAATAGGTTTTGGGGGGGGGGGGCTCTGTGTGTGTGTGTGTGTGTGTAGGTATAAGTACTGGAGCTGCTGCTGCATAAAGACGACAGACTTCAATGCTTTCCTGGACCAGAAGGGCTGCACCACGGGGAAACACCGCTGGGTGCCAAAGCAGGTACGCACACCAAAACCACCTAGAGGAGGAGCAGAAGGGACAATCAAAAATGCTTGAAAAACAAATCTTCTGAGATCACCTGATTTTCAGGTGATCTCATTGATCAGGTGATCTCAGGTGATTTCATTGCTGAACTTGTTTTGGTCCAACAGAATAGTGTACTTTCCCCACGTGTTGACAGTTTCCACAGGTCTTAATGAAATATGTGACATTTTTGGCCAAATTTCCTTAAATTATTTAATTATTGCAGCATCTTTTGTGAATGATGCTTTGCAGCTTTCCTCAGATCAGCTCGTTTCAGTGCAGGGCTAAGAGCCACATTTAACTCCATCTCCCCCTTACATCATTGTTGCTAATCTTGGCCTTCTAGCTCAGATAGTGAACCTGAGCCGGCTACCGTAAAATTGTCTTCAAGAATGAAGGAAATAATGCATCACTGGGGTGTGTGGTTTCAGTGGTTAATAGGATGTGACTGGCCCCTGTATAATACAAATAGAATCATTTGTGAACGAGTGAATGGTCCCCCAAGGCGCCTACCTGACACTAGCTAGCTGCTAGCAATCACCTAGCCAAGCTATTGCTAACGGATCGATGTAATATCATAGCAAAAACATAAAAAAGTAAGCCAGAATAACTCAAGATTATCGACTGTGGATTAGTGAACCAGGATGAGACAAGGATGTTTATCAGAAAACAATATAAACCGCACTTGGTAAGCTAACTCCCTAGAAGCACTGTTAGCGCTGAAGCTAACGCCTTTTTTGACATAGAACAAACCCAGAAGAGTTAAAATGGCTCCTTGGACACAAAAATTATATAAAGGCTACGTGTTTCTCAAGAAAAGTGAGTGTTTTGTTATTTTTTTTTTGATAGTCATGTGAACAATAGACACATGTAAGAGGGTTAAAATCTACAGAAACACAATTTTTCAGTTAATGACCCTTTTTTTTAAAAAAAAAAAGAGGGAAAAATAATTTTTAAAAAATCATTTTAGGAATTTTGAGGTTAAAGTCAAAACTTCAAGAATAAATTCTGAGAAACTGTGAGAATTATGTCAAAAGTGCTACTTTGAAAATAAAGTTAACTTTTGAGAAAAGTCAAAATTTTCAGAATAAAGGCAAAATTCTGAATGGGGAACAAAGTAAAAAAAATTAAATGCAATTTTGGCTGTAGACTAAAAAAATGTGCCCTTTTTTCTCAAAACGATCTTTAGACTGATATCAAAATTTGGACCGTTTTTACTGAAAAACTTAAAATTAATTTCAAAATTTGGATGTAATTTTTCAAGTTTTGACCTTTAAAAAGCAGCAGTGATAGAAGGCTCAAAATTAAACAATGTGAGCTATTTTATAAACAGACTTTCATCTGACCTTCAGATAACAGCCTCAGACAAGTCGGAGTCAGCCTCTGAGAAGGTCATCATGCCTTCCCACTTATGAGATGATGAGTTTTCTTTGAGCATCACAAGAAAGTTGCCATTCTTCCGCAGAGGATAAACATGCAATAAGCATTCAAACATTTCCATCACACTTGCAAAGAACCCAGCTTCATGATTATGCTAACGGGTTCTACCAAATGCTCAGAATTCCCCTGGGCACAAGCATCTACAACAATATTTTTTTGAGTGTGACTTCCAAGGCTGTCGCTATGTAAAAGTTTATTAAGGACCGTAGACATCATCAATTGAAGCTTCTGATTCAGTTCTCAGCCAGATGGAATCTCACGTGTGCATGTCTACAGGACAAGAAGAAAGTGGCGTGTCGATATGACTGGCACCAGACTGGAAATAGTGTTGTCGTGACCATTTATGCCAAGAATGCAAACCCAGAGTTTACCTGCATTGAGGCCAACCGGACGGTGGTGAGTGTAACGTCTGCATTTATCCATCATTCACCAATATTTTCCATCCATCTTCATCAGTCTTTGAATATAGAAAATATTATATAGGACCACTCCCAGTTACACAGGGTGAGACTGGACATCCTGGCAGAGAAGCACATCTGTCGCAAGGTCTGTGGTGGACTTTTGCCAGTTGGTGCATCGTGACATGCACTACACAAAGAGCAGAGATAAACAAACCTATCATCTGGTCAGTCACTGCAACAGATACTGGAGTCAGTTTGTCTTGGCCTGTCCTTGTGACTGATAATACCTCTATCTGCCAAGAATGTGTCGCTAGTCCAGCAAAAGTTAGCGGTACTCAAATACTTTGCAAGCAATTTCATGAAATGGTTGGTCAGAGAGCAACTCATACCGGCTCGGACGTCGCCCGGGTTAACAAGGCCAGGAGTTCCTGGTAGTGGAAGGCGAATTACAGAGCTGCATGGAGGAATCTGATCAGACCTAAATGAAACAGTCATTGTCGCCCCTGACAGACTGCTATGATGATGATGATGTTTGTATAGGACCAGACCTCATAATTTGGTGTTGTCACTAGATGTTGATGAGGTTGTATTCATCAGTAGAAACATTCCACATGTTTATCTATTAAATCCGCTGTCCTCTGTCTGTCTTCTCTTTCTTCTCCGTAGCTCTCATGTCAAATCCATTTTGAGGACAATAAGATTTTCAAGAGAGAGTTCCACCTGTGGGGGGTGAGTGTCAGCAAGACACCTCTGCCACCAGTGCATAAAACTGTCTTAAATTACTGACTGGCTCACAGTATTTTTTTTTTTCTGAAGTTTGCAGATTATTAAAAGTGAGAGATTCCACATATGATGACAAAAATGATAGATTTAACAGTTTGGTTCCGACTGTGTGTGGAGTGCTGCAATGTGAGCAAAACGGTTGTCAGTTTGTGAGGTTTTCATCCTAAATTTGTGACTCATTTGTGACATAAATTTGAATGGATTTTTCAACATAAAATTGGGATTTTTACAATATAAATTTACAGTGTTTTATTTATGACCTTTGAGACTTTATTCTAATAAATGTGTTATTTTCTTATGCATTTCATTTTTTCTTTTAAAATTACTTTCTTATAAATTTGTGACTTTTTATAGTAAATTTGCAAAATTTTACTCATAAAACTGCAACTTTATTCTTGCATTTGTGAAAGCTTATATTGTGATTTTTTTAAATGAAAATTTGTATGATTTTTACTCATAAATTTCACTGTTTTTTCATAAGTGATTTTTTCCCCACATAAATATGCAAAAAAAATTACTCATAAATTTGCTAATGTTTTTTTCCTCATAAATTTGTGTTTCATGCTTCTTTTTTTTTCTTGTATATTTCAGACTTTATTCTCATAAATTTGAGGTTTGTCCTCATTAATTTGCGAGTGAACAAACAAGAAGGGGCTCAGAGCCGATCCCTGATGTAATCCCACCCCCACCTCGAATCTATCCGTCACTACAACAGCGCACCTCACCACCATCTCTCCGTCCTCATACATGTCCTGCACCACCCTCACATATTTCTCTGCCACTCCTGGCTTCCTCATGCAGTACCACACTTATTAGTCTCTTCACACCCTATCATATGCTTTTTCTAGATCCACAAAGACACAGTGCAGTGCCTTCTGACCTTCTCTAATCTTCTCCATCAACACTCTTAAAGCAAACATTGCATCTGTAGTACTCTTTCTTGGCATGAAACCGTGCTGCTGCTCACTGATGGTGACCTCTCTTCTGAACATGGCTTCAATAACCTTTCCCATAGCTTATTATTTCATTTATTACGCCATCATCCTTGTTGTTAAAAATTGCATCCGTTCATTTTTAAAAAAAAATTGCGCTCATTTCTCAGGTGGTCGATGTGAAGCAGAGTTCAGTCAACATGGTCCCATCCAAAGTGGAAATCACCCTCCGCAAGGCCGACCTGGTGGCCTGGGGAAAACTGGAGGATCCAAACTACAAACCGGAGCCAGAGCCCATAGAGGACCCCTTCACCGAAACCACCGAGTCGTACCAGCCCGACTGGGACATCGCCGATGACGACATCAGTGACTCGGATGAGGAGTGGGCCTACGACACGGCAGAGGATAAAAGGGCGAATGATGCCGGAGACCAGAGGATGAGGGAGGAACAAATAGAGCAGAACTTGAAGAGGAAGGAGGTGGAGGAGGAGATGAAACAGGCGATGGAGGAGAAGAGGAGGGCAGAAGAGGAGAAGAAGAAGCTAGAAGAGCTGAGGAGACTGGAGGAACAGGAAGGATATGAAGACATGCCAGATCTGGAAGATGACGCAGCTGAGAATTAGAGAAAAGTTTGAAGTATATTAACAAAGACAAATATTTTCACCTGTTTCATAGCTGCAGATCCAGATGAGAAGTTGTTCTTCAGCTCTGGGGTTGATTCTCTAGAGGCAGATATTATCAGGATCATTTATACTTCATGATGAAATAATGCTGATATTGTGTGATGTTTTCTCTCAAAGACAAACCACCTCAGTGGAAAAAATAAATGCTTTTCTATGCCTGTTTTCAAGTGTAATAACTGGTCAGTTATGCATGTGTTCAAATCTGTACAACACAGAATGACCGTTGGCTGAAATTAACAAAAATAAATGAGGGAAAACTTGTTATACATCACATCTCCTTAGCATAAATCTGAACACACACTGGTTCTACAGGTCACTGCTATAACCACAAAAGTTTAGGTTGAATCAGCCTTTAGTTTGAGTCATGCTAAATTGTACTCCTGCGCATTGTTTTTTTTTTTTTTTATTTTAAGCCTGTTGTATAAGTGAGAGCACGGTCTACCTACACTGTTACGACAGCCACAGGGAGGCTCACACAATATGGGACAGGTGTTAAGAGCCAGCAGGTGTAGTAAAAATGAAAATGAGTCATTTAGATTGCCGTTTTGATACGCTTGATGGAAACTGGTAAATGGAGGATCTTGCATTATTTAAATTCCCTGCCTGCTTCGCACGTGAAACACTCATTTTATGCAGTTTTCTTGAATTTACTTTAGCTTCAAAAAATTCTTAGACATTCACCCCAACAGATTCCACGCTACTGCATCAGCTGAGCCTTCTTGTTTTTTGCGCATTCCAGTGAAGACAAAACAAGCTAATGCCATCTGTCATCTGTCTGTCAACCTTTTGCAAGAGTTCCTAATCATAAGATAAGATAAGATAAGCCTTTATTAGTCCCACAATGGGGAAATTCCAGGATTGCAACAGCACAGGGATAGCAACACTCAGAGCAATAATTAATAAGATACGAAAAACATAAATAAGAGCAGTGGATATACATACGTACACATAAATATATAAATATACAGTATATACAAAGTGTGGAGCATTGTAGCAAGATGGAATAAACAGCATAACCGTCTACTTAGTTATCCTACATAGTATGAATATGTACCCATACATACAAATGGGGACCATTTGTGTAAGTCTGTTGCGTCTTTTGCATTCAATACTATTAGGTCGTCACGTTTTTTTGCTATCTCTGCGAGCAGCCTTGCTTAGGTTATACAGTCTGACAGCCGTGGGTAGGAAGGACCTGCGAAACCTCTCGGTTGCGCACCTAGGATGATGTAGTCTACTGCTAAATGAGCTCCTCAGTGCGTTCAGTATGTCCTGCATAGGGTGGGACTCGGACTCCAGCAGACATGACAGTTTAGCCACCATCCTTCTCTCTCCTATTGCCTTCACTGGGTAAAGGCGTTTCCCCAGGACAGAGCTAGCTTTCTTGATCAGTTTGTTCAGTCTCTTCCTATCGGCTGCTGTAATGCCATTGCCCTAGCAGACCCCTCCAAAAGTGATGGCTGATGCCACCTCCGTGTCGTAGAATTGTCTTCTGCAGCACCCCTTGTACACCAAAAGACCTGAGTCTCCTCAGTAGGAACAGCCTGCGCTGTCCCTTCTTGTAGAGTGCGTCGGTATTGTGTGACCAGTCTAGTTTATTGTTCAGATGAACACCCAGGTACTTGTAGGATGTCACCATCTCAATGTCTGTTCCCTGGATGTTTACTGGTGCTGTGAGGGGTTGTCCTTGCCTGCGGCAGTCCACTACCAGCTCCTTAGTTTTCCTTGCGTTGATCTGGAGGCAGTTTCGATGGCACCAGTCCACAAAGTCCTGGATAAGTCCTCTGTACTCAGCTTCATCTCCGTTGGAGATGAGGCCGACAATCGCAGAGTCATCAGAGAACTTCTGTAGATGGCAGTGTGTTGTGTTGTGTGAGAAGTCCGCAGTATAAAGGGTGAACAGGAAGGGAGCCAAAACCATTCCCTGAAGGGCCCCCGTGCTACTGATGATCGTGTCACACACACAATCTCGGGTTCTCACAAACTGTGGCCGGTTAGTGAGGTAGTCCAGGATCCATGATGACAGGTGCTGGTCCACCCCTGCACACAGCAGCTTGTCCTTCAGGATCATCGATTGGATGGTGTTGAAGGCACTGGAGAAGTCAAAGAACATGATCCTCACCACATTCCCGGGCTTCTCCAGGTGGGACAGAGAACGGTGAAGGAGGAAGATCACTGCATCCTCCACCCCAGTGTCATGCTGGTAGGTGAACTGGAGTGGATCCATCGCTGGTCCCACCAGGGGGCGGAGGTGAGCTTTCATCTTATGAAATCGCCCAGACGCTCCCCAATCTCACGCCCAATCATCTTAAGGTTTGTCTCTATTCAGGCTGTGCTCATGGTCAAAGGTCACAAGACATGAATACTTGTCACTGTAACTTCCATTAAACCCAGGCCATATGTATATATTTGTATATACACTCACTGGTAGCTTTAATAGGTACACCTGTTCACTGGCTTTTAATGCAAATATCAGCCAAACACATGGCAGGAACTGCATTTAGGCATGTAGACATGGTCAAGAGCCTCCAGTGGGCTCACCACCTGCAGGAGGGATCATGCTGTTATGTGAACCAGACAGAAGTCTGGGTTACTCTGCCTGGTCTGAGGCTCCCGCAACCCGGTTTCCCGGATAAGCGGTAGAAGGTGGATGGATGGACATGGTCAAGAGAATCAGCCAAAGTTCAAACCATGCATCAGAATGGGAGAGGTGATTCAAGTGATTCTAAACGTGGCATGGTGGCTGATTTGAGTATTTAAGCTGCTGAGCTACTGGGATTTTCACACAACCATCTCTAGAACTTGTAGAGAATGGTCTGAAAAAGAAAATATCCAGAGAGCAGGGGACTCGTGTATAAACGGTGCACATGCACAAAAACATGGTGTACACAGATTTTCACACACACACACACACAGTGGGATGCATAAAACCAAATGTGACTTGAGAATCTGTGGGCTGAGCCGCAAAGTTTCCACCTGTGGTGAGAAGTTGCGGGCTCTCCACAAAATTCTGTTTGACTCTATCAGGTGGGCTTGTTAAACTACAAAATAGCTGAAACTCACAGAATGTGTTAATATAACATTTCTACTTCAGTTAAAATGATTTGTCTAAGATTTAGTGGTTGAAAAACCTGATTATTATTATCACATGATTTATCTTCATAACTTGGCTTATTGAGCACAGTGAAACTCCGATGAATAACAATTAATTTCCCTCAGCTTATAACCTGTCTCATTCATGGTCCAAAACCAGCACCACTGGAAACTGGATCTCGTTTCTGTAAATGTGACATAGAGATAATAAAATTTACCGGAGACTATACAGTTGAGTGACAAGGCAACACGCACAAATCTTTCCATCTCTTCTGGGAGGATTTCTGTTGGGCAAAATGCTCTCTAATTAAGGGGGATAGGTGCCGAGGCAGCTGGATTGCAGATCCCTGCAGGTGAGCCCCAGTAGCTGCGGCGGTGACATTTGCATCTGTATCAGTGTGAAGAGATGTTTCCTTAGTCTAAAATATTTCTGTTTGGTGATTACAGTCTGGAAATAAAAGGTTTTTCCATGGCTGTCGTGCGTAATTTGGATTCTGACACCGATTTGGTTTGTAACTATAAATTCAGCTGTAAGATTGAAGTGGTATTCAGTGGGGTTTATTTACTTTATTTTATTCAGTAATGTTACTATCTATGCGGATTACCAAGGACTTTCTTTAACAGCACTTTTTACCATGTGTCAGCACTCCCCCCCCCCCCGTCACACTGTCATTGAGTAGTGATCCGTCTGTAGACTTTAACTGTAATGCCGTTTTATTTCAGTCTGAGCCGGCTGCATTGAGGTGTAGGCACAAGCTGTTGCTTCAGTCTACGCCCTTTCTGTCCGAGATATGTTGTCTTTTTCACTTTCCTTTTCTTTTTTGTGTTGTTATGATCTGACAAATAAAAAAAAAAATGAATGAATGAACTGTCACTGTAACACAGTCCACTCGGTAAACTTAGGTCTATTGATGATTCTGGAGGGTCAGAACAAAATATTTTTTATCAACACCTCATTGTCACACTACATTAAGTTATTATTTTATGTTGTGCTTTCCCGCAGGATTGACGATCACTGTTTGACAGAAGAGTGACAGAAGGGGCATTTTTCTTCGTTTACGTAGCCATTAATGGGAGGAACCGAGGCGGAGTAAAGAGATGGTGCACGTGCGTTGACTTCACGTGAGGTGGGCTGTATAAAGAAAAGGAGCGGAAAATCGGGCATGCACACAGGTTTATAAATCTGAAAATTTTTGTGCGCATGTAATTTTAAAATTTTGTGAGTATGCCATCTTTCAGTATGAAAGCTGCGCAATCTTTTATACATGAGGGCCCTGGAGCTCTCTCGGCACAAATGCCTTGTTGACGCCAGAGGTCAGAGGAGAATGAGATGACAGAAAAGCAACAGTAATTCAAATAACCATGGATTACAAACCAAGGTATGCAGAAAGACATCTCTGAAGGAACACCACATTGACTCTTGAAGCAGATGGGCTATAGCAACAGAAGACCTCAACTGGTGCCACCCCTGTCAGCTAATGACAGGAACCCGAGTGTACAATTCACAGAGGCTCACCAAAATTGGACAATAGAAGACTGAAAAAAAGTTGCCTGGTCTGAGTCTCAAGTTTTTGCGGCAACAATGGGATGGTAGGCGGCTGTGGCGCAAGTGTGGTGTGGCCGACTACTGATTGGAGGGTCAGGGGTTCAGTTCCCGCTCTGTCTGCAGTCTGCATGTCGAAGTGTCCTTGAGCAAGACACTGAACCCCCAGTTGCTCCTGGTGGTCAGGCTAGCACCTCTGTGTGTATGGCAGCCCTGCCGCCATCAATGTGTGTGTGAATGGGTGGACAGCAGGATCTGTAAAGTGCTTTGGTCATCCAGAGATGAGGAAAAGGTGCTATATAAGTGAATGCCAGTTACCATATCACTGAGGAATGTTGTCTTGTTGAATCCATGCCATGAAGAACTAAAACAGTTATATGGCAAAATGGATGCAATCCATTAACACCAAGGTGTACCTGTTAAAGGAGATGAGTGACCTGGGGATGTGTTCATCAGGCCAGAACGAGGTAGTTTGTCACCAAGTCTGGTTTGGGAGTCAAACAAATTTTTGCTGCAACATTAAGTACCAGACCGTTAACGACGGAATAGCTCATCCAAGCCTGACAGTCACCCCGAGTGGTCAGACCTGCGCATTGACCTTGACCTCAAGCACAGTTAAGATGTAGACCCATCTAGGATGTATGTTAGGATATTATCTGTTTACTTTCCTTACTTTGGTTTTCTTGTCTGTACTTTAGAACTGGTTTAATAAAGAAATGCAATCTGTGTTGTGATTATGATGTCCTGCGGTCATGAAATCATCATCTGAGAAGTTCATGGAGCAGGGGCTGAAGCCTTTAAATGACAATCTCTGGTGTGAGGGTGTGTGAGAGTGTGGACTCAGACACCAAAGAATTACTGCAGAAAGACATGTCATTTCTTGTTTTTTTTAGGAAACCAGTTCACGGTTTTTTTTCTTTGGAAAGGATCTGACTTTTAAACTGAACTAATGCAACATCAGCTGATCTGGCCACTCAAGGGAGTGGAGACTGGGCTTACCGAGGACTCTAAAGGCCAACAGCATCTGCGAGCTTCCTCTATACACACTAGTGATGGTGAAACTGAAGCCTCATGAAGGAATGAACAATTTTGAGACAATTGCTTCATGAACAACGGTGTTATGAAGCATTTAATAAAGAGTGCCATCTGCTGACTGAGTGGTGTGAGAACTGCATCTGAGTGGAAGACTTGAAAAAGCCTCAATACTCTATATCAGAGGTTGCACTACAATTTTGTTGTGTCATTTTCTCAGACAATCTGTTATCTATCATTTTAATTCACTTTAATTAGATCACCCTCCATGTAATCAGTCAAATGATGGACAGCTTTCAGAATTTTTAGTTATTGCTGGAAAAATTCTGTTGAACAATTTTCAGTGAACGAAACCTCATATATAGTATGTAAAGGGAGATGGGGGAAAATATATGTTGTGGAACATCAGGGAACTTGCTGGTGCTTCTGCAACTGGGGTGTGTTATTAAATGGCAAGTGTTTAAAGGTTTTTATTCAAAAAAGAAGCATTTCAACAGTGTGTGGTTTCAGTCTGCTCATCTTGTGGCTTACTACGTACCTCTCCAGCTTTGGAGAAGACCCGCATAGGGTTGCCAACTTTCTCACAGTCAAATAAGGGACAGAGAGTTTTAACTATTGCTCGGTGCCACGATGTTGTGGACATTAGTATTGTCATAATACTGGGTTGTTGTTGGTTTTTTTTTTTTTTTTTTACCTTGATAATACCTTAAAAATACTGATATTCAGTGTCATGTTTAATACTACAAGGGAAAAAAAATACCACACTGTATACCTAGAAATTTCAGATTTTACAGAATCTCAGTTTAAAAATGTGTAATAGCGATGTTTTTAATAATGGATTGCATTTATATAGCACTTTTCATGACGCCCAAAGACACTTTACAATGTGTCCATTATTCATTCACTCCACAGACACTGACCATGTTTACATGGGCATGAATAAACTGGTTATGATTGTTTTTCTGGAGTTATCTGATTATTTAAGTGACTGTGTAAACACAGTAATCCGATGAAAGGCCATATTACTCGGGTCATTATCTCTAGTGGTTTCCCTCCAGTAATCTGTTTATTCAGTGCATGTAAACACAACAAAACTGATTATTGCCATGATCAGTTTATTCTCAGTAATCAGTTTATCATGACCATATATCTGGGGTCAATGATGGTGGTAAACTACCTCTGTAGCCACAGCTGCCCTGGGGAAGACTGACAGAAACATGGCTGCCAATCCATGTCACGGCCTCTCCAAACACCACCAAACATTTATTCACATTCATACATCAGTGTCATGAACCATGAACACACTGGAGGCAAGGTGGGTAAAGTGTCTTGCCCAAGGACACAACAGCAAGGTGGGGGGGAGTGGGATTCAAACCGCCACCCCTCTGGTTATTGGGTGATTTGCTCTACCTCCTGAGCCACTACACCCTCATTTTTGTTTCTCTTTGAGAAATAATGCAACTTTTAGCTAGAAAATGAAATAAATTAAGGCTGTTTGTGCTTGTTTTTTTGTCTGACAGGATATTTATTCTTGCCGTGCAGTTTGTGTTAGAAAATTTTACATGCTTTCCAATAGTTTTAACTTGTTTTACACAGTTTGATAAATTTTCTTGCTCTGTTGGCAGATAATTTTACTTAAAAAAAAAATCCATCCATCCATCCATCCATCCATCCATCTTCTACCGCTTTTCCGGAGGTCCGGGTCGCGGAGGCAGCAGTTCAAGCAGAGAAGCCCAGACTTCCCTCTCCCCAGCCACCTGCTCCAGCTCTTCAGAGGGGATACCAAGGCGTTCCCAGACTAGCTGGGAGACATAGTCTCTCCACCGAGTCCTGGGTCTGCCCCGGGGTCTCCTCCCAGTGGGACGTGCCTGAAACACCTCAAGTGGGAGGCGTCCAGGAGGCATCCTAATCAGATGCCCATACCACCTCAACTGACTCCTTTCAATGTGGAGGAGCAGCGGTTCTACTCTGAGCCTCTCCCGGATGACTGAGCTCCTCACCCTATCTCTGAGGGTGAGTCCAGCAATCCTACGGAGAAAGCTCATTTCAGCCGCTTGTATCCGCGATCTCGTTCTTTCGGTCATTACCCAAAGCTCGTGACCATAGGTGAGAGTAGGAACGTAGATTGACTGGTAAATCGAGAGCTTTGCCTTAGAACTAAGCTCCCTCTTCACCACAACAGACCGGTACAACGTCCGCATCACTGCAGATGCTGCTCCAATCCGTCTGTCGATCTCTCGCTCCATTTTCCCCTCACTCGTGAACAAGACCCCAAGATACTTAAACTCCTCCACTTGGGGCAGGAGCCTGTCCCCAACCCGGAGAGGACAATCCACCTTTTTCCGGCTGAGGACCATGGACTCGGACTTGGAGGTGCTGATTCTCATCCCAGCCGCTTCACACTCAGCGGCAAACCGTCCCAGCAAGAGCTGTAGGTCATTGCTGGATGAAGCCAACAGGACAACATCATCTGCAAACAACAGAGATGAGATCCTGTGGTCACCAAGCATGACACCCTCCATTCCCTGGCTGCGCCTAGAAATCCTGTCCATAAAAATTATGAACAGGACCGATGACAAAGGGCAGCCCTGGCGGAGTCCAACTCTCACTGGGAATGACTCCGACCGAGTGTTGGCAATACGAACTAAACTCTCACAATGGTCGTACAGAGACCGAATAGCTCGTAACAACAAGCCCGATACCCCATACTCCCGAAGCACCCCCCACAAAAATCCACGAGGGACGCGGTCAAATGCCTTCTCCAAGTCCACAAAACACATGTAAACTGGTTGGGCAAACTCCCACGAACCCTCAAGAATTCTCGAGAGGGTAAAGAGCTGGTCCGATGTGCCACGGCCAGGACGAAAACCACATTGCTCCTCCTGAATCCGAGGTTCGACCAACGGCCGGACTCTCCTCTCCAGTACCTTGGCATAGACCTTCCCAGGGAGGCTGAGGAGTGTGATCCCTCTAAAGTTGGAGCACACCCTCCGGTCCCCTTTTTTGAAGAGAGGAACCACCACCCCGGTTTGCCATGCCAAAGGCACTGCCCCCGACCTCCACGCAATGTTGCAGAGGCGTGTCAACCATGACAACCCAACAACATCCAGGGCCTTGAGGTACTCGAGGCGAATCTCGTCCACCCCTGGGGCCCGGCCACCAAGGAGATTTTTAACCACCTTGGCGACCTCAGCCCCTGTGATAGGCGAGTCATCCCCCTTGTCCCCAAACCCTGCTTCCTCTGTGGAAGGCGTATCAGTGGGATTGAGGAGATCCTCGAAGTATTCCTTCCACCGCCCGACGATATCCCCAGTTGAAGTCAACAGTGTCCCATCCGCACCATACACAGTGTGGACGGGGAGCTGCTTTCCCCTCCTGAGCCGCCGAACAGTTTGCCAGAATCTCTTTGAAGCCGACCGAAAGTCTTGTTCCATGGCCTCACCGAACTCCTCCCATACCCGGGTTTTTGCTTCAGCAACCACCCGAGCTGCACTCCGCTTGGCCTGCCGGTACACCTCAGCTGCTTCGGGAGTCCCACAAGCCAACCAAGCTTGATAGGACTCCTTCTTCAGCTTAATGGCCCCCCTCACCACTGGTGTCCACCACTTGGTTCGGGGGTTGCCACCACGAGATGCACCGACCACCTTACGGCCGCAGCTCTGGGCCGCCGCTTCAACAACAGAGGTGGAGAACATGGCCCATTCAGACTCCATGTCTCCAGACTCCCTCGGAATGTGGTTGAAGTTCTTCCGGAGGTGGGAGTTGAAGACCTCCCGGACAGGGGCCTCAGCCAGACGCTCCCAGCACACCCTCACTATACGTTTGGGTCTACCAGGCCGCAGGTCGCAGGTCGCACGTTTGGGTCTACCACCCTAGGCCGCAGGTCGATGATCGATTTTGTTATCGTATCATCAGACCTGCGACCGTATGTCTTGGACACCCGAGTAAAGAGAGGTGCAGAGCTGTCAACTGATCACCACCTGGTGGTGAGTTGGATCCGATGGCAGGGGAGGAAGCCATTCAGACCTGGTAGACCCAAAAAAAAATCCACAATAGATAATTCTAGTTAAAATTAGAAAAAATATCTGCCAACAAAGTAAGCTTAAAATGTGTAAAACAAGTAAAAACTTTTGTAAAGCAAGTAAAAGCTTACAGAAAACTGCACAACAAAAAGAAATTCTTGTCAAAATTATCTTGTGAGAGAAAAACAAGCATAAAGCCTTGATTTAGGATGTGTTATCTTACTGAGATTTCCCTTTTTGCAGTGTGACAGATACTGCCTTCAGCATAAAATTACATCAGTGAAGTATTCCTGATTCAAACAAGCACAACAGCAGCAATGGAAAACCTGCACAGGTGGCTGGAAACATTGCAAATAGCATGTCTTACCTTTTTAGAAGTGTTTTCTTCTAGCCTTCTTTAAAGAAAAATCCTTCATTACGTCCTTTAGGTCCAACTCACGAATATTGTCATACTCTGTGGATGCATGCTTGATCCAGTCTACTTTTCACCAAGTTCAGAGTCCACTGTCCCATGCACAGCTAGTCTGATGTAAGCAATCATGGCCTTTCTTCTCGCTTCTCCCCAGAGGCGGACTTATCATTAGGCAAAGGTAGGCGACTGCCTTAGGCCCCGATCTGCTAAGGGCCCCATATATATTTTTTTTTTAAAAAATGTTTAGCATATCTAACATGATGTCCAACAAAATAAAGATCAGTATTTACATAAATGGCAAATTAAATCATGAATGTAACATCCTCCCCCCTTCTCCTCAGACTGTTGGACTCTTCCATGTTGTTTCTGAGACATGCACATATCGTTGGTTACATTGTAAACCGTACAGCATATAGAATAGCGGCAAAATGAAAGAAGTTATCAGAGTGGTGCAGAGAAATGGAGAAAAAGGGAAGACCACAGAAAATTTTTGTCAAAACAACCTTTTTTACTTCAACCAATGAAACTTAAGGTGCCTTCACACCAAACGCAAACATGCAAATTTTTCGCGCAGCACAATTACATTATAACTCAATGTAAATACATGAATAGACATGAATTCACTGTCTGGGTGAGATGCAGACAGACGAAGTTGCCTTTATAACTTCTGCAGCAGTGCTCAACCAGCTGTTGAAATCCCCCAAATAACGTCATGCTTAGGCTTATATTATCTGACGGGGGGCTCACCTGAAAAAGTTGTCCCTGCCTTGAAAACTTGATGGGTGTTTCCATTGCTAGCTTGCTAGCCTTGCTAGCACGTCCATGGCAGGAAACCATGGGTAAATAACTCCGACATCCCGATTCAGCTGAAGAGCTCCCGGTCCTTCTGTCTCCAGGTGAGTGTCAGTCTCATTTTCAAACTAGTTTACTCTCCAATGTTGATACCTTTACTCAGATGACGGAAGAATCTCAAAGCCAGCGTTATCCCTTGGATATGAACGTGCAAGTGCGCAATTTTGCATGTGCTCGTCTCTTTCCATTGACTTTGTATGGACTTGCGCCGCCCGTTCGTGTTTGGTGTGAAGGTACCTTTACCCTTCCGAGGACCAGATAGCAATACTTGTATGAGCACACATGATGCTAATGATGAGCACCTGTTAATGAGGAGGCAGCGGTGATGCCTGCTGCTGACAGTACAGGTTCATCCATCCATCTTCTACTGCTTTTCTGGAGGTCCGGGTCATGGAGGCAGCAATTCAAGCAGAGAAGGCCAGACTTCCCTCTCCCCAGCCACCTGCTGGGAAGCCAACTACTAAGGCGTTCCCAGACCAGCTGGGAGACATAGTCTCTCCACCGAGTCCTGGGTCTACCCCGGGGTCTCGTCCCAGTGGGACGTGCCCGAAACACCTCAAGTGAGAGGCGTCCAGGAGGCATCCCGATCAGATGACCATACCACCTCAACTGGCACCTTTCAGTGTGGAGGAGCAGCAGTTCTACTCTGAGCCTCTCCCGGATGACTGAGCTCCTCACCCTAACTCTAAGGGTGAGTCCACCAATCCTACGAAGGAAGCTCATTTCAGCTGCTTGTATCCGCGATCTCATTCTTTCGGTCATTACCCAAAGCTCATGACCATAGGTGGGGTAGGAACGTAGATTGACTGGTAAATCGACAGCTTTGCCTTAGAGCTTAGCTCCCTCTTCACCACAACAGACCGGCACAACGTCTGCATCACTGCAGATGCTGCTCCGATCCGGCTGTCAACCTCTCGCTCCATTTTCCCCTATCTTGTGAATAAGACCCCAAGATACTTAAACTCCTCCACTTGGGGCAGGAGCTTGTTCCCAACCCGGAGAGGACAAGCCATCTTTTTCCGGCTGAGGACCATGGAATCGTACTTGGAGGTGCTGATTCTCATCCCAGCCGAATCACACTTAGCGGCAAACCATCCCACTAAGACCTGTAGGTCATTGCTGGATGAAGCCAACAGGACAACATCATCTGCAAACAACAGAGATGAGATCCTGTGGTCACCAAGCATGACACCCTCCGTTCCCTGGCTGTGCCTAGATATCCTGTCCATAAAAATTATGAACAGGATCGGTGACAAAGGGCAGCCCTGGCGGAGTCCAACTCTCACCGGGAATGAGTCCAACAGAGTGCTGGCAATACGAACCAAACTCTCACAACAGTCGTATAGAGACTGGATAGCTCATAATAACAAGCCTGATACCCCATACTCCCGAAGCACCCCCCTCAAAAAACCACGAGGGACACGGTCAAATGCCTTCTCCAAGTCCATTCCAAGTCCATGTGTTTTGTGGGCAGTACAGGTAAACAACAACAAAAATTTTTTATTATTTTTTCCTAATTGCAAGATTTGCAGAGGTCAAGGCTGACAAGGTTAAATTTAAATATGACCAACTGTGCTCCCCAGGCATGCACAGGATATCTGCAGCTGCACAGAAGATGACATTACGTGAAATTAAATATAGTTTTTTTGTTTGTTTTATTAAGATCCAGATCCCCATTAGCACTTGTATAAAACATTGGTAGTTCTTCCTGGGGTCTAACATACTGTATATATTCTCCCTTGTGTCTATGGCGTACAGAGGAGGGAGCACCATAGATCCTCTGCAAAATGGACCAGTCAGCAGATCATGAACAGGACCCTGCTGGCAAATGTGGGTAAGTCAGTCCCTCCAGGATTTCACAGGATGTTTTCATGATTGTTGCAGCCCAAAAAGCCTGAATTTGCAGGAGCTTTTCTTAAAAAGTTGCGATAAAAGTTGTGATGTTTTGAGAGGGTTTTTTTTTTTTTTTTTTGGCACTAAAAGTTGTGGGAAGAATTACAAATTTTAAAGCAGATGCTTTTTTTTTCATAGTTTACTACAATGATATTCTATATAATACCAAAAGAAAAGCACAGGATTGTCAAAAATTTCCTATTAAACAGTGATTTGTAAATTAAGCAGAAACTTCTGCTATACAGAAACTCTTGTGCAACAGCAAATACAGACTTTAACACAGTTGTGAGAATGAATTAACTACTCATAAATTTGCCATTAAAATGACCAACACTGTAGGCTACTCTTGCTGAGAACTTAAATTAAAAGGATGAAAAAAATATACAACAGCTAAATAAGAGAATAGATTGTGAAATTATAGAAGCACCTTCATTTGAAAACTCCCTAACCGCAGTGGTCCCCAACCACTCAGTACCGAGCGCAGAGAAAAAAGAAATCATTTATTCTATTCCTCTGTATTGTCTATCGAAGTTTGTGTTTTTCTGAAAAAAAATACTGAATATTCTCGGTCTTTCTATACCTGACTCTTACCTATCTGTCTATTTGCTGCGTCTTGACACATACCTGTCTCATCAGATACTCATCTTTCCTTTACCTGGAGTTTTACCGGGAGGAAGGGCTCTCCTTGGGGGTTTGTCAGGGGCGCACGTTGGTCTGTGTCCGGATCGGAGATTCACAGTTTTAAAGCTCATTGACAAGATGTAGTAATGATTTACCACTAAAGATGGATAAAATGTTCAGACAATGGATGTACTGTTAGATTTGCTCATTTGTTTGTGGTTTTACAGCATCTCTCCTCAGGCGCGCTTCTACAACGGGGTGCTCTTCAGGCACTTGAACTTTTTTCAACACAAACCCAACACTTCGTACACGCGGTCAAGACAGAGACATGGGGAGACAGGACAGGAGGACAGGATGTTGAGGGAAAACTCACGGGTGAGTTTTTTTTTTTTTTTTTTTTTTTTAAATCGCACACTCTGTTTTTGCTGATGTGTTCCCTTAAAAGTTGCGGTGGTTGGACAAAGTTGCAAGGTCACTCAAAAGATGCGGCGATGGCCTGATTTAGCCTGAATTAGTGCGATCGCAATATCGTGAAATCCTGGAGGGGCTGATAAGTGTGAACAAACAACAGATCTTCCACGTGAATTTTTTTTTTTTTTTTGTAATAGACAAGAGTCTACATTCAATTTGTTAAACTTCTTTTTCTACAGATGTAATTCCTGATGTCTGAATGATATCATCATTTGAAGACTTCTGAGTACAATAAGTTTCAGGTAGGATTTCAGTAAGACCTGAAAAGTGTAGAACAAAGAAAAAGTAGGGCCCCACTTCTGTCTTTGCCTTGGGCCCCAAATGCACTAAATCCACCCTTGCTTCTCCAGGTAAGGGCTTTAACGGCCCACCTGTCTCCCCCGTGCGTAATTAGCAGCCTTCCCCACTCAATACTCCAACTTAGAAAAATCCTTTACGCTTCAAGATTTTTCGAGCAATTCATTTTCTCTAAGCTCTTTTCCTCTCAATAATTTTATAAGTTCCACTTTCCAACTTTTTTCCAGACATTTTGACCGAGCTAATTACTTCCTACCCCTCACTGGCGCTTGCATAGTCACATGTCAAAACAATTCCTCTGACAGGCTATTGTTACTGGTACCTGTTATGTCTGTAAATGAGTGACACAGAGGCGCTGGCTGAACTGAATGAAGGTTTTATTAATAGTAAACTAATACAGTATCACATGGCACATACAGAATATAGCTATATGCAAACTTAACTGTCATGTATGAAATGAGCGAGCAGTGAGCCATCTTATGCCGAGCAACCAACTGAACTTTATTACAGGAAAGACAGAGATATGTACAGCAGCTTCAACCCGCCTGACGTCTTCCTGTCAGACTGCTACGGCAAGCCCCAAGGGCCAAACCCACATGCAACATTCTCTCCCCCTTCACAAAACACAAAACATACCAAATTTAGACCCTCCCCAATTTGGTAAAACAGAACCCCCAAAACACACAAACTAAAATAACAATAACAACAGTGAACACTAAAACTAGGACCGGTGGGTAGAGACTGCCACACGGCCCACACGGCCAAGTGGTTTATTCTGCCACTTTTGGTTAGCCCGGCTGTGCTCCTACCTAAACAGTCCTTAACTTTGTTTTTTACAGTCTCCCATGGTAAGGGTGGGTCAACCGGGGAAAACGGTTCCGCCTGCAAAGTTTTCTTAAGGGAGCCTCCTCCCTTAAGCTTTGAAGCAGGCTCATGGCGCCCCCCACCCCCCACCCCCCGGAGCTTGAAACGGTCAAGTGGCGGCCGCCCCCCTGGAGCTGTCAGACCCCAGTGGACAATCTTCATGACGCCGGGGCCCGGGTCCCCCACTGTGGCAGCCGACTCCTGTGGAGTCCCGCTGCCTGGAGCCGCCACCCGAACACGCTGTAGTCTGTTCGCATGCCGAACCGAATCGTCCGTCATCTGAAAGCACGTTGTTCTCAGCCTCACCATGATCCTCAGCGGCGCCATTGCTTCACTAGCTGTGGCCCGGTCAGTCACCGTCAGTCACCATCCCAGTCTCTTGATCCAGTCGGTGAGAACCTGAACCCAGTCTATGACCTGGAGCAGCACCTTACTTGTTTCCATGCAATGTCTTTGTGCTCCTGGTGGCTCTGTGTGCTCGTTCACCTCGGGACCTCCGCCGTGCTGCGGTGGTTCTGTTGTCACCGTGTTCACTGTGGACCCTTCACCCGCTATCTCCGTTGTCAACTGCGGCTCGTCATGGGTATGGACGGTGTCTGGTGCCTCACCGGTGTTGTTCATTGAAGCGGACTCTTCACCCGTCCGCTTGGTCGTAACCTCCGTTGCTTGTTGGGCGAGGGCATGGGAGCAGTCCGGTTCCTCCTCTTTGTCGTCTGAAGTGCTCCGCTGTGTCGTGCTGTGCGTTGTGTCTGTGCCCAGCCGCTGCTGCCGTTCATCAGGGATTTCTGCATGCTCGGGCTCCCTCTTTGTGCGATTCTCCTCCTGAGAGTGCGGAGTGTGCGTTCTGGTGTTGGCGTCGTTCATAATTGCCTCATCCCACACCACAACCTCGTCATCCCTGTCCGCTGTGCCCCAACTGCCGCACCCGGACCATTCGAACCCAGCGCTGTCTCTGATAGCAAAGCCCTGTGTGTAGAAAAGGTTACATCCCATAACATTGTCACCACGCTCTGTCACCTGGAATGTGAAGTCATACACAATTTTGGTTTTGCAGCAAACAGTCAGTTTCACTGTTCTGACATTGCACAGTCTGTGACCACCATATCCATACAGCGGTGTTGGGTTCTTCTTGATTCTGTGGTTGGGGAAAAACTTTTTCACCGTGGCCCAGTTTAACATCAACTGCACCACCGCCGTGTCAAGCAGAAGTGGTACAGTTACTCCGTTTAATTCAACCATGCTGTATGAATAACCACTGATGCTGGGGCTCACTGAATGAATGGTCGTTGCTGGTGGGTGGGTGGGCGGGCTTCCCTGGTGGGCCCCACGGTGCTGACAACTGGCATACTCTGGTGAAATGGTTCAGGCGCCCGAATTTGTTACACCATTTTCCTCTTACCGGGCAAACTCGTGCTCCGTCCAGGTGTGTCAGGGACCCACAACCCCCGCAGATGGAGCCTCTCGGAACAGACCTTTGGCTCGCTGCACTCTCGTCATACTCTTCTGCCGTGCACTCCTTGTTCGCTGTGTCCACCATGATAGCTAGTGTTGACCGTCCGGATAGTCTCTGTGTTTGGCGTCCATTTAGCTCCGTGGCTAATTTTTCCATTGCTAGTAGCTGGGTCGTTAGCTCCCCCAAGCTAGCTAGCTTCGTGTCTTTGATGCTAATGCGCCATTAGCATCTCAACCCATAGCTTTGTGCTACATATGTGTTCAGCAATGTAGCTAGCAAGAAGCTTGACAGCATCTGCGTATGACTCCGTCTCCCCCAACGTGTGGAAAATTCTCTGACCTTCTACGCCGAGTTTGTGAACCAGAAGTGCTCGTTTCTTTACTCCGTTGAGTTTACCCAGGCCCAATGCTGCAATGTACGTCTCTAACGCGGCCAGCCAATGAGGCCACAGTATTGCTAGTTCTCCTGGGTACTCCAGAAACGGCCATAGAGTTGTTCCGCACGTTTCCATGAGTTAATCCTCAGTTGGCAAATGTTATGTATGAAATGAATGAGCAGTGAGCCAACTTCTTCTTCTTCTTCTTCTTCTTCTCCTTTTAGATTTGATTGGCGGTTGGCAACCAGCTTGCAGGTGCTTTACTGCCATGTACTACACTCTATATCATCACTCTATCTGGTTAGGAGCTGTATTCTCACTCTGTATCTTTGTATAAGGAGTTCTGAACAACTCCTTATATGTGAAAAAAATTATCCGTCGTGCTGTATTATGTTGAACAACCAACTGAACTTTATTACAGGAAAGATGGAGATATGTACAGCAGCCGCAGCCCACCTGACGTCATCGCGTCAGACTACTATGGCAAGCCCCAAGGGCCAAACCCACATACAACACTAACAGAGATACAGGTTGGTGTATTGGCTAGAGGTGGCGTGCCAAAGAAGACGACTCCCGCCAACAGTTCTCTTAAGTAAGCACGGCATGATGACATCACCCTGCCTCTCGTCCGTGCTGCCTGTTGTTAATATGTCAATATCTAACACTTACTGTACCTCCCCCTTGAAAAAGCCCAAAACATTATGAAAATTCCACATCACAGGAGCGCTTTCTTTTTTTTCACATTGCATTCACTACAGCTTTTTTTTGTATTGTAACAAGCAGAGAAATACAACTTGGTCCACCGGGTAGACCACCCGTTGACCGTGCATGACTGGGTGGATTATTCTGCCACTGTGAACCAGATGTGTTTCTCCAAACACATTAAAACAGAGTCATTGTTTTGATTTGAGTTCAGGGGGGCCTCTGGCAAGCCAATGGTAAGTGTGGCCCTGGAGACGCTGGCTGCGGTGGGCCTGGATGCCATCTCGAATTGTCGGTCATCTGGAAAGTGGTTGGCCCCAACCGTGCGGTGATCTGCATGGGCACGGACAGGAACATCTGCAGGTCATCTGGGCTTTCGGATCAGCGGACACGAACCCAGTCGAGCACTGTGAATCCGGACCCAGTCTGCTTTATGTGGCGCTGCTGCTGCTCTCTCATCCCTGATGCTGGTTGCTGTTGTGGCAGTGTGACTCTCACGCTGGTGGCAGGACGTGCCCCCGGTTGGCGTTGTCCCGCTGGATCCTGCTGGGCCATGTACTCTCTATCCCGCAGCACTGTGACGGCTCCTTGCTGCTGACGCCAGGCGCGGATAATGGATGAATCCGGTTTCTGCCCTTTTTCCTCGCTGCCCTCTCCTTGTGGTTTCAAGCTCATAGTGGCTGTATCCCCGTCCGGGTGTGTTGCACTCTCAACATCAACGTTCCAACAAAGCCCAGGGTTGTCGTAGCTGGTAAAACCCAGTTTATAAAACAGATCACAACCCAGGATATTATCCCCGTGTGTAGCCACCTGGAAAATGAACGCCAGGAGGGCTCTTGACCCGTAGCAAACCGCCAGTGGTACAGTCTCTACTACGCTGATGGTTGTGTGCCCATAGCCATATAACTCCGCTGGATTCTTCTCAATAGGATGGTTAGGGAAAAACTTCTTAACCCAATTCAGCACTGATCTCACGGCGGTGGTGTCCAGCAGCAACAGCAAGTCGGCGTTGTCCAGCTTTACCATGCACCACATGTACACCGAGTCTCCGGAATTCACAGCGTGGATGGCAGTCACTGATGGGTCTTTTTGGCTGGGTAGCTGGTCTGATGTCCATTGTGAAGATTGGCACACCTTGGCAAAGTGATTGAGCTTGCCGCAGCATCTAGATCGCAACTCCCTGGCTGGGCAGGATCGTGCTCGCTCTCAGTGCCTCGGTGAGCCACAGTTACTGCCCAAAAGGTGTCCCATGATGTTTCGTTGCCCCTTAACGTTCACCTCAGCATCCTCTAAGTGAGTCGCAGTGTTAACGGGAACTTCTGCTGGGGTAACTGCATAAGCTAGCAAGATTCGTTGTTGTGGCTCACTAGTTGTGATGTTAGCTTGTCGGTGGCCTCCAACAGGAATTCCAACTTCCAATTCCACCTCCACCGCCTTCGCCAGTGGTAGGTCGTCGGGCACCCTGATTAGCTTTGCCTGCAGCTGTGGGTTGCTGGTGTGCTCCGCAAACTGGTTCCGCACCATTTCCTCCTCTAGTTTCCCAAACCTGCACCTGCTTACCAGACAGCGGAGTCCGGCTCATCCAGCCACGTCACTCTCTGACCGGGGTGCCAGACACGCGTCCATCTTCAGGAAAAATGCTGAATTTTCCTCCAAAAGACCCATTTTTCTCCTCATCACCATTATTATGTCTGTAAATGAGTGACCACGGAGGCAGTGGCTGAACTGAATGAAGGTTTTATTAACAGTAAACTAATAGCACATGGCACATACAGAATATAGCTACAGCAGGGGTGTCCAGTCATGTGCCATGGAGGGCAAAGATTCTGGAGATTTTCTCTTCTACTCAGTCTCTTCAGCAGGTGTTTTCACTTATCAGCAATCAGTGGAAAGAAATTCAGTGGAGTCTGCTGCTGAAGGCACTGGTTGGAGGTAAAGCCTGCAGGGTTTTGGCCCTCCATGGCACATGATTGGACACCCCTGAGTTACGGTATCTCACAAAAGTGAGTACACCCCTCACATTTTTGTAAATATTTTATTATATCTTTTCATGGCACAACACTAAAGATATGACACTTTGATACAATGTAAAGTAGTCAGTGTACAGATTGTATAACAGTGTAAATTTGCTGTCCCCTCAAAATAACTCAACACACAGCCATTAATGTCTAAAACTGCTGACAACAAAAGTGAGTACACCCCTAAGTGAAAATGTCCAAATTGTGCCCAATTAGCCATTTTCCCTCCCCGGTGTCATGTGACTCATTAGTGTTACAAGGTCTCAGGTGTGAATGGGGAGCAGGTGTGTTAAATTTGGTGTTATCGCTCTCACACTCTCTCATACTGGTCACTGGAAGTTCAACATGGCATCTCATGGCAAAGAATTCTCTGAGGATCTGAAAAAATGAATTGTTGCTCTTCATAAAGATGGCTTAGGCTATAAGAAGATTGCCAACTCCCTGAAACTGAGCTGCAGCACAGTGGCCAAGACCATTCAGCAGTTTAACAGGACAGGTTCCACTCAGAACAGGCCTCCCCATGGTTGACCAAAGAAGTTGAGTGCACGTGCTCAGCGTCATATCCAGAAGTTATCTTTTGAAAATAGATGTATAAGTGCTGCCAGCATTGCTACAGAAGTTGAAGGGGTGGGGGGTCAGCCTGTAAGTGCTCAGACTATACGCCGCACACTGCATCAAATTGGTCTGCATGGCTGTCATCCCAGAAGGAAGCCCCTTTTAACCTCTTGCACTCTGGTCAATTTCCCTAAAAACGCCTAAAAATAACATACCCAAAGTAAATCAAAAGCTGTTCTTCAACCCTTTGCAGCATCTTCATGGGGTTGGTCTCATTTAAAAGAAAACACTTTGAATTTTTTGGCAAAACAGTCATAATCTCTCTAAGTGCTCCTGCCACTGAGTAACACTCATCTAAACATACAGAACTTGAAGAAAATAAAGTTTGCCTGGGTGTTTTTTTGGATACATATGCTTGCAAATAACACACAGCTGTCAGATCCTGGCTGGAAAATGCAACAGAAAATGTAGAACCAAGTGTTGTCCAGCTGAGGTCAAAATTTTGTAACAATACCACAAAAAATGAATATATTACACAGCTTTTTCCTCAGGTTGTTCCCAGGCGTTTTTGAACTGTGCCAAATTGTGCCAAATGGCACAGTTTGGAAAAACGTCTGTAACTTTTGAATGATTCAATATAGAAGCTTGATCTTGGGCTCTAATGAAAGGTGACACTCAGGGCTGTGTGTGTGTGTGTGTGTGGGCGGGGGGGTTGTTTATTCATGAATGAATGAATGAATGAACAAACAAGCCCCCACACACAAAGAAGCATGCCACGTAAAAAATGTGTGGCTTTTTTTTTACAAGAAAAAATAACCTACAGTGCACTAAAAATTATACTAAAATATCTGTAATGTAGAAGATAACAACTCCCCACCCCACCCCACCCCCCCGCTACAGAGGACGGACATCGCCCATCGCTACATGATGGACCGCGGTGACGGTGCACCGCAGTCTACTACGCACAGTTGTACTAAAATATCTGCAATATATCTGCAATCCGCTACAGAAGAGTAGCGGGGGGGGGGGGGCGTTCATGGTCTGGACGCGGCGCACAGACCGATCTGTCATGTTGTGATGACGCACAGTTGAAATTTAAATCAAAATCAAAAGTCATTTTGATTACAATTTTCAGGGATAAAGAATAATTTAGCTTATAACACTTACCTGTCCACAACAGCAGTGTCGCTGGCGAACTTCTCTTCCTCATTGTCAGACGAACATGACGCTGGTCCGCTTGTTACGACTCGTGGTTCTGGTCACGTGTGACAGAGATCATCCTGCGCAGTTCGCCCCACACGGGACACGAACCCGCGACCTCTCAGTCAACTACACAGTTCGAGCATGGGAGACACAGCACGATCGCGCTGAGCTAAAGGTCCGACCGATAGCTCAGCGCTACCAATACTGTAATGAGGCTTTCGGGAGGGAGGTTTACTAACGTTCTACGCCGAACAGTACTAGTTGGCATCCGTTACACTCTCCCCCTTAAACCTCACTCCCATCCCGGGTTCACGGCACCAGTGTGACAGAGATCATCCTGCGCAGTTCGCCCCACACGGGACACGAACCCGCGACCTCTCAGTCAACTACACAGTTCGAGCATGGGAGACACAGCACGATCGCGCTGAGCTAAAGGTCCGACCGATAGCTCAGCGCTACCAATACTGTAATGAGGCTTTCGGGAGGGAGGTTTACTAACGTTCTACGCCGAACAGTACTAGTTGGCATCCGTTACACACGCGACCCGGTCAAACCATGATTCCATTATTGCGGTTTTGTGCTTCCATGATTGCGGTTTTGGCGAACGATTTTTCGAAACAAATAAGAACATCCATCCATCCATCTTCTACCGCTTAATCCTTTCGGGTCGCGGGGGGGCTGGAGCCTATCCCAGCATCTTTGGGCGAGAGGCAGGGTACACCCTGGACAGATCGCCAGTCCATCGCAGGGCCAACACAGAGAGACAGACAACCATTCACTCTCACATCCATACCTAAGGACAATTTAGAATCCCCCAGTTTGATGCCAATTAACCTAACTTGCATGTTTTTGGCATGTGGGAGGAAACCGGAGTGCCCAGAGTAAACCCACGCAGACACGGGGAGAACATGCAAACTCCACACAGAAGGGTCACCGATGGTCTGGGGGTGGGATCGAACCCACGATGGTCAAGAGTGGAATCGATCCATAAGAACAGTAGTAAGAAAAAAAGACTGGCGAACGCGTGTGTGTCACCCAGTGGCTTACACAAAACAGATTTTACGCACAGGAAGTACGCTTTCAATTGTCGAACTTCTCTGCTTCAATTGGCTAGCTGTATTCGCAGCCATTGGCAGGCGGGTCCTTCTTGCTAGGTTTTCAGTCATTGGTTCTTCAAGGTTTCAGAAACCCAATTCAAGGCTCTTATTAGTCGAATGAGAGGTCAATCAAATCTAAACCAATCAAAGCACTCCTTTGGCTTTCTGTTCACCGCTGTGTCTGTAGTGGAAGAACGGAAATGCAGCTTTTTTTTTTCAGTGCGCCCTAGGACGCAGAGATGTGACCGCCCGCGGTATCCCGGAGTGCAAGAGGTTAAAGATGATGCACAAGAAAGCCCACAAAGTTTGCAAGACAAGCAGACTAAGGACATGAATTACTGGAACCATGTCCTGTGGTCTGATGAGACCAAGATAAACTTATTTGGTTCAGATGGCGTCAAGCGCGTGTGGTGGCAACCAGATGAGGAGTACAAAGACAAGTGTGTCTTGCTTACAGTCAAGCATGGTGGTGGGAGTGTCATGGTTTGAGGCTGCATGAGTGCTGCTGGCACTGGGGAGCTACAGTTCATTGAGGGAACCATGAATGCCAATGTAGTTGGTTGGAAATTCTTTGCCATGAATGCCAACATATACTGTGACATACTGAAGCAGAGCATGATTCCCTCCCTTTGGAAACTGGGCCACAGGGCAGTATTCCAACATGATAACGACCCCAAACACACCTCCAAGATGACCACTGCCTTGCTAAAGAAACTGAGGGTAAATGTGATGGACTGGCCAAGCATGTTTCCAGACCTAAAACCTATTGAGCATCTGTGGGGCATCCTCAAATGGAGGGTGGAGGAGCACAAGGTCTCTAACATCCACCAGCTCCGTGATGTCATCATGGAGGAGTGGAAGAGGATTCCAGTGGCAACCTGTGAAGCTCTAGTGAGCTCCATGCCCAAGAGAGTTAAGGCAGTGCTGGAAAATAATGGGGGCCACACAAAATATTGACACTTTGGGCACAATTTGGACATTTTCACTTAGGGGTGTACTCACTTTTGTTGCCAGCGGTTTAGACATTAATGGCTGTGTGTTGAGTTAATTTGAGGGGACAGCAAATTTACACTGTTATACAAGCTGAACACTGACTACTTAACACTGTATATAAGTGTCATATCTTCAGTGTTGTGCCATGAAAAGATATAAAATATTTACAAAAATGTGAGGGGTGTACTCACTTTTGTGAGATATTGTATATGCTAACCTAACAGAGATACAGGTTGGTATATTAGCTAAAGGTGGCGCGCCAAAGAGGACAACTCCTGCCAGCAGTCCCCTTAAATAAGCATGGCATGATGACATCACCCTGCCTGCTTCCTCACGTCCGTGTTGCCTATTGTTAATATGTCAGTATCTAACAGTACCCACGTGAGGCACTTGTAAATTAGACCAGTCAGCAGCCACACATGAATATCAGGTGATGGACATAGAATTTGACCAATTAACAACAATGTGATCTTTTTCATTGGGTCATGATAGGCCCTGATCGTCGTAGGCCCCTGGACTTCAGCCCAGCCTAGCCCATTCATTCAGGGGGCCTTAAATACGCGAGACAACGCATGTCCCACTGGCAACGAACATATTTCGTCCAATAAACGGGATGTCCCGGATAAACCGGGACAGTTGGCAACTCTAGACCTGCTCACATGGGACTGATGTTGCTGGCATGTCAAGATACTTTTTTACCATCTTGTAAAGGTTTGGGTATGTGGTTTTGTGTGTTGCCCAGTAACACAGTGGGTCTTCTCTGGAGAGATAGGGCTCAAATAACGAACTTCCACTGTGGCATCTGCTGTTGTACTTTAAAGGCCAAATGTCACGTAACAGGGTACTTTAAATATCTTGAAACTAGATATAAAAGGGAACCGATCCGTTCGGGTCTTGGTGCATATGCTTCAGTAACAACGGAATATTCGTTAATTTAAAACTGCCGCGCTTGGCTTGACACGGCCCCTGGAATCGCCTGGGGAAGAAGGCGGAAGTGACGAAATAGATTGTACCCTCATACAGATTGTACGCCCCATAAATCAATATTTATGGGGCGCCCTCGACAGACCCCCTTCGGCTTCGCAATTCTGGAGGCGATTAATGTCCAGTTCAATGACATTTTCCACTGGTTCTGCTCTCTGGTCATCGTTGGAACTGTTGTCATCAGACAAAGCATCTGATTCCGTCTTGGACGGCTCGAACCTGTAAGGTTCTATGCCTCTGTCACTGTCTGAACCACTGACAAAAAAAAAGACAAAAAAAAAGACAAAACTAAACTAATTTGTTCACAATCGCTGTCACTTTCCGTCATGATTGTCCAATGTTGATAAGTGTGAATGTGGATAGGCAGGGCAGCCAGGGTACAACTGGTGATGTCAAAAACATGGGCGTGGTCTGGACTGGCTGTCACAAGCCAGCAAGCAAGGTGGGGCCTTCACCTGGTGTATTTTGTGCAATTATGTAAATACAGGTGGGTGATATGGTCTCCGGTATGAATATTTGGTTTAAGCTATGTGTATTTTATCTAAATTCGTTGTCATTTAGAAAAAAAAATTACGTGACATTTGGCCTTTAAGAGTGCTGTGTTTCACCTAAACAAAAAGAAAAACAAATGTAATTCATAATCTTTTACAATAAGAAAATGACACTTAAAGTAATAACATAAAACAAACCAACTCTGCTATCCAAAAGGTCCCACAAGTTGTCTTCTGCTCAAGGCCCAGGTTCTTCCTCTGCTGCTAACTGATACAGTTGATAACATTTTAATACATGTGACTAGAGAGGTTTGGAAAACACAATAACAACACTGCCATGTTGATGGCATTGTCCTCTACATCCCCATGGCTGCAGCACATTCAGCAGTCAATTTTGACATGGCCTCTTGTGCACATTTCATTGTGAGAACCTAATGTTTTAAATCGTGGTTCCAAAAATGAGGTTGCTCCTCCATGTCCCTCCCTTACCACACACATCGGCGGTCACTCGTAGTCGAGTATGACTGTCCTCCCTCTTGGTCCTTGTGGGTCTTCAGGTGGGCATAGAGGCCAATTTTGGACCCGATTATTCTGCTGCAATGTGGGCAGGGGAATGTAATGGTGGTGGGTTTGGGTTGGTCCTGATTGTTGGTTGCTCTCTCCTTCCTGAGTCTGCGTTTGTCTTGTGCAGCATGATGGAGGTCAGCGTTGTACTGTGCGGCACCCTCACGGACAATGTTTCTCCAGGTCGCCCTGTCGGTTGCCATATTTTCCCAAGCTTTTAGGTCTATGTGGCACTTCTTTAGGTTTGTTTTTATGTTGTCCTTAAATCTCTTCTTCTGGCCTCCTGGAGCCCGCTTCCCTTCAGCTAGCTGGGAGTACAGGACTTGTTTCGGGAGGCGAGAGTCAGGCATTCGGATAACATGACCAGTCCATCTGAGCTGGTTTTGGGCAATGGTGGCAGTGATGGTGGGAAGGTTAGCCTCCTCCAAGACGCTGGTGTTGGTGCGTCTATCCTCCCAACTAATCCTGAGGATTTTTCGGAGGCATCTCTGATGGTGTGCCTCAAGTGCCTTTAATTGCCTGCTGTATGTAGTCCAGGCTTCTGATCCATACAGGAGAATGGGGAGCATCACCGCTTTATAAACCAGGATTTTGGTTTTCACATGGAGATCGCGGTTCTCAAAGACTCTCCTCTTTAGCCTTGAGAAAGCCCCACTGGCACTGCTGAGGTGGTGGTGTATTTCATCATCGATGACGGCTTTTGATGAGAGGAGGCTGCCAAGATATAAGAAGTGGTCCACATTTTCCAGTCGGATGTTATCAATGGAGATGTTTGGGGGTATGGCAAGTGTACTGCAGTTTGGTGATGGCTGGTGGAGTATTTGTGTCTATTTTATACTGACGGCCAAACCGAGCTGTTTGTATGCTTTGGCAAAGGCAGACAAGATGCACTGAAGGTCCTCTTCTGAGAGGGCTACGAGAGCGTTGTCGTCAGCATACTGCAGCTCCATAATGGATATGGTGGTGGTTTGACCTTTAGCTCTAAATCGGTTGATATTGAGAAGTTGACCGTCGATTCTGTACGCGATTTTGACTCCCGGGGGCAGATGTTGGTTCGTGAGAAGGAGAATAGCAGCAATATAGATGGAGAATAATGTTGGAGCGATGACACATCCCTGTTTGACTCCTGTGTCAACCCTGAAGGGTTCTGTTTTGTCTCCACTGCCACTGAGTACCGTGGCAGACATATTGTCATGCAGCAGTCTCAGTACCCGGATGTATTTTTCTGGCCAGCCAATCTTTGCCAGAACCAGCCAAAGGGCCTGACGGTTTACTGAGTCAAAGGCTTTGGTAAGGTCTATGAAGGCCATGTATAATGCTAGATTTTGTTCCCGGCATTTTTCTTGCAATTGGCGAGCAATGAAAATCATGTCTGTGGTGCCTCTGTTTGGGCGAAAACCACTCTGGGACTCGGGAAGAATGCTCTCTGACAGGGGGGTGAGTCTATTGGCCAAGACTCGGGCAAAGGCCTTCCCTATGGTGGACAGGAGAGAAATGCCACGGTAATTCCCACAAACTGCCCTGTCCCCCTTTTTAAAGATGGAGACAATCAAGGCATCCCTGAGCTGTGTAGGGATTTCCTCTACTTCCCATATTTTCAGGAGCAGGGCATGGATGTGCTTCAGAAGATCAGGACCGCCTTTCTTCAGGACTTCTGCTGGGATGCCATCAGGTCCAGCAGCCTTGTTGTTTCTCATCTTCCTGATGGCGTCCTGTACCTCATCCAAGCTAGGTGGTTTTCCCATGCTTTCCTCTATGGGCTGTTGAGGGAGTTGATCAAGGGCCTCCATCTCAGGAGTGGTGTCCCTGTTTAAGAGGTCCTTATAATGCTCTTTCCACCTGTCTGCAATTGCCTCCTTGTCCTTCAGAAGCGAGAGCCCATCTCTGGAGTGAAGGGGGGTTAGACAGCGGTGGCTGGGGCCATATACCGCTCTTGTGGCATCGAAGAATCCTCTCGTGTCTCCAGAGTCGACAAGCTGCTGGATCTCCAGGGCCTTCTTTGTCCACCACTGGTTCTTCAATTTCCTAACAAGTGTTTGTACGGCTGCCTTCGCTTTGGCATGGGCTGCTCTTTTAACCTTGCAGTGAATGTTGTTTTGCCAGGTGATAAAAGTTTGCCGCTTAATGTCGATGAGCTGTTGGATCTCACTGTCATTCTCGTCAAACCAGTCTTGATGTCTCCGCTTTTTAAGATCGAGGATGCTTCTGCAGGAGTCCACGATGGCAGTGGAAAGTGTGCTCCAGTGTTTTTCAGTATCCTCTGGGTACTGTTTGGGCAAAGCTGCCCTAAGAGTATCCTGCAGCTGTTGTTGGTAGATAATGTCGTCCAGCAGCACGATGTTAAGCTTTGGCCGGCTCTGTCCTTTCTGCAACCTTCTTTTCCGCATTAAGCGGATAGACATGGTGGAGCGAATGAGGCGGTGGTCAGTCCAGCAGTCATCTGCACTGGTCATTGCTCTGGTGTTAAGGACATCGCGGCGGTCTTTGGAGCGGACTATGATGTAGTCAATGAGATGTCATAATTTGGAGCGGGGATGCATCCATGACGTTTTGAACTTGGTTTTCTGACGAAAAAGTGTGTTGGTGATGACCAGGTTGTGCTCTGAGCACTTGGTTAGCAGTAGTATGCCATTGAAGTTTGTGTTTCCAACCCCTTCTCTCCCCAGCGTGCCGCTCCATAGATGATGGTTTCGTCCCACTCTGGCAATAAAGTCTCCAAGCAGGATTAACTTATTCTCCTTTGGGACTTCAGATAGTATTTTGTCCAGGTCAGCATAGAAGGCCTCCTTTACTTCATCCTGTGCATCAAGCGTTGGAGTGTAGGCACTAATAATGGTGGCCATTTGACTGCAGGCAAGCATCAGACGAATGGTCATTAGGCGCTCGTTGATGCCCACAGGGAGTTCATGGAGGTGGTTGATGAGGCAGTTCTTAATAGCAAATCCCACACCATGGCTTCGTGGCTCATTTGCAGGCTTTCCCTTCCAAAAGAAAGTATACCCGCCTTTTTCCTCCTTCAGCTGCCCTTCATCAGCCAGTCGGGTCTCGGAGAGTGCTGCGATGTCGATCCGGAACTTCCTTAGCGCTCTGGAGATGATGGCAGTTCTCCTTTCAGGTCGATCACTGGCTTGGTTGTCCATAAGGGTTCGCACATTCCAGGCTCCAATATGTAGTTTTGTATGTTTCTAACCGCGTGGTGGTGATCCCTCTGGATGCGGTATTCCAGACAGGATTTTGTGATGCAGGCTATGTTTGGGGTACCTTTTCTAACCCCCTCCCCTACTGAGGTGAGCAGAGTGGATCCTGAATAGGGCTGCTCAGTCATGAGTGCAGCTGCCGAGAAGCTCTTTCTGCCTCAGTCCAAGAGCTTAACGACTGTATCACGCACCCATCGCCTGTGTGCCAGGTCGTGGCTAAGAACTCCCAGACTTCACTGTCCTGTCCCCGTTACCACTTCCTGATCGCCACAGGACTTTATCTTATCCAAGATGTAAAGTGGATGGGCTCCCTTCGGGAGGACGCCTGCACGTGACGTCTTTTATCGTGGGGAGACTGATGCGCCTGCAGCCACCACACGGTCCTTGGCAGGGAGGGGCCTGAATCCAGTGGCATGGAATCCAAAACGACTGGAGACCACTCTCTGTTGCAGCCTTCATCCGCCTTCAGTGCCGTTGTGACTCATGGTGTCCTCCTCCGCCACTCCCTTCAGTGCCGTTGTGACTCATGGTGTCATCCTCCGCCACTCCCACTGTTGAGGTCTTTCTTTCTTTCTTTGGATCGCTCTTGGTCTGGGACCTCCCCCTCGACTTTACCACCATGGGTGACCCTACCAGGAGCCAAAAGGCCCCCGACGGCATCGCTCTCGGGATCATTGGAACACACAAGGTTCTCCACCGCGACAAGGTGGCGATCCATGGAGAACCTTACTACACACACACACACACACACACACACACTCAAAAAAATGACACACTTTCAACCACACAGACTGCACGGTGGCGCAGTGGTTTAGCACTGTGGCAGCACAGTTTTACCCTTGGCCGGGGGATCGCGGGGATCATGAGGTCGTGGGTTCGATCCCAGCCCCCGACCAACAGTGAGCTGTGTGGAGTTTGCATGTTCTCCCCGTGTTGCGTGGGTTTACTCCGGGATTTCTCCGGTTTCCTCCCGCATACCAAAAACATGTAGGTTTAGGGCGCTCGCGCACGCAGCGACCAGCAGCCGGTGGCTTGTCACCAGACTGCAAACCAAGTCTACCTACGGGTACAAATAACAAAAAAAAAAAAAAAAAACTCTCCTATCTATTTATCTACTAGTACATTTATGTGAATGAGTGTGTTTGCATGCATCTCTGTGTAATATTTAGTAAATGTAATGTGTTCCTGTTTAATGTTACTGAACCTAATTCTTACCTGTGTAATACTCTGCCTGACTTATATTCAAATAGTGAATGCAATGACATCAAATCTGCTCCTCTCAGAAAACCCACAGTTTGAGTGGTGAATCAGACCCCTTTTAAATCCTTGACGTACCACTGAAATGCCCAACCCTCTCAAACTTCCCGCGAGCCCTCGAGTCACATGATGTGACTGATATAACGAGGCCTCGCTCTCTACAGTCACGTGACTGTGGACTTGCTGAAACAGCACTCGAGACACAGCTCATGACACTTCCATTTCATATTGCTCAAATCAGGGTTGAGTAGGCGATGTCGAGTGTCACATCACTAACACACACAGGCTTTCTTTTATGAAAACAGTTCCACTTTCCCACATACTTGAGAACACAACCCAACCTTAGACTATAACATGTGCTTAATGTCAAGGTCAGTGGCCTAGGAGAAGGAACGCTTTTTGTGAAATTGTAAATGCCCAGATCTCCAGACCTTTGACAACGACCGTGACCCCCAACCTGTATGCAGTCCTTACCCAAGGATCCTTGTGAGTTTGGTGACCACTGGGGCAATTGGCCAGGAGGAGTAGCAAGTTTTCTGAAATCACCTTAATGCCCAGCTCTCCTGACCTTTGACCTTGAGCACAACCTGGATGCAGACCCACTTGAGGATCATTCTGAGTGATTTTTGCGAGCATCGAGGCAATTTCCTAGAAGTAGCATTGCCTGAGAAATGTGGACGGATGAGTCATTCCTAAAAGCCTCATGACAAAATTTACCTTTAGTCTTGCTCTAGTTGAATCAGAAGTGCTTTGAGAACTTTACCACCCCCCCCAAACTAATAAAACAGCAACAACAAAAACAGACGAGATCGACAGACACAAGCTTCACACTTCAATAACTCGTTTAATCCCCAGAGGGTTGCACTGACTTCTCTTTGTTACACACTGCACACAATAAACACAACAAAACGCCTCGCAATGTACAAGGTCGTGCAACATCTAGCCTGGTTTCCAGCATTGAGCACACAGTCTCCATGTATTATAGGCTGTTCAGATGGGGCGGAAGGGTGGGGGTGGCCTTCACAAATGTCCTCTATGAAGTGCCGATGCACAAACATGTGGATTAATAGCAGTTCCTCAGCTCATAGTTTTTCTCTGCAGCTCCAGGTGAAGTGTTGGAAGAGTTTCAGTCCAATGTGTTAAAGAAAATCCACAAGAAATGTTTTAAAAAACAGACAATTATTTATCCCATAATGGCTTCCATACACAAGTGGTCATTTTCAGTAGAACATAAATTCATTGACTTTTGTCCACAGCAGCCATAATGACAGAAATAAGCAAGAAAACAAATTAATGCAATTAGCAATATGTGTTTCCTATTTTTCATAATTGAAGATAGCTTCTCAGAATCATCATACCTATAAAAATCTTAACACTAAAGAACTTTAACATCATGTTTTGTGTATAATTTCAATACCAATTCATGTAACAACATTTTAACAGTTGAACACAATTGCGTAAGTCTTAAGCTGCTGTGTAACTGTACAACCACCAATGCAATAAACATTTGGGAATACATTTCATATATATTTATCGTTATTTCTCATCATCAACACTTTTGTCCTTATGCATTTATCATAAATAAGTTTTTTTATTTTAATACAATAAAAAAAAGTTTGTAAACATGAAAAATCCATACACACTCTGACACACATCTTTCGCCCCCCTTCAAGTTTGCTTCTTAAAGTGCAAGGCAAGATACAGTAAACTTTGAAATGTATGACATACGACGACTTGCATCGGAAGCACTCTAAGATGCTCTCTCTCTCTCTCTCTCTCTCTCTCTCACACACACACACACACACACACACACACCCCTTGTATGTCTTATAACCGGCTACGTACAAACTTGGCACGATACCACGTAAGCGTCTAAGGTGTAGAGCATATAGCTGGCACACTGCGGATACAGTAGCACAATCCTACATCTAGAATGCCTCACAGCAACTTTATAAACTTGAAAAACAACTGAGAAAACCAAGACTCAGTTTTCAGTAATAGTGGTTAAGAAGTGCAGATATTATTCTACTGAAGTTGAGCCTCGTTGATGTTCGCATCCAAGCAATATATATATTAACAATATAGATTACTTTTTAGACCTGAGCAAAAATAAGTTTATGAATGATTTTCTTTGCCTCGTTTATAGATTTGCAGTTACTTTACAAGTGTTATGCAAGTTTTGCATTAAGACACTTATGTGGTTTATTTTACTTATAATCTCCAGTAGCTAACTTACTAGCTAACACACGTTAACATTAGCTAGCTAAATGTTAGCCAACATTTCAACAACAATTTGGTTTAGTAATTTAAATCTGATTATCCATTACATTCAGGCCATCAAAAGTGAATAAATAAATGTTATGAAATTCACTTATTTGTTGTCTATAGTTTGTTTTTTTTAATTACATTAAAACAAGGTTAGCTTCATGACGATGTTTAGCCAAGCTTCAGAAAGAGGCAAGCAGAAGGTGTGAAAAATAAACAAAACAAACTGAATATCCACCTTATTCCTGGGGGTGCCGCTGTAGGAACGATTATGGGCGGAGCTTCCGGTTTCGGCTGACGTAGCGTTAAATCAGCCAATAAGAGTGGAGTAGCAGGGGCATTTAAAATAGCGTTTTTAAAAGTTTTTCAAATTCATTTTAATGCATAGTCCACATATGTGTTTTGCACTCAAGTGGCAGCTAATTTCAGCTCTTGTAGTTTTTGCATTTTTTTGAATGTTTTGCCGTAGTTCTGGTACTTGCTGCTGGTGTTCGTGGTTGTGCCAGACTGGATAAATGGAGGCTTCGTTGTGGCTCTGACTAGATTCTACGTCTGCTCTGAGGAAAATCTGATTACGTCCAACATATTTTAACAAAATGCAGCCGACTTTATTGCAGTGGAGACATTGACATTGTGACCCGTGCTGTCAAAATGAGACGGGATGTGCACCACGTCATTACGAGCTACAGGCAGAGAAGTCATAAATCATGACTCTCTTTGTTTGCTAGCGACAAGTCCTGGGAAAACCCCATGAGTGTCTGGTATCATTGGAAAACTTGGAAATCGTACTTTCTAAAAATACATATGTTTTTGCGGAAGACGAAACTCTCGACCGATCGAATACGAGTTTTCAACTTAGCGAAAAATATAAACAAATTGTCTTTTTCCATCTGTTTTTGCACACTTCCTACAAATTAAATATCATTTTGAAGGTCTTTCAATACAGAACATGGAAATAACGTTACATCAGTTTTGAAAATGTCCTCAAAGTGAAGTGACTCATTTTGCCAGCATGGGTCATTTGTTTACAACGTTGGCATCTTAGCAGCGGCGCTAACTAGCGGAGCTACAGTCTGCCAGGCCACTTTTTAAGATCATCTTCTCGTCTCTTGATAGTCGTGGGAAATGGTATGATTATATTACTGCTTTTGAGTTGCAAAAGGCCATGTTCCCGCATTTCTGATGCCAAAGCCATTGTTTTTTAACAAGGAAAAGTGTCCTGTTTCAGTGACAACCATATGTTCTAAACTAGTACTGGAAGTTGCGTCCATAATTCACGCAAGGCATCATGGGGCCTAGGAATAAGGTGGATAAATTCTAAATGTGTATTCTTTGTCATTTTAAAACAGGCCAGAGTCAAATAATTTAGCTTTTTGCTGTAGTAAATTTGCGTCAAAAAAAAAGCAAAATCTATTTTTTTTAACCGTTAGCTACATTGTGCTGCTAGCTAGGTTACAGTAGCATTCAAATAGTGCACCACTTAATTAGATATTTTGTTTAATTTGGTTTTTGCAAACTGTTAAGTTTGTATTTTTACATAATGATGCCAAAAATGGCAATTTTTCATAAGAATTGTTTTTTTTTTTTTAAACAGAGCTATTTATAGAAACGGATTTCGCATCACACGATCAACTGCAACAAGACTCTTAAATCTGATTTACGTTTATCATTAAAGCATTAGCTACAGTATATATATTTTGAAAATCATTTTTTAAAGTTATACAGTTATATTTTTAGAGTATCTAATTGTTTCTAGGGATGCACAGATTGTGAAATTTTGGGTCGATACCAGCGTGTGAAATAGTAAGTTGCTCAATATCCATTTAGTTTTCATCTATTCCATCTTCATTGCTTCAAAATAGTAAAATTTCAGCTGTACTCTGTCTGTTTCAGGGCAAAATCAATGCCACACAAAATACTGGCCACTGCACATACGTTATTTGCTGTTATCAGTCAATAAGGTGGATGTTGTCCGACACCGATATGCAACTGATATCTGTGAATCCCTCATTGTTTCCCAGTACAGTTATTTATTTTTGGAAGAGAGTTGCCTATAATTGGTAAATTTGCTGCCAATGTAAGCAACAGCAATCTCTTACCTCCCTCTTGTCTGGATCTATACTGTAGGTCATGTCTGTTGAGCTAAAACGGCAAGTTAAATGAATTCAAAAATGTCTATATCCACCTCAAAGGCTCCGAGGATCCAGAAGACCTCTAGAATGGCATATTGGCAATTTTTAAACACGTCCTATTTTGGTCCCAATGTTTGAGTTGAGTGTCTGACAGACACTGAAATGTGTGTTCTTTTGGTGAGCTAAAGTCATGTTAAAACGAAACAATTTCAAAATCTATTTGGCTGAAATTCACTTTTGAGGCAGTTTCCACTGTGAGGCGAAGGAAGGCCAAGTACGCATGCAAGGACACAAAGAACAACATCAACTGGCTTCACTGATGGCCATGGTGGCCAAGGAGTTTGTCAAAGGGGGAAGCAGCAAAGCCGGGGGCAGCTTCACACCTTACCATTGGGAAAAAAAGATATACAAAAAATAGATATGCATTTGTAATAATAATATTAATAATAGCTTTTAACCACAGACAAGGCAAAGTCCACTCTTATTAAGTTTACAATCATAACTATGGCAAAGTAGGAGCAATATACAGAGTGGCTGTAATATTTTGCTAATGTGTCCTTGATGCTTCCTCCTTCTGTAAACACATTTACCGAAAACATCTCGTCTCAGTGAGTCATATCATCCGGTAAGCCATCCTGAAAACATTCACAAATTAAGTGAAAATTGCAAAGTGGGATGAGTTTGGTTTTTTTTTTTTTTTTGCCTCCCACATCAAAATCACATTTCAGACCTCAATAGCAGCCAAACGGTGTACTCTTTATAAAAAAAAAAAAAAAATCCCCTGGCTGGATCTTTTCACGGGGCTGAATGCCAGATGAAATGACTCGTGGGAAAAGTCACACAACAGCCTACTAAAGAACCACTTTAGGACCACAACAGTAGAACCTCTGTAAAACCCTTTAACATCATTATTCACAGATTGATACAAGTCCACACAAGTACATTCCTCAGTATGTATATTTAGAATTTTTGTTTGTTTGCAACATCTAAGATATCCTCCAGTTCAGTAGACAATAAAGTTTCAGATACTTCAGTTTGTTCATTTTGTGGATTTGTTGCGTTTTTTGAAGTTCTCATGGCAGTAGCGACACAAAATATGTGATCTCAGTCTTGATCAAAGTCTAAAGGCGATTCAGCAGTTCGGAAATAAAACCATTAACGTTTAAAAGATTTTAATGTTTACTAAGTAGATATAAAACAAAATGGCCGTGCCCGACATGCAAAGGAGAGCACCACATAAACACATTTCTTCGTCACAGGAAAAATGAGGAGGAGGAAGCCGTTATTCCATGCCTGCTTTTTCTTCAAGTTTGGTTCACTGCCGCGAAACCAAAAGCAGAATGTTAATGGTGAAGCAATTTTCGGAGGAAAAAAATCCCAAAACTGGGAAAGGGAATCCTCCGTGTTTGCCAAAAAAAGGGGCAGCAAAGATGTAAATCAGGGAGAAAAAGGCATAAAAGTTGAGCCGATGGTCTTCCTTTTCTTCCTAACACCTTTGTTGAGCCACTGAGGATCACGTGTGGAGGGGTGCTCCTCACCCCTGGTTGTCAGGATAACGGCCGATGATGAAGCACCTCATCCAGGATTTCAATTGCCTGAGGAATCTGCCTCGGCGGCGCCGCCCTTCATGTCCCACGCTCCTGCGGGAGAGAAAGGAAGTAGAATTGACAAATGGTGCACAAACGCAAAATGATTGCTCTGCGGAGGCACTCTCAAATAGTCTCGGAGCCATTTTAGGAGAGCGAGATATCAGCTCTGCTCAGTGGCTGACGGATGGAAACTGTAGGCTGCGCTTTGTTTTTGTAAACTTGTCTGTTTATAGCCTCGACGGTGATACAGGATTAGACGGTGCTGTCAAACTCCATGAAGCATTTCTGGTAAGCCCAGAGCAAACCTAAATAAAATGTCTACGGCTTTTCATAAATGACTGGAGTCCGTCTTTGAGACCAATTTGGCTGTTTGCAGACAACGGAGGATGAAGGAAACACATCATCTGCATATAAACACACTCGCACACACACACCATCTCTCTTGCATGCATACATACACGTGCGCACACACACACACACACACTGTGTATTTTCCTACTTTTTATTACCTTTTTTTTCCATTGTGGCAAAAATTAACTTTCAGCTAACAATATTTAGCTTATTTACCATGTTAGCATTAGCCTAAATGTTTTCATGTTTTACAGTTGTTAGCATTTTTCAGCCAGTTCTTTTAGTTTTTTTCCCTTCAAGTTTATGTAAATCCAATTGTGCATACAGTATAATTTGGAAGATGGAAAGCCACTGGTAGGTAGTGTGGACTGTTCTTTATTCATTTATACTCCCTTTACACAGGGATGGAGACTGTTGAAGGACTGCTGAGTGATGACAAAATGGCCAGATTTGAAAACGATCTTTCAATGACCTCTCAGCAGTCACCAAGCTCTCTCAATGATCGCCACGGTGGTCAAAGTATTGACTCATTCCAAAACAATTTCTCAGCGACCACCCAAGGGTTGAGATCTCTCATCAATCTTTCAGTGAACTCTGTTGGTCTTTCCTCGAACGCTCAGCGATCCCCGACTGATCGTGCAGCCACCTCTACTTTTGGGGTGGAAAAATTTGCAGAAAATTTCCCATTTTTTTTCCTCATCAATTTGCAACTTTTTTCTTGTAAATTTGAGACTTTTTTCTTCTAAATTTGCAACATTCATATGGATACTGGTTTAATTTTTATTCTGGGTACATTTTCTTTGTTCATCTAGACAATATCTCAGGTTTTTATAATGTTTTGGTTTTTAAGGGTTTGAACTCTTCTCCATGACAAATGTAGGGGCCCCTAGACACAATCATGCGGAGGGCCCCAGCTACAATAATAGTGTGCTCCTCAGGCTTTACTCTTGAGAAAATACTCTGTCTATTGTCTCCCCCCGCCAACAGTGAAATGAAATATCCACCCATGTTCTGAAGCCTAGCCGAGGCTTTACAGAAGCCGTGTTTGTCGTAAGTTACCTGAGAGAGAACTGTTAGACTTCTGTTTGTGGAGTTTCTCCTTCTCCTTTTTCCCTTTAGGCATGATCTTCAGTTTCATACTGCTGCTGCTCTTACTGCTGCCCCTCACAGAGTCCTAAAAGACAACCAGATATCATTGGACACGTGGACACGCACAAAGTCGATATTCAAATACTCCTCGTCACTGAGGGCAGATGGGCGGCTGCAGACTGAGCAACAGAATTAACACTGTCCCGCTTTGCTGCTTGTTAAACTGTGAGCGTGCAATGACACAAACGAAACCCGGCCATCATCCCCACCTCCTCGGAGCACTGCATGAGCGGACAGATCCAGTGGATGTCGTCCAGCTTGTGGAGCTCGGCGCTGAGGGTGTTAAGAGTCGTGCGAAGTTCCTCTTCCTCTGTAGACTCCGACTGAGGAGGAGGAGGAGATGAGAAAGGTTACAAGTGGATGGATGACAAAAATGACAAAAAAAATCCTTCTGCCCCGTTTGTATTGTGTGTATTCACAGATTTGCATACACGGAGATGGAGATCGTTGAGAGATCCAAAATTGGCCTGATCATTCAGCAATCTCCATGGTCACCTCAAAGTCTCCTCAGAAATAGCTTTTTCGAGGCTTTAAGAGATCGTTGAGAGATCAAGTCAATTTTTGATCTTTCAACAATGCCTCAACAATCTCCACCCCTGTGTAAAAAAGCCCTTACAGAGAATAAACATTTAACTAACCATACGAAAGGTGCAAATACAAGAAAAAAAGTTGCACATTTATGAGAGAATTTTTGCAAATTTATGGGGAAAAGTAACAAATATACAAAAAGTCATAAATTTATGAGAAAAAAGTTGCAATTTTAGAAAAAAGTTGCAAATTTACAGGATAAACATGACAAATTTATGAGAAAAGCCTTAATTTATGAGAGAACTTTGGCAAATTTATTGAGGAAAAAGCAGCAAATGTACAAATAAAAGTTGCAAATATACAAGAAAAAAGTCATAAATTTAAGGAAAAAAGTTGAAAATTTACAAGATAGAAGTTGCAAGTTTAAGAAAAAAAAAAAGCTGCAGGTTTATGGGGAAAAATGTCCAAATTTCTGGAAAAGTTTCAAGTTTACATCCCCAAAAAATAATAAATGTTTCAAGTTTATGGGATTTTTTTTTTTATTATTTTTTTTTTTGCAAATTTATAGGGAGAAAGGAGTCACAAATTTATGACAAAAAAGTTTCAACTTTTGAAGAAAAAAGTTGCAAATTTATAAGAAAAGTGTAAATTCATGAGAAAATATTTGCAAATTTATGGAGAAAAAGTAGCAAATTTACAAATAAAAGTTGCAAACATCCAAGAGAAAAGTCACAAATTTAAGGAAAGAAGTTTCAACTTTAGAAGAAGAGTTGAAAATTTACAAGAAAAGCTGCAAGTTTATGGGAACAAGTTGCACATTTATGAGAAATGGCTGAAATGCACAAATAAAAAAGCACAAATTTACAAGAAAAAAGTCACTAATTTGCAAGAGAAAAACATTACAAATTTATGACAAAGTTAACTAGAAAAATTCAAGTTTACAGCATTGGTGCTTCAAATGCAGTTTATTCAGTTATGCAATACGGCATAGAAAGGTTTATGATGACACTGAGGACACTTCTCTCTTTTTTCCAGGTTGAGGGGGACACTTCAAAGCCATCGTCTCTAACAGATTGTTTGCAGAGTCATTTTTATTTGCTCTTCTGTTCAAAAGGGAAAGAGATGTTTCCTTGAATAAACCTACAGCAAACCTGAAAAACGATGCTGGAAAGGAGGAACTGAAATGTGAACCAGACACAACACAAACAGAGGAAGCAAGGGGGGGGGGGGCGTAAAAACTGTCCAGACGTACAAGAATTTTTCCATCCAGAAGCATCTTGGTCTCTGCTTGGAGGACTTTACTGCTGTTGACGATCTCCACCGCCGTGCTGCGACTCAGACACTGATAACACACACACACAGGAAACTTCTGATTCACACGAGTTCATACACAACAATGAGATCACAGAGCGCACTTATTGTTCAGCATCTACATAAAGGACTTCCTGTCTGACAAATGAAACCAGAGCGGAAGTATCTTAAAACTGCATTCCACCTTATATCCAGCAGGTGGCAGCACATGTGGCTGTAGAACGTGTCCAGCCTATTAAAAGTCTCGGGGTCACAACATGGCAACTTTCACACATCGTGACACTTTCCTGTAGAGTTCATTTGCTTAATCACTGGTTCTACTTCATACTCAATGAAATACATTATTTTCTTTTTCAAATCATGTTCTGAAACGTATTGCTTAAGAGCCACCTGCTGCTCTTCTGGCCATAACCAAAACCTAAAATTAACCTTACAAGTTTGCTAGAAAAAGTTACAGATTTACGAGAAAAGGTTTAAATATTTTGAGAAAGCCGCTGTAAATTAAACTGAGAAAATAGTCGACAGTTGATTATTTTTTTCAAAGCTGTTTGCTGACTCATAGCCTAAGGTAATATAGCAGCTTTTGGGGGTAAGATTTGGTCTTGGTTCACAGAGGAGGAACTGCTTTGCAGTTATTGTCATATTTTGTAAGCTGTGAATACATTTTGGTTTGGGGTTATTGTTACTTTTGTGTTGAGTTTCTTTGCTCCAAGATATGTGAGCAACAGCCAAAAAATGTTGCATTGCTATGGGACTGTGTAGAACCAGTAAATAATAATTTGTAATTAATTCGTAATATAATGAATGCTCTGGTAAGAGAACAATTTGCTCAAAAATAAAGACAATACAGCTCAATATTATCAGCCTATGGTACAGCTATATACATACATTATATTATACATATTCAGGCATTTCTTTGCATTTACAGTTGAGGACAGAATTATGAGCCGTTAGACTGCACAAATCATTTTTAAACATCCCGGTTTTCTGTAGAAAGCATAAATTGATTTACTTTCCGCACAAAAATTATTTCACAAAAAACAAAAACTATCAGGGTCAATATTATGAACTCCCTGACAAACTGATCTTTTTATTGAGCCATACAACAATCCACTGCTGTGCAATGATGTGCTTTAACTTCATAATGCTCAAAGTTTGTAAAATCAAGTTAAAACTGAGGGTTATCTTCCAATTTGCACACAGTATACAAACTTCAGCATGGGTTTGAAATCATCATGCCAAAAACAAAGTCAGTTCAGATTTGAGAAGAATTATTGTTGAGGCTCACGAAGGAGGAGATGGAAATACAAAGTTATCACAGTGTTTCCAAGTGTCAAGGACTGGAGTGAGAAGCATCATCAAGAAATTCAAAGAGTACAAAGTACAGAACAAGCCTGGCAGAGGTGGGAAGTTAAAAATGTCAAATACTCTGGAAAGAAAACTAGTGAGAGATGTGCTTAAAGGCCCCAGAACAACTGCCAAGACATGAGTGAATGACTCAGCCAAATCAGGAATTGTAGTCTCAGAGAAGACCGTCACTAGAACCCTGCACATTAATGGGCTGTGAGGATGCAGACCAAGAAACTCCACTTCTGCAGGAGAGATGCCATCAAGCCAGACTGAAGTATGCCAAGGACAACCTGGAGAATACATCAGAGGAGACAAAACTAGAGCTCTTTGGCCACAGAGACACTGCTAATATTTGGAGAAAGAAGGGAGAGGTGCAGAACCCCAAAAAACACTGTACCCACAGTGAAACACGGAGGTGGGAGTATTGTGCTGTGGGGATGCTTCTGGTACTGGGAATCTCATTTACCAAGTCTACCTACGGGTACCAAAAAAAAAAAAAAAAAAAAAGGTGGAAGGAATCACGAAAGAAAGAAGGATTTTGGGAAAAAAATCAAAACGTCAAGCAATCAGCAGAAAAACTGAGTCTGTCTTCCAACGCGACAATGACCCAAAACCTATGTCACTCCCGGTGAAGAACTGCCTCTAGATGACCAAAGTGAATGTGACTGACTTTCCTGCACAAAGCCCTGACTTGGATCCCAGTGAAAATCTGTGGGGTGAACTGAAGACCAAGGCCCACACCAGAAGACCATCAGATCTGGAGGAGCTTGAGAGATTCACCACAGAAAAATGGGCTGGGACTGCTCAGGAGACATGTGTGAGACTTGTTGAAAACTACAGCAAAGGACTGCAGGCTGTTATCCAGCAAAACGGACACACAACTGCCTATTAGCATCAGGGGGCTCATAATATTGACCCTGGTATGTATATGAATTTAATGCTAACCAGACATCAAATTAAAAATCTGAAACTAATGCATTCACGTTGCTGAGCATTGCTCCTTTCCTCCGTCTCTCTGTCTCACCTCAGGACTGGACAGTTTGGCCTCTGTAAGCACCAGGGCGGTGGCGTTGACGGCGTGGGCCAGCTCCTGCTCCACCAGTTTGTGGGTCTTTGCCGCCTCACGAATTCTTGGGGGAACAAAGCAGGAAATCGCCCAATTGAAAGAAGGGTTGTAGTCATTTTTACCATTTATATTCCAAATGTTTATCTTCGCCTGGTGAAGAAACATTTTAAGTTGTTGTTGTTCGGAACCAAAACTTTATTTTACTACAATTAAAAGAAAACAATCCACCAGGCTGAAAATTTGACTGAACATTTTGTATCGTGCTCTAAATTCATCCATGTCAAGCGTCTTTTCAGCAAAAACTCCCAGCTGGAGGGTTTCTCTGTGTGTAGTTGCAGAGGACTAAAGCGGCTCATTACCGCCACAGAGAACAACTTGCAAAGAATCAGGTTATTTTCAGTGGGATGAAGGAATCCCCAAATCAGCACACAAAGGGTTCATACTGGGATTCCTTCATCCCACATTTGCACTATGAAAATGTGGTGAGGCAGTGAAGTGTGTGGAGTTAAATTTCATTCCTCTGTTATCTCTAAAGGTTATAGTTTTGGCTGAATGTGGAACAGTTTGAGACCCATCGTGGGCGTGATCATCTCTCATCTCAGTTGTGTTTCATGACAGACCCTGTAACGTTCCTGTAAACAGCTGGGTAGACCAGAAAGTAACTGTACTCAACTAAAAGTAGGTTTTTCTTCATAAATCTACTCAAGTAAGAGTAAAAATATCGCGCAATAACACTTTCCGTGCCAACATAAGATCTTTATCCTTTAGACCAGGGGTGTCAAACTCATTCCATGGAGGGCCAAGACCCTGCAGGTTTTACTTCCACCCAGTCTCATCAGCAGGTGTTTTCACTGATCAGCAATCAGTAGGAAGAAATTCTGAGAAATCACCTGTTGAAGACACTGGGTGGAGGTAAAACCTGCAGGGTCTTGGCCCTCCATGGAATGAGTTTGACACCTGTGCTTTAGACCAACATCCAACGTCACTGAACGTCACATACTTGTTGATGAGCGTGTCGGCCACGATGCCCAGCTGCTGAACCTGAGCGCACTCCTCTTCAGTCAGGTACTCCATGGACTGCTGGGAGTTAAGGCGGGGCCTGGTGGCACGGTAGCTGTCAATCTTCCTCTTGTCCTCCCATGACTTGAGCGTACTCTCGAACGCCTGGTGGTAGGACAACAGGGAAATCGTTACTAAGACAAATCCCTATAGCAAATTAATTAATTGCACACTTTTCTATTGTGATTATCATTAAACTGGTGTAAAAGAACCAATGGAAAAAAAGTACATTTTAGCAACTGTTGATTACATTTTCATTCACTGAACAAACTTGTGACCCTCATATTCAACAAAAATACTGCTGGAGCAACACAAAACACTTGATAATCATGAATATTCAGTGTTTCCTCTTGCTTTAAGACCTTGACGTGGCGGCAACATATTTTTCCAGTGGTGGAGGGGGGGGTGGACACACGACACTATTGTAACCAGAAATTTTATGCCATTTCTTTCTTTTTTAAAAAAAATTCTGCACAGTAATTTTGCATATGGAACTTGCCGTTTGAAGTATTGTTAAACTGAGGCTTGAATGTTGTAATATTGGGCCAGTTGGGGTCCCACCCAGACGTCCTGTGTTTGGACTTTTTACTGGTGTTATCCTTCTCTCCTCCCTCTGCTCTCACCTCTCCTGGACCCTCTGTCTGATCACTTTCCTCTCCTTGGCTCATCTTGTCTGTCTCATCTTCCCTCTCTGAGCCCTGTCTAATTCAGGTTCTCTCTCTGTCTATGGTGGTATACAAACAGGTTAGAAAATACCAAGTATCATGTTTTGTCCTGCAGGATTTTTTTTGTCATGGTTTACATAAATGACAAAAATATATGTATTTTTTTTGTATTCTAGGGTTTCTTTTTTTTCCATTGAGAAAGAGCAGGAAAGGGAAGGAAAGCAAATATTCATAATAGTAATTTATTCATGCATACTTAAATTATTTGATCAGGTGGGTATAGTAGCCAGAAATTCTACTCATGTAAAAGAAGTGCTATGAAATTAATAATTCAAAGCAGACAACCAAAAATTTCTAGTTGAGTCAAGGGTGCAAAGAGATCCCACTTAAAAATGTGAGTAATGACTTCAGTCTTGAAGGTTTGAGTTTTTTCCCAAAAATTTAGAACAATTTTGTTATAGTTTTCTGCTTTTCTCTGTAAATTTATCTAAATTTGCAACCTTTTTCCTCATTTGTAATTTCCTCTTGTAAAATTGTGGCTTTTCTTGTATATTTGAGACTTTATAATAAACGTGGATTATTTTATAGCTAATTTTTGTCTATTTTTTTTTATAAAATTACCAGTTTTTTATATATATAAATTTGAAACGGATTGTGGTAAAATTTTGCCTTTTTTTCCTTATACAATTTACACTTTTAACCATAATTTTGCAGAGCCAGAACAGAACAATAATGTAACTTTGATTTCAAAGAAAAAAATTATAATAAAATTATATTTAATGAAATAAATTAACTTAAATTACTAAAGATTTCGTTATCTGTTATAATATTTCTATATATTTATAGTTTTTTAGAACTCTCCTCACCACCCAGACAGCAGGAAAAACCTCCCTTATTTTGAAATCCAAATGTTGGCACGTTTAGTTTGTCTGAAGGCTGGTGATGGATCAAAGTCACTGACTTCGTGAATTTCGGTCATCTTAACTTGCCAGGTACATAATAATGAACATAAATTGGTTAACATTGTAGTGGCTGGTGAAGTCAATTCTCATCGATTCAGTCACTCTTGCCTTTCCCTGAATATGAAGCCTAACCACACCTGTTTGCTAAGCGACTCATTATTGTTCCTGTTACCAGCAGGTTAAAACCACAATAAATGCCTCCACTCTTTACATACCTCATCTGCTTTTTTCCAAGTTTAAAGTACTTTAATAAGCTCATGCTTCTTTTGGACATCAGTGCTAGAGAGACACTGCCTGCCGCCTGACGGTCATGCGGGCGGCGTGCTTCCAAACTCCATCGTGCAGATGACTGTCACATGTGCTGTTCGCGTCCACGCTTGCGGAGTGTCATTCCTTAATTTATTTTTCTTAAATTTATATTTCCTTAGTGTGGCGGAATAACTTCAAGGGTGGCGGCCCGCCACACGGAAATGTTACTAGAGGAAACCCTGATATATATTCAATTAAAAAATGTTACAATTTATAAGATTCTTTTTCAGTTCATTGTAAAGACAGAGTTGATTTCTCTGCAAAACTACAAAACCATTTTTTATTAACATTGTCACATTTCCTGTTTTATTTTGAAACAGTCACAGAGGAAGTCAGTGCTTCAACTTAAGATAGCCTTCCTAAGTAGTAGTAGTAGCCTTCCTAAGTCCAGAGCTGCCGACCTTAATGGTGAGCTGTAAGCCTTTATTCACTTCACACTGGAATGTGTGTTTATCTCTGCTCACTCTGACAGACATGCTGCCTCTTTTCATACTTTTGAGTGAGCAGCCCTAATCAAAGACCCTAGGTCCGGTGTGTGTGCGTGAGCGTGGTTGAAGTGGGATGTGTGTGCATGATGATCACCAGAGGATCAGTTTTCCCTCATTATGTGGTAAAGTTTTCTTGTAAATTTGCAAGGTTTTCTTATTTTTCTCTTAAATTTGCCTGTTTTTTTTATTATTATTTTTGTGGTAAATTTGCTCTTTATTGATTTTCCTTGTAAATGCGACACTTTTTGTCAATAATTTGCAACATTTTCTTGTAAATTTGCATTTTTTAAAAATCTGATTTATTTGCGACTTTTTACATAAATTTGCAACCTTTTTTAATTTTAGAATTTCCTATCCAAATGTAATTTTCCCCTTCAATGTACAGTTTCTTCTCATTATTTAATTGCTTTACAGTTGATTCTTATTATTTTGCCATTTTTTCTCGTAAATTTGAGACGGTTGTTTTTCATGTTTTTTAGATTTTTGTCAAAGCCACAGGGAGCTACTGCTTGTGAGTAAAAAACTGCATGTAAACCCCTGATTTAATATAATTCATAGCCATATGGAATTCAAGGGACTTCCCTCGGCTATTACACTACAGCATTTTACCTCAAAACTGGACTGAGACTTGAGAGAAAAATATCTGACGTTAGCAAAACAGCCAAGAAAAAGATCTGTCATTATGGATTCATTTCAAAAACCCTCAGATAATCATGCTGCAAGCAGAAATCCAGCAGGGGCAACATCTCCCCAAGACGTGTCACTATTTCACTGAACGAAGGCCACATTTGGGAGGATAAACCCAGCGAGCCAACATCCGCCTCTCTGTTTCCTCTCAATTTAAGGAGCGAAACCATGGAAACAAACTGGCCAAATGTGCTTGGCTCAAGAGAGCTCCCAAAGGTTTGAGCAGCGTGACGAGAGGACAAACACAGCAGGGCGAGGATTTGATTTAAGAAACCCATAAAAATAGGAAGGAGTCGATGGCGTGGGCGGGTTTTCAGCTGCAATATTTATGAAAGTAGCAGCCTTTGGAGCCAACAGTGGATCACTTCCACAGACGTGCGGACCGAGACTTACCCTGTCCCTGGTGAGCATTTGCGCTCTGTTCTTGTGGACGATCTTGACGATGCCGGGTGGCTGGATCCAGGCCTCTCCGTCCACCTGCACGGGAACGCCCTCCTCCCCCAGGATGGTGATCTTCACCTGCCGACACTGAAGGCAACGGAGCAGAAAATGGCAGCTGTCAGATGGGAGGTTTTTAAAGAGCTTTTTGCTAAAGCACCCTCTGAGCTGATCAGTGAGCCGCGATTGCGAAAATAAACGTTCTGTGCAGCTGGGACAGCTGAATGGTTCTGAATTTCATGGCCTGGTACTGAAGACAAACTTGTATCACTGTGACTCAGTATACTATAACAGGTGCCCCTCAGTCTCTTGTTAATTTGTTTTAAAATTGCAAGTAACATTTATATCATCAGACACTTTAAAGATAAACCCTCTTCCATGTTAACGTCACTAGGTGGGCACAAAAACAAAAGCCCGAGTATGTTTGGCTGCTTTTCCTTATTTTACCTGTTTTAAAGACCAATGCATTTCCAATCTCTTATTTTTTTCTTGGATCTACCTGTATGGCTGCTCTGAACGAGCATATTTTTCACAATAACTTTCCAGGTCATTTAATTGGATACGTATCACTCTTCCTTTTGTGTTCTAATTACCGTTAATCACACTTCTTAATTTTCACTTATGAGCAGTAGGAAATTTATTTTTTAAACACGGGGATGGGGGGGGTGGGTATTCACCAATTCAGCATAAGGTACAAACGTAAATTAGGTACAAATTTGCAAGAATACAGGTGCAAAGGTATGATAAAAGATGCCAATTTAAAAATGAAAAAAGTCACAAATCACAATTTAATTATACAGAATTGAACCAGCATCCAGATGAGCGTTGCAAATTTATGAGGAAAAAAAGTTAAAATTTACAGGAAAAAAGCTGCAAATTTATGAGAAGAAAGTTGAAAAATTTACAGGGATAAAGCCACAAATTTATGAGGAAAAAGTCACACATTTATCAGAAGAATTTATCAGAATGTACATGTGTCAGACTGGCGTTGCCGTTGTTGGGCTGCATTAGTTCCACCACCATGCTAGGGGGAGGAAGTGCGTGTGAGTACCTGTGTTTCTGTAGCTGAAGCAGTGTAGGGCATGTCACTACCCAATTTGCAGACACACGCTGCCATCTTTGAATTCGCGGTACGGCAACGCATATGGACAAACAACTTCTGAATTACTTCATTGTCCTATCTTATTTGCAAGCTCGTTAAGTTAATTCCTTCCACAGCATGTGGGACACCATGTGGTGTAAGGGGCAGTGCCATCGCCGTTTCTCTGACCCTCGGCCACAAGGCTGCTGTGAGTAGTGAAAGCTACGGTGGGGGGGGGGGGGGGAGGTGTCAGTCCTCTGGTAGCTCTGTGGGTTACCTTATTTGCAATATTCATCAAAAAATTGTAAACATTTAAGGCTAGAAAAGCACTCAGAGTGTATACCTCTGCCAAGGCTCCTTCCGTCCCTCCTGGATCACCTCCAAAATGTAATGGGTTCGTGTGTAGGCCACAAGCCAGTTCTGGTGAAAATTACACCAAAGTCTATCCAGTCGTTTTGGAGGATACTTGCTAACACACTGAGAAGATAAGAGCCTTGGTGGAGGTATGCGTTCTCGGATCATCACCACAATGTAATGGGTTCCTCTCCAGCCCAAGGACCACCTCCGGTGAAAATTTCATCCAAATCCATCGAGTAGTTTTTGTGTAATCCTGCCACACAACTAACTAACTAACCTGCACTTACATAGCGCTTTTCTAGTCTCAAAGACCACTCAAAGCGCTTTCACTAGTACTAACCCTCTATTCTAAGGGCCTATAGGAAACAGATATCTAGGGACAATTTAGAACAGCCAATTAACCTAACATGCATGTCTTTGGATTGTGGGAGGAAACCGGAGCCCCCGGAGTAAACCCACGCAGCACAGGGAGAACATGCAAACTCCACACAGAAAGGTTCGTACCCCTGCTAGCCTGGGGATTCGAACCAGGAACCTTCTAGCTGTAAGGCAACAGTGCTAACCACTGCACCACCGTGCTGCCCACAAATACAAACAAGGTCCTTGGTGGAGGTATGCACGCTCAGGTCATCACCCCAATTTAACGGGTTCATCCTTGGCCTAAGGGCTACCACCGGTGAAAATTTCATCAAAATCAGTTCAGTGGTTTTTGCATAATCGTGCTAACAGACAGACAGACCACCCCGATGACATCACCTCCTTGGTCAAGGTAATCATAAAACGTGTTTATTTTAGTAGCTTATATATAAAAAACAGAATCTGTTTTATTCCCCATTTGTTCTTTATTCAAGATCAGAGACCTTCTACTTCTTACGTCACCCTTTGATAATACTGTTTTCCTAGATATGCTGGCAAATGGCATTTGGGATGTGACAATTTTTCTCCACACTGTTATAATTTGTAATATGTGTGTATCGTTTTAGAATTAAGTCTTTGTATTGGGAAGCATGTATAATCTACAGCTCAGTTAATGGAGAAGGTAACAGTTATTTTATTCATCATGACACTAAATTCATTTATTATGATAATTTATTCTTTTGGAATATGAACAGTTATGATTTACAGCCATGGATAAAATTGTTGGTACCCCTCTGTTAATGAAAGAAAAACCCACAATGGTCACAGAAATAACTTGAATCTGACAAAAGTGGTAATAAATAAAAATTCTATGAAAATTAACCAATGAAAATCAGACAATGCTTTCGAATTGTGGTTCAACAGAATTATTTTAAAAAACAAACTCATGAAACAGGCCTGGACAAAAATGATGGTACCCTTAACTTAATATTTTGTTGCACAACCTTTTGAGGCAATCACTGCAATCAAACGATTTCTATAACTGTCAGTCAGACTTCTGCACCTCTCAGCAGGTATTTTGGCCCACTCCTCATGAGCAAACTGCTCCACTTGTCTCAGGTTTGAAGGGTGCCTTCTCCAGACGGCATGTTTCGGCTCCTTCCACAGATGTTCAATAGAATTTAGATCAGGGCTCATAGAAGGCCACTTCAGAATAGTCCAATGTTCCGCTCTTAGCCATTCTTGGCTGTTTTTAGCTGTGTGTTTTGGGTCATTATCCTGTTGCAAGACCCATGACCTGCGACTGAGACCAAGCTGTCTGACACTGGGCAGCACATTTCTCTCTAGAATACCTTGATAGTCTTGAGATTTCATTGTATCCTGCACAGATTCAAGACATCCTGTGCCAGACGCAGCAAAGCAGCCCCAGAACATAACAGAACCTCCTCCATGTTTCACAGTAGGGACGGTGTCCTTTTCTTGGTATGCTTCATTTTTGCGTCTGTGAACATAGCGCTGATGTGCCTTGGCAAAAAGTTCCAGTTTTGTCTCGTCTGTCCATAGGACATTCTCCCAGAAGCTTTGTGGCTTGTCAACATGCAGTTTGGCAAATTCCAGTCTGGCTTTTTTATGATTTGTTTTCAACAATGGTGTCCTCCTTGGTCATCTCCCATGAAGTCCACTTTGGCTCAAACGACGACGGATGGTGCGATCTGACACTGATGTACCTTGACCTTGGAGTTCACCATGAATGTGTTTAGAGGTTGTTCTGGGCTCTTTTGTTACCATGCGTATTATCCGTTTCTTCCATTTTTCATCAAGTTTCCTCCTGCGGACACGTCCAGGGAGGTTGGCTACAGTCCTGTGGATCTTAAGTTTCTGAATAATATGTGCAACTGTAGTCACAGGAACATCAAGCTGCTTGGAGATGGTCTTATAGCCTTTACCTTTAACATGCTTGTCTATAATTTTCTTTCTAATCTCCTGAGACAACTCTCTCCTTTGCTTCCTCTGGTCCATGCTTAGTGTGATACACACCATGTCACCAAACAGCACAGTGACTACTTGTCACCCTTTAAATAGGCCGACTGACTGATTACAAGTTTGTAGACACCTGTGATGTTAATTAGAGGACACATCTTGGTTGAACATGTCTCTATGATCACATTATTTTCAATCTTTTCTAGGGGTACCATCATTTTTGTCCAGGCCTGTTTCATGAGTTTGTTTTTTAAAATAATTCTGTTGAACCACAATTCAAAAGCATTGTCCTGGATTGGCTTCAGGTGTGCTGGCAATGGAGTAGGTGTGTGCGTTGCTGGCTCCTGCTATATTTTTTTCTTTACTTTTTAAACCCTATTTTGCTGTAAGCTGTTAATGTTTGGACACTTAATACGTGCAGAATCTGTTTTGAAATATGTCCAAAACAAGAAAGCAGACTGAAAAGGAGGCAGCAGGGAACAATATTAACATCAGCTTAGCTGAGGATGCTAGTATCAGCCTTAACCCTGCACTTGTTGCCTTGCTTGAGCAACACAGAATGTCCATAGCTGCTGACTTCAAAGCTTCATTTGAACTTATTAATGGTAAGCTGGACAAAATTCAAGCAGATGTGGCGAACCAGGAGCAACGCATTGGCGACCTTGAAAACAACGCGGAGGACGTCAGCCAGCGCCTAGCGGCGCTTGAAGTTACATGCGAGTCAATACAGGAGGAGAACAAACTTTTGAAAAACAAACTTTCTGACCTGGAGGGAAGAAGCAGGAGGCTGAATATTCGTCTGGTGGGTCTGCCGGAGTCCTTTGATGTGGGTCCACGGCCATCTGAATTTTTTTCTCGGCTGTTGGTGGACGTCTTTGGCACACAAACTTTGCCATCTCCCCCAGAGCTGGATAGGGCCCACCGCAGCCTCATGTCCAAGCCGAGTCCGAATGGGAAGCCGCGCGCTGTCATTATTTGTTTCCACCGGTTTCGGACCAAAGACTTGGTGATGAGAGAAGCGCGGAGACGCCGTGGGACTTTGGAATATCGTGGGCATAAACTTCAGTTCTACGAGGATTATAACGCCGACGCTCAGAAGCAACGAGCCGAATATAAGGAGGTTATGTCCGAGTTGTACAAGAGAGGTTTTCGTCCTTCTCTTCTTTTCCCCGCCAGGCTCCGGATAACTCTTCCAGACGGCAAAAACCAGTGGCTGGCGTCCGTCTCGGAGGCCACCTGCTTCATGCAAACTATGGAGAGAAACCAGCAATTTTCGCCTTGAACTGGACATTTCTGGGTTGACCAGCTGCCGCGCTGGGCTGCTTGTTACTTCATTGAAGCTGCACTGACTGGACATTGATGCATTTTCAGATGTTTAAAAACAAGGTAAAATTGGCTCCCTATACGTTGTTGTTTACTTAATTCTTTTTTTTAATTTTATCTTATTTATTTATTTTTTTTTTAGGGTAAAACGTTCATATTATGCAGGATTGAAGCCAGTTGTATGGGAGCATTCTGTTAGGATGAAAATAGAGCAGGAGATGGAGCGGTTGCTGTTTTTTGCAACCGGCTGGAGTGTTGTTATAGGTTTGGTTGTTGGATTTTTTTATTTTTTTATTTTTATTTTTTTATTTATTTTTTTTTGTTTTGTTTTTTTGTTATGGTTTTATTTACACCCCCCTTACCCCTTCCTTTTTTTTTTTTTTTTTTTTTACCTGTACCTCACTTTATTCTTCTTTGGGCTACACAACATAATATATAAATTTTACTCTTTGAATGAATAGTAATCTTACTTTGGTAAGCTGGAATGTGAAGGGGTTGAACCATCCAATTAAACGAAAGAGAGTCATGTCACGTCTAAAGCAATTTAAGCCTGGGGTACTGTTTTTGCAGGAAACCCATTTGCAGGATTCCGACCACTTGCGTTTGTCAAAATGTTGGTCAGGACAATTTTTTCATTCAAATTTTAAAGCTAAGGCCAGGGGCGCTGCTATTCTTATTGATCGAAATATCCCGTTTATTCCCTCTAATGTTGTATCAGATAAAAATGGACGATTTGTAATAGTATCAGGTAAACTTGGCGATAAACATGTCACTTTGGCTAATCTGTATGCACCGAATTTTGATGATGTGCACTTTTTTCGCAACCTTTTTTCGCAACTTCTAGATTTAAATACTCACTCTCTAATTCTTGGGGGTGACTTTAATTTGTATATGGATCCGATCTTAGATCGCTCATCTTCAAAACCTGCTAGTCTTATTAAATCTGCAACTTATGTTAAGTCTTTTCTTGAGGAATATAGCCTTACAGATCCTTGGCGTTTTTTACATCCTAACGGCAGGGACTATTCTTTTTTCTCTCACGTACACCATACTTATACCAGAATAGATTATTTTTTTGTTGACAATTTATTAATTAATAACCTTTGCTCTTGCAGTTATGATAGCATCTCGGTTTCTGATCATGCCCCTCTTGTACTTAAAATGATCCTCCATGGATGTGACTCCATGAGAAAGCATTGGAGATTGGATCCATTATTACTTACAGATGAAAAATTGGTTACGAATATTTCTTCTAAAATTAATTTTTTTTTGAAAGAAAATAAAACTCCTGGTATGTCAAATAAAACGATATGGGAGGCCATGAAGGCATTTCTTAGGGGGGAATTTATTTCATTGGCAGCATTTAAAAGACGATCCTTAATACAGGAACAGAAGGCTATTTTAGATCAAATCCTGGACATTGACAGACAATATGCTCAATCTCCATCACCCGCTCTGTACAAGGAACGTATGACATTACAAACTAAACTTAATTTACTTTCTACTCGACAAATTGAAGGTTGTTTAATAAGGAACAAGAGTGAATTTTATGAACATGGCGAAAAAACCAGTAAACTTCTAGCTAATCAACTACGTGGTATTAGAGCTAAGCAATTTATTACTGGAGTTAGGACAGATAAAGGAGAGGTGACATCTGACCAACAAGCGATTAATGATATTTTCAGGTCATTTTATTCCAAATTATATACCTCAGAATATACAACAAACTTAAAGGATTTGGAATTTTTTTTTGATTCTATTGATATTCCTTCGATTTCTTCAGAATCTCGGCAAATTTTAGAAGCTCCCATCACAAAAGAAGAAATTCAGCTGGCAATATCATCCATGCAATCAGGAAAATCTCCAGGACCTGATGGGTTTTCCGCTGATTTTTTCAAAAAATTCTCTGATGACCTCGCCCCTTTCCTTTGTCAAGTTTTTACAGAGTCGCTTGACTCCGGTACACTTCCTCCTTCATGCTATCAGGCCTGTATCACTGTGTTGCTTAAAAAGGATAAGGATCCTGTTGATTGTGCTTCTTACAGGCCTATTTCCTTGTTAAATACCGATGTTAAAATTTTGTCAAAGTTGTTAGCTTCAAGGTTGGAAAAGATTCTTCCTTTTATAATTTCACAGGACCAAACCGGTTTCATTAAAAATTGCCATTCTTTTTTTAACTTGCGGCGGTTGTTTAATATTATTTATACTCCTCACCACAACATACCTGAATGTCTTATTAGTTTGGACGCTGAAAAGGCATTCGATAGGGTTGAGTGGGAGTATTTGTTTTTTACTTTGGAGAGGTTCGGTTTTGGTCCTTCCTTCTGTTCCTGGATTAAACTTCTCTATGCTAGTCCTTTAGCTTCAGTGTTAACTAATTGTCGCTATTCTGACTATTTTAGACTTTACCGTGGTACGAGGCAAGGCTGTCCTTTGAGCCCGTTGCTCTTTGCCTTGGCAGTTGAGCCGTTAGCTATTGCAATCCGTGGGAGCCGGGACTTTCTAGGCATTCGTAGGGGTGGCATTGAGCATAGGGTTTCACTCTATGCTGATGATCTTTTATTATTTCTCTCCAACCCACTTACTTCATTACCCGCTATACTTAATATTTTGGATAGTTTTAGTAGGTTTTCTGGTTATAAAATTAATCTTAATAAGAGTGAACTGTTTCTGATTAATGAAAAGATTCAAGTTCAGGATTTTGAAAATTTTCCTTTCAAGGTTGTTATTGATCATTTTAATTATCTTGGGATATGTGTCACTAAACAATTTAATTACTTGTTTAAAAATAATTTTCTCCCCTTACTTGACCAGTGCAAGTTAATACTTTCCAAATGGTCCCCATTATCCTTGTCTTTAATTGGCAGAATCAATTCTGTAAAAATGATGTTACTTCCAAAGTTTTTATATTTGTTTCAATGTCTCCCCATTTTTATTCCTAAATCCTTTTTTAAGTCTTTGGACTCTCTGATTACCTCATTTATTTGGAATGGTAAACATCCGAGATTGAGGAAAGTTTTTCTTCAAAGACCCAAATCAGTAGGTGGCATGGCTATGCCTAACTTTCAATATTACTACTGGGCAGCAAATATCAGGTGCATGTTATATTGGAAACATTTTTATCTGGAACCCAAATCACCCATTTGGATCCTTATGGAGTCACATGTGGACAATCAAACTTCCCTACCGGCAATTTTAGGTTCACCACTTCCCCTTGCTTTGTCTACACTGGGTAATAATAAAGTAGTTCGTCAGTCTCTTAGAATTTGGTCTCAATTCAGGAAAAATTTCGGTCTTCAGTTTTTTTCCATTAGAAGTCCAATTGCTGCAAATCATTTATTTACCCCCATCAACTATTGATAGTGCATTTCATATATGGCACAGAAAAGGTTTAAAATCTTTTGCGGATTTATATTTTGATGGTCAATTTGCAAGTTTTTCTCAACTTTCCACCAAATTCGACATCACTTCTACACATTTTTTCCGCTTCCTCCAGGTCAGACATTATGTGCAAACCATGACAAAACAATTCCCTCAAAAACCTTCTGATAATCCTCTAGATGATTTTTTACTAGTTAAACCAACTTCTAAGGGGGTAATGTCAGTTTTATATAATTTAATTTCAAATTTACAATCTTCTTCTCTGGCCGCTATGAAATTGAACTGGGAACAAGATCTTAATTTTACTTTTACTGATGAACTGTGGGACTCTATTCTTGGCCAGGTTCACACTGTATCAATGTGTGCTCGTCACGCTCTTATTCAATTTAAGATTGTACACCGGATGCACCTGTCCAAGGTTAAGTTAGCACGTATTTACTCGGATATAGACCCAACTTGTGAAAAGTGTGGTAGCGCTCCTGGCACTTTGCTTCACATGTATTGGTCCTGCCCTGCATTGATGAATTTTTGGCATTCTGTTTTTATCACTATGTCTGAAGTCCTGCAATATCAAATTAAACCTGATCCATTATGCGCCATTTTTGGTGTGGCTCCAGAACTTGTCTTGCCAAGTTCCAAATTAAAAGTATTCAAATTTTCATTATTATTGGCCAGACGTGCTGTATTACTGAAGTGGAAAGACTCTTCGCCCCCTTCACATTTACAGTGGATAAAAGATATAATGTCCTGTTTGGATTTAGAAAAAATCAGATATACAGTCTCTGGCTCTGAAAACAAATTCTATAAATTATGGCGCCCGTTTCTTGATTTCTTTGAAAGACCCACGATTATAGTTTCTGAGTAGCTCATATCCCCTTTACCCCACCCCCACTTCACACACACAAGTTTTCTTTGTATTTTTTTTTTTTTTTTTTTTATTGTTTATTTAAAGGTTTTTGTGCTTTGAAGCATTTACATTTGTTGGCTTTAAGTTCTAGTTTTTTACTGTTTGGTTGAAACAAAAATGAAAATTTCTAATACTTTGTATTGTATTGATACTTCAATTAATAATAATAAAAAGACCTTTGAAAGAAAAGCATTGTCTGATTTTCATTAGTTAATTTTCATAGAATTTTTTATTTATTACCACTTCTGTCAGATTCAAGTTATTTCTGTGACCATTGTGGGTTTTTCTTTCATTAACAGAGGGGTACCAACAATTTTGTCCACTTGTGTAGGTGTTATTCTAATGCTTCCAAAAGTACTTCCAGTCTAAACAGTAATTAACACGTGTTAATTACTCTTTAAAATTACCATATTACCTTTTCCATTAACTATATATTCTATAAAAATCAAGACTTGTGAACTATTTGTTTCCACATTTTCAGTTTAAAAATATGTAGGCTATACAGTGATCCCTCGCTACTTCGCGCTTCACCTTTCGCGCCCTCAGTGCATCGCGGATTTTTCAAAAATATTCATCAAAAATTCAAAATTGAGAAATAATGGGCGGGCGCTAGCAGAAGGCAGGGAGACTACATTAGACCATCACGTGTCAACACGGAGAGCCGCACAACTCTCTGTTCGCTGTTCTCGTGTTGGCTCGGCTCGGAAATCTCGCAAGCTGATTGGCCGAGACGTTTCACCCACCTCCTCTCCCTGCCGAGCACCCATGAAGGGAAGGAAGACCGCATTCATTGCTTTTTATCGCTCGTGTTACTTAGTCTCGCCGCGTGGAACTTTTTGCTGTTCTCTTGTGCCATTTTGTGCGAAATAGTCTTCCCGTCGAGCCACTACGCCGCCTCCTCCAGCTCTACCGGAAGCTGCCCTGGATGATCCTGCGCCTCTAGCACCTGACGATGAGGCGTCACCTGAGGAGCAGTAAAGCTCTCATTAACCTGTGCAGTAAATCATTTTCATCTTGAGTTACGTATCTTGTTATAAGAATAAAAGAGTTCTAAAAACATATTTATGTACACTTTGTTTACATCTATGTATGTATGTACACGTACACACACACACACACACACACACACACGTATGTGTGTACGTGTATGAGAGAGAGAGAGTGAGAGAATGAACGTACGTATTATTTATGGATGACGTCATTAGGGATGACGCTACTTCGCGGTTTTTCACTTTTCGCGGTCGGTTCTGGAACCCATTATCCGCGATAAGTGAGGGATCACTGTACTGTATATTTTTAACTTTCTGTATTTTTGTTTTATATATTTTCTACAATTTAAGAATTATTTGTGTTTCCACATTTTTATATTTCTATAGTTTTTTTTTATTGTATGCATTTTAACATTTTTGCGTAAAGAATTCAAGACTACAAAGAAAAGACAGTTCCATTATCATGTCTCTGCCTTTCAGAGCAACCATACTGCTGATGAAGATGAGTGCGACACCCCTGAACTAAGGCAGCACAGAACATAAACGTGAGTACATTGTATTCCATAGTGTGTTTGTCACCTGAGCGATGCGGTGGTGCTGCAGGTTGATGACTCTGGACATGGCCATCTGCATGCTGCCAAACACGGCCACCACCTCCAACTTCTTATCGTCAAACGACGGAGCTCCGAAGTTCTGCACGCCATGAAACACGGCAACATCAACTGTACATTAATCAATTCCTCAAAAATCTTGAAAACAAAGAGGGAACAGGTGGACTCACATTGTCCTCCTTGGTGCCTCCCCAGAAGTTGATACCACCTGCGTAGCTGGGGATGTTGAGGACGGCTAAGCCCTGCAGACTGGGCAGAGACATGGGGACCCCGTCACACTGTCGAGACAGAGGGGAGGGTTAAAGAGGAGGAGAACTTCAGACAGCCATTGCCTTCTCAGAACAAACCCAGAACCCGTGCACATTTCTTACCTCCAGTTGAACCCTTTGCTCCAGGTTCTTGTATGTCTTCTGGACCAGTTCTTTGGTCCCCAGGACTCCGTACCACATCATGTTTTTGGTGCGACTACTGCAGGGGGAGACCAGAGGAGGCGACAGATCAGAGCTGATCCCATCTCATGATTCGTCAATGTTTACCGACTTAGAAATATGACATGTTACAAAATACTACAATACCCATGAGCCTCTGCTGCACATGCTAAGGTAAGGAGGCCAGATTTACCCAAGGTACAATCTGGTTAACTGAAATTATGAATTTTTGTGCGGAAATTTGTGCTTTTAAGCTTTTTGTGAAATTTTTTCATCATAAAATGCAAATGTGCAACTTTATGTTTGAGGCCAAAAGAAGTCTGACAAACAGAAATGAGACAAATACTGAATCTCTGATTATGACTGAACGCAATTAACTTTTATAGCTAACAGCACGGATATTCAGCCTGGTGGATATTTACCTGCATTTCTTGGGGTGCTCGTCTCTCTTGTTGTTGAACTCCAGGGAGATTTTGGCGTCCAGACCGATGCCAAAGTAGTTGTTCATCACGCACTTCTCCGAACATTGCCTACGCACAGAAAACATGTGAAGGGATGTCATCACGTGACTGTGCTGTGCACTTTTAACAAACACAGTGATACAGACACAAACTTACACAGAGTCCTCGCTGAAGGTGACCGTGTTCAGGCTCTCTGGCTTCTCCAGGACAATGGGGGATGTGGGACTCATGCCGCCTTGACGTGGACAGAAATGATAATGCTAGAGTGAATTCACCTCAAAAAAATCCGAGATGCAGGGAAAAGCTGTCCTTAAAGCAACACTACGGAAGATTTTCACAGTGAACGTCACCTGCAACAGCACCATGCAACATTCCTGTTTCTGGTAGCAACATGGAAAAGACTGCAACTGCGATATTTTACAGCCCGAGTCCCATCAGCCAATCATGGGGCACGACTTTAGCCACAAATTAACAAAGCACCCTGTGATTGGCTGTTGAGATTCAGGCCAGAAAAGCTATCAGTTGTAGTCCTACCAGTAAAAGGACAGTTTCATAGTGCTGTTTTAAACTCTGCACAACAAAATGCATTCATTCAATTAAAATACTGACATGTGGAGTTGAAACCAGGGATTTAGCAGCAGCTTTTGGTCACTGGAGGTGAGCAGTAACTAGTTACATTTCCTCAAGTGGTATCCGCAAGAGAATTTGAGAGATTCCCTGGACCAGAGTTGCCAGTTTCAGATATTTTCCATGATGATGGGCTCATTTTTTTCAGGTCACTTGTAAAAACGAGCACTCAAGTGTTGTGGGTTTTTTTTTAAATGATAAAAACTAGACCATCAATGATGGAGTTCCTCATTCCAGCCTGATGAAATCACTCCAGGAGTGCTCAGATCTCCTGACCATTGACCTTGAGCGCAGTCTGAATGCAGACCTACCTGAGGATCATTGTGTGCAAGTGTGGTGACCACCGGGGCCATTGCCTAAGAGGGATGGCGATTCCTGTGAAAGGTGGACAGATGGACGGATGATGGACGCAGTGCCATCGCGTTTGTGCCTTTTGGCTTTGCTGGAATGAGCTAAAAACCTCTGAGAGATCCTGAACTGATCCATAGGAGGCGTTATGTGTTTTGTTTGCCACTCAAAATCAGGCAACAATGAATGGGGCCCTTCTTTATTTGTGAATGAATCAGAATGTGCTGTGCTGTCCTGCTCTCATTGTTCCACTCCACACAATATAGGAACAAAACTGTTTAGGCTAAGATTTTTATTAGCATCATGTATGGGATCTCTGATATTTTGAATATCTGATAAGATTTTAAATGACCCAACCCGCTGTCCCTTGAATTGAAGGCGTTAAAGGTTGTGGTGTGTAGGTGCGTAGTTCACATTAGTTCCCACAAGGTGTCACTAAAAGCCATTTCCGCAGGTTCCATACAGCATCTTTTAAGTGATACTTACGAGGCTCGGCGTCCTTCAGCTCCTCGCTGTTTTCCCTTTTGATGGAGGACAAGGAAGACATCCTCTGGACCTGCGTGTGTCGGTTCTGCTCATCGACCACTGAAACAACGGTAATCGATTGATGAAGCGCTCCCAGCGTACCCAAACTTGCAAAACAAACCACAACTGATGTCGCACATGACAGCAACGGGGGAAAAAAAGGGAGGCGAGGACAGGGCCTTGTACCTTTCTCAGCCTGCTCGATGATCTGCCTCAGCGCTTTCTTCAGGCTGTTGGCTCTGAGCATGAGCTGCTCCTTCGACCGATACGTTTTGCCCTCTGTGCCTGACTCGCCACCATTTTCACTGGGGGTTGAGCCACCCTCCTTGCTGGGAACTGAACCTGCCGGCACCACCTGAAATGAAAACAGAGCATGAATTAAACCAACAGGACTAACATGCAGTCATGTGAAAAAATTAGGACACCCTGTATAAGCCTGTGTATTTTTATTTTTTTTTACATATTTGGACATATGGATATTTAATATCAATGTTAAAATACTGGGAGATTCATGTAATACAACTAAACAATCAAAAATGAATTAAAGACTTTTTTCAAATTTTCTGTAAAATGTAATTCTAAACAAGGTGAGGAATAGTCACCATAGTGAGAATAAGTTAGGACACCCCCATCTTTTTTAGGACACCCCCACATTCGTTCACACTTAAAATGGCTAAAATAAATGTTAAAAAAATGCAAATGAAAAACAAAAACAAGGTTAGACATAGATATGTGAATATTTCTTAATAAAGAACTGAATATTTAATGGGGTGTCCTAATTTTTTCACATGACTGTCTTCTCGGTTAGGGGCTATAGAAAGATGTGATCTTATATGTGACTTTGTTCTTGAAATAGCAAAACTTTATCTCATACTTCAGCTTGTAAATGGATTTTGTAAGCCTATCTGTGCAACTTTTCCTCTTGCAAATAGCAAACTTTTATGTTGCAAACGTTAAGTTTTTCTTGTAAATGGTGAGTTTTTTCTTCCCCTGTAAATGGCAAGTTTTCTATTGCACAGTACTTGTGATTTTTTTTCTTGTAAATGTCTTCTCTGTCATAAACATGCAAGTTTTTTTCCTCTTAAATGTCTGACTTTTTCTTCTTGTAATAGCCATTTTGAGGAAAGCTGCAAAAGATGATTCACAATGACGCTGCAATAATTCAATAATGAAGACAATTTGGCCAAAATGTCTCGACCATTTCATTCAGACCTGTGGGAACTGTTAACATGTGGGAAAAGTGCAGTAAATGGGACCTTTAAGCCTTTAAATGTCCGGCCTTTTTCCTCATAAATGGCAAACTTTTGCAACTTTTCTCTGCTAATATGCAACTTCTCTTGTAAATGTACTGATTTTCTTGTACATTTTTCTTAAAAATTCAAATCTACAATTTTTTCCTCATCCATTTTTTTTTGCTGTTGTAAATTTGGACCCAGTTGTTATACATCTGTTTCTACTTTATCCTCAAACATTTAATATTTTTCTCTAGGAAATTCTGTTTTTTTAACCCTCAAAACTGTGACTTTTTTTTTCCAAATTTGGCAAATTTCTCTCCTTTCTTGTTATTCATGTATTTTTTTTAATTAATTTTCATCTTATTAAACATAAACACATACCCCATACAAAATGAAAAAACACAGAATTAAACTAAATAATATTAACACATTACACAAAAACAAGCAAAAACACACAAAAGAGATAAGAAAGAAAGATCCTTTTTTTAAAAAAAAAAAGCCAGAAGAGCAAACAAGCTAGATTTGGCCTTGGAGCCACCAGTTGCAGCGCATTTCATTTTTTAGCACAGCACAGCTGTAACTCTTCCCTCTAAGAGCACTGCTGTATCAGAAAGTATCACCAAAGCAGCAGCGTTAAGCAGAAATGTGCCCTCAGTCATCTTTCTTCTACTGCATCTGCTTTTAGGAGACTTTAAAAAGCAACATCTCTCGTCTCGCTTGTATTCAACACTGTTAGGGAATCAATATAAAGCACACAGAACTTTGATTTGAAGGGAAAGCGCCTCCATTCCGTGCACCTTTTTACCGAGCATCAGTTTGAAATCACACTGACATTTTCAGGGCTTTGCTATTTCCTGTGAACTACTGACATCAATCTGTGAATAAAAGACTCCACGGGGAACGGAGACATAAAAAAAGCTAAATTGTGTTTTGTTGTTTGGCTCCCGTGAGGAAACTTAAAATGTGTGTAAAGCTGCTGGTTTCACCAGAAGGATCAGGATGACTGAGCGGTTTAGGAAAACTTGCCCAACTTTAAAACCTCAAGACAGCACTTGCTCTAAAGTTGTTAAAGTTCTACAAAATTTTGAAGAGGATTAGAATGATGGTGTAAATACAGAAGAGCCAAAAAAACCCCTACAATTCCTTCAATGACCACTTGGGGGCAACTACAAAAGTGAGTAAATTTCCATAGACAACCATGTTGAAGCACACTATTTCAGGCTTTAAATATTAATGCCAATATCACAGCACCAAAATCACTTTTCTGACCACTGTAGCTAAATTATCCATTCATAACTCTACAAAAGTATTATTATACAACTTATAATTTGTATTGTATGAAGGTTTAAGTTTAGCAGATGCTGCTAATGATCTACTCAGCTAATTTTGATTTTTTTTTTTTTTTCTGAAAGAGGATCGCTCACTGTTGTGGTTTAGTTTTTATTTTAAAGATTCATTCACTCAAACATGGTGCATTTGTGGGCTTTAACCTTCTAAAATGCTTTTTTGGGTCATATGATTATAGTAAAAATATCAAAATATTTCTTCAAACCAGTTTTGCTCCTCTGGGTTACATTTCCCTACATCATTAACAAATAATCCGGTTTCAGTTACAACCCGTCATTGTGCTATTGGCTGTGATGATCCAGTCCCTGCCCAGAGTTTGAGCCTAGCTTGGGAGCCAACAGTACTACTGAGTTAACTTACCAAGTGCAGTTTCTTATTTTTTTCTTTAAATTTCAGTCACCCTGACAGACACTGCTGTTTCCACCTGGTTCACTAATCCACAGTTGATAATATATCTTGTATCATTCTGGCTTATTACCTCCGCCAGGCCGAAAAGGCCAGGAGGAGGTAATGTTTTTGCCGGGGTTTGTCTGTGTGTTTGTCTGTTTGTCTGTCTGTTTGTCTGTTGGTTAGCAAGATAACTCAAAAAGTCTTGGACGGATTTCCATGAAACTTGCAGGCGTTGTTGGAAATGGTACAAGGAAGAACTGATTAAATTTTGGGGATGATCCGGATCACCGTCTGGATACAGGAATTTTTTAAAGCATTCTTCAACACTGTGACATACGGCTATTTTCAACATGTGCGCAGGCGCAATGGAGGGCGCTGGTCATCGTGTCTGACCAACATAAACTCCGCGTTCTTCAACGTTTTAGGCACAAAAGCATGCGGAAAACACTGGTGGGCTGGGCCCGCCACCGTGCCTGTGTTTGCGCGACGCTGCAAAAGCTGAGACGGGCAGCTGTCCGCCGCCGGATTATTTGGCAGAAATTCCTCGGCCAGCCATAGGCGCTGTGCAAAAACGAGCTGCTCGGCAGCGTGCTGTGTGCCTGTGTTTGCGCAACGCTGCAAAAGCTCAGACGGCCAGCTGTCCGCCGCTGGATTATTTGGCAGAAATTCCCCGGTCAGCCATAGTAGCTCCGCAAAAAGAAGCTCTCTGCCGGGGAAGTTTCCAAATCATCTTTGGCCGCGGAGCGCAACCCCAATAAAGATAAAGATTAGATGTACCACGAAGGTCGAGTGCAAGCAAGATGTTTGTGTCTGTGAACATTCCGTCTTTTGGCGAGTTGATACGTAACAATGTTTACAGTTTGATGAGAAGGTTGCTGCCATGTAACAATCATCTTATATCAGCAATTGTCAACTCGTCACTCACACTTCACTCCAGCATTTGGAAGTGGTGGCGTTCCATTTTATACTGACTCCAATATTGTATGTTATTGTTGTTACAAGACCGCCGACTGTCTGCTGATCTGTATATACTTTTATTTATTTATTTTCTACTCCTTTTAGTTCTGCATTTAATATGAACCCTGAGTTTGAAATAAACGTTTGAATTTTGAATAAAACCCACGGCAACCCGTCTACCTAATTGGCATCCGTCAGTGAAGCCCTCAGTGCTGCTTTCAGTCATCTAAAACGCTCACATAACCCATTGGCCTGTGGGTTGTACGCAGTTGTGTCATGACTTCATTTGTTTTTTCTTTTGAATTCTTGGATGGAACATACCTGCCTACAGGAGAGAGGTGGCCCAGCTGGCGTCCTGGTGCAGCAATAACAACCTGCAGCTGAACGCTCTGAAGACAGTGGAGATGATTGTAGACTTCAGGAAAGTCACTACTCCTCTGCCCCCCCTCACCCTCTCAGGCTCTCCCATCACCACTGCTGATTCCTTCCGCTTCCTAGGCACTACCATCACCAGGGACCTCAAATGGGAGCTGACCATCAGCTCACTCATCAAAAAAGCCCAGCAGAGGATGTTCTTCCTGCGGCAGCTGAGGAAGCTCAAGCTACCCACCAAGATGTTAGTGCAGTTCTACACAGCCATCATCGAGCCCATCCTCACCACCTCCATAACCGTGTGGTACGCAGGAGCCACTGCCAGGGACAGACTAAGGCTGCAGCGCGTCGTGCGCACTGCTGAGAAGGTGATCGGCTGCAAGCTCCCATCTCTCCAGGATCTGTACATCTCCAGGACCCGGAGGCGTGCTGGCCGGATCATAGCCGATCCCTCACACCCTGGTCACGTACTGTTTGCCCCCCTCCCCTCTGGTAGAAGACTTCGGTCCATCCAGACTAAAACCTCCCGTCACATGAACAGCTTCTTCCCCTCTGCCATTAGACTGCTGAACACTAAGTGACTCTCGTGCACCATGTACAGCAGCTCAACCAGACTCATGTCAATCATCACTGTTTTCTTCCTGCATTACCGACTGCACTATATAGTTCTCCACAGTATCTGCTGCTGGCTAATATATATTTTAACTGTTGACCAGTATCACTTAATCTTATCCTACACTTTATTACATGTATAGTTTATTTCTCTTATCTTATCATGTTTAATGTTGCAGCATTGTACCGAGACAAATTCCTAGTTTGTGTACTACATGAACAATGGCAATAAACCTGATTCTGATTCTGATTCTGATTCTGAACATGGGTGGCCAATATAAGCTGCGGATTCAGCCATCACATATTTCGGATAACTTATGTTGAACTGTATAATCAGAGGAGCTATTGTCTAATTTCACCTTGTTGGATTTTATTACCCCCTTTGTTATATTATTCACTTTCTTTTAACCTGTACTCTTAATCTATTCAAAATAAAGATTAATTAATTCATTCATTCAATTGCAACGCCCCCAGCCTGGGAGTTTGCAGATGCAGGACATGGACACAACAGCAACACTTCAGTTTATTACCTCCGCCAAGGAGGTAATGCTTTTACTACTGAACCACTAATCCTATCATTGTGAATCCAATTGCTACTCAGATGTTTTCATGGTCAAGGAATCTGACAACGTACACACAAACACTGTATGGGGGGGAACTGTGGCGCTTGGCGGAGGTCTGCGCTCTCCGAGTGCTTTTCTAGTTTTGTTATATTTTCACCATGACGACACGTCAAACTGTTAGCACTGACTTGGCTAAGAGGTTGGAGTCGTTCAATCTAATGGCATTAGAGCTCACCTTGGCAGGGTGAGGCCACCTGGCGTTAGCTTAACAGTCGATTCAGCCAGTTTTGATCGCAATTTTCTATATATTCTATTCACCCCCACTGGAATCCTTGTTCTTCTACCAACACTTCACCTTGTATGTTGTTTTATATGTTATTTTTGCTTAATTTACTATGGTTTATTATACTCTGACTGGGACCATTCACTCATTCATGAATGTTTCTCTGCTTGTTGTACTCCAGGGAGCGGACGTATCCTATCAGCCACTGAAACCACACTCCCCTTTCCAATGATGCTTTATTTCACTCATTCTTTCAATGATTTTATGTTAGTTAGCTCAGGCTTTGTTAGCTTTCTAAGCTAGGAGGTAGCCAGCTAAAATTAGCAATAGTGATGAAAGAGGAAGGCTGGAGTGAACTGGGGCTCTTGAGCATTTAAAGTGATATGCACTGAAACAGGCCATTCAGAGAAACACAGCAAAAGATGCTGCAATAATTAAACAGTTAAAGGCATTTTGACCCAAGTATGTCGCAATTATTTCAGTAAGTCCTGTGGGAGCTGTCAACATATGGACAAGGGGTTGTGAATGGCACTGAAGGCTGTTGTTTCCTATGTTTTGGGGTCTATTTCAGCTTGATACCTGTATCTGTGTACAGGGGCTCCAAAAGCTGGTTTGCTAGATGCAAGTTCTCTGTAAAAACAGATTCTTGGTAGTCACTGTTCTTCAATCAGTGCACAGGACCAGACCATCTTAACAATAGCTGCCTTGATGCTTTCCATTTTTGCACATTGCACATCATTATTTGTCTCTCTCCCATTTGATGCTGGTTGGATCACAGCTCACTAAGGTGAAAACACAAAGTTTTCTCAGGTCTTTAAGATTTGCTTTCAAACAGAAGAGTAGAGATCAATATGTGAACAGCAGCTAAATGTGAGACAAGCAGCATAGTGTCAAAAAAACTTATGAAAAGTTGTAAATCAGCCTCTTAAATCTACACAAACTGCTTGGTTTATTGCATATGAAGTATAACTGGAAACACCATTACCTGGGCTTCTGCTTCCTCACTTAAGGCCTTGACGAGGGAATCGAGTTTCTCATTCAGTAATGCACACTGGGGGAGGGAGAGGCAGACAGGGAGGATGAGAAAATGGGATTTGTATTGTTTATATTGTTGCCCAGAGTATATATCAGGAGATATATATCAATGCCGGGCAGAACATCTTAAATTCTCTCTCAGAAACATCTGACACCAGCAGGAAATCAATACGCGCTCCTGTTCAGGGCACAGAAGTCTTTTATCTGGAGATGGAATGGGTGCAGCTCCTACAGTGCATTAATACACAATTGGATTACTTTGAATAAAGATGGCACAGTTGGTTGGATGGAGCTGAAAGCACTCTGACTGGAAAGATTTTTGTTGTTTGGGAATGTCTCAGCTCAAGATGTAAGCTCACACTGAAAGAAAAGTATTTTCACAGATTATTCTGAATCAAAGTTAACCTTTAATATGATCAATAGCCTATCCCGCATTGTGATATGATCCTTGAATGTTTGCCCAAATGCAGTTTTCTTGGGTGAATTATCAGAACTAAAAACACTTCAGGACTACCAATGTTTGTTTCTGTCCCTCTGTGTCGTAGATAGTTATAGTTTATTGGTTTATTTGTCAGGGACCATGTACAGAATAAACATTAAACACAGGGTAAAGATGCTCTGTACCAGATTAGAGCATTCTCACTAACTTCCATCTGTAGTCCCTGAGGCAGGCAAGAAGATTTTAAAATAAAAACAGCACATATAGAAAACAATTCAGGTCAGGTTTCAAAAACTGTTCACCCTGAAACAAGCAGGGAGTAAGTTTAAAAGGTAAAATGAAAAGAGAAACAGCACACATAAGAACAGTTTAAGAGTACAATTTCAAATCCCATTTAAGGGAGACAGCCAATGCTGGCAGGCTTGATTACTTAAAATCCTTTTTTTAAGTCTCCGTGGAAAAGTCACTGTAATTTGTTCTGGTCTTCAATGCAGTGGGGAGGTTGTTCCATTCCATTATAGCTTTGTATGAGAAGGCTGACTGTCCAAAAGCAGTTTTATGTAAGGGGGTGCAACAATGCCACCTAGAGGAAGTCCTTGTTACTCTGGTATTTTGTTCAGAAGTTAGGTACACAAAAGTCTTAAGAGGTGGGGGTGCAGAACCGTGGATAATTTTAAAAACCAACCATATATTTGCATACATGATCATATTTTCAAAGCTTAACATCTTGTGTTTGACAAGTATACCACAATGGTGATACTGTTGTGTCTTCTTGTCTAGAATTTTGATGGATTGTTTATACAGGGATTCCAAGGGTTTCAGAGTCGTACTATTGGCTTGCGATCAGCATGAGACGCAACAGGAGAAATCTGTCAGAATCATGGCATTCAGAAAGGTTTTTCATCCTTTTAGAGTAAGTGAGTTTCTGATGCATCGAAAGTTTGCAAGGTTATATTTCTGAGTGCGGCTCATCCATTTTATGTGCTTTTTAAAGCTGAGCGTTGGATCTAATGTGACGCCCAAATACTTAGACTCTGTTACATTTTCTATATTTGCGCCATTTACAGTTATACTTTGATAGTGCGTATGATTTTGTTTGTTGGTAAAATACATGGTAACTGTTATCCCTGTGTTCAGAGTGAGGCATGATTGATTAAGCCATTTTGACACTTTCTCCATTGCTGTCATTAACCTCTTGCACTCCGGTGTACCTCAGACGGGCACGTCTCTGCGTCCAAGAGCGCACTGAAAAAAAAAGCTGCATTTCCGTTCTTCCACTACAGACACAGCCGCGAACAGATTAGATATGACTGACCTCTCATTCGACTAATAAGAGCCTTGAATTGGGTTTCTGAAACCTTGAAGAACCAATGACTGAAAACCTAGCAAGAAGGACCCGCCTACCAACACTGCAAATGCAGCGAGCCAATTGAAGCACAGAAGTTCGAAAGCTGTTTTGTGTAAGGCTGGGTGAAGAGAGACTGCTGCAGCAGCTGAAAAAAGGACCCGCAGGAAGAACCGCCACAGACCCAGCAGCACGGAGACCACCCACAAGTGTGACCTGTGTGACAGGGACTGCCATTCGCGCATCGGCCTGTTCAGCCACAGGCGGTGCTTTTTTTTTTTTTTTTTTTTTAATTCCAGCAGAATAGACGTTTAGGATTCTCTTCCATGGTCATCATAGACCGATGGAGGCCGACGACGAAGGCTGGGTGACACACATGCGTTCGCCAGTCTTTTTTAATTACTACTGTTATTTGTTTTGAAAAATCGTTCGCCAAAACCGCAATCATGGAAGCGCAAAACCGCAATAATGGAACTATGTTTTGACTGGGTCGCGAGACCAGAACCACGAGTCCGTAAGAAGCGGACCAGCATCGCGTTCGTCTGACAATGAGGAAGAGAAGTTCGCCAGCTACGCTGCTGCTGTGAAGAGGTAAGTGTTATAAGCTAAATTATTCTTTATCCCTGAAAATTGTAATCAAAAATGACTTTTGACCGATCGGTAAATTACAACTGTGCGGCGCACGAAGTCCGTGCACCGCGTCCGGACCGTGAACGCCCCCCCCCCCCCCGCTACTCTTCTGTAGCGAGGGGGGGGGGGTGCGGTGACCACAGTGACTGTGCGCCGCGGTCACCACATGACTATTCCGTCATGTAGCGATGGCCGATGTCCGTCCTCTGTAGCGGGGGGGTGGGGGGGTGGGAGTTGTTATCTTCTACATTACAAATATTTTAGAATAATTTTTAGTGCACTGTAGGTTATTTTTTCTTGTAAAAAAAAAAAAAGCCACACATTTTTTACGTGGCATGCTTCTTTGTGTGTGGGGGCTTGTTTGTTCATTCATTCATTCATGAATGAATAAACAACCCCCCCCCCCACAGACACACAGCCCCGAGTGTCACCTTTCATTAGAGCCCAAGATGAAGCTTCTGTATTGAATCATTCAAAAGTTACAGACGTTTTTCCAAACTGTGCCATTTGGCACAATTTGGCACAGTTCAAAAACCTGAGAACAAAGCTGTGTAATATATTCATTTTTTGTGGTATTGTTACAAAATTTTGACCTCAGCTGGATAACACTTGGTTCTACATTTCTGTTGCATTTTCCAGCCCGGATCTGAAGCTGTGTGTTATTTGCAAGCATTTGTATCCAAAAAAACACCCAGGCGAAATTTATTTTCTTCAAGTTCAGTATGTTTAGATGACTGTTACTCAGTGGCAGGAGCACTTAGAGAGATTATGACTGTTTTGCCAAAAAATTCAAAGTGTTTTCTTTTAAATGAGACCAACCCCATGAAGATGCTGCAAAGGGTTGAAGAACAGCTTTTGATTTACTTTGGGCATGTTATTTTTTGGCGTTTTTAGGGAAATTGACTGGAGTGCAAGGGGTTAACTTGTCAGCCACTTGTTTGGCATCCTTCTCATGTGTGTAGATGACTGTGTCATCTGCATACATCTGAATTTTTATGCCATCTTCTGCTAAGGATATTCATGGACAGTTTATATCCTGATAGTTTAGACAGAAGGATTGAGTGATTGACCATATCAAAGGCTTTACGTAAGTGTAAAAAGATGGTTCCTACGCCCCCCCGGTCCAGATTTTCTTTAATCGTTTCAATAAAGTAACAACATGCAGTCTTCGTTGAGTGGTTTGGCCTGAAACCAAACTGCATGGGATGCAGCAGCTGGGCAGATTCGAGATGTTCTACCAGCTGGTCTACTACCGCCTTTTCAATGGCTTATGACAAAACAGGAAGTATACTTATTGGCCTACAATTACTAATTTCCTGTTTGTCTCTGGCTTTGTGTATGGGGATTACAATGGCAGGTTTCAGTGAATCAGGAAAGATATTTCCATGTATTGATTGATTTATTAGTTCTGCAATTGGAATTATTAAAGCATCTTTATGTTTTTTCAAGAATACAGCGTCTAGTCCATGAATATCCTCAGCTCTGGAACTTGATAGAGATTATAAAATTGTGTTAAGCTTTACCTCATTTGTGGCTTTAAGGTTTAGATCAATTTCATGATTTATTTTAATTTGGTACGGGTATGTTTGGGTAAAATTCAGACCCAGTTTTTGTACCGATTTGAAAAATACTCATTAAAATTGCTGGCTATAACTAAGCTATCTGAGTGAAGTTTTCCATTCAAACTGAGTTGTATGACTTCACTTTTTTGCATTTTTTTTTCCTGTGAGTTTATCAGTACATTTCCAGAGTTTTGTGTTGTTCCCATTTGCATTTTTGATTATGTCTAAGAAGAATATTTGCTTTTGCTTTACGGAGCTCCATGTTGAATTCATTTCTGAGACTTTTAAAAATCAGTCTATCTGTACTTAAATCAGTTTTTAGCCATTTTATAAGAGCTGAATCCCTTTTTTCATGAGATTCCATAATTTTTCATTTAGCCAAGTTAGATCCTGTTTTCTCTTCTGCTTAGATAGTGTTATTTTATATTTTGAGATAATTTCTTTGATTGTTGATATATTTGATATATGTCTGTTTACAATTTGTATCACTATTTATTTCATTCCTCCTTACGTGCTGCAACTCATTTTCAAATGATTCTGTTTTTCTTTGGTATGTACGAGATATATTTTCCACCATCAGTAGGCTTTTTGTATCGTGATTTTGACAATTTGTGTACTACTAAAGTGAGATTATGGTCAGACATGCCAGTAATTAGGTTGTATTTTTTTGTTATACAAACAGGTTTGTTGGTAAAAATCAAATCAAGGAGCGTTTGAGATGAATGCGTTATTTATTCTAGTTGGGTTACTGATCATCTGATCCATATGAAACTTATTGGTGGTGTCCTTTAATTTCTGTCTGTGCGTTTTACAAAGCTATTACAAAGATTTTTAGTTTTTTACAGTTTACAAAGTTTTACAAAGGTACTGAACTGTTGCCATTTTCCCTACTGACACAAAATATAAACCCCAAGATACTGATACTCAAAGCTCCTAATTTATGCTAATAATAACTTATTAGTGTGGTCCCCTATTTTTATAATGAATAAATAAATCACCTCTCCCAGCAAAAACATTAAAAAAAATAAATTTGGGCCATTGTCTAAATGAAAAAATATTAAACCATTACATATAATAAAAATTTAACCAGAAACAGTTACAAGTTTACAAGACAATAAAATGCAAATTTTACAGTGAAAAAAGTAGGAAAACTACAAAAAAGATTAGATTTACAGTAAAAATTGGTAAATTTATGGTTAAAGTCACAAACTTATAAACAAAAAAGACTGTCAATTTATGTGAAATTGAAAAGTTGCAAATTCACAAGAAAAAAGCTGCAGATTTCCTCCCCAAAAAGTTGCAAATTGACACAAAAAGTTGCAAACGTCCGTGAAAAATGGTTGTAAATTTCTGTGAAAACGGTTGCAAATTTTTGTGACAAAAGTTACAAGCAAAAAGTTGCTACTTCACAAGAAAAAAAAGTTGCAAATTCACAAGAATGAAAACTGCAAATTTCCGTGAAAAAATGTTGCAAATTTCCATGAAAAAAGTTGCAGAGTTCCGAGAAAAACACTGAAAATTTACAGCAGTTGCAAATTTATGCAAACAAGTTCCAAATTTACATGAAAAAAAGTTGCAAATTTATGAGGGAAAAAAATGTTGCAAATTTGCATGAAAAAAACGTTACAATGTATGAGGAAGAAAGTTGCAAATATGAAAAAACAATTGCAAACTTACAAGAAAAAGTAGCAAATTTAAAAGAAAAAAGTTGAAGGTAATTTTAATTCTCCCACCAAAAAATGTTGAGGGTGAATTTGTAGTTTGCGTGTTCTGCTTTATAGCTAGAAAATGGCTGTGAAAGGGGGGGGGGGGAAGATCATTTCCACATGATTCTTTTTTTAATGGAGTGACTCATGACGCATCTTCACTTTTACTTCTTCGCAGTGATGTTCACCCTTCCACCTTCAATATCTCTCCTTTTTTAAGAAAGAGTCAAATAAGTCAGCAGACCATAAACACGCAGCGCTAAACGCCCGGAGCGCTGCGGGAGGGAGTGGTAACGCACACCTACACTCGCCCGCTAGTTACACAAGCTCTTACATAACGCCTCATCACAGCGCCGTTTACCTTCTTTGCCATGGCGTCTGCCTCCTCCTTGTTCTCCGTGGCTCTCTCATACGCCTTCCCCACCTCCGCCACAAAATCGTTCACTGTCCCACACAGGAACCTGCCAGGCACAATAGAGAGAGAGGGGGGGGGGGGGTTGGAGGAGGTGAAGGTTAACATGATCGACACCGGGAGTGAGGCAGATTATGCGGTGAACACGTTTCACATTTGGTGATTCACTCTGCAGCTGCTTTGGTGGAGAGCTCGTTTCATCGCCGCCTACCTGCCTGTCAGCTGCGGCGCCTCCACACACTCACTATTTACTCACAGATGTTACATCGCCGCTGCGTGACTCAGTGGGGAAGCTTCTCCAAACTCACACTTTAACAAATATTAGACGCTCTATAATGATTCATGCTCGTCTGCTGCAGGTGGTGGGGGGGGGGGGGGGGTACAGGCTCCTTTATTTCCGACAAACGCCCGCTGCGTTGTGCGGCTCAGTGGGTGCACTAGAACGCTCTTCGGCATTCAGATGTGTTTGTGGTTTTTTTTTTTAATTTTTGAGATGTGTTTTTGGTTTTGAAAGGGGAAGGATAAAAGTGGTGCTGCATTTTACGGGGATGAGCCATTTATTTTTACACTGTGGAGCTGAAATGACACTAAATTAAGATTTTATTGCTCATTTTTAAGTCGTTTCACCTTTCACGCCCCTCCACTCCCTCTCAGACCATCGGCTCCTCTGACTGGCTGCTTTTAGCTTTTCCCAAAATTAGGCTGAAGTTTCGAGAGTAACCCAACACTCCATAAAAGGAAACTTTTAAATCACAGCGCCACTGTTTCTCTTGTAGATTTCCTATTTTGTTTCTTGAAAGTTTTTGGTCATATTCACAGGAAGCCACTGGTTATGGGACTGGATCCACAGGTTGCAGACGCTTGTTCTAGGGGCTGGGGGAGGAAAAAAAGCTTCAGATCTCAGAGGGGTTATCTGGGTAGATATCTAGCTCCAGCTTCTAAATTTCACCTTAAAATAGAAATGGTAAAAAGTGCAGCTGACAAACGGAGCTACCGAGTATGAAAAGTAGTCACTAAATGATCTTTTCCATTTGAGCTCTTTTGCTTTTCTCATGCAGCTCACTTGCTCGTCCTTCCTGTCAGCCGCGGCCCCGTTATGTCAGCAGCGGGTCAGTGTTAATGGTTAAAGAGCACCATTAGTCTGACAGCAGCCTTACATTACTTACTACTCCTTTAATGCGTTGGCTGGCAGGATGACAACACATTTATTACAGCTTAGAGAGTATAAACAGGCCATGGCTCTGTATGTGAGGAGAAATCCCCAAAACTCACAGGATCTACAGCAACACCAAAAATTGTGTGTTTTTTTTAAAGCCCCATAGCTAACGAGAACATGGTAACATTTCACTTTTTAATTTTTCTGTCCAGACCTGTTTACAATGAAAGCACCAAGGTGCTGTGCCTCGATGCCTGTGGCATGGCAGCATGGGCGGCTGTAAAAAAAGTGGCACTCCGACCTCTACTGGCCCGGGATAGTTATAACAATCCTTTTTTTTTTTTTTTTTTGCTGCGGTATTGACAGCAATAATACAGTGCTATTTTGAAATTCTGGCAAAATAGAAGTCGAGAAAATATGGTCATACAATGATACAAGCCTTTAGTTGCATTAATTTTGACTTGGCAAGCTGAAAAGCTGGTAACAGACAGACGGACAGATACAACCACACACACACACACACACACACACACACACACACATCAACTGATTACCGTACGCCTCTCGGTTTCACCGAGCCATAACAACAATCAGCTAGGGCTGCAACTAAAGACTGTTTTAGATTCATCAACCAATTTGGACAATCATGCTTTTTTTTTTTTTTTTGCCTCAGATGTGATTTTTTGCAACTTTTTTTCTTGTAAATTTGCAACTTTCTTCTCAAAACAAAAAGGCTTTATAAGATTTTTTTTCTTTTACATAAGTTTACTTTTTTCATGCTTGTTTGCATTTGCTATTTTTTTTTTTTTTGTCTTGTAAATTTGCGACTGTTATCTTGAGTCATTTGTGGGGCTGGCTTTTGGCAGAAATTTGCGATTTTTTTCAGTCCCCTGTTAATTTTATGCCTTCTTTTTCTGTTACTTTGTGATGTTTTTCTTTAAAAAAAAAAAAGTGATTTGTTGTTCTCTGAAACTGGTCATTTTTTTTCCTCATAAATTTGTAAGTTTTTTCTCAAATTTGTGATCTTGGTGTTGGCTGCTGGAATTTGTGTTTTGTTTCATCTTTTTCACTGTTAAATTTGTATTTTTTTCTTGCAACTTTTTTTTTTTTGTAGATTTACTACTTTTGTCTTGAAGAAAAGTTTTCATAAGAAATTTGTGGGTTTTTTTTCTTGAGTTTGGAACTTTTTCTTGTAAATGTGATTTTTATTTTGGAAATTTTCTACTTATTCCTGTCTCATAATTTTCCACCGTTTTTCCTCAGAAACGGTTGGCTTCTTTTTATTCTCACGATAATGTTCCATCCATCCATCCATCTTCTACCGCTTTTCCAGAGGTCCGGGTCGCAAAGGCACGATAATGTTGTCTAGCAGATGTGGGCCACATTGAGCTATGATTCCCTTCCTCCATGAACGTTATCAAGACTGTTTAACTCTGTGCCAAGATTCATCCCCCCACAGCAGCCAGAGATCTACATTTTAATGAACAGAACTGGGTTTTCCTAGGACTGGTAGCCATGCTTCATGGCCCCCTCCCCTTAGCAACACAATCTTCACACCTCTGTGTTAAAACTGACTGAACAATCCCACTGCTGGGAAGAAAGGGGCCACTCTCACACACACACCGGGGGCTGTCACTGCATCCGCCTAAAGAGAAGCTCCTGGAGCCTCCAGAGACCAATTCAATTCAACTTTATATAGCGCCATTTCACAACAACAGTCGTCTCATAGCACTTTCAACTGTAGGGGAAACCCACACAATCGCAGAAAGACCCCAGCAATCAGGCGATCCCCTGTGAGCAAGCGCTTGGCGACGGTGGAGAGGAAAAACTCCCTTTTAACAGGAAGAAACCTCCAGCAGAACCAGGCTCAGGGAGGGGCAGTCATCTGCTGTGACTGGCTGGGGGGTGAGGGGATAGAGAAGAAGAAGAAAAGAACAGACATGTAGAGAGCAAACAGCACGATGGGGACTCAATCTATGGGAGAGAAACAGATGTTAATGACCAGCAAAAATATTTCATTGAGAGAAGAAAGGAATGAAGCCCAATGCATTATTGGAGGTCCCCCGGCTGTCTAAACCTATTAGCAGCATAACTAAGGGAGGGTTCAGGGGCACCTGATCCCACCTTAATTATAGGCTATATCAAAAAGGAAGGTTTTAACCCTATTCTTAAAAACAGAGATTGAGTCTGACTCCCGAATCCAGATTGGCAGCTGGGTCCACAGGAGAGGAGCTTGATAACTGAAGGCTCTGCCTCCCATTGTACTTTTGGAGATTCTAGGTATTACAATTAATCCTGCATTTTGGGAGCGTAGTGCTCTGTTAGGATGATAGGGTAGTATCCGATCTTTTAAATAAAAAGGGGCCTGACTGTTTAGAGCTTTGTGAGAAGAAGGATTTTAAACTTAATTCTAAACTCTATGGGAAGCCAATGAAGGGAGGCCAGACGAGCACTCAGATAAACGACGACTTCATAAACATCTCAGCTGCATTAATCTGTTTACTCCCACAGACAATGACTCCCTTCTTCCACAAATGCAGGAAATCAAACATTGCTGTGACCTATACTGTGTTGTGTTATTGTTTGTCAAAGTATCTGTGCATGCTTTTTCCAATTATGAATTCTTATAGATAGATTAGACAAAATCTATTTTTCCCACAGTCAGAGAAACAGTCACATCCGAGCTTTATTCCACTTATGCAATGCCTGTAAATATGTAAATATTGCTCTTTCCTCATCTATGCAAAATCACCATTGTTACTGTGACACTTGGTTATTTCTTCATTTTACAAAACTTCACAGACGCCTGCTATCACTGTGGTTCTTTCAGTAAATTGATAAACTGAGTGGTGTGGTTTATGTGTCCAAGGTTTCAGAATCACTCGGTGTCAAGAACTGATGCACAGATTAAGAGAATAATCAAATGTAATTAAACCCTTACTCAAAAAGCCAACGCTAGATCCAGGAGCTTTAGCTAACTATAGACCAATCTCTAATCTCCCTTTCATTTCAAAAATCTTAGAAAGAGTTGTTGCTACGCAATTATTTGACCACCTGCACGGAAATGGTTTACTTGAAGAGTTTCAATCTGGGTTTAGAATCCATCATAGTACTGAAACAGCCTTAGCGAAGGTCACTAATGACCTCCTCATTGCATCTGATAATGGACTAGTTTCTGTACTTGTCCTTTTAGATCTTTGTGCAGCTTTTGATACTATTGATCATAATATTCTACTTGATAGATTAGAACACTATGTTGGACTTAATGGAACTTCATTGCAGTGGTTTAGATCTTATTTATCTGATAGGTTCCAGTTTGTTCATGTAAATGATGAGTTTTCTTTCAGCTCAAAGCTTAGTCATGGAGTTCCACAGGGATCTGTGCTAGGCCCTACTCTTTTTAGTTTATATATGCTTCCGTTAGGCAACATTATTAGAAAGCACTGTATACATTTTCATTGTTATGCAGATGACACACAATTATACCTGCCAATGAAGCCAGATGATACTAATCAATTAGCCAAGTTAGAAGCCTGTCTTAAGGAAATCAAAGCTTGGATGACTTGTAATTTCCTGCTATTAAATTCAGATAAGACTGAAGTCATTCTTGTTGGTCCAAAAAACCTTAGAAATTCCTTTCCAAATCAAACTTTCAGTTTGGACGCAGTTACTCTTTCTCTTAATAGCTCTGTGAGGAACCTTGGAGTTATTTTTGATCAGGATTTGTCCTTCAATTCACATATTAAATTTGTTTCTAAGACTGCCTTCTATCATTTGCGTAATATTGCCAAGATTAGGAGCATCTTGTCTCAGAGTGATGCTGAGAAGCTGATCCACGCTTTTGTTAGCTCGAGATTAGATTATTGTAATTCTTTATTATCAGGCTGTCCTAAAACATCTTTAAAAAGTCTTCAGCTGATCCAAAATGCTGCAGCAAGAGTTTTAACAGGTACTAGAAAGAGAGATCATATCTCTCCGGTTCTGGCCTCCCTTCATTGGCTTCCCATAGAGTTTAGAATTAAGTTTAAAATCCTTCTTCTCACTTACAAAGCTCTAAACAATCAGGCTCCTTTTTATTTAAAAGATCTGATACTACCGTATTATCCTAACAGAGCACTACGCTCTCAAAATGCAGGATTACTTGTAATACCTAGAATCTCCAAAAGTACAATGGGAGGCAGAGCCTTCAGTTATCAAGCTCCTCTCCTGTGGAATCAGCTGCCAATCTGGATTCGGGAGTCAGACTCGATCTCTGTTTTTAAGAATAGGGCTAAAACCTACCTTTTTGATCTAGCCTACAATTAGGGAGGGATCATGTGTTTCTGAACCCTCCCTTAGTTATGCTGCTAATAGGTTTAGTCAGCCGGGGGACCTCCAGTAATGCACTGGGCCTCACTCCTTTCCTCACTCTCTATGAAATATTTTTTTTTTGCTGGTCATTAACATTTGTTTGTTCTCTCCCATAGATTGAGTCCCCATCGTGCTGTTTGCTCTCTACATGTCTGTTCTTTTCTTCTTCTCTATCCCCTCACCCCCCAGCCAGTCGCAGCAGATGACTGCCCCTCCCTGAGCCTGGTTCTGCTGGAGGTTTCTTCCTGTTAAAAGGGAGTTTTTCCTCTCCACCGTCGCCAAGTGCTTGCTCACAGGGGATCGCCTGATTGCTGGGGTCTTTCTGCAACTGTGGGGGTCCCCCCTACAGTTGAAAGTGCTATGAGATGACTGTTGTTGTGAAATGGCGCTATATAAATAAAGTTGAATTGAATTGAATTGAATTGAAATGATTGTTTAACTTTGCTTCTTAATGACCAAATTCTTAAGTGCAGCTATTACAGAGTTCTTCTATTTCTCTATAAACAAGAAGTGGTGCCCCAGTGTTAAAATGGGGTAATTCAATAATTATTAATAACTATTAATTATAATTATTAATTATTGATAATTATAGCATAATGCTTTTTCATGTAAATGTATTGGGTTTTTTCTCAAACTTTCACAACTTTTAAAAGCAGTTCTCCCTCATAAATTTACAACTATTTTCTCTTACATTTGCAACTTTTTTCACTAAAATTTGTGCGGTCCGCCTGGTAAGTTGTAAAATGGGTGGAAAAGTTTGCATTGGCATTTAGTCAGTTATCAAATTACTTGTCAATTTTCTGTTGATTGACAAGTAGATTAATCACTGCCGCACTATAATCAGTATCATTTAAAAAGATGGCTGAGTGATGGAGAAAAGTGCTCCCTAATGGCTGCTACGCTTCCCCCACAGGAAGACCATTAATGCACCGAGAATGACCTCTAAACACCGATTCGTCTGGTTCACTCATGGAGGGGCGGACATACAGTAGCCGCCTAATGCTAAGAGCACACATCATCTCAGGTGGATGTGCACGCTTAGCATTAGACCCAACTGCTTCCCATCATTTACTTGTTTTCTCCTTCTCCTTTTTTCTTCCGCTGATCGAAAATGCATTCATGGCACGTACTTGGCGGAGGAAATGACGTCGCTGTGTTTGTCCGAGTCCAGGATCTTGGCGAGGTGGGAGGCCACGGAGTCTGCATACTGAGTGATGTGGACCTGAGACACAAAAACACAGAGGCTACTGAAGAGAGGAGAAAGAGGAGGAAGTTTGTTCCTTTCACGTCTGAGGCTAAAGAAAAGTCACACGGTAACCACGTAGGGTGGATTTGATATTGTCTGGTGCTTTTAAAATGATTTTAATCACAACAGTCAAATCAAAGTCAAGCTCACTGTTTTAAGATCATCAACAATAACAATACAAAAAATAAAAATATCTATTGAGACATTCATTGCAAAGGTTTTAAATCGTGTGCAGGTAGTTCCACTTGTGAGGAGCACAGTAAATAAAGATGCGCTTTAAAACTAATTTCAGAATTACATGGATGTTTTTGAGTACTAATAGTTTTGAAGAAATTGTACCAAAAAAATCTGGCCAATTTATGAGGTTGGGTTAATTTGCAAGGCTAATTCTGATATACACTATATTGCCAAAAGTATTGGGACACCCCACCAAATGAATGGACACGGTCCATAAAGACAAGGATGAGTGAGTTTGGTGTGGAGGAACTTGACTGGCCTGCACAGAGCCCCGACCTCAACCCGACTTAACAACTCTGGGATGAATTAGGGCGGAGACTGTGAGCCAGGCCTTCTCATCAAACATCAGTGCCTGACCTCACAAATGTGCTTCTGGAAGAATGGTCAAAAGCCCCCATAAACACCCTCCTAAACCTTGTGGAAAGCCTCCCTTTGCAGCTATGATGGCTTCAACTCTTCAGGGAGGGCATTCCACAAAATTTAGGAGGCACTTACGGATGATTGTGCTTTTGGGCCCCCTAGTGGATCAGTCTGGTAATAAGAAGAGAAGAAGAAAACAGGATCCCCATTTCCCAGCAGCCCTTGTGGGTGATGAACATGTTAAATGTTGGAAAATAAGCATCATCTCCTTAGTTAGACAAAGTGTACTCTGTGTTACTGTTGTATACACGTCCAAAGTATGGATGCTGTGATATTTGAGTTTGAACTTTTATGCACCATTGTAGCTTTGCTGCACCATGAGTATAAGGGCTATGGCAGCGATACAAGGCCCACCAGTCCCAGTGTCTCACTTCAGGGCCTCTTCAGTGACTTGAGGCACACAGCATTTACTTACACTGCCCTATGGATCAAACTGCTATATTCTCAGTGGTCACCCAACAATCTCCGTCTGTGTAAAGGGGCCCTCAGTTAAAAATGACTGTGGCGAATGCTCACATGGCCAAGGCTTTTTTTTAAGTCCTGCAGCCAATCTAAAGAAAGCTGATTTAAAGTGAGGGCTGACGGGAGCTCAAACACCTCGTTACAGACACAGCAAGATCCAAACTACAAGTGACAAGTGTGCAAAGGATCAGTATCGATTTGAGCTGCAGTGGCAGTGCTTTTGTTCACTTCGTATGACTACATGCCAAGAAAGCCCAAATCCAATTATTGGCTTTAAAAATTAAAATCTAACTCAATCCTAGGAATAAATTAAAGCCAATTAAATATAACGGATCCACAGCTAAAGATGAGAACTACTCTTTCAGAAGGTTGGACATGTCTATATACTGTACGTGCCCAGCAGTGAAAATGGGCCTTTAGCATGTTTAAATCCTATATCCATTTCAGAAGCCGTGCTCAGCTTGAATTCAAACACAGAGCTGCCCTTCTATCACCCTCCTTACACACACACACACCCCGCCGTTCAGGTCTGTTTGCTTTGGTTTCCAGCTGCCAGGCTCAATTGATTCTCAGTGTATGTTTTGCAGAACAATTTCTCAAGAGTTTCTGAGCTTTGCCAGTCTCGTCAAGAAGGGCTGACAGCCTCACTGACATATCTGCAGGTTGTTTACCTGCAGAGGAGAATCAAGGATGTCATCCTCCTTCACGATCGGTGAGGGTTTGTTGGTGGACGGGACCTCATATGTCATCACGCTCCATCTGAAATTAAAAAAGAAAACGAAAAATCTATTAGCAGATAATTAGCTCAAGATAAACGGAACAAAAACTCGGGGATATAGTTCAAGGAAAAAGAACGTTTTAAATCTGCATCTAACTAAGAAACTCATTCTACCAAATACAATTATTGGTTCAAAGAATCAAGCATTTAATTTCCACTGAAATACATCACCATCCTGTAAAACCTCAGTTGTTTGTAACTTACCAGTATTCACTCACCACTGTATGGTTTAGGTGCCTCAGATTTTGTTTGCTTAAATAATAACTGCAACCAATCACAGCTGCAACAGATGCTGCGCAAAGCAAAAATGATTTATTCTGAGTTCAAATCTAGAGGAATTACAATTATGTGGACGTTACACAATATTTCTAAAGAACTGAGACAGTTTTACCATTTTATTAGCTGCTTGTGACCCTAAAATAAGGTAGTGCTGCAGAATGAATGGGGCTCATTTCCACAGCAACTGCAATTCCTCAAATGGCCACTTGAGGGAAGCTCCAAAAGGTGAGTCAATCCCCACTGACTGCCATGTTAAAATGCACAACTTTAAAAGGTTATCAGTTGTGCAAAATGATGTCTCTCTGGGTTTTAACAGACATGACTCACAATGTGCACCGCTAAAATAATAAAATGATCACAAAAAAATACACGCTGCCACATATGACACACACATACAGTATCTATCTGTCCTCTTTCAGGTGCAGAAATCAGGCTTGTGGTGAGATCTTCTCAGAAGCAGCAATTGCTTCTTCAGTTTTCTCTCTCTTTGTCTCCCTCCAACCACTTCATATCCCTTCAACTCCACCCCCCACTCCCCCATCAGGTCCAGCATAAGTCAGGCAATTTAAATAAAGTATTAAAGTTATTATACAGCAAGATGAGCCTATAAATACTATTCATACACAGTTTATAGTAAATACTGTGTCCTGTGTTGAATTTTTTTACCTTGACTCTGTATAAATCTGAGACCTTGACACTGGTACCAAGTGTAGTGCTCATGTAGCCAGTGTCCAGCATATTTCATGTGAGAACGGGGACCAACATTGCTCTCCAGCCCAGGGGCCTCAACCCTCCTTAATCCGGCCCTGTCTGAGACCCACATTTACAGTACCAGTACATCTCTTCTTAATACCTCACTGACAGTCAGCATAGAAGCATCCACCGAATCGTGCAATGGCTTTTTGCATTTTTTTATTGATAAGGTCACCACTATTATGGCTCTCATCCCAACTCTTGCCCCTGACCCCTCTGTCTCCGTTCCTTGCTCTGCTGTCTTCAATCAGTTTGAGCCTGCGACCCTGTTGCAATTAGAGAATGTGGTTGGTCATGTTAAGCCCTCAGGTTCCCCTTGTGATGCTCTCCCTCCTCAATTTTTTTAAAGAGGTTTTATCTGGCATAGGTCAGTTGGTTTTAACAATTTTAAACAACAGTTTGTCTTCTGGTGTGGTTCCTGCAAATTATAAGCATGCAGTAGTGAAACCTTTGCTAAAGAAACCTGCTCTTAATCAAACTGTGTTGGTTAATTTTAGGCCTATTTCAAAGCTGCCTTTTCTCTCAAAAATATTGGAGAAAATAGTTTATTCTCAGTTGAAGGCCTTTCTGGATGAGAATGATGTCCTGGAGGTGTTTCAGTCTGGATTTAAAATGCTACATTACACAGAGTCGGCTTTGTTAAGGATCTTTAATGACATCCTCCTGGCGTTGGAGTCTGGTGATTTTGTGATTCTTGTCCTGCTTGATCTAACTGCCACCTTTGATACAGTGGACCATGATATTTTAATATCCCATCTACAGCATCTAGTGGGGATTTCTGGTACTGTATTGGAAAGGTTCAGGTCCTATTTGGCAGATTGAACCATGTCTGTAAGTCTAGCTGGTTTTGAATCTTCCTCAGCTTCCCTGTCATGTGGAGTCCCACAGGGCTCAATTTTAGGGTCCTTGCTTTTCTCCCTGTACTTACTTCCATTGGGTTCAACCCTTAAAAAGCATGGTATCGCCTTCCACTGTTACGCTGATGACAGTCAGATTTATGTACCATTAAAGCAGAAGGAGGCCTTCTCAATTAAACCACTTCTTGCATGTCTTGATGACATTAAAGCTTGAATGGCTTTAAATTTTTTACATTTTAATGAAAAGAAGACTGAAGTGATGGTTTTTGGACCCAGTGGCTCTAGTGAGTCCTCCCCTGTTGACTTGGGCCCCTTGGCACAGTTTGTTAAGGCAACTGTTACTAATCTGGGTTTTAAGATGGACAGTGATTTTAGATTAACCTCTTGCACTCTGTTGTACCGCGGGCGGGCAAGTCTCTGCGTCCCAGAGCGCACGAGGGCGCTCTCGTGCGCCCTCGTGCGCGCGCACCGGCATGTTCAGCCACAGGCGGTGCTTATTTTGTTTTTGTTCCAGCAGAGTAGATGTTATGATTTTCTTCCATGGTCATAGACCGACGGAGGCAGACGATGAAGGCTGAGTGACACACACGCGTTCGCCAGTCTTTTTTTAATTACTACTGTTATTTGTTTTGAAAAATCGTTCGCCAAAAACCGCAATCATGGAAGCACAAAACCGCAATAATGGAATTATGTTTTGATCAGGTCGCGAGACCAGAACCATGAGCGGACCAGCGTCGCGTTCGTCTGACAATGAGGAAGAGAAGTTCGCCAGGACACTGCTGTGAAGAGGTAAGGTGTTATAAGCTAAATTATTCTTTATCCCTGAAAATTGTAATCCAAAATGACTTTTGACCGATCGGTAAATTACAACTGTGCGGCGCACGAAGTCTGAAGTGCGTGCGCCGAGATGCACGGGTCGTTTGCCGCGTCCAGACCGTGAACGCCGCCCCCCCCCCCGCTATTCTTCTGTAGCGAGGGGGGGGGGAAGCCGCGGTGACTGCGCCGCGGTCGCCACATCGCCACGAGTCTATTCCGTCATGTAGCAATGGCCAATGTCCGTCCTCTGTAGCGATTGGGGGGGGGGGAACCCCCCCCCCCCCACACACACACACACACACACAGACACAGCCCTGAGTGTGACCTTTCATTAGAGCCCAAGATGAAGCTTCTATATTGAATCATTCAAAAGTTACAGACGTTTTTCCAAACTGTGCCATTTGGCACAATTTGGCACAGTTCAAAAACGCTTGGGAGCTACCTGAGGAAAAAGCTGTGTAATATATTCATTTTTTGTGGTATTATTACAAAATTTGGATCTCAGCTGGATAACACTTGGTTCTACATTTCTGTTGCATTTTCCAGCCCGGATCTGAAGCTGTGTGTTATTTGCAAGCATTTGTATCCAAAAAAACACCCAGGCCAAATTTATTTTCTTCAAGTTCAGTATGTTTAGATGACTGTAACTCAGTGGCCGGAGCACTTAGAGAGATTATGACTGTTTTGCCACAAAATTCAAAGTGTTTTCTTTTAAATGAGACCAACCCCATGAAGATGCTGCAAAGGGTTGAAGAACAGCTTTGCATTTAATTTGGGCACGTTATTTTTTGGTGTTTTTAGGGAAATTGACCGGAGTGCAAGGGGTTAAATTGCCAAATTGGTGCAGTAGTAGAGTCCAGCTTTTTTCATTTGAGGCAGCTAGCAAAGGTTAAACCCATTCTTTTAAGGTAGCACTTTGAATCAGTAATCCATGCCTTCATTACATCTTGGCTGGATTACTGAAACACACTTTATTTTGGAGTTAACCAGTCTTCCCTCTTGCGTCTCCAGTTGGGTCAAAATGCTGCTGCATGTCTTTTAACTGGAACACGTAAGCGGGACCACATTACACCTAATTTTGCTTGCCTCCACTGGCTGCCTGTGCACTTTAGGGTTCATTTTAAAATTGTTTTATTCGTTTTTAAATCATTAAATGGCCTTACCCAACCTTACCTCTCTGAGCCCCTTCATCCGTACACTCCTGCTCGGTCTCTCAGGTCAGCTGATCAGCTGCTCCTGGAGATACCAAAATTGACGAGGAAGCTCAGAGGGGACAGAGCTTTTTTTCTGTTGCTGCTCCTAAACTGTGGAACAATCTGCCTTTGTCCATCAGACAGGCCCCTTCACTGTCCAGTTTTAAAACTCATCTTAAAACCCACTTTTATTCTTTGGCCTTAGACCCAGTTTGAGACATTGATTTTTACTTGGTTTTGTTGCTTTTATTGTATGACTACAGTGGTACCTCTACTTACGAACGTCTCTACATACGGAATTTTCAGGTTATGAGACGCCTCAACGGGAAAATATTGCCTCTAGTTACGAACGAAATTTCAGGATACGAAAGGCAAAAAAGTACGCGCTCCTCGCAGCTTCCGTAGTTTACCGAACGTAAACATACCTGTAGCTGCTCTGCCATTGGCTATCGCCTAGCATCTTCCTGGTATCCCATTGGCCACGAAGTTTTTTTTTTTTTTTTTTCAAAAACTTTATTAAGAACAAGGTGAAAGTTTTACGTGTGTGTACAGTACAGAATTAACATTTATTCGCTATGGGCCCCAAGAAAGTGACGGAGATAAGTGGAAAAGGAGAAAAGAAGAGAGTTTTTTTGTCCATACAAACAAAGAAAGGAGATAATCGAAAGGTATGAAAAGGGGATGCATCTTGCGTTTGGATGCGTTTGGTTGATCTCGCCAAAGAATATGGCCGTAATACATCAACGATCAGCACGGTATTAAAACAAAACGAAGCACTTACAAGCCGACAAAAGCAAACGTCCTTGGATCAGAACATGAACCAAAGAAGGCAAAAGGTGACGACGTCGACGACGATAGCAGTTAAAGGGTAAATGAACATAATTTTTATTATTCTTTCTCTTTTATTATTCTCTTTTATTATTCTCTCATTTTAAACTCTCATTTTATGTTTATTGTGCAGTAATCTAATTTGCAACATGTATTTGTTACATGTTTTGATGCGTTTTTACGATTTATAAAAAATTTATGCCCGAATTTTGGGGGCTTGGAACGGATTACGGCATTTACATGTAAAACGCGCCTCTACTTACGAATTTTTCACGTTACGAGAATTCTTCCGGAACGAATTAAATTCGTAAGTAGAGGTACCACTGTATTTATTTGTGCCATTTTGTATTTTTTTAGTTGTATTTTATTGTTTTTATGTCTTTGTTTTTATATTTTATTTATTGTTGATGTGCAGCACTTTGTGTCAGCTGTGGTTGTTTTTAAAGTGCTTTATAAATAAAGGTAGATTGGATCCCTTTTAAATATACAGTGAAAAATATGGCAAAAACCACGACTAGATCAGTGCAACAAAGATAGATTTAATATTGTGAACTCGGCATAATTCTGTATCATGTTGGAAAATGCAAGTTATACACTAAAGCTCATTCTTTGCCCATTACTGTTGAGCTCTGTGGCATAAAAATGCACTCGGAACGGACCGACTGAAATATTTCCCAACAGTATACATAGAAATTTACAGAATGCAGGATTTTCATTCAGTTATTTTTGTTGCTTTCAGTGCTGCTTGCTTCTGTCTGAATTAAAGTGCAATGTAAATAAAACAAATAGTGTTTGGTTTATTTTTCATTAATTAATTCACTGTGGATTTGCTCTTCAAGCAATTTCTTTCAAGAAAACCATTTTCTTCTCCATTATAGGGAAAAATTTACACTCAACACACAGCAGTTTAAAGGTAAACAGATTTCAGCCCTCAGCTAACTCAAACTCCTGGCTTACATGCCCAAGGAAGAAAAATCTTTGACTTGTTTGGACACTTGCTAATACATTTGTTTGCTAATAAATAAGTCTAACTTACCGGTCGAGCATTTTGGTCGTGGCTCTCTCCAGCTTTTCCAGGATCTGCAGCAGTTGGGCATCATCGTCACAGAGGCCGCCCCAGCCCAACACACGAGCCAGATCATTACCAGTGCCCAGAGGAAGCACGCCGAGCTGGCACTGTACAGACAGCAAATAAGATAAGATGCTGGCAAATGAAATGGTTTCAATTAAGAATGGTACTAAAACCAGCACAATTTTTAAAGTGGGAACGACTAAGCAAATATTTTTCCTACAAAAACACATTTTTGTTGAAGCAGGAGTCAACTTCATCCAGAAATGTATATTAATATTTTCTTCTTACTCCCTTATACCCCATTTACACGGGAGTAGAGATCATTGAGAGATCGCTGAGTGATGACAAAATGGCCAGATCTCCAAACAATCTTTCACTGATCCCACAGTGATCGCCACGATATCACAGTGATCTCTACAGTCCTCAATGTTTTGACTCATTCAAAACAATCTCTCAACAAGCACTCAATGATCTCATTGATCTTTCAGTGATCTCCCAGCAATCTTTCAAAGAACTCTATTGGTCCATCATCATACCCTCAGCGATACCTCACTGATCTTTCAGCCATCTCTATCTTCAGGGTGGAAAAGATCATTGAAAGATCACCGAGAGATCATTGGGAGAGCGAGGAAGATGGTTGAGTGCTCCTTGAGCTCTCCTTGACCACTCAAAAATCTCATTGGTCTCTCAACACTCTGTTGATGATCTTTCAAAGGTATCTCTGCAATCTTTCAATAAATGCCAAATTTTTCCACCACCAAGATAGAGATGGCAGAGAGAAGAGTGAGGAATTGCTGAGCATTTGACGAAAGACCAATAGATCATAGGGAGATTGTTTTGGACTGAGTCAAACAAACTCTCTTGGTCTTTGGCTGTCAAACAAATTCTCAATGAGCCCTCAGCAATCTCTCCTGATCTCTCAGCAATCTCTCAAGGACCTTTCAAAGATCTCTGTAGATCACCAAGAATATCCCACTACGATCTTACAAACATTTACACAGAAAAGGCTTTTTTGAGGCTTTAGTCAATCACTGAGAGATCAGGTCAATTTTTGATCTCTCAATGGACACCCAATGATCTCCATCTGTGTAAAGGGACCCTTAGATTGGGATTGCTTGTTGTGAGTTTGTCCTTTATATGTCATGAATCTGGGTTTGGCTGTTCCAAACCCAGTTCTGACTTATTGTTATGTTTTGCCCTATTTTCCTCCTGGTGCTTCAGGGAGCTATTGGGCCTCTGCTCCCTGACAGCTTGGGCACGCCCCCTCCTCCTGTCAAGTGCCATCAGCTGTTCTGTCACGGGTGTTCACACACACACGCACACACACACACACACTCACGCACACGCTCCATTCCTTCACATTCACACACTCATACACGCTCTCTCACACACCAGGCCCAATCAAGTTCAGCCCACGCTTTCTCGCACCGGCAATCTCTTTCCTCATTAGCTTCAGGAGCTAACAAATGCTTCACTGCATTTGTGAAAAGACACTGTCGGAGCATTCGCCTCCATACGCGACAACTAGCTCTCCACGTATGTTTTTTCATCCCCGTCATGTTATCCAGCCCGTCACTTTAAGTTTGGTAAATCCCTTGGTGTAACGGCTGACCCAGCTTCTCTGCCTCATCCACCAGACTGCACACACTAGCCCCTGGATCGCTCCAGCTCTGTAAGTCACCACTGCCTTTCTCCCTGTGTCTCCAGCTGTTCTGTGTCACTAGGCATTTCTGTGTTTGGGCTGTAGAGTTTCCAGGCAGCACCTGTATGTCTGGCGGCCCAAGATCATCATTTTCTGCTTCCTGTACTTGTGTGGTTCAGCTGAACTGTGAATTGTGTGGTTATATCTAATAAAATGGCACCTTCTACTCACACGATTGGGTTTTTCATTCTCTCCTTCATGCGCCGTACAATGGCGCACAGGGAACTGTGACAGAATGCTCCGACCAGACAGAAAAAAACCAGCAGAGTAGAAGTGTGTTTTTTCTTTTTCTCTCCATGCCTTTTTCTCTTCCTCCATGACCTTAATCATTATGGTTCGGACGGAGAGGGAGCTGGAGTGGGAGCTGTGTTCGCTGTGTCTTCTAGAGGAGGTTTTCTCATGGACACAGAAGCCCCGTTCCTTCCCAACTGTTTGACAGGCTCGGGACACCGCTAGGAGGGTTATGGAGCGAGACAGCCTCTGGGATCATCCGGACACAATGGAGATCCTCTGGGACATCTTCGCCGCGCCATGTGAGGAATCGGCTGAGGATCTCCCAGTGCTCGAACTCCTCACGGCCACTCCGCTCATTTCTCCAGAGAAGGCAGGGCTTTTCTGCATGGGTGACCTGCTGCCCAGCGCAGTGCTCCGCATCCCAGATTACCTGGTTCCCGAGTCACCCGTAAGGAGGAGGAGGAGGAATCCCCGCCGGAAGAAGCGTCCAGCCCCGCTGACTACAGCTCTGCCTCCCCACTCCGAGCCATACTCTGCTCCGTCAGGGGAGGAATTGGAGGAATGTAGGCTGGCTCTCCTGGCAGAGACGGACCTCATCTTGGAGGTGAAGCTGTGGCTCCTCCCGGAGATGGCTGAAAGATTGAAGGAACTTTTCCCGAGGGAGGAGGAGCCGCAACTCGATGAGGAATGCCAGGGGAGGAGAGGGGATGCCTCGAAGACCACTGGGGACCTCCAGTGCCAGGAGAACAGGCAAGTTTCTTCTCATTTAATTTTCACAGTCAATGAACAATTTTGCCTGCCTCCTGGCAAGGAGACTTGGGGTGTGCAGTCCCCTGAGTGCTCCGCCCCAGCGGCATATAGTGCTGTCGTTCCTGGTCTCTCCAACTCTTTTCTATGTGCCCCTACGAGCCCATCGGTCCTGGATCCAGGTCGCTTGGGGGAGGAGGAGCCAGAGGCCCGGGAGAGTCCAGCCCATGGGCCAGCAGACAGATCGTCCACAGCCGCCACGCCAGAGGAGCCGGAGGTGTGGAGGACGGCGTACGAGAACACCACTACTGCAACCACCATCATGCCCGCTGCGGGGACTGCTGCAGTGGAGTCGTCCCCCGGACCAGACCTCCAGCCGATGGGACCCGGGTCGTCATTGTCGGAGTCCTGGACGGCGGCAGAGCTTAAGCACAGGCAAGTAATCTCTCCTGTAGTTCATTTGTCTGGCTCTTGGGAAGGGGGGGGGGGGTCAGGTGTGGATCTCAGCTGCATCTGGACCCACCTCACCGGGCTCTGCCGCTACTGACGACCCTAACCGTTCCTCCTCTCCTATTCCCTTCGAACTCCATCTTAGGGTCGCCGGAGAGGAGCTGCCACAACCTGGTTTCCCACTGATGACGAGGCGGGCCCAGTTTTCTCGGAGGAGGTTGACGGGGGTGAAGCACCCAACAAACCGGGGGAACCCATGCACCCTAGATCGCCAGAGTCCTGGACGGCAGTGGAGCCAGAGTTCAGGCAAGTGTGCTCCATTATGTCAGCAATGTCTTTGTCAATGTCACACTGCCCGACTCATGGTGAGGTGGACCTGGGGCAGCTCACAGTAGCCCTCGGGGCCATCAAACTGGGCTCTGCCGCTGCCTGCGACCCTGACCCGGTTTCTCTTTTTCTCCCTTCGGGTTCGGAGCCCCCGGCCGGGGTCGCCGGAGAGCTGCTGGTCTTGTCGAAGGTCGCCGAGAATCAGGGTCCAGCATCAGGTGACGTGAGGAGCATCACCTCCCTCGCTGGGGAGGCCACTGCAGGAGCGATGAGGCCCCTGATGGGGGTCACCACAGGTGCAACAGTGCTCCAACCGGAGCCCACAGTGGGTGCAGCAGAGCCCCAGCCAGGGTCCACCACAGGTGCAATGGTGCTCCAACTGGAGCCCACCGCGGGTGCAGCAGAGCCCCAGCTGGGGTCCACCGCAGGTGCAGCAGAGCTCCAGCCGGAGTCCACCGCTGGTGCAGCCACATCCTGGACCATCGCAAGTGCAGCCACATCCCGGATCAGGACCATCGCGGGTGCTACGGTTCCCCTGCCCCAAGTCTCGAACGGCAGGGGGGCTCCTGTTCCATGGTTTGGCTGCCGATGTTCCCGAGTATGGAGACGGCCTCTTCGCCTTCCCCTCCGGTTCTGGTGGCTCCACCATGCTGGTCGGCCACCTGAAGGACTTGGCTTATGGGTCGGGTGGTGGTTGGAAGGGGGGGTCAGCATTTCAGGTAGGGGGTCGTTAGGAGGGTTTTGCTCATTACTGGTTGTGTTCTCACCGGTTGCTTCCCTCCTAACTGGTTTTCTCCCATTCCCACCCTGGGTTAGTGTTTGTTGCCGGGGGGGTTTCCTTGAGGGGTGTTGTCTCTTTTCTTTTTGGCTGATGGTACTGGGGTGTCTGGGACCACCCCTGGGTGGGGGGGGGGGGGCTGTCATGAATCTGGGTTTGGCTGTTCCAAACCCAGTTCTGACTTGTTATGTTTTCCCTATTTTCTTCTTGGCGCTTCAGGGAGCTATTGGGCCTCCGCTCCCTAACAGCTTGGGCACGCCCCCTCCTCCTGTCAAGTGCCATCAGCTGTTTTGTCACGGGTGTTCACACACACACACACACACACACACACACGCGCGCTCCATTCATTCACATTCACACGCTCATACACGTTCTCTCACACACCACGTTCCAATCAAGTTCAGCCCACGCTTTCTCGCACCGGCAATCTCTTTCCTCGTTAGCTTCAGGAGTATTTGTTCACTGCATTTGTGGAAAGAGATTGTTGGAGCATTCACCTCCATACGCGGCAGCTAGCTCTCCACATGAGTTTTTTCATCCCCGTCATGTTATCCAACCCGTCACTTTAAGTTTGGTAAATCCCTTGGTGTAACGGCTGACCCAGCTTCTCTGCCTCATCCACCAGACTGCATGGATTAGTCCCTGGATTGCTCCAGCTCTGTAAGTCGCCATTGCCTTTCTCCCTGTGTCTCCAGCTGTTCTGTGACACTAGGCATTTCCGTGTTTGGGCTGTAGAGCTTCCAGGCGGCACCTGTATGTCTGGTGGCCCAAGATCATCATTTTCTACTTCCTGTACTTGTGTGGTTCAGCTGAACTGTGAATTGTGTGGTTATATCTAATAAAATGGCACCTTCTACTCACACGATTGGGTTTTTCATTCTCTCCCTCGTGCGCCGTACAATGGCACACGGGGAACTGTGACACTATAACTCTTTCTCCCCACCATGAGTGTTTGGTCTTCAACTTTACAATTTAAAGTGCTATGAGTCAGCTGTTCTAGTAAATTAACTTGTACAAATAAAAAATGATCTAGAGGTGTATTACATAGCATTGTGAGCAACACAGGATAGACATCTTGTCTTCAGTGGTTAATCAGTGTAGCCTGAATTAAAGTGGAACAAATCTGATTTAACACAAGATTAATTTACATCAACTGAATATTAATTTAAAATAATAATCATGTTTACTTAGAGTTGCATTCATTAAGGCAGATTCATCCTAGAACTAATTACTCTGCTCAAGTGTGACAACTTCTTCCATTCTGACATTCTGAGCCATTATATTTTGAGTCATTTCTATTTTTGGGATGGAACCAAGCTTCAACCCCCAGGTGACCCCGAGGTAAAAAAAAGATGACTGCACATTTATTATTAAATGGCTGTCACATAAGACAGGGAATGTAGCATTTTGGCCGAGGGGACTCTGATTGGCTCCCGGTGACGACATTATGGTTCTTGTTATGTCTAACCAAGACGTGAACTGTTCAACTCAGAGAGGCAACTCTGCTGGAGCTGTCCGGCCTACCAGGCGAAAGACTTGAATTAACAACTTGAAGAAAATCAGCATGAAGATGACTGACTGACTGACACTCCGAGGAAGGATGGGCCTTGATTATGAGCAACTTTCACTTCTGATTTCATGTCTGACAATTCAGTTTTCTGTGAGTTCTTTAAAAAAATATGTAGCAGTCTCCCTAGACTGTGAGCTGCTAGGTGTACAAATTACAGGACAGGTTGTGTTCAAGTATCTTGTTGACTTCTCTAGCCCATTACTGTTCAGTTACCTTGCACATCAGGATTACATCATCACCGCCTCCTCCTCCTCCTCCTCCTCCTCCTCCTCCTCCTCCTCAGTGCTCTCACCTGTTTATGGAGGTTGAGTTTATCCAGCTCTGAGAGCACCCAGCCCACACTGCCATCTCCTCCGCACACCAGAATACGAAAGGTGACAAACTTCTGAAAGAGGCGCAGGCTGGGAGAAAAGAAAAACAGTTACAGAAAGTCTGAAGAAATACACTTTAACAAGTCTGTAATTAAAGAGAACATTTACGGTGATTCAGGAAAAAAAAAGTACCCGAGCTCTGGTCCCCCGTTCATCAGGTCAAACACCTGCGCCGGGTTGAGGAGCTGCTTGAACTTGCGGAGGAATTTGACTCCCTGGTTGTCCCCACTTTTGGAGTTGACGAGGACCAAGAGGGGGCTGGAGCAGGACGCCGAGGTGGCCTTCCAGAAGCCTAGAAGAAATGATGATATGCTGTATGACATTGAAAAGAAGTCAATGTTAAGTGAACTGAATGCTGGACAGCTGCGGTGCATCAAACTCATGAGAAAGAGTCAATATTAAATCATATAGAAATAAGACAATATAGGTTCTGATATTTGACAAATAGAATTAAATATTCCTATTAAATATCTACATTTTTGATAGAAATTATGCTCAAATCTACGTATATTGGGGCTTCAAATAAGAGAAGAGCATTTTTTGTAGGTAAAAAGTCAGAATGGAAACATGACACAATTCCAACATTTTATCGACTGCTTGTGACCATAAAAATGAGGTAGTGCTGCAGAATTTTCAGGGGAACTGTAATTCCTCAAATGGCCCTTTGGGGTCAGCTCCAAAAGGTGAGTCAATCCCCACCGACCGCCATATGCGAGAGTTAAAATTAAAACTGCTGACTTGTATATATAAACTGACCCGTTACATTCATAATAGGCATGAGTTTTCCTCTTAAATATACAATTTTTTTATACAGTGATATAAAAGTTCGGCCATCTTTTTTTGGCACATCTCAAATGAAATGACTGTAAACAGAGTCTGGAGGATATGAAAAAATGCAATATTACCCGCAAACATTAACCCTTTAACTGCCCTAGGTGCCATGTGGCGCCTGGGGCAATGCAAGGCCCCCCCAGTGGTGAAGGGTGGTAAAAAATTTGTCAATAAAATAGTTCAGATTTCCAAGGCTATAACTTAAAAGTTACAAGAGATAATGGTTTACTGTCAATTAGAAAGATGTAGAATATGATCCAAAGTTTCAGATAGGAATAAATTTACGCACCTAATTTGCATAATGTCACGGCAGCTATATAAATTACATAACTCAGTCAAAAGTGGACTTTGGACACATTTACATAAAGAATGGTCCGTTTTTTTGACACCGATTTGTCTACAGGGGTATGTTTTTATCTAATCTTCAAAGTATATGAACCATAAAATCAATAAAATGTAAAAAAAACCATATTTCTCTCTTACCTGTTACCGGGAGGGGGGCTTGCCTGCCCACATGACCGGTCCGTTTTTGTCCATTGTAGCCGATGTTTCTGTGTTTGCTCAGCCATTTACACCGTGTACCACATCTACAAACTCTTATGATTACCCCACGTGAATTTCGTTAGTATTACGCGGCTATTTTTCCCGTTTCATGCAGTTTCTGTCATCATCGCGGCAGCATCGTGAAGGCACACACATTGGTGTGCGAGCTCAAAGCGGAAAAAGGAATAATAATAATAAGGATTTCTCCTTCTTTGCTATATTCCATGTCAGCCATGATTCCTTCGGCACGTGTCTGCCACCTTCTAAACTGTCAGATCAATAGAGATTAGTACAAATTCTCAGTATAGCCGGGGGACATCAGTAAGTTGACACATGCAGTTGCTGCGCTGTGCCACTGGGGGCGCGTGACCCATCCTTTTAATCTGGGCAGTTAAAGGGTTAATGCATAAGCACTTTTTAATTCATCAACTGAACATAAATAAATGATTAAATGAAGCAGCAAAATGCGTTACATGTCAAGGGTGTGACCATATTTGTGGATACTACAAAATTAGCTTAATTTTTCCTGATAAAAACTGCAACTCACTACTAACTCTGGGCTCATTCTTGTAACTTAGCAATTTTATCCACTTAAATCTTGAGCTTCATTTACATAAATTAGCTCTTTTTTTTCTTTTTTCTTGTACAAGTGTAAGGTTTATCCCATCGTATACAGAACTTTGCCTTCATTATTTGGAACTTTTCTCCTATATCTGCAGTTTTTCCTACTAAATTTGTGACTTTCTACTCTTGGAATTGCAACTTCATATCCCATTAAGTTCTATAATTATTATAGAAGAAATCTACACAATGGGGGAAAAATTAACTCATAAGCAAAGATGTAAAGAAACAGGAATGAAGGGAAAAATGAGAGAAATGGGCATTGTTTAAAGTCCAAAATAAAGACAAAGATGACTAAAAGAAAGTAATTATGCAGGAAGAAATTGAAAAATTGAAAGATGGGGGAAAATTGATATCCTTGTTATGTTATTTTCCTTTGTTATTTTATTTATTGAATTGAATTTGCTAGTTTCTCATACCATTAGTTTGGTGACCCCTGGTTTCTGCATCATAAAATCAGGGATCAAAACAATTAAATCTGGACTTACAAATGCCACTTAAAGCTCCAAAGGCAAGTCAGAATTTCACACTCTCTCAATATGAAATATTTACACCATTGAAAGTTGAAAGGTCACATTCCTGAATTAAAAAAAAGATTAAAAAAAGTTGCGTTATGAGGTATCTTACCATCAGAGTCGATGCTATTTAGTGCAGTGGGAGGGATGATCGATACGCGACACTGACCCAGGGGACAAACCTTCCCCATTTGTTCTTTACAGCTGTTGTGGACCTGAAATTGTACGAACGCACACAGTCAGTGGTCTCCATAGTAATTCTATATTTCACCGGAGGCAGAAAAGGTCATTACTTCCCTCTGAAATGCACCAAAATGCCAGTTCTGTAACCTTTACAAATGCCACCCTGATAAATTTGTGAGTGTGTCTCTTTGTGTGCTGAGGATTAGACATCACATTATGTGTCTCCATTTGCCCAAAACACTCAGAGATGCTGCAGCTACTGCTAAGTGGAACAAAAGGAACGGTAACACTTGATAACAGAGCCCGTGTTTTACCTAGTAAAACACAGTGTATTGTATTACCAGTGTTTTACTGAGTAAAACACAATGCTTATTGGTGTTTAGCACATGTTATACTGGTGTGTTACCTATAAAACACTGATAAAACAACTATAAAACACAGATAAAACATGGATAAAACACCTATAAAACACAGATAAAACATCTATAAAATACCGATAAAACACTGATAAAACATCTATAAAACACAGATAAAACATGGAAAAAACACCTATAAAACACAGATAAAACACCTATAAAACACTGATAAAACACCGATAAAACATCTATAAAACACTGATAAAACATGGATAAAACACCTATAAAACACATAAAACATCTATAAAATACTGTTAAAAAACCTATAAAACATCTATAAAACACCTATCAAACACAGATAAAACACCTATAAAATACTGATAAAACACCTATAAAACACCGATAAAACACCTATAAAACACCGATAAAACATCTATAAAACACTGATAAAACACCTATAAAACACTGATAATTCATGGATAAAACACCTATAAAACATCTATAAAATACCGATAAAACACCTATAAAACATCTATAAAACACTGACAAAACATGGATAAAACACCTATAAAACACAGATAAAACATCTATAAAATACCGATAAAACACCTATAAAACACCAATAAGACACCTATAAAACATCTATAAAACACCGATAAAACATCTATAAAACACTGATAAAACATGGATAAAACACCTATAAAACACATAAAACATCTATAAAATACTGTTAAAACACCTATAAAACATCTATAAAACACCTATCAAACACAGATAAAACACCTATAAAACACCGATAAAACATCTATAAAACACTGATAAAACATGGATAAAACACCTATAAAACACATAAAACATCTATAAAACACCTATCAAACACAGATAAAACACCTATAAAATACTGATAAAACACCTATAAAACACCGATAAAACACCTATAAAACACCGATAAAACACCGATAAAACACCTATAAAACACCGATAAAACACCGATAAAACATCTATAAAACACTGATAAAACACCTATAAAACACTGATAATTCATGGATAAAACACCTATAAAACATCTATAAAATACCGATAAAACACCTATAAAACATCTATAAAACACTGACAAAACATGGATAAAACACCTATAAAACACAGATAAAACATCTATAAAATACCGATAAAACACCTATAAAACACCGATAAGACACCTATAAAACATCTATAAAACACCGATAAAACATCTATAAAACACTGATAAAACATGGATAAAACACCTATAAAACACATAAAACATCTATAAAATACTGTTAAAACACCTATAAAACATCTATAAAACACCTATCAAACACAGATAAAACACCTATAAAACACCGATAAAACATCTATAAAACACTGATAAAACACCTATAAAACACTGATAATTCATGGATAAAACACCTATAAAACACTGATAAAACACCTATAAAACATCTATAAAACACTGACAAAACATGGATAAAACACCTATAAAACACAGATAAAACATCTATAAAATACCGATAAGACACCTATAAAACATCTATAAAACACAGACAAAACATGGATAAAACACCTATAAAACACAGATAAAACACCTATAAAATACTGATAAAACACCTATAAAACACCGATAAAACACCTATAAAACACCGATAAAACATCTATAAAACACTGATAAAACACCTATAAAACACTGATAATTCATGGATAAAACACCTATAAAACACCTATAAAATACCGATAAAACACCTATAAAACATCTATAAAACACTGACAAAACATGGATAAAACACCTATAAAACACAGATAAAACATCTATAAAATACCGATAAAACACCTATAAAACACCGATAAGACACCTATAAAACACTGATAAAACATGGATAAAACACATAAAACATCTATAAAATACTGTTAAAACACCTATAAAACATCTATAAAACACCTATCAAACACCGATAAAACACCTATAAAACACCGATAAAACACCTATAAAACACCTATAAAACACAGATAAAACATCTATAAAACACTGATAAAACACCTATAAAACACTGATAATTCATGGATAAAACACCTATAAAACACAGATAAAACATCTATAAAATACCGATAAAACACCTATAAAACATCTATAAAACACTGACAAAACATGGATAAAACACCTATAAAACACAGATAAAACACCTATAAAACACAGATAAAACATCTATAAAATACCGATAAAACACCTATAAAACACCGATAAGACACCTATAAAACATCTATAAAACACCGATAAAACATCTATAAAACACTGATAAAACATGGATAAAACATCTATAAAACACATAAAACATCTATAAAATACTGTTAAAACACCTATAAAACATCTATAAAATACTGTTAAAACACCTATAAAACATCTATAAAACACCTATCAAACACAGATAAAACACCTATAAAATACTGATAAAACACCTATAAAACACCGATAAAACACCTATAAAACACCGATAAAACATCTATAAAACACTGATAAAACACCTATAAAACACCTATAAAACACTGATAATTCATGGATAAAACACCTATAAAACACAGATAAAACATCTATAAAATACCGATAAAACACCTATAAAACATCTATAAAACACTGACAAAACATGGATAAAACACCTATAAAACACAGATAAAACATCTATAAAATACCGATAAAACACCTATAAAACACCGATAAGACACCTATAAAACATCTATAAAACACTGATAAAACATGGATAAAACACCTATAAAACACAGATAAAACACCTATAAAATACCGATAAAACATCTATAAAACACTGATAAAACACCTATAAAACAGATAAAACACCTATAAAATACCGATAAAACACCTATAAACACCTATAACATACTGATAAAACACCTGTAAAACATCTATAAAACACTGATAAAACATGGATAAAACACAGATAAAACACCTATAAAACACTGATAAAACATCTATAAAACACTGATAAAACATGGATAAAACACCTATAAAACACAGATAAAACATCTATAAAATACCGATAAAACACCTATAAAACATCTACAGTATAAAACACTGATAAGACACCTATAAAACATCTATAAAACACTGACAAAACATGGCTAATACACCTATAAAACACAGATAAAACATCTATAAAACACAGATAAAACATCTATAAAACACTGATAAAACATGGATAAAACAGATAAAACACCTATAAAATACCGATAACACTGATAAAACACCTATAAAACACTGATAAAACACCTATAAAACATCTATAAAACACTGATAAAACATGGATAAAACACCTATAAAACATAGATAAAACATCTATAAAATACCGATAAAACACCTATAAAACATCTACAGTATAAAATACCGATAAAACACCTATAAAACATCTATAAAACACTGACAAAACATGGATAAAACACAGATTAAACATCTATAAAACACTGATAAAACATGGATAAAACACCTATAAAACACAGATAAAACATCTATAAAATACCGATAAAACACCTATAAAACATCTACAGTATAAAACACTGATAAGACACCTATAAAACATCTATAAAACACTGACAAAACATGGATAATACACCTATAAAACACAGATAAAACATCTATAAAACACAGATAAAACATCTATAAAACACTGATAAAACATGGATAAAACAGATAAAACACCTATAAAATACCGATAACACTGATAAAACATCTATAAAACACTGATAAAACACCTATAAAACATCTATAAAACACTGATAAAACATGGATAAAACACCTATAAAACATAGATAAAACATCTATAAAATACCGATAAAACACCTATAAAACATCTACAGTATAAAATACCGATAAAACACCTATAAAACATCTACAGTATAAAACACTGATAAGACACCTATAAAACATCTATAAAACACTGACAAAACATGGATAAAACACCTATAAAACACAGATAAAACATCTATGAAATACCGATAAAACACCTATAAAACATCTACAGTATAAAACACTGATAAGACACCTATAAAACATCTATAAAACACTGACAAAACATGGATAAAACACCTATAAAACACAGATAAAACATCTATGAAATACCGATAAAACACCTATAAAACATCTACAGTATAAAATACCGATAAAACACCTATAAAACATCTACAGTATAAAACACTGATAAGACACCTATAAAACATCTATAAAACACTGACAAAACATGGATAAAACACCTATAAAACACAGATAAAACATCTATGAAATACCGATAAAACACCTATAAAACATCTACAGTATAAAACACTGATAAGACACCTATAAAACATCTATAAAACACTGACAAAACATGGATAAAACACCTATAAAACACAGATAAAACATCTATGAAATACCGAAAAAACACCTATAAAACATCTACAGTATAAAACACTGATAAGACACCTATAAAACATCTATAAAACACTGACAAAACATGGATAATACACCTATAAAACACATAAAACATGGATTAAACACCTATAAAACACAGATAAAACATCTATAAAATACTGATAAAACACCTATAAAATACCGATAAAACACTGATAAAACGTCTGTCAAACACTGATAAAACACCGATAAGACACCGATAAAACATCTATAAAACACTGATAAAACATGGATAAAACACCTATCAAACACATATAAAACACCTATCAAACACATATAAAACACCTATAAAATACCGATAAAACACTGATAAAACATCTATAAAACACTGATAAAACATGGATAAAACACCGATAAAACATGGACAAAACATGGATAAAACACCTGTAAAACACAGATAAAACATGGATAAAACACCTATAAATCACAGATAAAACATCTATAAAATACTGATAAAACACCTATAAACCACCTATAAAATACTGATAAAACACTGATAAAACATCTATAAAACACCGATAAAACACCTATAAAACATCTATAAAACACTGATAAAACATGGATAAAACATCTATAAAATACCGATAAAACACCTATAAAACATCTACAGTATAAAACACTGATAAGACACCTATAAAACATCTATAAAACACTGATAAAACATCTATAAAATACCGATAAAACACCTATAAAACATCTATAAGACACCTATAAAACATCTATAAAACACTGACAAAACATCTATAAAATACCGATAAAACACCTATAAAACATCTATAAGACACCTATAAAACATCTATAAAACACTGATAAAACATGGATAAAACACCTATAAAACACTGATAAAACATCTATAAAATACCGATAAAAAACCTATAAAACATCTATAAAACACTGATAGAACACTGATAAAACACCTATCAAACACAGATAAAACACCTATAAAATACTGATAAAACACCTATAAAACATCTATAAAACACTGATAAAACATGGATAAAACACAGATAAAACACCAATAAAACATCTATAAAACACTGATAAAACATGGATAAAACACTGATAAAACACCTATAAAATACCGATAAAACACCTATCATAGCAGTCTGTCGGACTTCCGGTTATGGCTGCCACGTAGGACGGACGTGTCTCGCTCTGCTCTGCTCCTGGAAAAAAAAAAAATCGGCAAATAACTCTCTCATTTGGGACAGAACGTATCCCAGCATTTGGGCGAAGATATGTCGGCGAAGCCTAAGGCTGGAAAACCAGGAAAAGGAAAAAGCGAGCCGCCGAAACAGTCCAAATTAACGGACTTTCAGGTCTGTGACGCAGTAAACAAAACTCCATATATGGCGGAGGAGGCTGGCAACGCTGCGATATCTGCGGGGAATGGCGCAGATGCGCTGATGGCTGCCATGAGTTCAATGAGAGCGGACTTTTCCTCTAGATTTGATGGGATTATGACAGCGTTGGAAGGAATAAGAAAGGAATTGGGTGACTGTGTAGAACGAACGGCGCAGATGGAGCTCCGTCTCGCTAGTGCTGAAGATGACGTCACCCGTCTTCAATTAAAGGTGCGCACTTTGGAAAAAAAAAATAAATCTCTGGAAGATAATATTTTGGATTTGGAATCTCGGTCGAGACAGAATAGTTTGAGGCTGGTGGGTCTTCCAGAGGAATCAGAAGGTCGGGACGTATGTTCCTTTCTGGAAAAGTGGATTCCGGAGGTGCTGGGCAGCGAGGAGTTGCAATCAGCAGTGGTTCTGGAAAAAGCACATCGTATTGGCCCACGGAGAGATAAGGGACCGCCGAGGACCTTAATTATGAAGTTTCTTAGCAACAGAGACATGATGAAGATCTTCAACGCTGCACGAGCTAAAAAAGGAGAGATTAAACACCAGGACCAGCAGGTGCGGTTCTACCCAGATTTGGCCACAGGAATCCAGCAATTGAGGAAGCAGTTTGATCCCGTACGTAAGGAGCTGCGCAACCTTGGGATTCGTCATGGTGTAATCTATCCTGCGAGACTGCTGACCACGTATGAGGGCAGAACCCACATCTTCAAGACCCCAGAGGAGGCGCAGGAGTTCATCAAGAAGATCAAAGAAGAAGAAGAGACTGGTGGGAGCTAAGCATGAACAAAATATAAGGTAGAATAATTAAGCATTTGCACAGGCATCTGACTGACTTGAAGTAAATAGTAAGTTTACAAAATATAGATTGTATTATATATTAAAAAAACAAAACAAAAACAAAACAAACAAAAAAAAAAAAACTATGATGTACAAAGTTGTTAAAAATTTTGGAGTTAAGTTGGAAAACTACAGAGGAGAGTTAATGTTACGTCATTAAAAGCAGTAGAGTTAGGGTGATTGGGAGGATGAAGAAGGAGTGGCTTAGGCTGTTCCCCGTGGGTGTGGAACGGTCGATGGCTATATCGGGAGACAGAATTTTTCTTTTGATTTTGGGGGGTTTGCCACAAGTGTGGGAAGGGGAAATTTGTTTGTGTGTAGTTTGTAGGATGAATGTTCAACCACTCATGTTTTTGCTTCTCTGTATGAGCATGTTTACACTGCAAGGTAATCCCAAACTCTCTATTGATCATGGACCAAAGTGTTAATCTTAATTTAACTTCATGGAATTGCAGAGGTCTACAAAATTTAAAAAAACTTAAACAAGTTATGAATAAAATAAAGGACATGGGTTCAAGAATTGTGTTTTTACAAGAAACTCATCTGATAGAGGAGGATGTTAAAAGAATTAGGAGTAGATGGCAGGGAAGTGTATTCACCTCTTCATTTTCATCCCGAGCCAGGGGAGTTATGACTCTCATACATAAATCAGTTCCTTTTCAAGTGAAAAATGTAATTGGAGACAAATTTGGAAGATATGTAATCATTCAAGGTTCTTTGCTATTAGAAAATATAAATCTTGTGAACTTATATGGTCCCAATATAGATGATCAGAAGTTCTTTGCTAATTTATTTCTCATCTTATCATCACTTACAGGGCAACATATAATAGCAGGGGATTTTAATTGTACATTGAATCCAGGTGTGGATAGATCAACAGGACTGGATTGTACGCACATTGGATGTAGGATGACTATTAATCATTTTATGAAAGAATTGAGATTGTTAGATATATGGAGAGAAATGAAACCACAAGTTAAAGCCTATTCTTGTTATTCCAGTACCTACAAGACATTCTCACGTATTGATTATTTTTTGATTACCACAGAATTAAGGTCCAAGATTCAAAACTGCTTTTATGATAACATCGTGATCTCTGATCATGCACCCTGTTGTCTAATATATGTAGATAAAAAATTGACAAAGGAATCAGGTAGATGGCAATTTCAGCATAAATGGCTTCAGGATGAGGAATTTGTCAAGTATATAGAAAAACAGATAGACGAGTTCTTTGACATCAATACTACACAAACATCAGCATGTGTAAAGTGGGAGGCTTTCAAAGCTTTTATTAGGGGACATATTATTAGTTATACAGGATCAAAATCTAAGAAGACTCGAGAGGAGAGAGCTAAATTGGAACATAAAATAAAAAGTCTTCAGGAAAAAGTGTATGCAGGAAGTGACCCAAGGTTGGAGAATGAATTACTGATTTTGAGAGCTGAATACGACAAAAAATCAGCGAATAGAGCTGCCTCGAGTCTTCTAAGATTGAAACAATCTTTTTATGAACAAGGTGAAAAATCAGGAAAATTATTAGCATGGCAGATTAAACAATTGGAAATTAAAACACCAATTACCAGTATTATAAGTAAAGGACAGGTAGTTATAGATCCTTTAGAAATTAATAGAGCCTTTAGAGATTACTATGAAAAATTATATGATACCAAAAATGAACCTGATTTAACAAAACTAAATGGGTTTTTGAACGAACTATCTATACCGTGTATACCAAATGAAAACAGGGAGATATTGGAGTCTAAAATTAGTCAAGAAGAAGTTGGGCTAGCCATTGATAATATGAAATCAGGAAAAAGTGCAGGACCAGATGGTCTTCCAGTTGACCTTTATAAAAAATTTAAGAATAAATTAATAAAACCTTTTTTGGAAATGGTTTTAGAAGCATTTCAAAATAATAATTTACCATCATACATAAATAATGCCTTAATTATACTGCTGCCAAAACCAGGTAAGCCCTCTAATAAATGTGAAAATATGAGACCAATAAGCCTATTAAACGCCGACCTTAAGATAATCTGTAAAATTTTAGCAAGACGAATACAAGAAATTTTACCAAATATTATTAATCGAGATCAGAATGGCTTTATAAAGGGTAGACAAGGCTTCCATAATGTAAGAAGACTATTTAATATTATTTATTTTAATAAAGAAGCACCGGATACAGCTCTCCTATCATTGGACGCCGAAAAGGCCTTTGATAGAGTTGAATGGCCCTTTCTTTTTGAAGTCCTACAAAGGTTTGGACTTGGAAATAATTTCATAAAATGGGTTCAAATAATATACAATAATGCTACAGCAGAAATCCTAACAAATAACAATATTTCAAAACCAATAAAAATCAATAGAGGATGTCGACAAGGCCGTCCACTTTCACCTTTACTGTTTACTATGGCAATTGAACCTTTAGCGATAGCGATACGTTTACATTCACAAATATATGGAATTAAAGTTGGACCAACAGAACATAAAATCTCCCTGTATGCCGATGATATAATTTTGTTTATGTCGAATCTAAAAAAATCAATTCCAACCTTGTTGAATTTAATAAAGAATTTTGGGGAAATATCAGGATATAAAATAAATAAAACTAAATCTTCAATATTAATGCTAAATGAGACCCAGAGAAATTACCCAACCCCTGAGGCAAATCAATTCAATGTTGTAAATCAGTTTAAATATTTAGGAATCCAAATTATGCCTAAGCTAGAATCAGTCGCCAGCGTCAACTATGAAGCCTTAATGTCAGATATCAATGAGTTAACTCAGAGATGGATGTCACTACCAATGTCGATGATCGGGAGAATCAATATACTTAAAAGTAATATTTTACCTAAAATACTTTATTTATTTCAATACATTCCCTTATCACCACCTTTAGATCTATTCTCAAGAATAAAAAAAAAGTTAGTGGAATTTATATGGAACAACAGGAGGGCTAGATTACGTCTGTCTTTATTATATTTACCATTTGATCGTGGAGGTCTGAAATGTCCAAATTTTATGTTGTATTATTGGTCGGCACAACTGAGGTCTATGACATATTATTTTTCATCAAATCATAGCAGTCTGTCGGGGCAACAATGACTGTTTCACCCAGGTCCGATCAGATTTCTCCAAACAGCTCTGTCTCTCACCCTCCGTCGCCAGGAACTCACGACCTTGTCAACCTGGGCGATGTCCGAGCCAGTATGAGTTGCTTTCTGACTGGCCATTTCATGAAACTGCTTGCAAAGTATTTGAGTACCGCTAGCTTTTGCTGGACTAGCGGCACATTCTTGGCAGATAGAGGTATTATCAGTGGCAAGAACAGGCCAAGACAAACTGACTCCAGTATCTGTTGCAGTGACTGACCAGATGATAGGTTTGTTTATCTCTGCTCTTTGTGTAGTGCATGTCACAATGCACCGACTGGCAAAAGTCCACCACAGACCTTGCGACAGATGTGCTTATCTGCCAGGATGTCCAGTCTCACCCCATGTAACTGGGAGTGGTCCACCACAGACCTGTGACAGGTATTGTTTTTAGTTCTGCCAGGATGCCCAGTTTCACCCTCCATGCTCTCGGAAGGGCGGGGTTGCCAGTTGAGTTGCCGACAGCCCGACCCATGAGACAGGTAGTACCGGTTTTCATGGTTATCCGGTAGCAAGCAAAGCAGTGCCTGGCCTGACATGACTGGGAAGAGTAGCATGAACAATATCTCTGCCTTAAATTCACTGTTCTTGGTTTATTACTTAAGTTTTGTTATTGCATTTTAAATCTTTTTAATGTTTTTATGCTCTTTGTAAGGTGACCTTGTGGGTTGAAAGGTGCCTAGAAATAAAATGTATTCTTATTCTTATTCTTATTATTATTAAAAGTGTGAGTTCTCCACCAACTTCACCTCTTTCCTGGGGTTTATTGTGGCGAAGGGTTGCTGAGAGCCGACCCAGCCAAGGTGAAGGGTGTGCTTGATTGGCCTACACCCCACTCCCACAAGAAGCTTCAGCGCTTCTTGGGGTTTGCAAATTTTTATCGCAGATTCATCAGGAACTATAGTGGGGTAGCACAGCCTCTTACATAGCTGACCTCCATTAAGGAACCATTTCACTGGTCCGAGGCAGCAGAACAGGCCTTTTCAAAATTAAAGAATTTGTTCTCAAAAAACATCAATCTTGGCTCTGGTCGATCCTCAGCTCCAGTTCACTCTGGAGGTGGATGCCTCTGACTCAGGTGTGGGAGTTGTCCTCTCGCAGCACTCGACCTCTGATCAGAAGCTCCACCCATGCGGGTTTTTTGTCTCGGTGGCTCACGCCAGCTAAGAGGAATTACGATGTCGGGGATAGAGAGCTCCTTGCCATTAAATTGGCCTTGGAGGAGTGGAGACACTGGCTGGAGGGAGCGGTTCATCTCATAGTCGTGTGGACCGACCATAATAAACACCAATAAAGCATCTATAAAACACTGATAAAACATGGATAAAACATCTATAAAACATGGAAAAACACAGCTAAAAACCCTATAAAACACTGATAAAACACCGATAAAACATGGATAAAACACCGCTAAAACACCTATAAAACACTGATAAAACACCGATAAAACACCTATAAAATACTAATAAAACACTGATAAAACATGGAAAAAACACTGATAAAACCTATAAAACACCTGTTGAAACAAAGATAAAACACAGATACAATACCTATAAAACACCTACAAAACACAAAACACAGATAAAACACCAATAAAACACCTATAAAACACGGCAAACAGCTGAAACACCTATAAAACACTGCTAAAACACCAATAAAACACTGATAAAACACTGATGAAACATGGAAAACACAGCTAAAACACCTATAAAACAGATAAAACACCAATACAACACAGATAAAACACCTATAAAACACTGATAAAACACCTATAAAACACCTATTAAAACAGATAAAACATTGATAAAACACAGATAAAACATCAATAAAACACTGATAAAACACCTATTAAAACAGATAAAACACCAATAAAACACTGATAAAACACTGATGAAACATGGAAAACACAGCTAAAACACCTATAAAACAGATAAAACACCAATACAACACAGATAAAACACCTATAAAACACAGATAAAACACCTATAAAACACTGATAAAACGCCTATTAAAACAGATAAAACATTGATAAAATGCTTACTGAAACACCTGTAAAACGCCTATAAAACACTGATAAAAAAAAGCTTATAAAACATGGATAGAACAGATAAAACACCTATTAAAACACTGCTAAAACAGATAAAACACTGATAGAGCCTGTAAAACATGAATAAAATACTGATAAAACACCTATTAAAACACAGATGAAACACCGATAAAACACCTATAAAACATGGATAAAACACCAGTAAAAGTTACGCCACCATACCATTCAATGCGTCTTAAAAAAAAATAAGTTCACCACAACTTTCTGCTTGATTATTTCATTCCTTTGCTGTTTTTAACCCCCAATGACATACACAACAGCTAATATCTAAACAGAATCTTCAGTCCAGCTCTTGCCCAAAGACTCATCAATGTATATTTACCTATCCTACTGTATAAGGCACTGATAACTATCATTAATATCACTGCACCAGAAAAATCATCTTTGTCTTCCCCACGGCGATCATAGGGTCAACTTCAACAACCCTGGAGCTGAGAGAAATTTATCAGAGCCCGTTCCATTTCTCATTTTAACCTTCCCATGCTGGTCCTCTTTCCCTCGAGGATCTCTGCTGCTAATGTAAGTGCCACCCCATTACCCTGATGACTCAGGTGAACTTTTTAGACCTTGAAAGTTCTCCAGAGGTAATGGAGGATGATAAAAAAAAAAAAAAAGTTTGGGAGCACATATCATACAGATCATCACTGTCATGTGTGTAGACGCACACAGACAAATGAAAAAAACAATTGGAGCCACACGTAGCAGTAACAGAGACTACGGGTGTAATGTCAATCTAAAAGGAAAATTTGTATCACCAGTGGTTTTAATCATTTCTGCTTCAGCTTTGCACCCTCATCATTTAAATAACAAATGACTATGCATGCTCCGCGCTCATAGGAGTGGTGTCTTTTAAAAGGGGTGCAGCTGGGAGCAAAGTTGCTAGTGGCTACTTTATGTCAGCACACTGGCATTACATGTTTGATCAACAAAAACCATGGCCAAAGTCAGTGGCGCCCCATCGCTTTTTAAGCAGTGTGGGGGCATGTCACTCATTTCAGACACTACTTCATATCATACCAGCTTTACCTTGAAAAGCTTAAGGCTTGTGTGTTCTCAATGCAGGGGTCGTTAGGCAAGTGAACAGTGATGACACTGAGCCCTACAAGCTCTCATACAGGTGCGTGGGGATCCTCGAGTTTTCACAGGAAGGGACGATGGTTTTAGCTGTTATTTTCAGAGACAAAACTAAAAACAAGTACATTTGTCTTGATTTATTGTTTCATTGTACAGAGATTTGATTTTTGCTGTTTAAAACACCCGATTAACTGGAAAAAAAATTGTTTTTCAGTGTATAAAAACAAAAACATCTGTGCCAAAATAATTGTGTAAACATCAGATAGCACTTGCATAAGAATGAATCTGTACACTAGACAAGAAACCCCCCCCCCATTTGTTTAATGAGCTGACCGTGTTGTGCATGCCAAGTTACAAAGATCGAGAGGTGCACGAGCAGCAGGAATGACACCAAAGTGCCCGGTGTGACACTGATCGTGACTTTTTTTTTTCCCATGTGCACCAGCATGTCAAGTCCACACAGGGCTTTACAAACAGCGGGACTCCTGTAAATAATGTTCTCATGCATTTTCACTTTGTGCACAACCATGTCTGTTTCCTCTGCAGCAAAAATAATAGCAATCCACCACAGATCATGTGCCGCTGTCTGTTAATGGTGAGGTTATGAGCCTTTCTGATTGGTTCATAGCAATATAGTTAGTTACGAACAAAATGCACGTCTTAATAATAGAAAAATTAGGACAATCTTTTATGTATTTTTCACTGGCACAGGCAGTTTTTTTTCCCGTCACCGCAACAGCAAAATGGGTTTGGACATGGCTATAAATGATTGCATTTTTTACACTGCAGTTTTGACTAGAACGTCAAAACAGAGCCTTATACTGTATGTCAACCATTTGCTAACAGCACACAGGAGCTAAAGGTTTTTGGTTTTTGTCATGCCCAAGTCAAACTTGAGCTATCCAACTGTGAGAGGTACGGGCTGACTAGCCAGATGGTTATCCCAAGCCAACAACGATAGAAAAGAGCTACCAAGACTCAGTGGATGGAGATGATGCTGATGGTTCAAGGACTGGTTTTGCTGATGAGTCTACATTCTTCTCTTGCTTCATATTTGACAGCCAAGTTTTCTGTAGTTTAATAAACTGCCCGACACATCGTTTCCTTAAACTGTCAGCCTATAGTTCTATACGCTGCAGTGCAGTCTGGAGCATGTGCTATAGCTGCCTTATTGGTGTTTCCTGTAGAGTCTTTGATTTGGCTTTAAAAAAAAAAAAATTGGTTGGTTTCAAATGGGTCCTTTGACCGCAACCACTTGTTGGACGCTGTACTCCAAATTAGAAACATTTTAGATGCAAGATCTGGCTCCCAGCAGACTTGCCTCCCTGTAGATCAGTAATTTAATCAGAGTTATGAAACTGAACTGGCACCATTTCCATCTATATCAAACCACTTGAGTCACAGATGATCCTATTCGGTATTAAAAACCTGAAAATAACTCTCAGCTAGCAGCAATGTCAGAAATAAACGTCAACTCTAATACGACAGGCCAGGTTTTTTTTTGACAGGAGAGAGGCTTTAAAAAAAAAAAAAACTCAATCTCACTCACAATGGCTTTGCACCAGAGGCAGCGCCAGTCCTGCAGCCGCCGCACGCTGCCACAGTTCTTATCACACACCACACATTTGGCACTGACAGGCAGGTTGCCTTCAAGCCACTGATGGGGCATGGACACCTGGAGAAAAATATGAAAACAACAGACTTAAATAGCAGCAAACTGACAGGAAAGACTTGAGGGAAGTCAGAGCTATTGAACAACATGAAAACATTATCTGCAGCAGCTCAAATTCAAAACGAAGTGACAATGATACATAATAGCAGTGAGTCGCTTATAATATCCCAATCTCTCACCCCGTCCTCGTCCTCAATGATGTCATTTCCTATGGAAGCCAGTGTGGTCCACTTGCAGTTGTTGGTGGAGCGAACAGCGCAGCGTTTATGAGCCTTGAACTTGCAAACTGCAGAAGACAGGGACAATAATAATTTCAACATTAATTAAAATACATTTTTTAACCCACTTTTTCTGGTCAAGATTTGCAAAGAGCTACCAACGCCCATACTGTCCCGTTACAACCAGAACACAACACAAATATCCCATCTAACGTGATGAGTGTGACTTTGACTAAAGGTCATAAGTGTTTTTCTTGCCTCTTCAGCGTCGCCACCGCAGGAGATAATATTCATACACCAGCTTTGGACAGTCCGATTTGCCTAGTGTGCAACAGGTAGTCATGTTACCCAGTCTGTGGTGCTATGCTAACCTTTCACCTGATCAGTAGGCGATTTGTTATTTTTTAACATGGGAGACGAGGGTAATTTAGCATGAGGTACACATGCGTAAATGTAAATTAGATACAAATCTGCCAGAATAAAGGTGCAAAGATATACAGTAAACGATGCAAGATGCCAATTTAAAAAAACTTAAAAAGTTGCAAATTACAATGTATTTACACAGAACAAACATTTAACCAGCATCCCAATGAGTGCTGCAAGTTTACAAGAAAAAAAGTTGAAAATTTGAGGAAAAAAGATGAAAATTTACAAGAAAAACGAAATTGCACATTTTTGAGAAAAAGGTCACTGATTTATAAGAAAAAAGCTGCAGGTACATGTGAAAAAAGCTGCAAATTTATGAGGAAAAAGGTGAAAATTTAGAGGAAAAGTTTCAAATTTACAAGAAAAAATAGCAAATTTATGAGAAAATTGTCACAAATTTTTAAGAAAAAGATGCAATTTATGACAAAAGATGCAAATCTAAAAGAAAAAGGCTTCAGAGTTATGAGGACAAAAGATATGAATCTACAAGAAAAAAAAAATCTGCAATTTTATGAGGGGAAAAAAAGTCAGAAAATTTGAAGAAAATAGGTTGCAGATTTATAAGAAAAAAGTTGCAGATATATGTGAAAAAAGTTGCAAATTTATGAGAAAAAAAGAAAATTTTAAGAAAAAAACATCACAAATTCATGAGAAAAGAGGTGCAGGTTTATATGAAAAAAGTTGTAAATTTGTGAGAAAAAAGGTCACAAATTTTTGAGAAAAAAGCTGCAAATCTATAAGAAGAAGCTGAACAGTTTTACTTTTCATTTTTAGATTTTATTTTTGCATTTCTGCTTATAATTGGTCATTCAGTTATGTAACATGATCTACAAAGGCTTATGATGGTAATGGGGGGACAATTCCCTTTTTTCCATGTTGGGCGGGGCAATGTCCCCCCTCCCCCCCAACGTGCACTTATGAATGGGGATGGAGGTGATAACACCCCGCCCCCCTTCCCAAATCACCTGCTGCACCTGCTCATGCAGAACCACAGTGTCTATATATTATGCTTTATTCGTCATTTTGCAGACATTTTTACGTAAATATTTTTGTCATGGTAAACTGTGACTGTTTTCTTGGTCTCCTAACTGTAAGTGCTTTTAATTGCCATTACGACCATAGTAAATAATTTTGCCTAATCTGATCCATTTAATACAGTATGATTATGCACAGAACCTGCAGAACACAGCAGGGTTACTAGAGGGACATTCATGAAAGGGCTTTTTTTTTTTTTTTTTTTTTTAACAGCCTGCATGGTAGGCATAGCATGAAACTCCAGGGACAGCATTCTCTCTGCAGCTCTTTATATAGATTCTGGGTGAAACCTTTGAACCAAAGTGTTCATGATGGTTCTCATTTCTAGGTTCTAGATGAAACCTGTCACTCCTAAAGGACTCTTAGTGGAACCCCTTTTAAGGTTGCAGATAAAAAGCTTAAAACGTCAAGGGTTACTGATAACTTCTCATTTGGGCTATAGATGCTGGTGCTTCCTGTGTGGCTTCTGGATTAAACCTTTGAAAATACAAATTGCATTTTTTTTCCCTAGAATACGCTGAGCTTCCTTCCTTGGGGTTATGCACTGTTTGACGTCTGATTTGCATTTTAGCTCCTAATGCGACGTACAACACTCACGCACATCCCACACCACTGCTCCTCCTGGCTTTCATGCGCATTAATTTGGGTCACATTCATTTGTTTAATGAATCACTGTGCCGACATGCTGCTAAGCAGAGTGTACCTCATTCTGGTCAGGATGTTAGGAGTCAAGATGTGACAAATTGGGAGCTTGTCCTGGAGTCTCACCGAGGCCTTTTTGCACCATAATTACAACCGCAAAAGGCAATTAAACTAGCTTAACCAGAAACAATGACAGCATCTTTACATTTATTCCCTATTATTTACCCCCATTGCCAATTTTTCAAAAATGAAACGGATAATAAAATCTCTGACACAGAATTGAATAGGTAACAAAAATGAGCACAATAAATATATTTAACAGAATATCAGTGCCAAGAAAACCCCTTTTTTCATCATTCATAAAGGTTTACAGCCATAATCTCTCTAAATTATATTTCACATTTAAAAGAAAACACACCAAGCAAGTTAACCAAGTTTATGAGGGGTGTTCATTAAGTATTTCCCATGACTCATTTCCCATGGACTGAGAGGAACCAATCTTGGCACAGTGATTAGTCTTTCTCTACATAGGTACCACCAAGGGTCACACACTACTCCAATTACTTTATGCAGCTGTAGAGAGCTCACCTGTAGAGGTCTGCAGATTGTGTAAGGAGTTACAACTTTCCCTCAGAAATCAGCATTTCATCATCTTGGAAGTGCTCGCCCTTCAATAATGACTTAATGCAGGGGTGCCCAACCCAGGGCTCCTGGGGCATTCAGGTTTCTGTGGGAAATTTTTTCATTTCACTTCTTAATTGGTCCAAAGATTTGCAAATAATCTGTCATTATTGTGTATGTGTTCTGTAGGCACCCTTGCACCCATGCACAGCAACAGCAAATTATTTGCAAATCTTTGGACCAATTAAGAAGTGAAAAGAGAAAATTTCCCACAGAAACCTGAATGTTCCAGGAGCCCCAGGTTGGGCCCCCCTGACTTAATGGTTGTAAAGAAGTGCATGCCACGCCTCATGGCTTTGATGGCCTTCTACAATTTCTGCAGAAGTGAAATGTAGTAAGTCCTGGTAATTGTGGTACCCTTTGCAAGGAAATCCATCATCAATACTCCACGCTGGTCCCAAAAGACCATGAGCATGACCTTGCCCACCGAATGTTGGACACGTGCCTTCTTTGGAGGTGGTGAGTCATAAGGCTTTCATTACTTTGACTGGGCTTTAGCCTCTGGATCATAGTGATGGACCCATGTTTCCTCCTATGTGATTACTCTGTCAAAGGAGTCCTCTTGGTTTTCTTGGCACATGGCCAAAAGAGCCTGAGAGCATGTGACTCGTTCCCACTTAGCAGCCATCTGGCTACAGCCAAGACGGATATTTTTTTCACACATAAGGAGTTGTTCAGAACTCCTGATAAGAACTCCTTATAGATAAGGATAGAGTGATGTTATAGAGTGAAGTATGTGGCGGTAATGCACCAGTAAGCTGGTTGCCAACTGCCAATCAAATCTAAAAGAAGAAGAACTGAGGAATCGTGCAGACACCTTCTGCACGGGCAAATGGTCATGGATGATTTTTTTTTTTCTACAGATCCCAAACTGATCTTGACATCTTGAGCTAGTTGGCAAACAGTTATGCCACGATCTTCCAAAATGGTGGCCTCCACTTGCTGGATTGTGTCTTCATCGATGATGCACTGTGGTCGCCTGGCAATGGGTGCCATTTCCACCGATGTCCAACCACACTTGAACTGTTGATGAAAGTGCTTGATGACATCATACGATGGGACATCCTCCCCATAAGTCTCTTTCATCTCATCAAACATCTCCCGTGGTGCGCAGCCTCTCAAGTACAGAACCTGATGGCCACTCTGCATTCAGCTGACTTCATTATCACGCCTTACTCCCCCTTAGCACCTATAAAAGAGAAACTCTTAGGGAGTGCAGAGCTGCAAATTACCACATCACATATAGAGATGCGTTATTACTTATGTGCAAGTTCAGCATCCTGCAATAAACAGTAATGGGTCAGGGGAAATCTTTAATAAACAGCCCTCATTTTTAACAGACCAGCAAATACAGATAAAAAGATCAATAATCAACAGCACATCAGTGATAGGATTCAGAGAGCAGGCGCAATGTAGATATAGACACTAACACTGTTGTAAATGACAGTAAAACCAATGTAAACTAATCTATGTCAACACAGATTTGATTTCATTCTCATGTAGGACGAGAGCTGGACTGGTTTGTTTGCTCATTTCTTTATGTAAATTTCTGGTTGTGCACCATATCAAGTTGAAATGCTGCCTGCGACAAAGGCTTCAACATTAGAAGACTTGAAGCAAAGAAAAGTGCAACATGGAGAGGAACTACAAAGTACATACATTTGCACAGTAAGGTTTGCCAGCCCCCATAAAGAGTGTAAAGGTGTGTCCACATTTTTACTGCTGATAAAGAGGCGGATGAAATGGTTTCACACAATTGTTATAAATGTGTCAAACCTGCAGTAAAACCCACATAGCCTTGAAGATTTCTTTAAGCTAGACGGTGCAATCATAAAGTTCCTGAACTAGTGCCATAAAATGAGATGTCTGATGTTGTGTCCCTGTGCAACTTTGGACCATATTCATCTGTTATCAACCCACACCCAATTTCACCATAAATACAAGTCAAAAGGAAGCAAATCAAGCCAGGGCAGCACACCAGAAATTCAGTGAATGCTAAATGTTTGTCAATACAGAGTGCGATTATGGCTTAATATCCTGAGATTGTGGGGGAGAAAATTCTTGCAATTTGTGCTGCTGTAAATTCCAAATCTCTATTCCTGACGGTCCTGCCCCTTCACCAAACTGGAATATGAGTTCAAAGGTTCCTGCTTTCACAGTTTTAGCATAAACCTCGAAGAACAACACAAAAACCTCTTGTTTAATCTTCAAAAGGTCCAACAATATCCCGGACGAGCCCCCATTTATATTACAACCATGGCTCTGAAGCTGGAACATTAACTGGAGATTGAAAATAAAGTTAGAGAAAAGGTAATTTTTTTTATGTTTCTAGGTACCCTTTTCAGGGTTTCAACCTTATGAAATGCTCTACTCGGTCATATGGTCACAGTAAAAAAAAATATCTAAAAATCTCTCTTTACTTATAAATATTTACATTTATACACTGGTAGAAGCTGGTATAGTTCTTCTGGGCTACATTTCCCTCTTTCACAAAATGTAAACTGCTGACTGTGATATCAATCCATTTCATATCCATGATCCCATACGAGAATGGGATCCTAGTCATTAACATCAGAACTAACAATAGCAACAATACCACTACTGGACAAAAAGGAGGCACACTGTAATGGGGACAGAACGGTTTGTTATCCACCTCTGTGAAGTCATTCACTGATAAACACAGAGGCTCTGGACACGGTGGGTTATCAGTTATCAGGCTGGAGAGCCTTCACTCAGAGCCAGGCATTATTGGGGGCTATTAGCTTCAGAACTAGCATGTGTTACAGTTTGACTAAAAACAAATTTATGTTTCACGGTGAAGCTTCTTTTTAAGGATGTAACCATCTCCACATAGTTTGGACCCACAACCCAAAATGAAATGATTTAAAGATTTCATAGGAGAGGCTGGAAGTGGTGCAGGACATGTTTGAGGACAGAGATGGTGGTGAGGTGTGCTGTAGGAGTGACAGATGGATTCAAGGTGGGAGGTGGGATTACATCAGGGATCGGCTCTGAGCCCCTTGTTGTTTGCCATGGTGATAAACAGGCTGACAGACGATGTCAGGCAGGAGTCTCCGTGGACTATGATGCGTGCAGATGACATTGTGATCTGTAGTGAGAGTAAGGAGCAGGTGGAAGAGAACCTCGAGTATTGGCTCTATGCACTGGAGAGTAGAGGAATGAAAGTCAGTAGAAGCAAGACAGAATACATGTGTGAATGAGATGGAGGCAGGTGTAATGGTCAAGATGCAAGAAGTTGAGGTAGAGAAGGTAGATGAGTTTAAATACCTGGGGTCAACCATCCATAGCAATAGAAAATGCACAAGAGAGACGAAGAATAGTGCAGGCAGGGTGGAGTGGGTGACGACGAGTGTCAGGGGTGACTTGTGACAGAAGGATAGCAGCTAGAGTGAAAGGGAAGATTTACAAGACAGTAGTGAGACCTGCTATGATGTATGGTTTGGAGACGGTGGCACTGACAAAAAGACAGGAGGCAGAGCTAAAGGTGGCAGAGTTGAAGACGCTAAGATTCTCATTGGGAATGACTAGGAGAAACACGATTAGAAATGAGTATATCAGAGGGACAGCTCAGGTTGAGCGTTTTGGAGACAAAGGCTGAGATGGTTTGGACATGTGCAGAGGAGGGATAGTGGATATACTGGACAAAGGATGTTGAAGATGGATCTGCCAGGCAGGAGGAAAAGAGGAAGCCCACAGAGAAGATTCATGGATGCAGTGAAGGGAGATTTTGAGAGGGTTGGTGTTACAGAGGGAGATGCAAGGGATAGAGTGAGATGGAGACAGATGATCTGCTGTGGAGACCTCTGAAGGGACCAGCTGAAAGAAGAAGAAGATGGGCGAGGCTGGAGGTTCTCGCTGCTGCTACCATAGCATTAATATATTGTTAGAATGAGGGAAGACATTTATACTTTTTTATACAGTATATGTTTCTGTGGCCGTTTCTTTTTTTATAACCGTCCTGCATTTTTCACAAACGGCAGTTGTGCTGAGGTCAGTTGGTGAGGTGAGATGGCTATTAATTGGTCAGCCTAAGGTTAGCTGTTAGTGCTATCTTAGCCAAGTGTTGCTACTTTTGCCTTTATGGCAGTTCACCAAGAAATTCAACCCATGCAAATCCTAATGACACCTGCATTGCCACTGCAAGAAGAGCAAGCACTGCAGATGGGCAGAGGTTACTGAGACGTGTCCAATCTGTTTGGAAGATGGAAACCTTGCTTACTGGTGGATATGACATGCAAAAACTCAATCTGCTGCATGGTCATGAAGTTGTGACTGCTGAACAGGGATAATCTGTAACGTCAGTGTCTGTTATATTGAATAGATTGAGTTTATTAGACTATGACATGGTGGATGGAAGCTAAATATAATTTCACACAATACTGGAGTTGATCTGAAACCAGAGGAGATGCCAGCTGCTAGTCATTAGAGAGAAGGGAGCTTTAAGGCATTACCACTGTGTCCATATTTCATGTGCAGCCTGTGGTTTTGAGAAATAGCAGAAATGCAGATGCAACTACAAGCTGTCACGACAGGAATTTAAAGGAAGTGGACAGTCCAATTCAATTTTTCTATTTCATTTCATCTTTTTCCAGATTTTATCCATCCCATGCTAAACCTTAAATGTAATATATCAGAAGGAGACATTGCAACCTTGTTATATATGAAATAGAATGGTCAGATTTTAAGTGTAATTCCTCTGTTTTGGCTAAAAAAAAATTAACAATCGCGGCTGAAAGCTGCACTGAACGTGACTGTGAGAGCACAAATGTAGCACCAAGTGTGTGGGCCTACTCGCCTTCGCAGGACAGGCCGTGGGAGGTGACGCCCGGCAGCGCCTCTCTGCAGACGTTGCAGAAGGTGGGTCTGGCGTGCGAGCAGGCGTACCAGTTGTGCATCCCGGAGAAATGCTCCACGTTGAACTGACTGGCCTGAAAAGGGGAGAAGCGTGGGCAGAGATGAGAAAATAAGAAATACCAGGGTTGTTCAAGGGAGATGAAAAACATCTAAAGAACAACAACCAGACATGAACTTTACAAAAATTACAGAGTCAAACTTAAAATACATGCTCAACGTGGACCGTCTTCAGCTCTCTTTTTGAACTATTAAAGCAGAGGCTCTGATTTTATAAGCAACATCAATCTGTTGGCAAAGAACTGAAATGAAAAGCACATAAGAAATAAAAAGAATGAATAAAGGGAAAAGAGGCGGCGGAGAGCTTCCTGCCAAAAGGTGAAACCATTTATGTGGAGAGCAGATGGGAAAGCAAACGAGGTGTGAAGCCCGTGCTCATCAAAATAAATTACACATTCACAACTAGCCTTTATCAAATGATCGTCAGTGTGGCCCAGCTCGTTTTGATGTCAGCCAACAGAATGGAGAATGAGGCTGAAATGTTAAATAAAAAAAAATAAAATAAAAATGGTATTACACAAACCTCGTAGGTTTCCCATTTCTGGACGGATTTCAGGGCCGTGATCCAGTCCTCCATTTCCTTCCTACTCTCTGCACACAGCATTAATTTACGAAATGGAGTGATCACCTGAGAAGAGACGGAAAAACAAGAATACAAATATTTAGACTATATATGGTAGGGATGCATGATGTTAGATTTTTTTTTTTGCCAACTGCCGGTATATGCACATATTTTTCCAACCTATCCGACTGTTTTATAGTGATGATTAGTCAATCATCACTATAAGTCAATCATCACATATGAAGACACATTCCAAGGAAAATAAGACAACTACCTCAACTTAATATGAAAATTAGAGATGGGGATATTAAGACATTAATTATGGTAGTCCAGTTAACGGCTTAACATCCCCACGACATATCCTGTTTTAGCGGAAATTGAAATGAGCAACAACCGTTCCACCTGGACAGTTTTTCATGTGACACACAACACAGTTTACAAAACTTCTCACTTCATTTAATTCCGAGTGTTCAAATCAGTTTGCTGAGTGTCACTGTCATAATATGTGGACATTTGGACCGTAGATTACATTTATTTAGACGTTAAAATGAGCGACCATGGTAAATGAATCTTCAGTGAGCGGCATGCTAACCGGAAGTTAGCGTGAGGCTCCCACAGTCAGCTACAACAGTTCTGTTGGTAAATGTTCTCTTTTTGAACTGCCTGTGGTGTGGATAAAGTGCTAGAGATAGAAAAAATGTCATCAACTCAGTTCACTCCCACTGACCTCACAAAATAGCTCCCAGAATTTAGCATCAAGTGCTTAGCATCACCATAGAGTTACCGTAGAATGGACCCGGATCTGAGCTTGTTTTAAGGGGTTAGACATTTAAAGTTTACGATTTTCTATTATCAGTACAGCAGAATCAAATGGGCATGAGCAGTTTAGCACCTTCATGAATATTTCTCACTGGATTAGTAAATTTAGCAACATTAATAAATAAAATAGTAGGCTTAGGATACTGTGTATAGTTAGCACCACTACATCAGTGTTGCTAACTGTCACTCTGGGAGAGAGTCTCACTCTACCCTCTGTCTAACACCACAAACCTTACTTGTCATCCAATATCAGGAAAATACTGCCAATATCTTGTTTATTTCCTTCATTTTTTTATTTTATTTATTTATTTTTTTTTTACACAAAAAGAACTTTGGAGGCAGCGCTGTCAAGGTATGATCAAGGCCAACTGCTATGGCAAGCAGACTCAACATATTATAAAACTTATTCTGAGGTAAAGAAGTGTATGCAACTAAAAAGATAACTGTGTATTGTGCCTATGTGAGTTCACTCCACCCTTACCCCTCAGTTTCCCCTGTGATTAATCACAGTTAATTAGTTACATTTCCAATTGTTTCTATTGCAATTAATTTTAGAAAATGGGTGTGATTAATTGGTTAAAACGTTTTCAATTGAAACTACATTTTTTTAGTAAAAGAACTGTAAACGTCCTCCTTTTAATAGGCTTGGAAAACACTGTTCCTGTATCCACCGATGTCAAAAATAATACATTTTCTAATGACCATTCTTGATTATTTCGTTATCGGCTAAGAAATATGCACTATTAAAAAAATAAAACTTAGCTGAAATACTTTAAAATGGATAAGTCCTGGACGTTTTCTGAATTTGCAGCTGTAGTCTACTGTTGACTGTTTCAGGGTAAAATCAATGTCACACAACTGGGATGCACCAGAAAAATATCAGCACTGCCAATATCTTATTTGCTAATAGCTGATATCAGTTAATAAGATAAATATCTGTTGATACCTACAGTGGTGTGAAAAAGTGTTTGCCCCCTTCCTGATTTCTTATTTTTTGTATATTTGTCACACTTACAGTGGGGAAAGAAAGTATTTAGTGAGCCACCAATTGTGCAAGTTCTCCCACTTAAAAGATGAGAGAGTTCTCCAATTTTCATCATAGGTATACCTCAACTATGAGAGACAAAATGAAAAAACAAAATCCAGAAAATCACATTGAAGGATTTTTAATGAATTAATTGGTAAATTCCTCGGTAAAATAAGTATTTGGTCAATAACAAATGTTCATCTCAATACTTTGTTATATGCCCTTTGTTGGCAATGACAGAGGTCAAACGTTTTCTGTAAGTCTTCACAAGGTTTTCACACACTGTTGCTGGTATTTTGGCCCATTCCTCCATGCAGATCTCTTCTAGAGCAGTGATGTTTTGGGGCTGTCGCTGGGCAACATGGACTTTCAACTCCCTCCAAAGATTTTCTATGGGGTTGAGATCTGGAGACCGGCTAGGCCACTCCAGGACCTTGAAATGCTTCTTACGAAGCCACTCCTTCATTGCCCGGGCGGTGTGTTTGGGATCATTGTCATGCTGAAAGACCCAGCCACGTTTCATCTTCAATGCCCTTGCTGATGGAAGGAGGTTTTCACTCAAAATCTCACAATACATGGCCCCATTCATTCTTTCCTTTACACGGATCAGTCGTCCTGGTCCCTTTGCAGAAAAACAGCCCCAGAGCACTACGTTTCCACTCCCATGCTTCACAGTAGGTATGGTGTTCTTTCTCCTCCAAACACGACAAGTTGAGTTTTTACCAAAAAAAACTATTTTTTTACAAAAAAAAAAAACTATTTTGGTTTCATCTGACCATACGACATTCTCCCAATCCTCTTCTGGATCATCCAAATGCTCTCTAGCAAACTTCAGACGGGCCTGGACATGTACTGGCTTAAGCAGGGGGACACGTCTGGCACTGCAGGATTTGAGTCCCTGGCAGCGTAGTGTGTTACTGATGTAGCCTTTGTTACTTTGGTCCCAGCTCTCTGCAGGTCATTCACTAGGTCCCCCTGTGTGGTTCTGGGATTTTTGCTCAGCGTTCTCGTGATCATTTTGACCTCACGGGGTGAGATCTTGCGTGGAGCCCCAGATCGAGGGAGATTATCAGTGGTCTTGTATGTCTTCCATTTTCTAATAATTGCTCCCACAGTTGATTTCTTCACACCAAGCTGCTTACCTATAGAGTTTTTGCGTAGGCTCATAAAATTCACGTGACTCGCGGGGGTAAACATAAACATGCCGTAGGTGCCGCCATCTTGGATGGCAAGAGCAGCAGTTGCACTGTGACAACCCAGGCGTAACTTGTACTGTTTAGCGATCAGAATGAGTGAGGAGAACACACAGTCACAGTCTGACATAATAACATCCCTATCATCCTCTTCAACAACTGACACTGTGGCCTCTGACACTGTGTCTGCGATGTCTCTGTGAGATTCAGTGGAGTCATTGTCAGCAGTCATAACAGCAGACAAGTGTTTTTAATCTTGCTCCCGTGCGCTCCTCTGGTGTGCCGAAATGCCTCAGTTGAACGGAGTGGGGGGGGGGGGGGGAGTAACCCCCACGGACAAGCAGAGCGCACAGCTGGAGCAATTAGCAGAACAATGACTGCCAGTAATCTGCTCAGCGGGGATGATTTGGGGGCAAACGATGAAATGATATCTTTCAAAGACGAAGGGGAGCAGGAGGAAAAGAGATCGGAAAACGTGTCAGCGGAAAGGGATGTGGATGATGTGAAGTCTTCACTGGTGAACGAGTCGGAAAACAACAGCAGCTCCTCGGACTCGGAGGTGAGTGAAGCGCGCTGCGTGTTTTTTTTTTTTTTAAAGGCTCTCCACGGCGCGCCGCGTTAAAACGTACCTGATTTTATGTACATGTACAATAGTTTTCTCCCCTTTCATGTGTGCATCGTAGCAAGCAGAGAGGCGCCCCCAAACCAGAAAGTTTTTTTTTTTTGTTACTTATTTGTACCTGTAGGTAGATTTGGTTTGCAGTCTGGTGACAAGCCACCGGCCGCTGCGTGCGCGAGCGCCCTAAACCTACATGTTTTTGGTATGCGGGAGGAAACCGGAGAAATCCCGGAGTAAACCCACGCAACACGGGGAGAACATGCAAACTCCACACAGCTCACTGTTGGTCGGGGGCTGGGATCGAGCCCACGGTCTCATGATCTCCGCGATCCCCCGGCCGAGGGTAAACTGTGCTGCCACAGTGCTAAACCACTGCGCCACCGTGCAGCCCGTTATGAGAAAGCGAGAGATTACGTCAGTGAAGGTAATTATTCAAAAATCCAAATTTTTTTTTTTTTTTTTTTTTTTTTTTGCATTTCACACCGGCCATTTAATTCCCCGCTTATCCCCTTATCAGGGGGAACAACAGGAGTACACCATTTTGCCGAGTTTGTAGGTACACGTGAGCTATGTGGTTTGTTTCACCCTGCTGCTGCTGTTTCTTGCCATCCAATATGGCGGCACACTCTAACGGGCCAGTGCGGCACGCCCCCTGACGTCATATGCAAAAACTAAATTGCAGATTCAGTCTTCCTAGCCTGGTGCAGGTCTACAGTTTTGTTTCTGGTGTCCTTTGACAGCTCTTTGGTCTTGGCCATAGTGGAGTTTGGAGTCTGACTGTTTGAGGTTGTGGACAGGTGTCTTTTATACTTATGAGTTCAAACAGGTGCCATTAATAAAGGTAACGAGTGGAGGACAGAAGAGCCTCTTAAAGAAGTTGTTACAGGTCTGTGAGAGCCAGAAATCTTGCTTGTTTGTAGGTGACCAAATACTTATTTTACCAAGGAATTTACCAATTAACCCCTTGCACTCTGGTCAATTTCCCTAAAAATGCCAAAAAATAACGTACCCAAAGTAAATCAAAAGCTGTTCTTCAACCCTTTGCAGCATCTTCATGAGGTAGGTCTCATTTAAAAGAAAATACTTTGAATTTTTTGGCAAAACAGTCATAATCTCTCTAAGTGCTCCTGCCACTGAGTAACAGTCATCTAAACATACTGAACTTGAAGAAAATACATTTTGCCTGGGTGTTTTTTTGGATACAAATGCTTGCAAATAACACACAGCTTCAGATACTGGCTGGAAAATGCAACAGAAATGTAGAACCAAGTGTTATCCAGCTGAGGTCAAAATTTTGTAACAATACCACAAAAAATGAATATATTACACAGCTTTTTCCCGAGGTTGTTCCCAGGCGTTTTTGAACTGTGCCAAATTGTGCCAAATGGCACAGTTTGGAAAAATGTCTATAACTTTTGAATGATTCAATATAGAAGCTTCATCTTGGGCTCTAATGAAAGGTGAAGGGTTGTGTGTGTGTGTGTGTGTGTGTGTGTGTGTGTGTGTGTGTGTGTGTGGGTGGGTTGTTTATTCATTCATGAATGAATGAATGAACAAACAAGCCCCCACACACAAAGAAGCATGCCACGTAAAAAATGTGTGGCTTTTTTTTTTTTTACAACAAAAAATAACCTACAGTGCACTAAAAATTATACTAAAATATTTGTAATGTAGAAGATAACAACTCCCACCCCCCCACCCCCCCGCTACAGAGGACGGACATCACCCATCCATCAGAATAATTTAGCTTATAACACTTACCTATTTATCTTTTGTTCATATGAAAGACAAAAAATAAAATAGAAAGATGTCTTTACCTTCTTTACATGTTTCAACTGCACTGCAGCCTTCGTCAGAAGAGTCAGCTGATTGCTGCCAGGTGACATTTATCAGCTGATTTTCGTAGGCGGGGCCAGCTCAGCAGATCTGTCGGATCCACTGAGCCGGCCCCGCCTCCCGCTGTCAGATGGTCTCTGGAGAATGTGGTCCCAGGTGTGGGAAAGCATAAAGGCTCCCTCATCTCGGTTCATGGTGTCTTTTCCCCGCTTCCTGATCTCTATGGCCTCCTTGATCCAGCGTTTGTGTCTGTTGCTCTCCGATCCAATAATTTTTGTGTTGTCCCAGTCCATGATGTGATTATTTCTTTTGCAGTGATCTGATATTGCTGATTTTAATGTTTCTTGTTCTGCCTTTTCTTTTTGTGATCTTGTGAGTCGTCCTTGTGTTTCCTTCTCACATTCCTTCTGGTGTTCTTTTTTTTCTTGTGGTGAATAATCTTCCAGTTTCTCCAATGTAGGTTTTGTTGCATGATCTGCATGATATTTCATATATTACATTGCATTTATTGTCTTGTTCTAGTCTGTCCTTGGGGTGTACTAACAACTGTCTTAATTTTTTGTGTGGTTTGACTGCTGTGTTTATTTTGTATTTTTTCATGATCCTTTGAATTGGTTCCGTGATCCCTTGTATGTATGGTATAGTTATGGTGTCCTTGTTTTTGATTTCGGCTTTTGTTCCATGTCTTGTATCCTGTTTATTTTCTTTGTTTTTGACTTGCTGTTTCCCTTTGTTTATAGCCCATACTGGATATTGGCAGCGTATAAGTGCATGTTTTATGTGGTTTTCCTCCTCCTGTCTGTCTTCTTGTTCCGTGATGATGGTGGCTCGTTCATATAATGTCCTGACGACTGATAGCTTGTGTGCTGTGGGGTGTTCCGATGTCCATAGTAGGTATTAATCTGTGTGGGTTGGTTTCCTGTAGACTGTGATTTTTATGCTGCCGTCCTCGTTGTGGTGGATTTTCATGTCCAGAAAGGCTATGGTGACATTTTCCTCCTCTTCGTGTATGAATTTTATGTTCCCAGTGCTGTCCGTACTGTTCAGATGGTCAGTGAGTTCTTGTGTATGTCCTTTCCTTATTTTTTCCAGAATGCCGTCTACGTATCTCTTCCAAAGGGTGGGTTTGCATATTGTGGGTGCTGTGTTGATGGCTTTGTTTTCCAGATCCTCTATAAAAAAGCTGCTCATGATGGCTGATAGTGGGTCTCCCATTGCAAATCCTTCTTTTTGTCTGTAAATTTTTTCTCTGAATTGAAAATAAGTGGATTTTGCAACAAACTGTAATAATTTGGATATGTCATGAACTGTGAGGTTGGTGCGTCTTTTTAGGGTGCTGTCATTGTTGAGGTGTTCTTGCACTATATGTAGTGTGATGTCAACAGGAGTCTTTGTGAATAAAGAGATGACGTCATGTGAAATGAGGATCTCGCCTGATTCTATTTTTATGTCTTTGAGTTCTTGTGCCAGCTCTTTTTTCCCGACAGATCTGCTGAGCTGGCCCCGCCTAAGAAAATCAGCTGATAAATGTCACCTGGCAGCAATCAGCTGACTCTTCTGATGAAGGCTGCAGTGCAGTTGAAACATGTAAAGAAGGTAAAGACATCTGACAAAATGAACCTATTTGACATATAACACTTACCTGTCCACAACAGCAGTGTAACTGGCGAACTTCTCTTCCTCATTGTCAGACGAACATGACGCTGGTCTGCTTGTTACGGACTCGTGGTTCTGGTCACGCGACCCGATCAAACCATAATTCCGTTATTGCGGTTTTGCGCTTCCATGATTGCGGTTTTGGCAAACGATTTTTCAAAACAAATAAGAACAGTAGTAAGAAAAAAAGACTGGCGAACGCCTGTGTGTCACCCAGCCTTATACAAAACAGCTTTCGAACTTCTGTGCTTCAATTGGCTGGCTGTATTTGCAGCCGTTGGTAAGTGGGTCCTTCTTGCTAGGTTTTCAGTCATTGGTTCTTCAAGGTTTCAGAAACCCAATTCAAGGCTCTTATTAGTCGAATGAGAGGTCAATCACATCTAAACCAATCAAAGCACTCCTTTGGCTTTTTGTTCGCGGCTGTGTCTGTAGTGGAAGAACGGAAATGCAGCTTTTTTTTTTTCTTCGGTGCGCCCTAGGATGCACAGTGTGCGTACTAGGGCGCCCTCGTGCGCTCTAGGATGCAAAGATGTGTCCGCCCGCGGTACACCGGAGTGCAAGAGGTTAATTCATTAAAAATCCTTCAGTGTGATTTTCTGGATTTTTTTTTCTCATTTTGTCTCTCATAGTTGAGGTATACCTATGATGAAAATTGGAGACCTCTCATCTTTTAAGTGGGAGAACTTGCACAATTGGTGGCTGACTAAATACTTTTTTGCCCCACTGTAAATGTTTCAGATCATCAGACAAATTTAAATATTAGACAAAGATAACACAAGTAAACACAAAATGCAATTTTTAAATGAAGGTGTTTATTATTAAGGGGAAAAAAAATCCAAACCTACATGGCCCTGTGTGAAAAGTGATTGCCGAGCTAGACATACTGCTTCCCTGAGCGAGACATCATGCTGTGATCCAAAGAAATTCAGGAACAAATGAAAAACAAAGTAATTGAGATCCATCAGTCTGGAAAAGGTTATAAAGCCATTTCTAAAGCTTTGGGACTCCAGCAGTGAGAATCATTATCCACAAATGGCAAAAACATGGAACAGTGGTGAACCTTCCCAGGAGTGGCCGGCTGACCAAAATTACCCAAAGAGCGCAGTGACGACTTACCCAAGAGGTCACAAAAGACCCCACAACAACATCCAAAGAACTGCAGGCCTCACTTGCCTCAGTTAAGGTCAGTGTTCATGAGTCCACCATAAGAAAGAGACTGGACAAAAATGGCCTGCATGGCTGAGTTCCAAGACGAAAACCACTGTTGAGCAGCCTTTATATTCTTTTTGCTCAGCAGAAAGAACATAAAGGCTTGTCTCAGTTTTGCCAGAAAACATTCAAGATTCAAAGATTTTATTTGTCAGTACTACTGTATGTACAGGACATACAGGAGAACTGAAATGGTATCTCTCTCTCTCTTCAGTGGTATGCACAATACAAAAAAAAAAGAAAAGGAATAAGGCTGGAAAAACAACAACAGCTGTCTATGTACAGTAATGCTACCCGTAGTGCAAATGCAAATGGCGACAAAAGATGGACCCAGAGCTCCCATTGTGCAAATAAAGATCAGTGATGAACGATGAGACCCAACAAATCTTTTATACAGAAAGTAGAGCAGTAATACTCGTAGTACCAAGTTCAATGCGGTAGTGTAAGTGCAGATAGTAACAGATAGGACTGCACATGATCAATATTGCAATGACAGCCAGCAGCAGATATGGTATTTGGGCAAATGGTTGCAGTAAAGTGCAGAGACATATAGCAGCAAATGTATTACTGTTGGTGTGCCAGTCTTTCTGTGCCAACAGCGGAGGTAGTTATTGTGCGGGTGATTGCGTTATGGTCCGGTGGGGGGAGGGGGTGGACAGAGTTCAGGGTCCTAATGGCCTGGTGAACAAAGCTGTTTAGCAGTCTTGTGGAGTGGGCCCGGAGGCACCGGTACCTTTTTCCAGAGGGCAGGGGGCTGAGGAGGGAGTGTGAGGGGTGGGAGGTGTCGCCTGCAATGTTGATGGCTCTGTGGGTGAGGTAGATGTCTGAGAGGGGGGGGCAGGGGGGCACTGTTGATCATGCTGACTGCTTTCACTGAGTGTTGTAGTGTCTTCCGGTAGGAGGCGGTGCAACTTCCATACCACACAGTGATGCAGCTGGTGAGGATGCTCTCAATAGTGCCCCGGTAGCATGAGCACATGATGGGGGGTGGGACTCATGCTCTCCTCAGTTTGCGGAGGAAATGGAGGTGAGTTTGAGCCTTCTTGGCCAGTGATGTGGTGTTGTTGGGCCAGGAGAGGTCCTCAGAGATGTGCATCCCTAGAAACTTGATACTGCTCACCCTCTCCACAGCTGCTCCATTGATGATCAGAGGGGAATGCTGTGTGTGTCTCCTCCTGAAGTTGACCACAATCTCCTTGGTGTTTCCCACGTTCAGGAAGAGGTTATTGTCTTTACACCACTGGACCAGGTGGCTCACCTCATTTCTGTAGTTGGCCTCCTCATTGTTGGTGATGAGACCCACCACTGTCATGTCATCCACTAACTTGATGATGTGGTTGGTGTTGTAGGCTCGTACACAGTTGCGGGTCAGCAGGGTGAAGAGCAGTGGGCTTAGCATGCACCCTTGTGGGGTGCGTACTAAGCCCACTGCTCTTGCTAAGTGTGATGGTCTTGGATGTGTTGCTGCCAACCCGCACATTCTGTGGCCTCCCCATGAGAAAGTCCAGCACCCAGTTACAGAGAGACGTTTTGAGTCCAAAGTGTCTGAGTTATTGTATTAGGTGCTGGGGGATAATTGTGTTGAATGCTGAACTGAAGTCAATTCAATTCAACTTTATTTACTGTATATAGCGCTATTTCACAACAACAGTCATCTCATAGCACTTTCAACTGTAGGGGAAACCCCCACAATTGCAGAAAGACCCCAGCAATCAGGCGATCCCCGATGAGCAAGCGCTTGGCGACGGTGGAGAGGAAAAACCCCCTTTTAACAGGAAGAAACCTCCAGCAGAACCAGGCTCAGGGAGGGGCAGTCATCTGCTGCGACTGGCTGGGGGGTGAGGGGATAGAGTCCAAGAACAGCATTCGCACGTAGGAGTTCTTTGTGTCCAGGTGGGTTAGGGCTGGGTGGAGAGCAGCAGCGATGGCATCCTCTGTGGATCTGTTTGACCTGGATGCAAACTGAGATGGGTCATGGTACATCATCTTGATGATCCCCAAGACTTTTGGGAAAATACTCTGTGGACTGACAAGACAAAAGTTGAACTTTTTGGAAGGTGTGTGTCCCCCATTACATCCAGCGAAAAAGTAACACAGCATTTCAGAAAAGGAACATCATACCAACAGTAAAATATGGTGGTGGTAGTGTGATGATCTGGAGCTGTTTTGCTGATTCAGGACCTGAAAGACTTGCTGTGGTAAATGGAACCATGAATTCTGCTGTCAACCAAAAAATCCTGAAGGAGGATGTCCAGCCATCTGTTCGTGACCTCAAGCTGAAGCGCACTTGGGTTCTGCAGCAGGACAATGATCCAAAATACACCTTCAAGTCCACCTCTGAATGGCTTCAGAAAAACAAAATGAAGACTTTGGAGTTGGAGTGACCTAGTCAAAGTCCTGACCTGAATCCGACTGAGATGCCGTGGCATAACCTTAAAAAGGCAGTTCATGCTTGAAAATCCTCCAGTGTGGCTGAATGACAACAATTCTGCAAAGATCCATCCATCCATCCATCTTCTACCGCTTTTCCAGAGGTCCGGGTCACGGAGGCAGCAGTTCAAGCAGAGAAGCCCAGACTTCACTCTCCCCAGCCACCTGCTCCGGCTCTTCAGAGGGGATACCAAGGCGTTCCCAGACCAGCTGGGAGACATAGTCTCTGCCCCGGGGTCTCCTCCCAGTGGGACGTGCCTGAAACACCTCAAGTGGGAGGCGTCCAGGAGGCATCCTAATCAGATGCCCATACCACCTCAACTGACTCCTTTCAATGTGGAGGAGCAGCGGTTCTACTCTGAGTCTCTCCCGGATGACTGAGCTCCTCACCCTATCTCTAAGGGTGAGTCCAGAAATCCCACGGAGAAAGCTCATTTCAGCCGCTTGTATCCGCAATCTCGTTCTTTCGGTCATTACCCAAAGCTCGTGACCATAGGTGAGAGTAGGAACGTAGATTGACTGGTAAATCGACAGCTTTGCCTTAGAACTCAGCTCCCTCTTCACCACAACAGACCGGTACAACGTCCGCATCACTGCAGATGCTGCTCCAATCCATCTGTCGATCTCTCGCTCCATTTTCCCCTCACTCGTGAACAAGACCCCAAGATACTTAAACTCCTCCACTTGGGGCAGGAGCCTTTCCCCAACCCGGAGAGGACAATCCACCTTTTTCCGGCTGAGGACCATGGACTCGGACTTGGAGGTGCTGATTCTCATCCCAGCCGCTTCACACTCAGCGGCAAACCGTCCCAGCAAGAGCTGTAAGTCATTGCTGGATGAAGCCAACAGGACAACATCATCTGCAAACAACAGCGATGAGATCCTGTGGTCACCAAGCATGATACCCTCCATTCCCTGGCTACGCCTAGAAATCCTGTCCATAAAAATTATGAACAGGATCGCTGTTCTTGCAGATCGGTTGTCACCGATCTGCAAAGATGAGTGGGCCAAAATTCCTCCACAGTGCTGTAAAAGACTCATTGCCAGTTATTGCAAACGCTTGACTGCAGTTGTTGCTGCTAAGGGTGGCCCAACCAGTTATTAGGTTTAGGGGGCCATCACTTTTTTCACACAGGACCATGCAGGTTTGGATTTTTTTCCCTTAATAATAAACACCTTCATTTAAAAACTGCATTTTGTGTTTACTTGCGCTATCTTTGTCTAATATTTAAATTTGTTTGATGATCTGAAACATTTAAGTGTGACAAACATACAAAAAAATGAGAAATCATGAAGGGGCAAACACTTTTTCACACCACTGTATGTTCGGTTGATATATCGGAGCATCCCTAACACCTGGACATAGCTGTGCTCAAGAAAAATGCTAATGTGCTGATGTTTACCTCCTTAATTTAGTATGTTAACATGATCATCAAAATCATTTCCTAGCTAGAAAACAGAGTGGTTCACTCAAATTGTTACAGCTCATCTTGAACCATATAAAGTATAAATATAAGACACAGTAGTTTGTTTTCTAAAAAAAAAATAAATTAAGCTAACTTGTATTAATTGTAACATCTAGCAGGGAGTAGTACATCTGGTTGCATGCAAGTGATTAAATAAAAGCCTTGGTTAATATTAGTTGACATTTTCAAGTGTGTCCAATGCTTATTACCTCCACCAAGGAGGTTGTAATCGGGGTGGTTTGTCTGTCTGTCCGTTCGTTTGTTTGTCTGTCTGTTAGCAGGATTACGCAAAAACTACTGGATAGATTTTGATTAAATTTTCAACAGAGGTCACCCTTGGGCCAAGGATGAACCCATTAAATTTTGGTGATGATCTGAGAGTGCATACCTCCACTAAGGACCTTGTTCGTATTTGTGCAGCAGGATTACACAAAAACTACTGCATGGATTTGGATGAAATTTTCACTAGAGGTGGTCCTTGGACTAGAGAGGAACCCATAACATTTTGGTGATGATCCCAGACTGCATATCTCCACCAAGGCTCTTACAGTGGGTTAAAAAAGTATTTAGTCAGCCACCAATTGTGCAAGTTCTCCCACTTAAAAGATGAGAGAGGTCTCCAATTTTCATCATAGGTATACCTCAACTATTAGAGACAAAATAAGAAAAAAAAAATCCAGAAAATCACATTTAAGGATTTTTAATGAATTAATTGGTAAATTCCTCGGTAAAATAAGTATTTGTCAATAACAAAAGTTCATCTCAGTACTTTGTCATATACCCTTTGTTGGCAATGACAGAGGTCAAACGTTTTCTGTAAGTCTTCACAAGGTTTTCACACACTGTTGCTGGTATTTTGGCCCATTCCTCCATGCAGATCTCCTCTAGAGCAGTGATGTTTTGGGGCTGTCGCTGGGCAACACGGACTTTCAACTCCCTCCAAAGATTTTCTATGGGATTGAGATCTGGAGACTGGCTAGGCCACTCCAGGACCTTGAAATGCTTCTTACGAAGCCACTCCTTCATTGCCCGGGCGGTGTGTTTGGGATCATTGTCATGCTGAAAGACCCAGCCTGGTTTCATCTTCAATGCCCTTGCTGGTGGAAGGAGGTTTTCACTCACAATCTCACGATACATGGCCCCATTCATTCTTTCCTTTACATGGATCAGTCGTCCTGGTCCCTTTGCAGAAAAACAGCACCAAAGTATGATGTTTCCACCCCCATGCTTCACAGTAGGTATGGTGTTCTTTCTCCTCCAAACACGACAAGTTGAGTTTTTACCAAAAAGTTCTATTTTGGTTTCATCTGACCATATGACATTCTCCCAATCCTCTTCTGGATCATCCAAATGCTCTCTAGCAAACTTCAGATGGGCCTGGACATGTACTGGCTTAAGCAGGGGGACACGTCTGGCACTGCAGGATTTGAGTCCCTGGCGGCGTAGTATGTTTCTGATGTAGCCTTTGTTACTTTGGTCCCAGCTCTCTGCAGGTCATTCACTAAGTCCCCCCATGTGGTTCTGGGATTTTTGCTCACCGTTCGTGATAATTTTGACCCCACGGGATGAGATCTTGCGTGGAGCCCCAGACTGAGGGAGATTATCAGTGGTCTTGTATGTCTTCCATTTTCTAATAATTGCTCCCACAGTTGATTTCTTCACACCAAGCTGCTTACCTATTGCAGATTCAGTCTTCCCAGCCTGGTGCAGGTCTACAATTTTGTTTCTGGTGTCCTTTGACAGCTCTTTGGTCTTGGCCATAGTGGAGTTTGGAGTCTGACTGTTTGAGGTTGTGGACAGGTGTCTTTTATACTGATAACGAGTTCAAACAGGTGCCATTAATACAGGTAACAAGTGAAGGACAGAGGAGCCTCTTAAAGAAGAAGTTACAGGTCTGTGAGAGCCAGAAATCTTGCTTGTTTGTAGGTGACCAAATACTTATTTTACTGAGGAATTTACCAATTAATTCATTAAAAATCCTTCAATGTGATTTTCTGGATTTTTTTTTCTCGTTTTGTCTCTCATAGTTGAGGTATACCTATGATGAAAATTGGAGACCTCTCTCATCTTTTAAGTGGGAGAACTTGCACAATTGGTGGCTGTCTAAATACTTTTTTGCCCCACTGTATCTTCTCACACTGTTAGCAAAAATACTCCAAAACAAACCCATTACATTTTGGAAGTGATCCATGAGGGACGGGAGAAGACTTGTTGGAGGTATGCACTCTCTGAGTGCTTTTCTAGGGTTATACATAAAAAAAGATGGGCCATTGTATCAGTTCAGCATTTAGCTTCACTAAAGTTCACTTTGAGCTCTTTATTTTAAATCAGTTCTTCAAACACCAAAGGCTAGCAAATCATTTTATAGATAGTTTTGATGCAAAGTTTGCAAACTTTTTTTTTTAAACCATTGGATTCTACTGTTGATGCTTAACATATGGTTTTACGTCAGATGAATTTAATTTAGATACGCGATTCAAAACAACCTCCCATGTAAATGTGTCCTAGCACCCAAGTGTCATGAAAACTGTAGGCCATACACCCACGGGTGGCCATTTCTGACCTTGATGCAACTTTAAATTTTTGAGCTGCATCTCTTTCAGTTTTTCGTGAGTTTCTTACTGTGAAGCTGTTGTTGATGTTCTTGGTGCTCGTCTCTGCCACACTGGCGTCTGAAAGATCCACTTCATCAAAAATCAGGGACTGATAGGGAAATAAAAACAACCATAAACACATCTGTTTGGACAGCTTATCTAGTTTACATAAATACACCTAAAAGCCCTTGTTTTTATTGACACTGCTGGACAATAAGTGAAATACAGCACAGGTGTTACAAACAGAATCTTTAAAATCAACGTTTTTCAAACAATAACATGTGATAGAGTGTTACAGAAATCTCAGAAATCCAAGAAATTAGGTCAAAATGTTACCGAAAAGAGTTAACATTAACCCTTATTGTGGCAAGGTTTTATGGACAGATAGCGTCCCCACTGCCACAGGCGCAGCGCTGCGCCCGTCATGTGATGTTATATGACGTGGCCAAAAACTCCCCAGTTGATTTAAGTTGCACAAAGGATTCCACCTCACAAGGTGGCAGACACATATAACTTACTGCTCTTGCCTTGGGGGACTTATGGCGGACATAGAAGCATCCTTCTGGACACCAGAGAAGAAATTTTTAGACAAACAAATGTGGACGTTACCAATCGCTGTGGACGTACTCGATTGCAGACGGAGGAGCCATTTGCTCCCAAATTTGTCAACTATGATTCTAGAGATTATTTAGCTTATGAGGGTAAATGTTTACATTTTGTTATAACAGAGGGTGGGTGAAGCTGGTTGATGTTCACCTGCTGCCGCCCCTAGCGCCATGTGACTAGACAACAATTGCTCCAGTTCCATGTCGTCATGTAAGATAAATTACGGCGGAATAAAAGTGAAATTGAGGTGGGATAATCATGAGTTTCTGGATGTGGGAGAGAAAGCGCAAATGACCAACAGAAGGCAAAATAACAACCAGGATGGACAAAAATGGACGAAGCGAGAGCCGCCTGGCCTTTGTTTGTTGACTACTAATGTTCTGGTTCATATACTTTGAAGAGAAGATAACAAAAAACCCCCAAAACAAAACAGGTGACGAGAAAACAAAACCATCCTTTGTGTAAATATGTCCAAAAGTCCATTTTTGACCGAAAGTTATGTAATTTGTTATGGCTGCGTCACATTATGCAAATTAGATGTGTAAATCAAGGCAACCGTGTTCAAAAAACAAGTTATATTTTAATGAAGTGGAATGACACAGGGAATAAGTATTAAACACGTGAAGAAAAAGAGGTCCAAACTTTGAAACGGAGGAAATCCTTGGATCAGGTAGTTAGATGGTCCAGGGGTTTGCTTGGTGAGTCACAGCTGAGCCTGACATCCCTGTACACCAGACAAGTACAGAGGATGGCTACCTCCATTTTAAATGATGACTCCCACCCTTTGCACTGCAACTTTCAGCTTCTTCCCTCAAGACGGAGGTTTGCTGTCCCAAAAAGAAAAACCCAGTGCTACAAAAACAGCTTTGTTCCTGCTGCTGTCAAAGAGTTGAACAAGTTGTAACAATATATTGCACATAATTTAGGTACCTATTTATTAACTCCATTTTATATTTACTTATTTTTGTAGGATGTTATTTGGGTTCTAAATATTTTATTGGGTTTTAGACCTTTGAGTTTTTAACCTCTTTGACTAGTTTTTAACTTTTTAATATGACCCTTCTCTCTTACCTCTGTTTTTTCTCTCATCTCTTTGTCTTTATACCCTGATTGATGGAGCCTTGAGTATTTTTATCATGTTTATAGTCAGCTTCATGTGTGCCTGTGTTTGTGTCTATGTTGAATGTAATTTGTGGCTTGTAAATATGGATGTCACCAGACTGCAAAACAAATCTACCTACGGGTACAAATAAAGTAACCTGAACCTGAAAAGGCATAGAAAGCCAAGAAACCAGCTGAAATCCATCAGAACTTAGGAAGTCACCCCATCCCCCATCAGTGCAAATTAATTTCAGCTGGTTGAGTCCTGACTGATACCCTTTAAAAAGGTCTGTGAATATCAGATTGTCACACCACAAAGAACTCATGATGGGTAGAAGCAAAGAGCTCTCTCTAGACATTCGCAACCTTATTGTTGCAAAATACAACGATGGCATTGGTTACAGGCACATTTCTAAACTGCTGAATGTTCCAGTGAACACTGTTGGAGCCATCATTCAGAAGTGGAAAGAACATCATTTTACCATAAATTGGCCATGACCAGGAGCTCCTCACAAGATTTCTGACAAAGGAGTCAAAAGAATTATCAGAAGAGTTATCCAAGAGCCAAAGACCACTTGTGGAGAGCTCCAGAAAGATCTGGAGTTAGCAGGTACTGCTGTTTCAAAGAAAACAATAAGTAATGCACTCAACCAACATGGACTCTATGCCCGCTCACCTCGCAAGACTCCATTGCTGAAGAAAAAGCATGCTGAAGCTTGTTTAAAGTTTGCTGCACAACATTTGGACAAGCCAGGAAAATACTGGTAGAATATAGTCTGGTTAGATGAGACCAATATTGAACTTTTTGGATGCCACAACACACAGCATGTTTGGAGGAGAAATGGCACTGCACATCCCATCATGGTGTGGGAGTGTTTTTCAGCACATGGTACAAGCAGACTTCACATAATTTAAGGAAAGATGAATGGACAAATGTACAGAGACATCCTTGATAAGAACCTGGTGCCATCTGCCAAGATGCTGCAGATGAAACGAAGGTGGACATTTCAGCAAGACAATTATCCCAAACACACAGCCAAAGAAACTCTCAACTGGCTCCAGAGAAGGAAAATAAAGCTGCTAGAATGGCCCAGTCAGTCACTTGACCCAAATCCAATTGAAAATCTATGGGACAAACTGAAGATCAGAGTTCATAGACGACACCCACGGAACCTTCAAGATCTGAAGACAGTTTGTGTGGAAGAATAGGCTAAAATCACTCCTGAGCAATACCTGTGCCTAGTTTCTCCATACAGGAGGCATCTGGAAGCTGTTATTACCAACAAAGATAGACAGACAGACAGATGTACTTTATTGATCCCAAACTGGGAAATTACAGTCTAACAGCAGCATGACACAGACAACCCAACCAACCAAAAAATACAGTATAATAGAAAAAGAATTACCCCGGGAAGTAAAGTAAAAATGTTTCGATAACTTTATATACAACATAGGCTACTACTAGGTTAAACAGATGATGATCCTTTTGAGTCAATGGATAGAACTGACTGTACAGAAAAGGATTATAAGGCACAGGGTGAAACACGAGGTACCAATTACACTGTATTCTGTATGTATACTGTATACTCTTTTCTACTAAATATTAAATGAATTTCACAGTGTGTTCAATACTTATTCCCTGTGTCATTCAACTTTATTAAATATAACTTGTTTTGTGAACACAGTTGCCTTGATTTCTTTGTATGTATGGATTACTTGGGTTGTTACCGATATCTGGTGAAAATCTCAGGTCAATGGCTCCATCAGAAATATGCTTAATGAGAAAAATGTTGACGTGTTCAATACTTATTTTCCCCGCTGTAACTACGAACCCAAATTCAAATGAAGTTGGGACATTGCGTAAAATGTAAATATAAATGCAATAAAATGACATGCAAATCTTTCTCAACCTAAATTTAAGTGAATAAACTTCAAAGACAAGATATTTAATGTTCAACTGAAACTTATTCACCATTTTGAACTTGATGCCTGCAGCACATTCCAAAAAACAACACTCAATGAGCGTTTAAGAACAAAGGACACTAATTGTTGAAGCTTTACAGGTGGAAGTCATTCCAATTCTTGCTTGATGTGCGACTTCAGTTGCTCAACAGTCTAGGGTCTCCATTGGTGTATTTTGTGCTTCATAATGTCACACAGATTTTCAATGAGAGACAGGTCTGGACTGCAGGCAGGCCGGTCTAGTACCACCACTCTTACTACAAAGCCACACTTTTGTAACATGTGTAGGATGTTGCTTGGATGGCAGCATATGTTGCTCCAAAACCTGTTTGTACCATTCAGCATTAATGGTGCCTTCACAGATGTGCAAGTTACCCATGCCATTGGCACTAACACACCCCCATACTGTCACAGATGCTGGCTTTTGAACTTTGTGCCAATAATCTGGATGGTTGTTTTCCTCTTTAGCCTGGAGGACACGATGTCCATAATTTCAAAAAAACAATCTGAAATGTAGACTCATCAGACCACAGCACACTTTTGCACTTTGTTCAGTCCATCTCAGATGAGCTCAGGCCCAGAGCAATCGGCAGGATTTCTGGAGGTTGTTGATGTATGGATTTCATTTTGCATGGTAGAGGTTTAACTTGTACTTGTAGATATAGGGACAAACTACGTTTACTGAATGGTTTTCTGAAGTGTTCCTGAGCCCACATGGTAATATCCTTTACAGAATGATGCCGGTTTTTAATGCAGTGCCACCTGAAGGATTGAAGGTCACAGGCATTCAATGTTGGTGTTCGGCTTTGCCGCTTATGTGCAGAAATATCTCCAGATTCTCTGAATCTTTTGGTGATATCATAGACTGTAGATGATGAAATCCCTAATTTCCTTGCAATTGTAAATTGAGAAACACTTTTGTTAAATTGTTGGACTATTTGCCCATGTAGTTGTTCACAAAATGGTGAATCTCACTCCATCCTTGATTGTGAACAGCTGAGCCTTTTAGGGATGCTCCTTTAATACCCAATCATGGTTATAATGTGGAGGATGGGATCAGACAAGGCAGCGAACTGACGACGTGAACACACATCAACATACACATTAACATTCACGTCACAGAGCACGGCTTAGTACAATACATTCGCGCCCCTGCATCCTCAGGTGTGAGCCTGGCAGAGTGGGGGCGAAAGGCACATCTTTATTTACTTCATACCCCCCAGTGCTCTGGTGCCCTTGGATGGCACCCCCAACACCCCAAAGTACTGGGTGGAGTGTCATCTCCTTTGTGTCACCACACAGCCCCCCCCCCCCCTTCTCGAACACCCAGAAAGGGTCCTAACCCTCCGGACATTTGGGCTTGAACAAGCCCCCATAGCAGCTGTAATGTGGGCTGGTTGAAGCGCCTTCCTGTCGAGGCAGGTAGGAGAAAGACTTGGTCTCTGGAAGGGGAAAGGGTGGGGAGGGATAAAAATTAGTTTCTTGAAAACAGTCCTCTGTAGGGGGAACACTAACCTGCGGAGCCACTGTAGGTGGGTGCCTGTGCTGGGGAGCTTGAGCCAACACTACCTGCTCGTCTGCCAATACATAAGCGGGCTTCAGCCTGTCTTTGCAGACGGTTTCCTTACGGCCCCCCAAGTCTAACACAAAATGTTTCTCCCCAGTTTCCAACACTCTGAATGGGTTGTCATACAGCGGATGCATCGGGGTTCTGTGGGTGTCGTGCCTAACAAAAACAAATGTGGCATTCTCTAAGCGCTCTGGAAAAAAAGTGCAGGGAAAACAATGGCGCGCCGGGCCCAGAACACTGGCAGCCCCTGTATCGGAAAAAAGGTGCATGGGCGGATCGGTACCGGCTGCAGGGCTCTCTGGAAAAAATTTCCCCATGATCTGCAATGACTGAGAAAAAACGAGTTCTGCTGGGGAAGCTGCCAAATCTTCCTTAGGTGCGGAGCGTAACCCCAATAGGACCCAAGGCAGGCGGTTGATCCAATTTGCATCCGTCAGCGAGGCTCTGAGCACTGCTTTAAGCAACCTGTGAAAACGCTTGCACAAACCGTTAGCCTGTGGGTTGCATGCAATGGTGCGGTGGATTTTGACCCCCAGGCTGTTGGCCATCGCGGACCAAAGTTCTGAAATGAATTGCGGACCCCTGTCGGAAGTGATGTCCCAAGCGACCCAAGCTGATAAAAACATGCGGGCTACCTCGGCAGATGTGGTGGAACTCAGCGGAACCACCTCTGGCCAACGTGTAATGCAGTCCATGATTGTTAAAAGGTGTGTGAACCCCTGCAACAGCAGAAAGGGGACCCAATAAATCCACGTGCACGTGGTCGAATCTCCTGGCTGGAATTTGAAAAGGCTCGAGGGGGGCTTTGTTGTGCTTATGTACCTTAGCCCGTTGGCATGCGACGCATGCTGCAGCCCATTCTTTCCCATCCCTGCGTACATGAGGCCAGACGAATTTGGACCCCACTAGTTTAACCGAGGCTCGCCCACCGGGATGTGAAAGAGAGTGGACGGACTTGAAAATGTGGTGGCGCCAAGAGCTCGGAACCACGGGGCGGGTGCGGCTGGTGGAGATGTTGCAGAGCAAGGGGGCACCCTTCTTATACCACCTTGCTCTTAAGTTTTAATCTGGTAGCTGTGGACTGGAGAGCGCAAATATCTGCGTCCCCAGTTTGGTCGGCAGCCATTGCGGAAAAATCGATACCCATGTATACCGGAGAGACCAGCGCACATGACAAGCAGTCTACCACAACATTCAATTTACCGGCTACATGTTGAATGTCAGTCGTGAACTCCAAAATTGCGGCCAAGTGCCATTGCTGCTGAGCTGATCACGGTTCAGAGACTTTGGACATCGAGTAGGTCAGCAGTTTGTGATCAACAAACACGGTAAACTCACGACCTTCAAGCCAGAACTGAAAATGACGTGTAGCGAGGTGGAGAGCCAACAACTCTCTGTTGAAAGTGCTATACTTGCGCTCGCTGTCGTGCAAAGTATGGCTGAAAAAGGCGAGGGGCTACCACGAACCGGAGACGTACTGCTTCATCACGGCCCCTACTGCCACATCTGATGTGTCTGTGGTGAGTGCTATTCGTGCTGACGGGGCCGGGTGGGCCAGCAAAGCTGCATTGGCGAGCACTGTTTTGGTGCCTGTGAAGGCCTGGACCCAATCGGGGGTGCAGTCAATGCTATCCGCGGGTTTCTTTTTTTTTGAGCACGCCATACAGCGGCTGCAGCAGCTGGGCTGCGCGGGAGAGGAAGCAGTTGTAAAAACTGACCATCCCCAAAAATTGCGGCAGCGCCCTCACGGTTTGCGGATGCGGAAAATCCGACACTGCGCGTACTTTGTCCAGCAGCGGGATTGTGCCCTCCGGCGAGATGAGATGGCCCAGGAAGTCTACTACCAGCAGCCTGAACGGTCACTTTGCTGGGTTAACAACCAGCCCATACGCTTCCAACTGTTGGAATACTTGTCTGAGATGGGTGAGGTGCTCCTCCTCTGACGCGATAGCCACCAAAATGTCGTCTAAATAGACAAAAACGAACGGCAAGTCACAGAGCACCGTGTCCATCATCCTTTGGAAAGTTTGTGCTGCACCCTTTAACCCGAACAGCATGCACAAAAACTCGAACAGACTGAAGGGAGTTTTGGGGATGTTCTCTGCGCGTACCAGGACCTGGTGGTAACCGCAGACCAGATCCACTTTTGAAAAAATGCGTGTCCCAGCCAGGTGCATGGAAAAATCCTGGATGTGTGGGATGGGGCAACAATCGTGTTCCGTGGTGTTGTTCAAGCGTCTGAAATCGGCGCACAGTTGCCACGACCCATCAGATTTGGGCACCATGTGCAGTGGGGATGCCCAAGGGCTATTGGAGTGTCTAATGATGCCCAAGTGTTCTAAGTTAGCAAACTCCTCACGCATGATGGCTAGTTTAGCTGCATCCGGGTGGTGAGGGCGCGCAAAAACAGGCGGACCTTTTGTGGTGATAAAATGCTCAACCCCGTGCTTGGTTACTGTAGCGGAAAAAGTGGGCACCGTGAGTGCTGGAAACTTGGACAGCAAATGCTGGTACTTACCCCCTGGAGCTAGAACATTAGCATGTGTTGGTGGCTCAATTCCCAGAGCTATGCAGGGCAAGGAGGAAAAGATACAGCGTCCACTAAACGCCTGTTGGCAACATCAACAAGTAGTCCATAAGCACACAGACAATTAGCACCTAAGATGGGGACTGAACATGTAGCAACCACAAAATCCCACTGGTAATTGCGTCCATGTAAACATACAGTCACTGTCGTTTCTCCAAATGTCCTGATGCGGGATCCGTTGGTGGCCGTTAAAGACAGGCAACAACCTTCTGCCAGCCTGTCTGGCAAAATGAGGCTCTTCTGGGAGCCAGAGTCTACCAAAAAACATCTCCCCGAACATGCGTCCATGATGAAAACCAGCTTCTCCCTGTCGCCAGTGGTCACAGCTGCTACTGACCGCTGTCTGTCCCATTTCCCGGCTTCTTGAAGTGGCATGGCGGCAGACATCGCTGCACTTCCTTGCCAAGACGGTGGTGATAAAAACACAGCGTCCCGGTCCTGTTTCTCCGGGTGGCTGTCCGGGCCACCACCATCGGTTCCTCGACCTCGCTGGGCTCTGCCGGAGATCCTGGTCTCACTGCCTGAATGCTGAAAGCCTTGTCTGCCAGGATGATGCGGTCTGCCTCCTCTGCCAGCGCGCGGTAGTCCCTGGCCACCAGCAGTGGTGAGTTAGCGAGAATTGCTCTTGCAGAAGCCGGCAGGTTTCTGAGGAAGAGGTAGATGAAAAGGAAAGATCCGTCGTCTGTGCCCATCAACGTAAGCATGCGCTCCATCAGGTCCACAGCCGATCTGTCTCCTAACTCCGAGCGCGTGAGGAGCTATTCTGCCCTCTCTGCATCTGAAAGGGTATAACAGCGTAACAGCAGCCGCTTGAGAGCGCCGTCTTGTCCTTGGGCTGGTGGTGCTCGGAGCAGACTCATGGCGTGCTGCTTGGCGTGTGCCTCCAGTGATGCCACCACATGATGGTACTTCGTGTCGTCTGCCACGACTACGCAGAGGGCAAACTGGGCTCCCATGTGAATAAACCAAGTGGCCGGGTCGTGAAGCCAAAAGTTCGGGAGTCTGACTGTAACGGCGCATGCAGCGGTGGGAGCCTCCGGTGGGAGTGTCTCCATGGTGGTGCTTGATCCGTCTTCCATTTCACGTCTCAGGGTCACCACTGTGGAGGATGAAATCAGACGAGACGGCGAGCTGACGACACAGAACTTTATTCTCCTCCAACACAGAACAGACTAGATCTGAGTGCCAAAGCGAACTGCTTTATACATTTTCTTCCCGCCTCTGGCACTCAGGGTAAACACATTAACATATCAGTTACAAAGCGTGAACACACATCAACATACACATTAACATACACATCACAGAGCAAGGCTTAATACAATACATTTGCACCCCTGCGTCCTCAGGTGTGAGTCTGGCAGAGTGGAGGTGAAAGGCACATCTTTATTTACTTCATACCCCCCCCGCGCTCTGGTGCCCTTGGCTGCCCCCCCCCCCCCAACACCCCAAAGTACTGGGTGGAGTGTCATCTCCTTTGTGTCACCACAATAAAGCCTTATTCATGCTGCATTTCCCCTCTACTCCGCTTTGGTCCGCGTGCGCTTTGAACGAGCCCGGCACTCATGGGGTGCTGTTAATGTTCACTTTTTTCATCTACCCAGGCCAAGCGGTTGATGCATGCGCACAACCATCATTTGTAGTTTCACTCCCGCCGGATAGGTAGCGCCAATGCACTGACGTGCCAGGATTTTCATCAACAAAGAAACACTGCTTGCTTTCTGCTGCTTGACTTCCTGGTTTTCACTCCTTTTCCACAAAGATGCTGCTGCTGCTGAAGTATTTTGTATGATTCATGTATGTTTATTCTCGTCTTCTGCTTCCTCGCTGTCTTCTTCATCTACTTTGTCTTGGTATGCTGTGCCGATATCGCCACCTCGTGAATGGGATGTTCAGTCTTGCGCATGCGCTTTTCAACGCGTTCAGGTTGTGGGTAGGCGGCGCGGTCACAAAATTTGGCCTGCACGCGGTCGTCCGCGGTCGAGCACTGCTGACACTAGCGGAGTGGAGACGATGACGTAAATTTCGTCACACAAGGTTTCCGGTTACACGTACGTGGACGGCAGAGGTGCAGCATGAATCCAGCTTAAAAGCATTCCTCAGCTTTCCCAGTCTTTTCTTGCCCCTGTCCCAGCTTTTTTGGAATGTGTTGCAGGCATCAAATTGAAAATGAGTGAATATGTTGTTTTACACAACATCCCAAATTCAGTGGAATTGGGGTTTGTAGTTAGTTGCTAAAAGGGAGTCTGGTAGCTAAAAGAGAATCAATGCTGACCAAAAAAACAAAACAAAAAAACAGCAACAATGTAAGCCAGTTAGTCTGTTAGCCAAAAGAAAATTTCTTTTTAGCTGGGAGTCAAAGTCGACCTAAAACAATTAAACACACATTAATTTGCACATAAAACATTGTAGAGATGTGTTTTACTGGATGACAGTTCATGTGGAAGTGGCATCATTTTGACCTCATTACTTGATTTCAGAGGTGGAAAGTGTTATAACAAGTTTTCATCAGTGTACCTTGCAGTCTTTGGCATAGTAGAGAGTCCTCCCTCTGAGTTTGAAGTACCTCCTCTTCCATCTCTGGAAGGAGCTGGTCTGCTTTAACAGGATTCCCTCCTTCACACTTTTCTACAGAGTCAGAAAAAAAGAGAGGAGGAAGATTAAACAGAAATTGGCACATCCATCAGATCCTCTGAATAACCAGCGTGACGGCGCTTTTCTAAACAGACGGAGATTGGCTTGGATAGTGTCACTGGGACGGTCTGTCAAACGCAGAAAGACAAAGAGCTGCACAGATGAGCTGAGAGGTGTTGACTGAATCTGTCAAGATAGGAGAAGAGCACAAAAGTGCTAATGTTCTTGTGCATTCTGTGGTGATTTCCTGATCTTTTTGTGACTCATGTTTCCAAAATTAGCTGTTAAATGACGAAATGACAGCGCTGAGTTTGGTTGTGTGTCTGTGTGCAGTGGAGATGGGGACCAACAGTGATGAAAAGGATGCAGAAATCTTTGGAAATGATCTATTAGCCCAGCCTGAACTCATGATTTCATTCGATACCACACGCTCGCTTGACGGTGGTATTTTTAATCACATTTCTGCTCCTTACTCTCCGTTTCTCTGAGCTTATGAACATAAGGACAGGGTATACTATGGGTAATCCATTTGAGATAAGACGTCGGGGCTCACCAAAGAGATCCCCATTTTCTCATGACAGACCCTGGCGCAGATAGATATGACCTTTAAACCTCCCCATCACGGTTCTGATGGCTCCCTCCACACCTGCACCTTTATCCCCTTAATGCAGCAACATTCCTGCACAAATCGTCAGATCGGCCTCCTTGACACACTCTGGGCTTTCCCAAACAGACGATAACCACGAACCTTCTTGTGTCGCCTGCATATTTTCACGGTGGAGAGCAGCGTCAACTATATCAGGGAGGCTTTCAAACAGACGTGATAAAACTGGAACGGAGCCACTGGGATGTTTCAAGAATATAAAACACAATTTTTTCTTTACCAAACTGCAAAAAACTCAGTAAAGTTACCAGAAGAGAAATGAGTAACAACTACAAAATCAGAACTCTTCTACAGGAACCTAACAGCAAAGTTTGAATTGAAAAACAAAAGCCGTAGAGGAACTTCTCTAAAATCTCCAAAGCAGTGGCAGACAAAGGATTGATGACAATATTCAACTTCCTGGTGCATTTTTTTCTTCCCATCTTCTTCAAATGTAAAATGAGCTTGAGCAAAGTTGCCTAAGAGCAACTGGAAAAAAACTGGCCCCTGAAGCAAAATTCTACATTCAGACAAGAGACTCACACAAGCTCCATGACAACTGCCAAAGAGGTACACGCTGACAATAAATGAAAGTACACGAGACTAGAGAGCGCACGCTAAAGCTATTGTTTGACGTGGTGAAATCTTATTGTAAGACTACCGTTTATGTTTTCCCTGTGAGTGTGTAGTCTTTTAGATTATATAACAACTAGTTTTGACTGAGCAATCTGGTCGGACAATAGGAATATTATATTTCCCAATACTCCACTCTGATGTTTTATGGGACATTTATCGTTCCACTTCAGTGGTGTCCCAATAGTTAAACAATATTACATGAGAAGGAGTGTGGTATCAATGAATATATAACGGCGGTGAGTCGGTCATAGGCTCAACGCGAACCAGACGGCTGAAGATATTAGTTATATATGCAGGATGCTATTCAATATTGTGTGCAATATTGCTTTTACAGAACAGTTCCACAAGCATAGTTTACTAAATACCAGCAATATCGGAAAAAATATTATGATTTTTGTTTAACCAGTTATTTTGTTTAACCAGTTATTTTGCACCACCAAGAAAAAGAGTCCCCTCCGAATATACCCAGTTAACGGTTGCTAAGCACCTCAATGAGTGTAACATAGAAAAGAATAGGCCTACCGACACTTCACACACATGTAACCAAGTTAATAAATATTGTCCAGTGTAGAAGTCAGTGCAAGAATTTACAAGAAAAAGGTTGAAAATTAACAGGAAAAGAGTGGCAAATTTATAAGAAAAAGGTTACCCCTCTCTGCCCCCCCCCCCCCCAGACATCTACCTCACCCGCCGAGCCATCAACATCACAGGCAACACCTCCCACCCCTCACACTCCCTCTTCAGCCCCCTGCCCTCAGGGAAAAGGTACCGGAGCCTCCGGGCCCGCTCCACAAGACTGCTAAACAGCTTCGTTCATCAGGCCATCAGGACCCTGAACTCTGTCCACCCCCCCCACCCCCCGGACCATAACGTAATCACCTGCACAATAACTACTTCAGCTGTTAGCACAGGAAGACTGGCACACCAACAGTAATACATTTGCTGCTGTATGTTTCTGCACTTTAACTGCAACCATTTGCACAAATGCCATATCTGCTGCTGTCTGTTATTGCAATACTTATCATGTGCAGTCCTAGCTGTTACTATATCTGCACCTACACTACCACACTGAACTGCAACTACGGGTATTATATCTCTAGTTTTCTGTATATAGGATTGCTGGGTTTTATCATTGTTTTATCATCGTTAATCGTTTATCTCTATTTGCACCATCGGCGGTCTGGATCTATCTTTTGTCACCATTTGCACTCTGGGTTACCGTATATAGACTGCTGTTGTTGTTGTTTTCTTTTTCCCCAGCCTTATTCCTTTTTCTTTTTTATATTGAGCACACCACTGAAGAGAGAGAGAAACGCCATTTCAATTCTCCTGTATGTCCTGTACATATAGTAGTATTGACAAATAAAATCTTTGAATCTTGAAAATTTATATGAAATAGTTGCAAAATTAAGGAAAAAAATTAGAAAATATTGTAAATTTACAACAAAAGTTGAAATTTTGCAAAAAAGTCACAAAGTTAGGAGGAAAAAAGTTGCAAAATTACAAGAATTTTACAAGAAAAAAGCTGCAATTTTATGAGGAAAAAACTTGCAGTTTTTGAAAAAAAAGTCAAATTTATGAGAAAAATACATATTTACAACAAAGTTGCAAACTCAGATAGTTGTAAATTAGTGAGAAAAAAATTGCAAATTTACAAGTTGCAAAATTATATGACAAAGCTGCAATTTTGCAACAGTCACAAATTTACAAAAAAGCTGAAAAATTATGAAAAATTCACAAATTTGAGAAAAAAGTTGTACATTTTTGAGAAAAAGTTGAAATTTGACAAAAAGTCACAAATTTAAGAGAGAAAAAACTTGCAAATTTATTCAAATTTAAAAAAAATATATTTATGCTTAGAATTGGTGCTTCAAAATTATTTTATTTAGTTATGTAACATGATATAGAAAGGTTTATGATACTGGGACGGACAATTCTCTCTTTTTTCCAGGTTGGTGAGAAAATGCTCCTCCTGCCCCCCCCTTGATTTACACCTAAGAATGTGGATGGGGGAAATGGCCGGTTAACAAAGGGGATGATACTGGGTCATTTTGCTAACAAGGGGGATGCCCCCCCCCCCCCCCCACATCACCTACTGGCGATATTAGACTTGGCGGAACAACATAACATTAAATAAACAAATAAATATCAATCAGTTGCCCTTTACCACCGTCAACATATAAATTGGCTTTGTGCAAATGTTGAATAAAAGTGATACACTCAAGATTGTGCAGTATGATGAATGTAGAACCTCAGGCCTCATGACTCTGACCGAATCACTATGGTGATACATTCACTGACCCCACACTCTCTCTCCTGTAATATTGCTCAATTGTTAACAGTTTTAGCTGATGAAGTCAACACTGGCATACAACACTTCTATGTCTGTTTATATCCACCAAGTCTGTACACCGTTTCCATCAATGGGAAAAAGGTGAAGCTCTCAATTCACCCGGATAGCAGACAGGACTGACGTGTAACACCGAGGCTGCTACAGGAAACAACAACAGCTCTATTTTCTGAGGACGCTTGAGTTTTTTCAATGTGTGCAGCAAGATGTTGCACAGTAGCTTTTCTTCACAGTCTACTGCTGAGAGCGAAATCCTCTTTGCAGCGACATCAGAGTCAGTGACACCAACAAACTGAACACACTGATAAAGGCAGTCAGTGCTGTGGAGTGCCCCGGAGCCTCTGGTGTCGGTGGGTGAGACAAGAGTGTTGCACAAACTCCTCAGCATAACACAGAATAAATCACAGCATTGCATGATCTGTAAATCAGTGAGCAGAGTGCTTTCAGTGGGAGGATTCTGCAAAGCTACTGAACACAACACAATTCGACAAAGAATTGTCTTTGGGCAAGGAAAAAAAGACTAAGGACTTTTATCAAATTTTTCTGGTTATTTTCATTATTTTAATTCAAACTATTATGATTTCTGTGTTGCTACAACATGACAGTTCCCTTGGAAGTTATTGAAGAAGTCTATCACATATAGAGCTGAGGGTGGATCAATACATTTTAATATTGCAATGCTTTGTGGTCATACTGTATCGCTTCAGAGACATCAGTAACATGACATGTTATTTTCGTCAGCCTCCGTCGGTCTATGATGACCATGGAAGAGAATCCTAAACGTCTACTCTGCTGGAACAGCACCGCCTGTGGCTGAACAGGCCGATGCGCACCGGTGTTCTACCTTCCAGCGTTGGGCGTTGGTAGGATTCAAGCCTGGGCAGGAAGATATGGAGGACAAGATGTTACCCATGCAGCATGTCCCCCCTCTCCACTTACTGATGGATCCAAAGAAACAGCAGGGCTGCTATAGTTTGGCACCAGCGCCGTCGCAGGAGCTGCCAGAACGATGTTGAGCACAACAGAGAACTGCCTTAGGGGCTCCGACTCCGGATTTTTCCTCAGGGTTGACTCCCGAAGCCTTTCCCGTGACCGGGTGTGCCGCAAGGCAGCGGAGGTTTGAAATCAGGGTTTACCTTCCCCTAGATGGGCTACCTTCCCAGGTTGACGAGCCACCATCTACCCGAAGCATCTGGTTTTAAGGCCCCAGAGATCCGCCCTCGCCCCTTCTCCTATTAGTAAAAGCAGTTCCGCCGGGCTTAGAGACTAAACCACACGGGCAGGCTAGGAGTTGGACTTAGTTGTCAGAGGCTTTTCGAGACGCACGCCGTAAGGAGCATTTTATGAGCACTGGGAGCTTAACCCCAGTGCCGCTCCTGGCTATGACAACCTTGGAACCCATGTTATTTTATATTACTGATAAATGTTGCAAATCCAAACTTACTTATTTAAATACCAGAGCAATGAAAGCACCAAGGTGCTGTGCCTCAGTGCTTGTGGCATAGTAGCATGGGGCGCTGTAAAAAAGTGGCACTTTGACCTCTACTGACCCAGGATAGTTATTACAATACCTTTTTACGCGGCTGCATTGACAGAAATGGTGAGTTAAATTTGTGTTTATTTTGAAAACAAAGCCTTGTCTCGAAATTCTGGCAAATTAAAAGTCGAGAAAATATGGCGATACAATGATACAAGCCTTTAGTTCCTCTTAATTTTGACCCGACGAGCTGAAAAGGTGGTGACTGACTGACTGACAGACAGACACACACGAATGATTACCGTAAGCCTCCATTGCACCGAGCCATAATAAAAACAATTGAACTTTCAGTCCACTAGATGGTGCTAAATGTTCACCGTCTGGTTAGGCCAGCACAGCAAAGGAGTCCCGAGACTCCTGAGATTTAGCTAGGAGTTGCACAGGACAAAGATCTGGATGGGAAATACATGATATCGCATTACTCAGCACATCATAAGATAAAATCTCACTGCGAGGAAAGTATCGGGATACTATCATACCCTTTGGTGATTCCCAACCCTACTCATATGACAATATTCTACTGCAGACCATTTCCTGGTTTTGGGGGGTCCTATATAAGATGGCGCTTTGGGGCAGTGCATCAGTCTGGTAACACAAAGAAAACAGGCTTCCCATTTCCCAGCAGCCCTTGTGGGTGATGGAGCATATTAAATGTTGGAAAATAAGCATCACCTCCTTAGTTAGACTGTAAGTGTACTCTGTGTTATTGTTGTATATATGTCCAAGGCATGGATGCTGTGATATTTGAGTTTTAACTTTTATGCACCATTGTAGCTTAGCATGATGAGTAGAAGGGCTATTGCAGTGATACCCCCCACCCCAAGTACCAGTGCCTCACTTTTGGGCCCCCTCAGTGATTTGGGGCCCATAGCATTTGCATACACTGCCCTATGGAGGAAACGGCGATGGTCACATCGGCTCTCAATCATGACCACAACCCCATTTTCATGGCATCAAGCAACTTATTAAAAAGGCCAACAAATTCGAAAAATTAACACCTGAACATGCATTGGAATTACAAGAACAAACCATGTTTTGGAAAAGAAATATTTGAAGTATTTTTAGCTTTCAGTTTGGCAAAAATGTCATACACAATAATGAAGAGGCAAGGCTTATCGTCTACATGCAGCCAGCCACCAGAGGGTGATAAAGATGTACAGACTTACAATATTTACAGTAAAAAAAAAAATCACAAATTCAGTCCCAAAATCAGAAAGTCCCCCACTTAGGAACCTCCATGTCCAACACTGAGCATCAATTTTGATAAATATCTCAAAACTGTAACCCCCCCCCGACGTTCCATCCTCCTCGTCGCATGCTTCTCCATTTCATTTTCTCTCCCTGTTTGTCTTTGCAGAAACGGCCTGGGTTGTCTGAAAAGTGGGAGTTAGAATCTAATTCATCGCCCTGTCACAATCTCATTTCTCTCTCGCCACGTCTGTGAGTCTGTGTGTGTTTGTGTGTGTGTGCCTGAGCATCTTTGTTTGCGCCACCACTGAGATATCCAGCACTGTAATGGTGCATGCCGCCGTACGTGCTGCTGTCTTAGAATAAATGTGCTTTCATCCCCAAAGGAGAGAAAATCTCATCTTGTCAACATGTTGAAAGGAAAAAAAAGGTAAAGTGGAAGAGACGGATGGTGGGAACAGTGATAGATACGCTCATGGTATGGATCATTAGTGAGAGGAGATGGAGGGAGAAGAAGCCAAGCTAGGAAAACAACACGCACACAAAGGTATGACGCAAGAATTACAGCTAAGAGAGTGAATTAAAGCCATAGAACACAATCAAAAAAGTGAAATAGTCCTTTAACCAAGTGGTCTGACAGGTTGGAGGTAACGGCAAGGTGTAAATATCTCGTTCCACCAATCAAGCCTACCCGTGGCTGCCAAGGCAACGCTGACAGGAGTCGTCAGTCAAGAAACTAATCAGAGTGCTTTTGTTTGACTAAAGGAGCTAATGACATAGCAACCGCTGATACAACGGAAGGGAACACGAAGTCAGACCCAACTCAGGATGCTGAAGTACATGCATACAGAGGCATTTTAGCATTCAAGTGCCAGTTACAAGTTACAGTTGTTATAACCAGCTACAAGATGGACTACAGGGGCAATCGTTGCATTCAGGTGTTTCATTCCAGGGAATAAAACCTTGGTCGGTGCACAAAGCAAGATCCATAAAGGCATAGAGGGTCGAGTTTGATGTGGAAGAACTTGATTGGCCCACACAAAGCTCTGACCTCAACTCCACCCAGTGGCTTTGGAATGAACTAGACTGGAGACTGAAGCCAGGCCGTCTGGTCCAACATCAGTGTCTAACCTGAATGGACAAAAATTCCCGCAGGCACACTCTAAAAACTATTAGAGTCTTCCCAGGAAGTGGAAGGTGTCATAGCTATACAGAAGGGACCGATTCCGTATTAATGATCCCAGAGTCCAGAATACAAATAGTGTTTGTACAGAAGACCCTCAACAACACTGCGATTTCTGCATCAAGGAATTTACCCATTAACACCACTAAAGTCTACAATTAGGTATAAAACATTTGAGTCTAAAATGAAAGGAAAACACCTGAGTATAAACTGATGTGACAGTATTAGAAATGCAAGGGTTTTTTTTTCCCCTCTCTATACAAGTTCTCTCATAAATTTGTCACTTTTCATGCAAATGTGAAACTTTTCTTTCCCAGAAGTATTTTTTTTCTCTAACATTTGCAACCTTTTACTTGTAAATCTGCAATTTTCCCCCAGAAATTTTCTTGTAAATGGACATTTACAAATGGACGCATGCATTTGCACTTTTCTTTGTCCATTTGTTAGTTTTTCTTAAATTTTTGCAAGTTTTCTCTAGCAAAGTTTTTCATTGTGCATTTGTAATTTTTTCCTCATACAACGGCAATGTTTTCCCCTCTTGCTATTGCAACTTCCTCCCTCATAAATTTGCAGCTTTGTTGTCAATTTGAGACATGAAATATGCAGTTTTTCCCCAAGATTTTTTTTTTTTTTTTTTTTTTTTTTTTTTTTGCAAATGGACATTTTTTTCCCTTCAAATTTTTAAAATGCATGCATTTGCAACATTTTTCCATTCATTATTTTTTCTAAATTTTGGGGGAGTTTTCTCTTACAAATTTTTGCAACTTTTTCTTTGTGCATTTGCAATTCTTTCCCTCACAGATATGCAACTTTTTCCTCCTATAATGGTGAGTTTTCCATCTTGCAATGGCGACTTTCACCCTCCTCATGAATTTGCAGCTTTTCTGTAAATTTGAATTACTACAATTATTACAAATTTTCTTTTTTATTGTAAATTGGAATATTTTCTCTAAAATCTGAAGCTTTTCTCGTGAAGCTGCAATTTCTTTTCAGACTTTTTTCATAACCTAGAACCTTTTGTTGCCCTGCATGTTGCCCTGGAGTCACAGGTTGCAGACCCTTTAAAAAGTCCTCCCAACTGAAGTGGGAATTGAAAAGCAGCGAATATAAAGTGTCACAGAGATCATAAAGCCTCTTAAGGCAAATTTGCCTTGTGACACTCGGCCGTGTTGATCTAACTCACTCCACCATGAACGCAGGCACATCAGCAGAGCAAACATCCCATGTGTTCTGCACACACAATACTGCACGGCATAAACGCAACATTCAAAGGTCAGCATCTGCAGTGGCTCCTAGTCACACAGAAACTACACCTCGACGCTCCTCAACTCTCCAGTTATCAGAGCAACCTAATTGCATCACAACATTCAGCCTCTTTGGAGCGCACACAGGCTGGAGGATAGTCAGGTGGAAGCATGTTAACACACATATTTACTCATCTGCAAAAGTTCACCCAGTCAAACGGAGATCTGAAGGGCACCCACGCGCGCATCCGACTGATTCAGCCCTGATTTATTTTCCCACAAACGCCTGTCTGTCTGTCTGTCTGTCTGGTCCCCCGTTAAAGAGTGACCTTTGGTGTTCATCCTGTAAACACGAGGAGATGAAATCTGTGTGCACACGTGTCAAGATTGTTAGCTAAATAAGTAAGCAACATTCTGACAAGGATAATGGCAAATAGAAACAGCAAGTAATAGGTGATCACAAAGTGCACAAAACTGCCTTTCTACAATTTCTACTATTGCCAGTGTCTACAGGCTGATATCGCTTATTCTAGGCTATGATTGATTGTTTTTAAAAAACTATAACAGGAAATAAAGATTTTCTATAATATCTCTAGTTCACTTGCTATAGATCAGGAGTCTGCCCCTTGTGGATCTTTTGCCCATAACCAAGTGGCTTCCTGTGGCCTTGACAAAAAAGTTTAAAAGCATGACAACACTGTCTCGAATTTATAAGAGCAACTAAAATGTAGGAGGAAAAAACTGAAATTAATGAGAAAATGAAAGCACCAAGGTGCTGATGCCTCGGTGCCAGAGCCTTGGCAAAGGTATGCGTTCTGGGATCATCACTAAAATGTTATGGGTTCCTCTCTAGCCCAAGGACCACCTCTGGTAAAAATTTCATCCAAGTCCACCCAGTAGTTTTGGAGTACACGCATGCGCAGTGAAAATAATCTGCAGTTCACATGCCCATACTGTCGGCGGCAGCCAAGAGCCACCCAACTGATTTGAACAGCCGCAATCCAAACACAAAAGAAGAGTACTAAATGGCAGAAGCAATGGAGGTACGTGAATACAATGACAATCGAGACGAACAGGAGCTTTTGCTGTTTAGTGGCAGAGGAAGAAAACAGACGGGCAAAAAGATGGACATTTGTTCACTCAGTCTTGGCGGACTGTTCAGTACTTCCCTGTGGCGGGAGTTTCCGGGCGCATGCACAATTCACTGCGACCATTTGTGGGCGAGGAATGTTGGGAGTTGTAGTTTTTAGCGAGTTTTTAACAAGCTTTACTTTGTCCTTCCTCTGCAAAACTAAACAGCAAAACCAGTCTGAAAACAATCAATGTGATGAATAAATATTGTAGTTGCTGAATGTGTTTTTTTTTCAGTAACCGCTATTTTATAACAGTTCAGCTCCATGTGCTGTACAAAAAGTGCTGTGTTGTGCTGTAAAAAAGTCACACTGCTGCCTCTAGTGGGTGGGCATAGTTATTACAATACCTTTTTTCCCAGTACCATTGACGGTACAAGTGAGTTAAATTTGTGTTTATTTCGAAAACAAAGCCTTATCTTGGAATTCTGGCAAATTAAAAGTCAAGAAAATATGGCAATATAATGATACAAGCCTTTAGTTGCACTTATTTTTGACCGGGCAAGCTGAAACAGAGAGGCGGACAGACAGACAGATACAGTCATGTGAAAAAATTAGGACACCCCCGTTAAATAATTCAGTTCTTTATTAAGAAATGTTCACATATCTATGTCTAACCTTGTTTTTGTTTTTATTTGCATTTTAAACATTTATTTTAGACATTTTAGGTGGGAATGAATGTGGGGGTGTCCTAAAAAAAGATGGGGGTGTCCTAATTTATTCCTCACTATTTGTTTAGAATTATATTTTACAGAAAATTTGAAAAAAATCTTCAATTCATTTTTAATTGTTTAGTTGTATTACATGAATCTCCCAGTATTTTAAACATTGATATTAAATATCCATATGTCCAAATACGTAAAAAACCCCCACAGGCTTATACAGGGTGTCCTAATTTTTTCACGACTGTACATACACACATCCACAAACAGACGCATTGAGTGATTACCATATGCCTCTCCCACCGAGGCAAAATAAGCAGAAAATATAGAAGAATAAAGTCTCAAAAAAAGAAAAAATTGTGAGGAAAGGTTTCAAATTTATGTCAAATATATCTCAAATTCATGGGACAAGTCTCAGATTTAATAAACGTCTTAAATTTACTAAAGAAGTTTCCAGTTTTCTAGGCAAAAGTTTAAAAAGTTTGCACTCTGAGGCAATAGTCCCTAGACAAATCTGCAGTTATCTAGACAAAAGTTTCCAATTTATTAGACAAAAGTTAACAATTCATTAGAAAAAAAGTCTAATTTACAAGACAAAAGTTTCAAATCATTGAAACAAAAGTCTAAATTTATGCTTAAAAAAGTCACATTTACAAATAAAACCATAAATTAAAAAAAAACAACTAAGGTCTTAAGTTTGTGTATAAAAAGTCACAAATTTACAAAAAAAAATTTATGAGAAAATTTGCTAATTAACAGTAAAATACTTTCCTATTTTTAGCTCATTTGTTTTACCTTAATCTAAAGACTGAAAGATGTAACATTTACGCTGCTGCTCAAAGCAAGGCGGTTTCTTTTTTCAGCTCCGTCACCAGTCCTGCGTTTTGTGGTTAGTGGACTAAGACAGCCAATGGAACCGATAACAGACCCAAAGTTATTTTCTCGAAAAGCTTGTAATCTAGCTGCCTCGTGAAGTCTCCTCCAGCAGACTTCTGGGCAGCAGTTCAGCTGAATCAGTCTGGATTTGGCTGAACAGACCCGAGCTGCTACTGTAGGAGGATCAGCTCAATATTGGTTTTAGTCTTTTCACGGGATTTGTCGTCTTCAGCCTTAATCTTGGAGAGATTTAGTTGCTGGATACTTTGAACGATGGACAAAAGACAATGGGTGAAATGATGATTCAGTTTGTTGGAAAACACACAGATTAATTGTTTATTTCGTCCTTGGCTACAATTTTGAGCATTTTTTTAATGAAAAATTGCATGAAATTTTAAAATCTATTCAAGCTTTAAAATAAGGTGGATGTATAAAAGGGCCAGGCACAATTAATAAGAAGCACCTTTTTTTTTCCACAATATTTTTTGTTGAACCTTTTTTACAAACACAACACAAACAATCAAACACTAACACTAAAGTAATTTAAAAAAAAAATAAAAAAATAAAAATTGTACTAAAAAACACCAACAACCACTAACAAAGACAGGTCTTCAACAATGCTCCTCTGTTTAGTCTAGGCAATCCATTACATAAGTATACATATTATACATTCACCAGTTTGGAATTTACAAGGTCCACACACATCATTCACCTTCTTCTTCAAAAGTTATGTTTAAATTCTTTACATAATCAATGAAAGGTCTCCATATATTCTCAAACACAATTTCCTTTGATTTCAGTATGTATGTTATTCTTTCTAGTGGAAGGTTTGTTAACATCTGTCTTAACCACTGAGTCACATCTGGTCTATGAGTCTTTTTCCACAGTAGTGCAATACATTTTTTGGCATTAAGCAAACTGAGGTCTATGAATGCTCTTTCACTCTTATTAAAGCTATGCTTTTCTGGATACAGACCCAACAAAAACAATTTAGGATTCAATATGATTTGTTTTGAAATTATTTTTTCAATTGTTACCCTCACCTCTTCCCAAAACATTCTAATTTTTCTACATTCCCATAAACAATGAAATAGGGTTCCTTTACTTTCCATACATTTTGTGCACGTATCTGGTATGTTTTTGTTATATCTATTTAACTCCACCGGTGTAACATACATCTGCATTAACCATTTAAAATGTATCAATTTAAGACGTACATTTATTGATTTGGTTTGAGCTTCTGTACAAGCCAATTCCCATTGTTCCTCTGAAATTTCAGTTTGCAGGTCTTCTTTCTAATAATTCAGTCTTTTCTGTGAGTTTTCACTTGAGAATAGTGTCAATGAGTTATAAAACTCTGAAATAATACCCTTTCTCTTACTATCTTTCGTCAAAATTTTTTCCAAGGATGAATAAGTAGGTCGGATGAGAGCATTATTTTGATTTGATCGAATAAAGTTCCTAACCTGAAGATATTTAAAAAAATGTGTTCTATTAAGATTAAATTTGATCCTCAGTTCTTCAAAAGACATTATGTTATCTGAACATGACAGATATAAGCCTTGAATCTTTTGAATCCCTTTTAAATTCCATACTTTAAATACAGCATCCGCTCTCCCTGGTGTAAAATATTGATTACCCCATATTGGGCTAAATTGTGACAGTAAGTGTGGTTCTTTTAAATATTTTGTGGTTTCACACCATATTTTGATCATATGCTTTACAAATGGATTTTTAACTTGTTTCTGTAATTTTTTGGCCGAGTCTGAGTATATGAATATGGGAAGAGGTAAAGGTAAATTGTATGATTCCATTTCAGTCCAGTGAAGGAGATCATTTGATGAAAAATAATATGTCATAGACCTCAGTTGTGCTGACCAGTAATACAACATAAAGTTTGGACATTTCAGACCTCCACGATCAAATGGTAAATATAGTAAGGACAGACGTAATCTAGCCTTCCTATTGTTCCATAAAAATTCCACTAACTTTTTTTTAATTCTTGAGAATAGATCTGAAGGTGGTGGTAAAGGAATGTATTGAAATAAATAAAGTATTTTGGGTAAAATATTACTTTTAAGTATATTGATTCTCCCGATCATCGACGTTGGTAGTGACATCCATCTCTGAAGTAACTCATTAATGTCTGTCATTAAGGCTTCATAGTTGGTACTGGCGACTAATTCTAGCTTAGGCACAATTTGGATTCCTAAATATTTAAACTGATTTACAACATTGAATTGATTTACCTCAGGAGCTGGGTGATTTCTCTGGGTCTCATTTAGCATTAATATTGAAGATTTAGTTTTATTTATTTTATATCCTGATATTTCCCCAAAATTCTTTATTAAATTCAACAAGGTTGGAATTGATTTTTTAAGATTCGACATAAACAAAATTATGTCATCGGCGTACAGGGAGATTTTATGTTCTGTTGGTCCTACTTTAATTCCATATATTTGTGGATGTAAACGTACCGCCATCGCTAAAGGTTCAATTGCCATAGTAAACAGTAAAGGTGAAAGTGGGCAGCCTTGTCGACATCCTCTATTGATATTTATTGATTATGAAATATTACTGTTTGTTAGGATTTCTGCTGTAGCATTATTGTATATTATCTGAACCCATTTTATGAAATTATTTCCAATTCCAAACCTTTGTAAAACTTCAAAAAGAAAGGGCCATTCGACCCTATCAAAGGCCTTTTCGGCGTCCAGTGATAGGAGAGCTGTATCCGGTGCTTCTTTATTAGAATAGATAATATTAAATAGTCTTCTTACATTATGGAAGCCTTGTCTTCCCTTTATAAAGCAATTCTGATCTCAGTTAATAATATTTGGTAATATTTCTTGTAGTCATCTTGCTAAAATTTTACAGATTATCTTAAGGTCAGCATTTAATAGGCTTATTGGTCTCATATTTTCACATTTATTAGAGGGTTTACCTGGTTTTGGCAACAGTATAATTAAGGCATTATTCATGTATGGTGGTAAATTACTATTTTGAAATGCTTCTAAAACCATTTCCAAAGATGGTTTTATTAATTTATTCTTAAATTTTTTATAGAGGTCAACTGGAAGACCATCTGGTCCTGCACTTTTTCCTGATTTCATATTATCAATGGCTAGCCCAACTTCTTCTTGACTAATTTTAGACTCCAGTATCTCCCTGTTTTCATTTGGAATACACGGTATAGATAATCCGTCTAAAAACCCATTTAGTTTTGTTTCATTTTTTGTATTATGTAATTTTTCATAATAATCTCTAAAGACACTATTAATTTCTAAAGGATCTACAACTGGCTGTCCATTACTTATAATACTGGTAATTGGTGTTTTAAATTTTAATTGTTTAATCTGCCATGCCAATAATTTTTCTGATTTTTCACCTTGTTCATAAAAAGATTGCTTCAATCTTAGAAGATTCGAGGCAGCTCTATTCGCTGATTTTTTGTCATATTCAGCTCTCAGAATCAGTAATTCGTTCTCTAACTTTGGGTCACTTCCTGCATACACTTTTTCTTGAAGAATTTTTATTTTATGTTCCAATTGGACTCTCTCCTCTCGAGTCTTCTTAGATTTTGAACCTGTATAACTAATAATATGCCCCCTAATAAAAGCTTTGAAAGCCTCCCACTTTATACATGCTGATGTTTGTGTAGTATTGATATCAAAGAACTCATCTATCTGTTTTTCTATGTACTTAACAAATTCCTCATCCTGAAGCCATTTATGCTGAAATTGCCACCTACCTGGTTCCTTTGTCAATTTCTTGTCTACATATTAGACAGCAGGGTGCATGATCAGAGATCACAATATTATCATAGAAGCAGTTTTGAATCTTGGACCTTAATTCTGTGGAGATCAAAAAATAGTCAATACGTGAGAATGTCTTGTAGATATTAGAATAACAAGAATAGGCTTTAACTTGTGGTTTCATTTCTCTCCATATATCTAGCAATCTCAATTCTTTCATAAAATGATTAATGATCATCCTGCATCCATTGTGCGTACAGTCTAGTCCTGTTGATCTATCTATACTGGGATTCAATGTACAATTAAAACCCCCTGCTATTATATGTTGCCCTGTAAGTGAAGATAAAATAAGGAATAAATTAGTAAAGAAATTTTGATCATCTATATTGGGACTGTATAAGTTCACCAAATTTATATTTTCTAATAACAAAGATCCTTGAATGATTAGATATCTTCCAAATTTGTCTCCAATTACATTTTTCACTTGAAATGGGACTGATTTATGTATGAGAGTCATAACTCCCCTGGCTCGGGATGAAAATGATGAGGTGAATACACTTCCTTGCCATCTTCTCCTAATTCTTTTTACATCCTCCTCTATTAGATGAGTTTCTTGTAAAAACACAATTTTTGAACCCATATCTTTTATTTTATTCATAACTTGTTTAAGTTTTTTTAAATTTTGTAGACCTCTGCAATTCCATGAGGTTAAATTGAGATTAACGCTTTGGTCTATGATCAATAGAGAGTTTGGGATTACCTCGCAATGTAAACATGCTCACACAGAGAAGCAAAAACATGAGTGGTTGAACATTCATCCTACAAACTACACACAAACAAATTCCCCCTTCCCACATTCATGGTAATCCCCCCAAAATCAAAAAAAATTTTTTTCTCCCGCTATAGCCACTGACTGCTCCACACCCGCGAGGATCAGTCAAAACCACTCTTTCTTTCTCCTCTCAGTCACCCTAACTCTACTGCTTTTAATGACGTAACATTAACTCTCTTCTGTAGTTTTCCAACTTAACTCCTAAATTTTATAGCAACTTTGTACATCATAGGGTTTTTTTAAATATATAATACAATCTATATTTTGTAAACTTGCTATATGCTTCAGATCAGTCAGATGCCTGTGCAAATGCTTAAATATTCTACCTTATATTTTGTTCATGCTTAGCTCCCACCAGTCTCTTCTTGGATCTTCTTGATGAACTCTTGCGCCTCCTCAGGGGTCTTGAAGATGTGGGTTCTGCCCTTATACGTGACCAGCAGTCTTGCAGAATAAATCACTCCATGATGAATCCCAAGGTTGTGCAGCTCTTTACGGGCGGGGTCGAACTGTTTCTTTAATTGTTGGATTCCTGTGGCCAAATCTGGGTAGAACCGCACCTGTTGATCCTGGTATTTAATTTCTCCTTTGGCTCGCGCCGCGTTGGAGATCGTCATCCTGTCTCTGTAGCTGAGGAACTTCATAATCAGCGTCCTCGGTGATGCCTTGTTATCTCTCGGTGGGCCAATTCGGTGGGCGCTTTCTAAGACAACTGATGACTGCAGCTCCGCGTTGTTCAGCGCTTCTGGGATCCACTTTTCCAAAAAGGAGCATGGATCCAGACCCTCCGTTCTCTCCGGGAGACCCACCAGCCTCAGGTTGTTCCGTCTCGACCGGGATTCTAAGTCCAGAACATTATCTTCCAGACGTTTATTTTTTAATTCCAATGTGCGCACCTTTAATTGTAGGCCGGAGATGTCATCCTCAGCACTGGAAATTCGGAGCTCCACCTGCGAAACTCGTTCCATACAGTCACTTAACTCCTTTTTCATTCCTTCTATCGCTGCAATAATCCCGTCAAGTTTAGAGGAAAAGTCTGCTCTCATTGAACTAATGGCAGTGAGCACCGCACCTGTGCAGTCGCCAGTAGTCACCGCTCCTCCGCTAGCTTCCTCCGCCATATTTGGGGATTTTTCTGCTTCGTCACGGACGTGAAAGTCCGTTAACTTGGACTGTTTCGGCGATTCGGTTTTTCCTCCACCTGATTTCCCAGCCTTAGGCTTTACCGGCATGTCCTCGCCCAAACGTTGGGATAGGTTTTGTTCCAATTGAGAGAGTTATTTGCCGATTTTTTTTTTTTTTTTTTTTTTTTTTTTAGGAGCAGAGTTGAGTGAAGCACGTCCTTCTACGCGGCGGCCATAACCGGAAGTCTCAGAAGCACCTTTTAATTTAAATATTCAACTTAATCATCCCATAAATTTAATTTAATGTAAATCTGCAAAGAATAAAAGTCAAAGTCGAAAAAACCCTCAGAGATTAATAAGAAAGTCTCAGATTTACATGAAAAGTGAAAAAGTTGATGCAAAAAATAAATAAATAAATCACAAAATTTGGTAACTGAAAATATTAGCAAAATTACATGAATAAAGTCAGAAATTTCATTAAAAAGTCACATATTTAAATTTCTAAATTTAAGTCAGATTTACCAAGGAAAAAAAAATTCAAATTCATGTGGAAAACAAAGTTAAATTTATGAAGAAGTTTTGCATTTACCGGAAAAGTGACAAATTGATGAAAAATGACAAATTTCACCAGTTAGCAACAGTAAACTCAAATTTATTAGTAAAAGGGTTGCAAAATTATACCACAAATGTCAAAAAATTTTATAAAAAATGTGCACACTTGAATTTGAACTTTACTAAAATTTATAAATAAGAAACATTAAATTTACCAGAAAAAAGCAGAACGTTTCAAATTTACATGAAAAAACTTGAATGAATGAAAGAAAAAAAAATCACAAATTTCAGAGAAAAACGTCAGCAGTTGGAAACAGTAAACTCACAAAATGCAAGAAAAAAGTTGCAAAACTGCATGAAAAAACTCCCAAATTTAATAAAAAAAATTGCACAGTTACATTTGAATTTACAAAGAAAAAACTTTAATTTATCAATAAAAAATAAATTTTCAGATTTATAAATTGCAAAATTGCATGGAAAAGATAAAAATTTGATTTCATTTTACAAAAAAATAGTTTTTTTTTTGAAAAACAGAAATTTATGACAATTTTAAATTTACATGAAAAAAAAATAAAAATGGATTTAAAAAAAAAAATCAGAAATTTCAGAGAAAAAACCTCACAAATTGTAAATTTGTAATTGCAACTTGAGTAACTTTTTAAATTTTACCCAAGAATTTTTTTAAAATTTTATTTTGGTGACTGCTGTTAAAAAGTCGAGTGATTAATTTCATATAGTAACACAACTTTCGGGTAGTTTCTGAGTACTACCCACCTTTAACCTACAGTAACTTCACAATTTCCTAGCAGTGACACAAAAAGAAACCAAAGTGTATAAAACTGATGCCCCAAAACTGAATCTAAAACCACAGTCAGCCCAGTCCCCTTCAGAGTGAATCAGACCCTCATCCAGCTGTTCAACAACTGACCTCCTCCTCCTCCTCCAGCCGTCTCCTCGAAGACGTTCCAATGTGACTCGTATTCAGGTGATCCTCGTGGCTCAGCTGTCTCACGTCCCCCTGATCTCTTTCAAAAAACAGGGGTGCCAGGCAGCACCCACTGGGCCAGCACAACCGCAACATTGGCCCCCCACTCACTAGACTGGATGACCGCCTCTTTCTCAATCACTTCCAGAAACCATCTATCACCAGGTGCTGTTGCCAATGGTGAAATAAACTAATCCTCCTTTGACTTTCCCTCCACTCTTTGTCCTATGTGATGTTTTCCTCCCATGTTGACCCCCCCCCCCTTTTACCAATTTAAAATCCCCAGACAATAGCCATCTTCCTCCCTCTCTTACACACACCCTGCCTCAGTAAGTAAAGTTCTCCTTTCATGCCAGACAATACACTTCCTCCTTCAGACTTCCTTTGTCAGGTAGCCACGCCCAATCCCCCAGGTGTGCAATCAGAGGGGCCTCTTAGAGGTGAGGCGGAGCATGCAAATTGCATCTCCCTGCACCTGGTATGACTCACGTCTGAGTGGAGTCATTATTGTGTCAGCATGTACCAGGAAGTGGTCTGCTTCCTTGAGGCTATAAATAGAGCTAGAAGAATCTGCTTAAAATACACTTTTAACTAATACCGAGATACTGATCAACACTGAAAACTTGTATCAGGTCAGACACTGATTTGCAGCAGTATAGCAAGAGTATTTTCCCAAACTCAGACAGAAACCCAGCCTCAGACATACCTTAAAGAATCTTTACCATATACTTTAGTGTGGTTATGGTTTTATTTACAGATTTTTTTTTTTTATTCATTGTTTTGTTCTAAGAGGTACTGCTGGTGCTGGAAACACCTTGAGAACCACTCTTTGGACCATATCACAATGACGTGGTCCATAATCAGTTGTCATTGATACAGAACACATTTATGGGCATTTTCAAGTTCATTTTCTTATCACAGCAATGTAAAAATGAATTTTCCGCCGATCGCAAGCTGTGAAGAAGCCAGTCTAATAATTCAGAGGTGTGTTTTGGATATTCCAATCCAAAGTGCTCCTACCCATCCCTTTAATGCAAAGAGGCACATTATCTAAAGTGACTCTGATCACGACGGTTTGTGTGAGAAAAAATATATGCATTAGTAACACTGTTTGGTAATTAGGAAGACATCAACCACAATTGACGCCCAGTTAGTTAGTTTAGAGAGAACAAACAGGGAAGAGATAATGCTGTGCTGAAAAATCAGCTGAATGGTTTAATGTAGTGTGCATGGATGCAACACGCAGACATGAATAGGTTTAAAACTTCAGGAAAAGAGGAAAATGCCTGTGCGAACTTTCATAAAATGGATCATTAACCCTCTTGAGTGTGTGAATTTGCGTGCTCCTAGTGGCAGAGCACGGTGCTGCGCCTGTCATCTCACTCTGACATCGCCAGCTGCATTGGGGATTTGTACTGATTTGTACTGATCTGCCAGTTTCAGAAGGTGGCAGATATGCATTGGATGACTCAATGGATGACACATAATAAACCAAAGAAGGAGAACTCCTCATTTCCTTTTCCTGTATTCCCTTCTTTTAGCTCAGAAAGCTAATATGGCTGCAATCGGTCATCGTCACCGTCACTTAGACGGCTTTGTACACAGAAAGTAGCTGCGGGATACAAGCAAAATTTATGTGGGATAATCATAAGACTTTGTAGATGTGGTAGCGAGCATAAATGACCGACAGGACGCAAAATAATGACCACGATGGGTGAAAACGCAGCGACCACGGCAGCGAGTGAGTCCCGTTAGCCGCCGGTAAGTGACTTATTTCTGTGTTTTTTTTAAAATATTGTACTGATTTCTTGTTCATATACTTTGAAGATAAGATGATGAGGTACCTCTGTACAAAAAATGGTGTCAAAAGACCGAACCATTCTTTGTGTAAATATGTCCAAAGTCCAGTTTTGACTGAGTTATGGAATTTAAAGAGCTGCCGTGACATTATGCAAATTAGATGCGTAAATTTATTCCTATCTGAAACTTTGGATCATATTTTACATCTTTCTAAGTGACAGTAAGCCATTATCTCTTACCACTTTCAAGTTATAGCCTTGGAAATCTGAACTATTTTATTGACAAAAATATTTACCACTCTTGACCACTAGGGGTTATGTCGCAATTCGGCAACAGACACACTCAAACGATTAACGGTGGAACAGAAGTTGCTCCCGCCCCATGGGGAGATGGAGGACCCCCCTCTCCTGTTGCTTTTACTGATGGAGGGTCTCCCCCATCTTGTGCGATGGTCCAGCGGGGTTTGTGGCTCTCTGTTCCAGTCCCTTCCGGGCAGAAGCGAAGAAGGAAATCCGACCCGCTCCCGCTCTCGGTGGCTCCTCCCAGGGGCTATAACAGTGACAGTCGGGGTGCCCGCAGCACAAGAACCCCAACCGTAAGAGTGGTGCAGGCGACCTCAGCCCAGCTGTAAACCTGGGGCACGCGGCCGCAGGCAGATGTGTACACATGCCCCATCTCTCTGGGGAGTTACAGTGAAAAGTAAAACCTTGTTCACTCATTCCTTCATTCCCCTAAAAATAAACAGATTAAAGCCTAATACGTCTGTGATGAAAACAAAAATGTGGATGGAATAAAAATCTTCAGACTGACATGACTCCTCCCGTGTGCATGAGTCATCCACACCACATGCTCCCTGTTCATTCATTTATTCCCCTAAAAAATCATACATTAATGCCAAATCTATAGACTTCAACGGTAAGTCCGCAATTAAAATGAGAATATGGATGGAATAACAAAATAAATTTAGTGTATCATCATATAATTAAAATGACAGGGGATTATATTATGACTCTTACATCTCTCTCCGGAGCTGCACGATTTCAAAACACGCCAATGAAATAGTATTAAACAATGTGCTTCTGGCAACAGACTTCCTTTTGCCTGATCAAAATTGCATTGTCATAAGATACGGCATAATACCGGTGCGCATAAAACTGCGTGTCGCGACACCTCCTTTAAATGACTCCAGCTCTCAGCACAAAGTGGGTGCACTGTCTACTAATAATTAGATGGTGTGATGCAAAGTGTAAAAAACAAACAATGTGCTGACAGAATCTAACGTATGGCAGGAAGTCTGGCTCAAAAGTCCGCCGATGACCATCAAAATAGCGCCCATAGTGTTTGCATCACAAAAAATGGCAGTGTGATTCCTGAGACTCTGGCTTTTTCTACTTGTAGTAACAGAAATGGTGTTGTGTCAAGTTTGAAATTCTAGTATATCAAAGTGATAGGGAGGTTAATGTCATGCCTCTGTGCCTAAGAGAGCTGCAAACGTGTGAGTGTGCGTTTGTGTGTGTCCTCGCTCCGCTGCCTACACGCTGTCATCGGGCCGCTTTCGGTGTCAGATCAGCGTCTCATCTGCCAAGGCAAATTACAGCGAGCGTGCGGGCCTGTGTTTGTGCGTGCGTGTGTTTGTGCGGCATATCTCCCCCCGTCTTTAATGAGCAGAAACGCGCCGCTCCCCGCAGACTCCGTCACCGACACCAGCTCTCTGCATCTCTGTCTCGATCCTTTTTCCAAAACGCTCCATCCCTCGCCCCCTCTCTGTTCTCTCCCCATCCAAATGAGTTGCAGCTAAACTGGTGGCAGATCAGGTCGGAGAGCTTCATTAGCGACTTTAATAAGTCAGCGACGTGAAATGAGTCTGGTCCGTGTAGTCTGTTTGAGATGACAAAGCAGAGGGGAACGCATGACCCCCATCACATGTGTACGGTTAGTTTCTCAGATGAAATCCAAGTGACATCGTCGTTAGTTTGTATCAGTTATTCATCTAATCAGTTTTTCAGTTCTCACATTTGTGCTTGATGGAAGAAATATTTGTGTTACAGCTGCTGTCTGAGTGCTTTTTTCACGTAGTGTTTTCATTTTTCAAGGCCAAACCTGCTTGCAAGACACCACTGAACACGATCACTACATGTGCTCCACAGGAAGTTTGCACACGTTACAGAAGGTGTTGCAACCTGTGGCTCCAGGGGCCTCATATGGCTCTTTTGCTCATGAACAGAAATTCCCTTTCTTCAACAAAATATAAAAGTAATAAATGTAGAACAAATGTCATGGGTTTATATAAGCAAAACGTTATAGAGTTTTATTTTATTACAGTCAGAGTTGAAATGATCGTTCTTCCACAGCCTTCTGGATGAGGAAATATTTAACCCTCAGGGACCCTTCAACATCACACTCGTACCGCTAAGCACAAAAGTGCTTTTCACACTGTAGCCTAAAAAAATTAAGATAAGATAAGATAAGCCTTTATTAGTCCCACAACGGGGAAATTCCAGGATTGCAACAGCACAGGGATAGCAACACTCAGAGCAACAATCAGAAGGCAAGAGAAAAAAAAAACAAGCAAGCAAGAGCAGCTAATAAACATATGTACGTATTACTATAAAATATATATATATACACACACACACAGACACACAGTGCAGAGCATTGTAGCTGGATGGAATAAATATATGAATATATGAACACACAGTGCAGAGCATTGTAGCTAGATGGAATAAATATGTAAATATATAAACACCCACAGTACGGAGCATTGCAGCTAGGTGGAATAAATATGCAAGTAATTAATATTTTAAAATTAAATAAATAATAATAATAATAATAATAATAAAATTAATATTATATTCTACTTTATTTGAGCTAATTAGTTTAACCTACATCTGACCTCCTTGTTCATATGAAATATTCATTAATTTTAAAATATTTAACTATTTAAATTTCAGGTTTTACCATAATGATACCATGTTTTAGATTTTTAAAAAAAAAACAGAAAAATGAATTATTTTCATTATTACTACATGCAAAGTAAATTTTTTGTGTTGAATTGTTACAGTCTGGGATACGTCAATGATGAGCAGCAATAATGATTTTTATGCATTATTATTTTTTTGTACAGTGTCAAGTACTCAGACTCATACTGTGCATACTAAGTGCAAAAAAATGTGATTTTTATAAGGTAGTTATAAAAAATATTATATTCTACTTTCAATGAGCTATATTTTCACCTACAGTATATTTGACATAATTATTGACATCAAATATTCATTAATTTCTAAAGATTTTAACCCATTTAAATGGCAGGTATTTGTCATGATGCCACCATGTTTTCAGATGGAAAAAAACAGAAAAAAAATAAATTATTTTCAATATACTACACTAATTTCATGTATTATGGGGGGTGGGGGGGTGGATTGTGACAGTGCCATCTAGTGGAAACAGCATGTTCCCTCTCCATATGCCAAATATGGTACAAAAATGGCGCCATCTGGTGGGGAGTAGTAAAATGATCAATTCCATGCCAAATGGCCAGATTGACACCCAGATATAATAAAATGCATGTATTGAGCTTTAATGGCAGTGAGATAAATATCTGCAGCTTGAATGGGATTCAGTGGCACATTTTCTGCACTTAACAGTATGAGTGTAATAATAGGGTTCACACAGTGCATTTTAGACTTACTGCAGAAGCCGAGCTGGAAATGGCAAGATCAAATAAAAATATACAATCCTTCCCAGATGCATGGCGTATGCATGAACACAGCCGAAATTATCAAAAAATAAAGAATGAAAAGCACGTATGTAAATGCACACAAAAGTCTCAGAAAGTTAATTTCTTATTGTCTACTGCGTCTTTATATGATTTGGATTATATTTGATGGTAAATTTAAGAGAAAAACTGACAAACTAGAAAGAGTAAAACCCCAAATTTATGAGACAAAAAAGTCCTAAAATATCCAATAAATGCTGCAAAATTAAGATGAAAAAACTTTCTATTTACAAGAAAAAGTTTCAAAATAATGGGGAAAAAAACAATTACAAAAAAGGTTACATATGAAAAGCAAATGTCACCGATTTACAAACTCACAAGGAAAAATTGTGGAATTTTAGAAGAAATGTAACAAATTCATGGGTACACTGTCATACAGTTACGAGTGAAACATAAATTAATGAAGAAAAAAGTTGTAAATTTAGGAGTAAAAAGTTACACATTCAGAAGATGAAAGTCCCAAAACAAAGAGAAAGTTTGTTTTTTCTTTTTGACTCAGTTATATTTTGTTTGCATTATATAGTATATGCAGCCTTTCAGCCTACAGTGTACTGTAACTTTTATTTCTGTCGTATTCTATTTTAGCTTGTTTTTGTTTCTCCAATTTACTTTTCAGTTTGCATTTAAATTCTTATGTATTCCTTTTGCAACTTGCTGCAATGCTTCACGTAAAGCACTTTGAATTGACTTGTACATGAAATGTTCTATACAAATAAACTTGCCTTGCCTTGAGATTCTGGTCTTGAAATGGAACAAGAATTTCTTCTCTGCATTGTACTTTAACAACCGGTTGTTTTACATGTTGTAAATGTATTTTTTTGCCATGGAAATTTTCTTAATTTTGTCAAAAAAGAAGTGAAAAACCTCTTGTGTGTGCCTGTGTCTCGAGTAAATTCTAAAAACTGATAGATACACTGTATTACTCAAACGTATTACCGTGTACATATTGAAAGTACATGTTTTTTAAGTGTAAGAAATGTTTCTTAACATTTACTGTGGAATAAGAATATTCTTAAATGCACTTAATTTACAGTCAGGTTTCTAATGCTTTAAAACTTGAACGCAGCTGTAGTCTTCCTCGCACAAAGCACAGCCACCTGCCAAACGAAGGCTGAGAAATGTGAATGTAGCCAAAGTTCAGGCTGGAACTGCTCTCTGGTGTGCTGGCAGTTCAGTACAAAGATCAACTTTAAAGACCGCAGACAACAAATGACAGCGAACCTCGCAGACAGATTAACCTCCGAGCTGCCACCTCTGACTGTAAACACGAGTGTAAAACGGTCAGGGTCACCGGCACGTTTTTAAGATCTGAGACTTTGACCGAGGCTAAGCTCGTTAAAAACTGGGAGCTCAAAGCTGCAAAAGGGGAACATCTCGACAAAGGAGTAGAAATGTTAAGCGAGAAAAACAACATTCAGACAAAAGAGCGCAAAAGAAGGCAAATTCACAAGACGAAAGAGTCAAACCTGCAGTATGTGTGGCATGCCTGAAATGCATGGGCCAAAAAAGTCCTAAAATTTACAATAAAAGCTGCAAAATTAAGGGGGAAACTAAATTTTATCACAAAGATGTAAATGTGCAAGAAAAAAAAAGTCTCAAATGTAAAAGAAAAAAGTGCAAGTTTAAATGAAAAAGTTAGATTTATAAGGAAAGACACATATCTGAAAAACAGTGACGCTGGAAAAAAAGGGAAAAAAGTTCATCATTTATGGCTCTTTTAATTGTTACTATACGAGCGAGTTTGTGGTGTTTTGTTACGAAGCTGCTGCTTATCTCAGCCAGAGACTGGAAGGGAGATTTAAAACTCAAAAGTTCTACTTCCTGGTTAGATAGAGGCTAAGTTTAAAATAATAATAATCATTTGTGCATTTGTTCCAGATTGCTGCAGAACATCTGAAGCCCCACAACTTCACTCACTTTAATTCAAATACCTCACAATAACTTTCAAAAGAAAAGCCGAAATGGCACCTTCTCTCTTTATAATAATCAGTTTTTCTTTTCGGATGTTCCAAGTCTAAAGATAACAAAGCCTCTGTGTGTTTGTTCTACTTTCCCTAAACAAAGCACATCAGCTGTTTATTCACGGCCTGACGGGAACAGCGACGGCTTCAGGTGCGCCTTCCCCGCCACTAATTAAAACAGACACTCGCTGGCTGCTGCGGACGCCCAACCACCTGGCCCTTTTCTGATTCAGCCATGTTTTCCTAATCACCGGGTCCCCAAACGGACGGGCATCTCTGGAATGCAGAATGAAGCTGTGATTTCTTTTTGTGTGTGTGTGTGTGGGGGGGGGGGGGGGGGGGGGGGACACTGCTATTGTGGTGTTTCTCCAGCAGATGGCAGACTGAGAAAGAGGTGCAGGTGAGAGGACCAGGAGGAGGAGGAGAGGTGGTGAGGTGCAAGGCAGAAAATGAAACGAGGGTTTGGGGAACGCTGATAGATTTTGAAAGCTAAAAGAGGAGAACAGAGCGAGCACTGCTGGTATTTGCAGCAGATCTGGTCGGGACTTTAACTCCTCCCCAGTATCCCAGCTGCTTGTGCTGGTTTATTAATAGAAACGCGGACTGGGTTTCCCTGGTGGATGCATAAATCCCTCTTCCACTCACAATGAGCTCACGTTTCTGACTGTAGGGTTTGCAGAAGCACACAAGCCGAGTTCTGTGCATAAAGGCATCCAAAGCTATTTAAGCAGCAAACATGGAGGACTGGTGATACTAAAAAAAAAAAAAAAAAAAATGCCAAAAAGTGCCTGCTAAAAAGGAAAATGAATCAGAACAAAACAATATCTCTGCAACTGTATGCAAGGATCCCATTTGTTTATTTTATGTTGTAATTTTTCATATCTTCTTTCAGCTGCTCCCTTTAGGGGTCGCCACAGCAGATCATCTGCTTCCATCTTACTCTATCCCTTGCATCTTCCTCTGTAACACCAACCCTCTCTATGTCCTCCTTCACTGCATCCATGGATCTTCTCTGTGGTCTCCCTCTTTTCCTCCTGCCTGGCAGCTCCATCTTCAACATCTTTTGTCCAGTATATCCACTATCCCTCCTCTGCACACGTCCAAACCATCTCAGCCTTGCCTCTCTTTCTTTGTCTCCAAACCACTCAACCTGAGCTGTTCCTCTGATATACTCATTTCTAATCTTGTCCCTCCTAGTCACTCCCAATGAAAAACTTAGTATCTTCAACTCTGCCACCTCCAGCTCCATCTTCTGTCTTTTTGTCAGCACCACCGTCTCCAAACCATACATCATAGCAGGTCTCACTACTGTCTTGTAAATCTTCCCTTTCACTCTTGCTGCTACCCTTCTGTCACAAATCACCCCTGACACTCGTCTTTACCCACTCCACCCTGTCTGCACTCTTCTTCACCTCTCTTGTGCATTTTCCATTGCTATGGATGGTTGACCCCAGGTATTTAAACTCATCTACTTTCACTATCGCTACTCCTTCCATCTTCACCGTTGCACCTGCCTCCCTCTCATTCACACCCATGTATTCTGTCTTGCTTCTGCTGACTTTATTCCTCTTCTCTCCAGACCATACCGCCACCTCTCCAGGCCCTCTTCCACCTGCTCCCTACTCTCACTACATATCACAATGTCATCTGCAAACATCATGGTCCATGGACTCCTGCCTGACCTCATCTATCGGCCTGTCCATCACCACGGTAAACAAGAAGGGGCTCAGAGCCGATCCCTGATGAAGCCCCACCCCCACCTTGAACCCATCTGTCACTCCTACAGCGCACCTGACCACCGTCTCGTTGCCCTCATACATGTCCTGCACCACCCTCACATACTTCTCTGTCACTCCTGACTTTCTCAGCATATGCTTTCTCTAGATCCACAAAGACAGTGCAACTCCTTCTGACCTTCTCTATACCTCTCCATCACCACTCTTAGAGCAAACACTGCATCTGTAGTACTCTTTCTTGGCATAAGTTTCATGCCAAGAAAGAGTACTGCTGCTCACTGATTGTCACCTCTCCTCTTAAGTCAACTACTCTTTCCCATATCTTCATAGTGTGGCTGATCAACTTTATGCCTCTGTAGTTACTACAGCTCTGAGCATCACCTTTGTTCTTGAAAACTGGTACCAAAACACTTCTTCTTCACTCCTCAGGTATCCTGTCACTCTCCAAGACTGTTAAACAATCTGGCTAAAAAGTCCACTGCCATCTCTCCTAAACCTCTCCGTACCTCCACAGGTATGTCATCTGGACTAACCACCTTTCCATTCTTCATCCTCTTCAAAGTTGCCCTCACTTCCGCCTTGCTAATCCTCGGAACTTCCTTGTTCACCATCTTTCCTTCATCCATCCTCCTCTCTCTCTCATTTTCTTTATTCATCAGCTCTTCAAAGTGCTCCTTCCACCTTCTCAACACACTCTTGTCATTTGTTAGTACATTACCATTTCTGACCTAAATCAACCTAACCTGCTGTACATCCTTTCCAACTTGATTTCTCTGTGTAGCCAGTCGATACAAGTCCTTTTCTCCTTCCTTAGTGTCCAGACTCTAATACAACTCACTATATGCCTTATCCTTTGCCACCTCTCTCTTTGCCATGTGCCTAGATTCCAAATACTCCTGTCTACTACCTTCATCTCCCTGACTATCCCACTTTTTCTTTGCTAACCTCCTCCTTTAGATACTTTCCTGTACCTCCTCATTCCACCACCAAGTCTCCTCGTCTTCCTTCCTCTGTCCACTGGATACACCACATACCTTTCTACCCATTTCCCTCAATCCTTTTGCAAATTTTGCATATTATCATATCAAATCATTTTCATTTTAAATAATCTGTAATCAATTTTTATGCATAAATGCTGAATAAATGATCACATACACAGAGAATTACATGGGAAAGTAAATTAAATACAGAAGCAATGTTACAATTTATGTCATCAGTACATATTGTACAAAATATTTTAATAAGAACTTTTTTATACAGATAGAATACAAACTGATTAACTGATAGCTTTTTAAAAATCTGCATCTACTGTATATATATATATATATATATATATACTGTATATATATATATATATATATATATATATATATATATTAACTTATGTGTTGAGGTTTGTTTTTCTATTTTACTTTGCATTTGCTAACCATTTTTAAAATTTGAATCTCATGAAATTATTTGTCCAGTACTATCTGAAACAGAATTGGTAAAATACATAAAAACTAGTCGTGGGCACATTCATTGCAATTAATCTCATTAATCACATACCATGATAAATTTTGCCATTGGCAGCATATGGGCAAGAGAGAGATTGGGCCGAGCCAACTGAGGTTAATCGTAATCAATCATGACCAGTCAAGATTATGCCCAGCACTAATAAAATCCTAAATACTGTAAATACATAAGTATTTCATACATAAAACATAAATAATTCATACATGAAAAGATACAGGAAAGCATATGGAGGGTAATTATTTACCAGCTAATTAAAAACAACAGAAATTTAGCTAACATTTATGTTCCATGTTATAAATTAATCACTGCATACATTTTAAAAATTGTTCTAATGCAATAAATAAATTCAAAATTTTTACATTGCACTTTAATTGTTAACTTTTGCATGAATTTCCACACTTATTTCATTTCCCCATTTCATTCCTTATTTTATTGAAAATTTTATGAGCTCTTTGTAATTTATTTACAGTTTTATTTATTGGTGTACCAAAGGAGTGCAAAGAAAAAAAATAATTGAAAATTAAATGTAAGTATTAATTTGTAAATAAGATACGAAACAAACACAGTTTTCATATATGTTAATTTAGGCAGTTATGGTTCTCCAATTTCCCCACCAGGTGTTGTACAAAAAAACATCTAACTCAGAGGTGACCAAAAAAAAAAAAAAAAATAAAAGGAAAAACTTGGAGTTTCATTAACAAGTACGAGCCAAATCAGGTATGATGTTGCTAAATTCACATAATTCCTCTCTCCCTCTTTTCCCCTCTTCTTTCTTTTGACATTTTGAAGTTGGTGATGCAAAGGCATGTGGGGTTGCTATGGTAACAGCCTGACTTTCAAATCAACCTTCAGCTTGGGAACGTAAGGACACACACCCACACATATGGAAATTTTAAAAAAAAATAATAACAACTATAGTAAGAAGAAGAGAGGATCACCCCTTTCACCTGAACATTTTCTCTCACGTTAATCGAACAGGAAGTGAACTTCCTGCGTGTGTTTGTGTGTTGGGCGTAGACTAGTGGGTGTGCTGCCCCTCTGCCCTCCATACCTTTTATTATGCTGGCAATTTTAGAAAACGGTGCAATTTTTAGACAGCACAACTTACATTACCTGTTATGCATTAAAAAAAAACCATCTGACCACACATATATACACACGTAGAAAGACAAACACGGTGGAGGGAGAGTCAGAACGAGGCGTGGGAGGACTTTGCACCATGGCGACCACATCCTGTCTCATGTACCTCTTGTGTGTTTATTAATAGACACACACACACCAGTGATATGTGCAAAAAAAAAAAAAAAAAAAAAAAAAGATAAACTGATGACACCCTGCCGTACTTTAGATGGACAGATGGCGGAGACAGCCAGACAAAACTACAGGGAAACACAAACACGTTTCTTTGGGTTTAACCCCATTTTTTTTTTTCATGTCTGTATGTTAATGTGCCTCCTGCTGCCTGCAAGGTTTGTGCACTGAAGGACACATAATCTGCTGCTGGAGGAGGAGGAGGTGGGGTTAAGGGGGAGGCTAACCCGGGAGCATACGGACCAAATCTGGCTCTGATGCTGCATAATCCTCCAGTATACACATAAACATAGATGAGTGAACAGGCGAGCCTCTCAGCCAGGAAAGAGATAGACGCTGACAGAAAGGTGGAAAAAAAAGGCGGAGGGTTCTCTTAATGTGTCGGGGCAATTAGTGTGGCGTCTGTTTGTTGTTGTAGTACGTTCCCAATGTTAATCGCGCTGGTGTTTTTCTGCACAGCTGGCGAGCAATTGTTCAGCTAAAGGGATTACATTTGAAATGGAGGATGGTGAGTTACTATTATCATTGGATGAAGCGAGTACAGAGATGGGAGAAGAAAGTGAATTAGAAGGGAAATGAAAAAAACGGAAAGGACGATGAGATAATGGGGACAATGGGCTGTAGTGCACAGTAGGAAGATAATGAGAAAAAAAACTGTCAAAATTCTATAAGTTAAGTCAAAATGTAATTGTATACACTGTATACGTATGTGTAGTCTACAAAGATATGGGAAACAGTTGTAGAGCAGAAATAAACAAACCTATCATCTGGTCAGTCACTGCAACAGATACTGGAGTCAGTTTGTCTTGGCCTGTCCTTGCCACTGATAATACCTCTATCTGCCAAGAATGTGTCGCCAGTCCAGCAAAAGCTAGCGGTACTCAAATGCTTTGCAAGCAGTTTCATGAAATGGTCAGTCAGAGAGCAACTCATACTGGCTCGGACGTCACCCGGGTTAACAAGGTCAGGAGTTCCTGGCAGCAGAAGGCGAATTACAGAGCTGCATGGAGGAATCTGATCAGACCTAAATGGAACAGTCATTGTCGCCCCCGACAGACTGCTATGATGATGATGATGACGTTGAAGCCAAGTCCCAAGATATACGTCTCTGATAAGCCCTTAGAATAGAAGGCTAGCTAGCAAAGTGCTTTGAGTGATCTTTGTGACTAGAAAAATCACTATATACTGCAAGTACAGGTCCTTATCCTTGACCCTTATGAGAGATTGGCTCTGAGCCCTTTCTTATTTGTCAAAGTGTGTGCACAGGATGAATAGTGCACTTCAGGTGCCCTGTAAAACAAAACCTACTCTACTTTTAAGCTGAGCCAGCTGCTGAGACAAACCAGTCACCTCTGCCAACACCACCTCAGGAAGTGACCTAATGGCATCAATTTTTAATAAGAATGTGTTCATCAGCCCACATTAATGGAAAAAGTAAACATGTCAATACCCCAGCCCTAGAAAATAATAAGCTTTTAATTGTTTTAGTTAATTTAATACATAACTGAACATTATGGTTCAGTTACAGTAATACAGTTGTACAGCTGTACTGTACAACTGTACAATGACAAAGCCTATTCTATTCTATTCTGTTCCATTCTATTCTTTTACCATTTTTCAGATATTTTAACACATTTCTAAAAAAAAAGCATTTTTATAACTTGTGAATTTTTGTAATAAAAAGTTACTTTTTCATCTAAATTTGCAATTTTTTTCTTGTTCTTCTGAAATTGAGCAAGAAATGAAATGATAATATTACTAAAATGAATACAAATGGAGTCATTTCGGGTAACAAAAAAGTTATTACTGTACTAGCGAGCAAATTTCTAACCGATTTTCAAATCAGTAAAATCTAACAGTACAACCAAATTTGCTTGAATAAAAGTACAGGTTTTTCTTCTATAAATGTACTTAAATCAGGGTAAAAAAGTACCCGGCAACAAAACTACTCGCAAAAGCACAATTTTGTGAAAAGTTATTTGAGTACATATACATGAGTAAATGTAACTACTCATGTATTTTTATTACTATCCACCTCTGGATGTGTCTGCATTCAAGGACGTGCACAGGTACAGGCGTTTGTTATTTGCCTTCTTTGTCTGAGCTGCCTCTTGAGAGGAAAAAAGTAACTGCTGACTTTTTTGTAAACAAAAAAAAAAATGAAAAAAGTAAATTTACTTTTTGCTTCTCTCGTAATTTATTTCAAAACTAAGATCTTAGCTCTATTTTTTATCTTTTGTTCTTATAAAAGACAAAAATAAAATAGAAAGGAGATGTCTTTACCTTCTTAACATGTTTCGACTGTACGCTGCAGCCTTCGTCACCTGATAAACGTCACCTGGCAGCAATCAGCTGACTCTTCTGACGAAGGCTGCAGCGTACAGTCGAAACATGTTAAGAAGGTAAAGACATCTCCTTTCTATTTTATTTTTGTCTTTTATAAGAACAAAAGATAAATAATTGAGAGAAGACAAAATGAACTTATTTGACCTACAGTATCTTAGCTCTATATTTGCATTTTATTAATGTGCTGTTTTTGTTACTTGTTCTCTGAAATTCTAAAGTATTTCAAATTACATTTTTTTCCGTGTAAATTTGGAACTTTTATACATGACTGAAAATTTTTCATACATTGGCTGTTTGTTTTTTTGTCATGTTTGAGATTATTTTTCTTCTTCCTTCATTTCTTCTCTTCATTAAAGACTTTTTTCCACAAAATTTGGAGACTGTGTGAGAATTTTTGCTCATGAATTTACATTTGTCACATCCTTCTGCTTCCAGATTTGCATCTTGTCATCATTTCCCCACTTACATCTTTCTATTGATATTTTTTCTTTAAAGAAATTAGAGATGTTTTCTTGTAAATGTGTTACTTTTCACTTGTAATTTTGTGAAATATTCCCAATAATCTATAACTTTTTTCTTAGGAATTTAGTATATTTTTAATAAATTTGCACTTTTCTCATGAATTTGTGACATTTGTGTTATAAATAATTTTTTTTCCCTTGTAATTTTGTCCTTGTTTCAGGTTAGAGCAACATCCCCTCAAAATATCTGTGCACATCCCTGCCTGTGTGCATTTGTGGCTGGTGATTATCCCCCATGATCACACTGGCCTGTTTAATCGCATCCTCTCACGCTCAAACACACATCAGATGTGGTGGCTGCCTCTGCTTCTGTCTGTGCATGTGCGCTACCGTGTGCATGCGCCTGTGTGTGTGTGTGAGATGATTAACAGTGTCTCCAAGGACCTAATATGTGTGTGAAAATACGATTTATTTGAGCTAGTGAAATACATTTTAATACAATTTAAAGCAATTTGAATAAAGCGCTGCCTTCTGTGTGAAGGCGTGTGTGAATAATGTGAGCGCAGTCAGAGTGTGTGTATCTGAATGTGTGTTATGCAGTCTTTACACATGCATATACTTACACCACCACACAAAAATTTTAAGATTTTGACCCCGAGAAGAAGTAAAGCCCACACAATTTGAACAAAAAAAGTATTCAGAAAGTACAAACCTCCACCAAGGCAGCTTATATTTAAATTTTTCCCGACAGGATTCAGCATAAATCCGAACCATTCAGTACAGCATGCAATGGTTTGGTGCATGTTTGTGAGCCACAGCATTTCAGTTTTGCATAAAACTACATAGTTCTGCTGGGCAATGTACTAACATCACAAGTTAATTGAACAATTTACTTGGGGTTTTTTTTAAACAAATTTTTAAATGATTTATTTATTTAGTTATTTATTTGGGAAGGTATGCCAAATAATTGTTTTATCTGTAGGACATTTAAATAATTTTTTAAATTAAGCGTACAACAGTTAGTTCCTTCCGAGCAATCTGATTAGACAATAGGGATTCCAGGAGTTACTATATTCCCCGATAATTGCACTCCAACATTTCACTAAATATGTATCATTCCGCTTCAAAGGTGTTTCAGTAACCATTAATTGTTAACCGTTATCTACTGTCAACTCTATCAGTGGTTTCTTATAATATGTGGGAATTGTAATACTGTGTTGGATATCTTAATCTCCACAGTGAGGCACTGTTTGAAAAGAAATCATACCTCTCTGACCCAGAAGTCCTACATTTGTAAATATCTGCAAGATATTTGACGTCAGTTAAAAAAAAACAAAAAATAAAAAAACAGACAAGCTAGAGTTGGCTGTATCATCTCGATTAGCAAATCACAGTACCATTGTGGTGATGGACTGTTATTTCATCTGAAAATGCCAATAAAAAGCAAGCAAAGTGAGCCAAATCCAAATTGCTAGCATGCTAACTAGCTACTGGCGTAATGTCATGGTGACCACAAGCCCTTCTCAACAGGTGACTGGTATTTATTATAAACCCTAACTTTTGCACTGGACAATATTTGATTTATTTACATGTTGAAATGACAATAGGTCTTTTCTACATTATGGTCATTGAGGTGCTTAGCAAGAGTTAACTGGGTATAGTTAACTGGGTATTGGGCAACTGTCCTCATTTAAAGATGTGCTCTGGCAGCTCTAAAACCACTTAAAACACCCTCAAAAACAAATATATGTTGCTCAAAATTGTATATTGTGGCTTTTTACCCACAAAAAAAAATAAAATAAATCATTGCCTTAGAATTGCTTGGAAAGAGATGCACCTACTTAAGTATGCACAGATCTATGAATATTCTAATTAACGGCCTGCAGGACTTGCACGTGATTGATCGCCGCACTTCCAACCTGCAGGGCTTGTACGTGATTGGTTGCCATGACTCCTAGTGGGTGGGCTGCTAGTCTGTTCAAGATGCTTCCGGACATTAAAGTTTTACCTATATCTTCAAAAGTAAAAGCAAATCATTTTTCTGAAAATGGTCAAGAGAAAAGTGTAGTTGCCAAATATGTGTTTGCTTTTTACTAACAACCAGTCCCCCGTCCGCCAGTGACTGAGCAGGGAAGGGGGGCCCGATTTGAATGTGGCTGCTCTCAGCTTACAGTGCAGTACCCTGTCTGCTGGCGAAGTGAGCCGATAGCAGCTTGATTTGAATGTGGCCTCGCACAGCCACATTCAAATCGCCCCCGCCTCTCTCTGCTGCTACCCCAACCCGCTCTACCTCAATCCTGCTGCTCCTCAGCTTCTCCCTCTTCCCCCGAGGTAGCCAAGAGTATCCATCTGATTGGGTAATGTTATAACCAACCAGGCTAAGCAGGAACAGTTTTGTGGCTATTAACAGTCTGTCCAAACTCGCCTGTTTCAGGGGGGCATTGTCAAACTGGGAATTCACAGCAAAAAAACACAGACTTGGGACTGTGGTGAGATTTTACGCTTGACATGTCTTGTACATCACAAAAAACATGTTACAGACATGTTAACAACAGAAATTTTTTTTTGCCGGTGTCACCTTAACAGAAAACAACTGAGTATGTTTTTCATTAATTGAGATGCATGCATGCATGAAATGACACAAGATATGATGATGTGATATGATGACTGATGCACACGACAGATTAGTGGACAGAATACTTTCTCACGGAAGAGAGTTTAAAATCCTCAGACTGGAAGTATTCCACCACGCTTCCCTCCATCCACACACTCCCTGTTCATTCATTCATTCCTCTAAAATATTAATACATTAATGCCTAATCTATAGACTTGGATGGTAAAGCCCACAATTAAAAACTATTTAGTGTGTCATTATATTATAATTAAAATGATGGGCGATTACATTATAACTGTTACAATGCTCTCCATTAAAATAACTGAAAATCCCAGCGTATGCCATGTTTCCTCGTGTGCTCCTGTCAGTAGGAGCTGCACGATTTCAAAACACGCTACTGAAATATAATCAAACAATGCAATTCTGATAACAGGCCCCCTTTTTCCTGATCAAAAGCGCATTGTCATAAAATGCACCTCAGTACCGATATGCATGAGATTGTGCATTCCCACACCTCTTTGAAATGAGCCTCCTCTTCCCAGTGCAAAGCCGATGCACTGTTTACTGATAATTACATGGCATGACACAAAATGTAAAAAACAGACAATGCGCTGACAGAAACTAACAAAAGCACTGGTGCAAGGCGGGAAGCGTGGTGCAAAAATGCATTGTTGATCCTCATAATAGGGCCCTTAGAGTCACCAAAACTTTGTACACAGGTCTAAGGTCAATATCAAAATGCCACATAAACTCTATCTAAAGAACAGAGAAAGTTAGGATCACCAAACTTGGTACACAGGTTCACCCTGATCTGTGACTATGGGTTTGGAGTCAAATGTCAAGGTTTTACATCTACAGTATAGAACTGCAAAAGGTGTGGGTCTGTATCTCGGCTGAGTATATTCTAGTTATTCGATTTTATTCAACAGGAGATAATGAACATAATACAGGCTACAGTATCTACCGCGTTTTCTGCTAAATTACGGCTACTAATAAATAGTAAAGCACTTTTTCTTTTGACGTGCGATTACATACATTTATGTATGTATGAATTTTACATCATACAATACACAATTAAAGTGTACATATGGAAAAGAGTTTTTATAAAATAGTTTTTGAATAAAAATAGATTTTTCTTCTTTTTAAGATTCATGGTTATAAAATGTACCAACGAGTATCTTTATTCTGAGAGTGAATCCATCTGTGAGTGTGAGGGAGTATGCTAATCGCATGATCCACATTACCTTGACCTCTATACTCACATTATGCAGTGAACTTATATTCATTTATATTCCATTTCAGAAAGTTTTTCCTTTTTCCTGTACAGTTGCCATATTGATCTCTGTACCAAAATTGTCTCCAAACGAGTTGGTGAATAATTTAATTCCTGGAAATGCTTCCACTTTTGATAATTCAGAAAATAATCAGGTTTCACCGCAACAGAAACTATCACCATCTGCCACTAAAATGTGTAAAACCAGTACTAAATTAGTCTGGAAACAAAGTCACTGTGTAATTATTTTTTATTTAAATTTGGCTTGCTATAAGGAAGTGGTGTAATTTTTTAGAGGCCAAATGAAAGCCTATCAGCAGTGCAGACACGAGCACATGTTGCAGTGAGAGAACCAACCCTCTGCTTCATGTTGTCGGACACGATTCGGAGTGACTCGACCCTGGGCTGCTGTAACAGAAGCAGTCAGAGGCTCCAAGCTTCTATCACTCTTAGCAGTGAGGAGGAATTGGCGCAAACGAGTGTTTTTTTTTTTTTCCCCCCATTCTTACAGCCTGCGTTTATACAGTCAAGCCACCTACCAGTTCACATCTGCAGGCAGTTTGTATTTAAATGATAAGCTGCTGAAGACTGAAAGAACAAAATGTTATTGAGAGGAGACAGTGTGAACGTATGTCGTGATACTGTAAAAATAGTGACAGCTGTCTGGAACTCATGTAATGTCCTAAAAATTGTTGTAAATAGGAAATCTAAAGAAATGAGTTTTAGTTAAGGGTCAAATGAAATGTCAGTCATAAATGTCCTGCAGTCACACTTTTGAATCTTTTCTGCAAAACCTACTGCAGACTGATTAAGGACTCACAGTGCAAAAAATTCACAGTCTGTGATCGTTACGGAATTACCTTTTTGAGATATTCACAGTATTATTTTACTGTACCTTAGTAGAAAACACCAACATAAGGAATAGTTTAGCTTTTAAATTACAGCTATGAGGAAAATAAGATAAGATAAGATAAGATAAGCCTTTATTAGTCCCACAACGGGGAAATTCCAGGATTGCAACAGCACAGGGATAGCAACACTCAGAGCATCAAAAGAGAGAGGAAGGGGAAAAAAAACTCGGAATCGAGCCGCTGTTGCAAAAGGCAGCCGACTGGTGTGGCGCCGAGAGACTATTAACAGTGGTATACAAACGTTATAAAAATTACCTCGATAAATCAGTGTGTTAAGTATAATTTTAAAAAATGAACTTATGATATAATGCTGTTTACACTGAAATGAGCTGCCTTCATATTCTTCCTCCTCATTTTGTACAAGTGTAAAAAATAATTTTCATATGATAAGTTGATATATTAATTATCCTTAGAGGCCTAGTGAATTTACACTGAAACGATAATTAAACTGGACGTCTGTCGTAAGCTAGTCATGCTACAGCAGAGCGACGCCGCTCAGTTCAAACCAGACCACGCTTCCTCAATGTCAGCCATCTTTAACAGTTGTCAACGTGTCGTCAGTGAGGTTACACAGCTTCTCTTCAAATGCACAATTGCAAAAACCCCACTTTATAATCTATATTATTCCCATAAAAAATAAGATTTAATTTATAGCAATAATGTAAAATGAATCTCATCTCCCATCTGTTGACGCCGTTAACATCTGTATGTACACAAAAAAAATAGAGTAAACTGATGCTACAGTCTCTTTTTGTTACAGTACACTTTTCTTCTGCTAACACTGAATGGACCAATCGGTGCACTTCTTTCAACAAACAACACAAAAGTCAATTTTAAAAAATGTGCTAAAAACTCTCCACTAGCATTAATATATTAATAATTTATCTTATAGTTTGATTTTAGCTTCCGCCATCCAAACTCCTGATTATAGCTAGCTCGACTCCACCTTGTCCCTTTTCGCTCCCTGAAGACCAACACTTCCTGACATCGCTGAGATCCCCGCACTTAAATTAAAAAAACAAAAAAAAAACAAAAACAGGAGCAGTTTACGACGGCAAGCCATTGGTCCTTTAAATACTGTTCAGTACTGGAATGTTTTTAGACTCTAATACCTGATACGAGTAAGTGAGCCATTAAAAAATACAAACAAGAATAAAAACTCCTTCTGGACACAATAAATAGCTATCCTTCATATAGTGCAGTAATACAGTACTCACACTACACCTACAGTAATTGCACATGCAACTGCCCCCCCCCCCCCCCCCCCCGCTGCCATCTTTATCATTCCCGTCACTTCCTATTTCCAAAATCAAATTTCCAAAGTCTGTTCTGGGACTTCCCTGCAGCTAAAACCAAGGGGTTCCCAGCATGGAGCCCTGGGGGATGCCATCCCATGCTGAGGCAGAGCTTGCAGTCCAAGGCGAAATGATCTGGGTTACAGGTAGTTTGGTTAATTCCAGTTAATAACACGAGCAGTAACATCTCTACAATTCCTTCTCCTCCATCATCAGATACTCTGCACTGGTCGTCAGAAGTCGTATCAGTTTCAGTCATGGCGAAGACTCTCGCGGCGTCCATGCTGGAATGATCCTTGGGTTGTTAATGGTGGTGTCTGTTGCTCCACCCTCCCCCAGCGCTCCTACAGGTCTCCATCTGAAGGCGGCAGACACAGCTTGTAGAGCCTTGGAGCTGCTGAAGGCATCTGGTCCATCACCTTCAGGTTCTTGGCAGAGAGCTCCACCCGTGCTCCCTGTTTCCTCATGATGTCCATGGTCTGCATGATGCAGCGTGGCATCAAGCCATGGTTCCGGGCCAGGATCATGGCCTGCTCCAGGGTCACGGTCAAGGTACACCTCTGCATGCCGGTGCCACACAGGGTGACGTGGCAGGCCCCCAGGCGATTGCACAGCTCCGAGGACACACACAGCACGCTGACGCCCGATGGGTGGCCCTGGGCAGCGGGGCGGACGTTGACATAGGACTGCATCAGTCTGCACAGGTCGTCCAGAGTGTTGAGAGGACGCAGCAGCTGGTCTATCTTCATGGCCGTGGTGTTGGAGTCAGTGGGGAGGTTGGACTTCTCCAGGTAGAAGGCCCTGAGTCTGCGGTAGTACACCTTCACCTTCTCCAGGGACACGGCGTTGGTGCGCTGCTGGAACTCCTCCATGGAGGACAGGTCCTGAGGACAGACGCCGTCTGGACGCTCCAGAGCTCTGGTGAAGAGGACGGTGTGGATCTTCAGACTTCCTCCATTCTGCAGCCTGCTGGGCAGCTCGCTGAAGTGACAGCTGTCCAGGAACAGGGTGACCCTCAGGGCGTGTCTGCTGCCTTCCACCTGGTACCACACCGGCGTGTTTGCCACTAGATACTCGTCATCCAGTTGCCTGAAGAACACAGTGACTTTGTCCAGGTCCAACAGGGCAGCCTTGGTGTCCTCCAGCATGGTGCGCTCCTCCTTCACATGTGGCGCCAGCGTGGACTGAAAGTGCATCAGAACCCCGATAACAGAGATCTGCTCCAACCACTTGCGGCTCGTCTCCCTGCTGTCCTCCTGGTACTCACCGGCGTTGTTGAAGCGCGAAGTAGGACATGTCATTGAATTTGACAAAGCTGATTTATGTTCCTTGCTAAGATGGATAACTCACTGGTGAATTTGTTACCATTTTATTTAAATATGAAAAAGAAAAAACAATAAAGATCCCAAAATAAGCACATTTATGCAAAATTTCTTTGAAGGTCCAAACCAGAGGCTTTGTCTCAAAAATGGTAGTGGGTGCCATGACATCACCGAATGGTATGTGGACTTGCATTTTGAACCCATAAATTTAGTTTCACAGCCTCATGAGCTTAATGTTTTAAAGGTAACAGAGACAACACTGTGACCTCCTGGCCAGTAGGTGTCGCACTTACTCTTTCTCCACTATAATGTACTGTTTGGTAGAGACAAACATCAACACACAGTGCAGACTATTCTACAGTCTTACTTCCTTGGTGATGAAGAGCCAGGTACAGCATGTCAAGCAAGGACTCTTTTGTGGTTTGAACTTAATATGAGGCGAAAAGTGTGAAATGTGAAATCAACCTAGTTATGTTATTAGTTGTGACATCTTTACGGGCCACCGTAATCTTGTCATACAGCTGTTCAGATGTAAATACTACGACTGTTTTGGATCTGTAAGAAATTTTAAGCTATTTTTTTAAAATAACTGATTTCATGAAAATACAATCCAGTACACCTTTAAAGCCGCTCAATAATCAGGTGTGCACATAAGTGGTGCGCGATCAAAAAAAGCAATGTGCACGAGATCAAATGTTGTAACGCGCATTTGCGAACCTAGGGACAGATAAATTCTAAACATTGGACTGCAGTGCAGAGTATGAGCGACTGCTGTTATGATTTTCTCCTTTCATTAAGATGTCCAAGAAGCAAGCTCCATTAAGCAATTACTTTGGTGTTCCTCCACCTTCAAAAAACCCCTGCCAGACTGAACCTGAACCACAAAAAAAAGCGTGGGTTCTCGGAAAAGTGGATGCAGGAGGTCAGCTGGCTTTCAACAACTGACGCCTCACCGAGATATGCAAACTACAGTGGTGTGAAAAGGTGTTTGCCCCCTTTCTGATTTCTCATTTTTTTGTATGTTTGTCACACTTAAACGTTTCAGATCATCAAACAAATTTAAATATTAGACAAAGATAACACAAGTAAACACAAAATGCAGTTTTTAAGTGAAGGTGTTTATTATTAAGGGTAAAAAAAAAATCCAAACCTACATGGCCCCGTGTGAAAAAGTGATTGTTCCCCCTGTTAAAACATAAATTGTGGTTTATCACATCTTTGGAAAGCTGAATTCAGTTTCTCTAGCCACACCCAGGCCTATTACTGCCACACCTGCTCTCAATCAAGAAATCACTTAAATAGGACCTGCCTGACAAAGTGAAGTAGACCAAAAGATCCTCAAAAGCTAGACATCATGCTGCGATCCAAAGAAATTCAGGAACAAATGAGAAACAAAGTAATTGAGATCTACCAGTCTGGAAAAGGTTATAAAGCCATTTCTAAAGTTTTGGGACTCCAGCGAACCACACTGAGAGCCATTATCCACAAATGGCAAAAACATAGAACAGTGGTGAACCTTTCCAGGAGTGGCCGGCCGACCAAAACTACCCCAAGAGCGCAGCGACAACTCATCCATTCATTCATTCATTCATTCATCTTCTTCCGCTTAATCCTTCTTGGGTCGCAGGGGGGCTGGAGCCTATCCCAGCATCTTTGGGCGAGAGGCAGGGTACACCCTGGACAGATCACCAGTCCATCGCAGGGCCAACACACAGAGACAGACAACCATTCACTCTCACAGTCATACCTAAGGACAATTTTAGAATCCCCAGTTTGATGCCAATTAACCTAACTTGCATGTTTTTGGCATGTGGGAGGAAACCGGAGAAATCCCGGAGTAAACCCATGCGGACACGAGGAGAACATGCAAACTCCACACAGATCACTGCTGGTCGGGGCTGGGATCGAACCCAGGATCCCCCGGCCAAGGATGAGTTGCTGTGCTGCCGCAGTGCTAACCACTCTGCCACCGCGCAGCCACAACTCATCCAAGCGGTCTCAAAAGACCCCACTACAACATCCAAAGAACTGCAGGCCTCACTTGCCTCAGTTAAGATCAGTGTTCATGACTCCACCATAAGAAAGAGACTAGGCAAAAATAGCCTGCATGGCAGAGTTCCAAGACAAAAAACACTGCTGAGCAAAAAGAAGATAAAGGCTCGTCTCAGCTTTGCCAGAAAACATCTTGATGATCCCCAAGACTTTTGGGAAAATACTCTGTGGACTGACAAGACAAAAGTTGAGCTTTTTGGAAGGTGTGTGTCCCATTTCATCCAGCGTAAAAGTAACACAGCATTTCAGAAAAGGAACATCATACCAACAGTAAAATATGGTGGTGGTAGTGTGATAGTTTTGGGGCTGTTTTGCTACTTCAGGACCTGGAAGACTTGCTGTGATAAATGGAACCATGAATTCTGCTGTCTACCAAAAAATCCTGAAGGAGAATGTCCGGCTATCTGTTCGTGACCTCAAGCTGAAGCATACTTGGGTTCTGCAGCAGAACAATGATCCAAAACACACCAGCAAGTCCACCTCTGAATGGCTTCAGAAAAACAAAATGAAGACTTTGGAGTGGCCTAGTCAAAGTCCTGACCTGAATCAGACTGAGATGCTGTGGCATGATCTTTAAAAGGCGGTTCATGCTCAAAAACCCTCCAATGTGGCTGAATTAAAACCCTTCTGCAAAGATGAATGGGCCAAAATTCCTCCACAGTGCTGTAAAAGACTCATTGCCAGTTATCGCAAACGCTTGATTGCAGTTGTTGCTGCTAAGGGTGGCCCAACCAGTTATTAGGTTTAGGAGGCAATCACTTTTTCACACAGGGCCATGTAGGTTTGGATTTTTTTCCCCTTAATAATAAACACCTTCATTTAAAAACTGCATTTTGTGTTTACTTGTGCTATCTTTGTCTAATATTTAAATTTGTTTGATGATCTGAAACATTTAAGTGTGGCAAACATACAAAAAATGAGAAATCAAAGGGGGCAAACACTTTTTTACACCACTGTATGCCATGAAAATCCCACTCTGACAGATAAAAACAGTACGTTTTATACAGGTACTAAAAACTTGTGGTCCGCTCAACAAATGGCAAGATGAACTGAATGAAGAACAGCATCAAGCACTGAATAACGTTTTTCTGTTGGCCTTTCACAAAGCGAAACATGCATGTTCTATGCGTTCATATGAGGATATTCTGCTTCTCAAAAGGCTTGGAGTTAGCATCAGGACTGCTTGCCATTCTTGAGAAGGGGGAGGGCGTATCATGCAGTGCATCGCACAGAAAATAACTTGTAATCTGAATGAAAAACTGAAAGTAGCCTGAATTTTGGGGTGTGCTCTTTGATGGATCAGAACATATAACAGAAACGGAGCAGGAAATAGTGTACATTGTTTCTGTGTCCAGCAATGGACAATTCAGCTCAGATTTCCTTGGACTAATTAATCTGGGGGCCAATCTAACAGCACAGGACATAGTGGACGGACTTGTGCAACTATTCCATACTTGTGGTTTAGCGGAGTGGAAGATGAAGCTGGTCTCAGTATGCACTGACGGAGTGGCTGTCAACGTGGGAATTTACAACGGGGGTCATTCCCAAATTACATCAGATGGTGATCATCTGGGATTTTCTTGTGCATATTCTGTGCACCACCCACACCCTGGAGAACTGCGCCAAGTCAGCTGATCGCACGGTCCCATACTGTGAGTCATTTAATCAATCCACCGTCAGGTTGCTAAGCTTTTACTTAGAGAAAGTGGATGCAAAATGAATTGCACAACTAAAGAAGATCTGTGATGAGAAAGGCATTGCTTTTGTCAAAGTAGGAAAGTTCAACAATATTAGATGGTCTGCATGGAGACAATAGACTCTGTTGAAAATATGGAGAATGTTACCAGCCATTCAGATTCAAGTGGCAACAAGTGACGACAGTTGCCTAAAACATATTTTCATTGTTTGAAAATTAGACATTTGTATATTTAGTTTTCAGTGCTTGAAGCACAGTCATTTCATTGGAAAGTTACATACTATGGAGCTTTAAAGAACAGACATTTTGTTGGAATGCTTTCATTCATTTTCAGCTGAAATTAAAATGTATGTCATGTTATCCACATATTCCTCTATTTTGTGAGGTAGGCCAAGGGAAAAAAAAAAAATTAAAAATGAGGACCAAGCAGCAACCTCAGGTTCTCTCCTGAGAACAAGACCAAAAATGTTATGAGCACCCCTGCTAATAATAGCTTGATTAGCAAAGAAACTGTACATGACCACATCCCTTTGGTTTCTTGTGATGGGGAAACAAACTTGTTGCTATGAGTATCTGGTCTCTATAAGATCATTACAAGAGTTTGGTTTATATTTGGTTTGCCCTTTGTCACTGATACTGTTCATAATTTTTATGGACAAGATTTCTGGGTGCAGTCAAGGAATGGAGAGTGTTGTTTGGTGGCCACAAGAGCTCATCTCTGCTGTTTGGAGATGATGTGTTCCTGCTGGCTTCATCAAGCAATGACCTACAGATTTTTCTGGGGCAGTTTGCTACTAAGTGTGAAGTGGTCGGGATGGAGAACCAGCACTTCCAAGTCTAAGTCCATGGTCCTCAGGTGGAAAAGGATGGATTGTACTCTCCAGGTTGAGGATGAGTTCCTGCCACAAATGGAGGTGTTCAAGTATCTCAGGGTCTTCTTCATGAGTGAAAGGAGAATGGACCGGGTGATTGAGAGATGAATCAGAGCAGCATCTGCAATGATGCGGATGTTGTACTGGTCTGTCATGGTGAAGAGGGAGCTGAGTTTCAAAGCAAAGCTGTAGATTTATCAGTCAATCTATGTTCCTACTCTCACTGATGGTCACAAACTTTGAGTAGTAACCAAAAGAATGAGATCATGGATACAATCTTCCGTACAGAGGGAGCTGTACCTCCTCCCAGGCCACGGGGGGCAGGGAGTGGGCGAACAATCTGAACCTGTTTTGTAATAGGTTTGACGAACTGCCCTCCCCCCCGTCTGCACACCAACTACTGCTGCCTCTAAAGTCATCGAGACCTGCTGTCCACACCCCACTCCACCAACACCCCCCCACTCCCAGCACACAGCCCCCCAACATGACCCTCACTAAGACCCAGGTGAGGTCGGAGCTGAGGAAGATCAAGGCGAGGAAGGCCTCGGGACCGGACGGCATCAGTGCGAAGCTCCTCCAGTCCTGCACAGACCAGCTGTGTGGGATTGTGGAGCACATCTTCAACCTGAGCCTGAAGCTGGGGAGGGTACCACATTTGTGGAAAACATCTTGTGTGGTACCCGCACCAAAGACTTCCCACCCCAGAGACCTGAACAGCTACAGACCAGTGGCCCTGACGTCTCACATGATGAAGACCCTGGAGATACTGGTCCTTGCTCACCTCCGCCCCCAGGTGGGACCAGCGATGGATCCACTCCAGTTTGCCTACCAGCGTGGCATCGGGGTGGAGGATGCAGAGATCTTCCTCCTTCACCATTCCCTGTCCCACCTGGAGAAGCCTGGGAACGCAGTGAGGATCATGTTCTTTGATTTCTCCAATGCTTTCAACACCATCCAACCAATGATCCTGTGGGACAAGCTGCTGTGTGCAGGGGTGGATCAGCACCTGTCATCATGGATCCTGGACTTCCTCACAAACCGGCCACAGTTTGTGAGAACCCGGGATTGTGTGTCCGACACGATCATCAACAGCATGGGGGCCCCCCAGGGAACGGTTTTGGCTCCCTTCCTGTTCACCCTTTACACTGTGGACTTCTCACACAACACAACACACTGCCATCTACAGAAGTTCTCTGATGACTCTGCGATCGTCGGCCTCATCTCCAATGGAGATGAAGCTGAGTGCAGAGGACTTATCCAGGACTTCGTGGACTGGTGCCATCGGAACTGCCTCCAGATCAACGCGAGGAAAACTAAGGAGCTGGTGGTGGACTGCCACAGGCAAGGACAACCCCTCACAGCACCAGTAAATATACAGGGAACAGACATCGAGATGGTGACATCCTACAAGTACCTGGGTGTTCATCTGAACAATAAACTAGACTGGTCACACAATACCGACGCACTCTACAAGAAGAGACAGCGCAGGCTGTTCCTACTGAGGAGACTCAGGTCTTTTGGTGTACAAGGGGCGCTGCTGAAGACATTCTACGACACGGTGGTGGCTTCGGCTATCACTTTTGGAGTGGTCTACTGGGGCAGTGGCGTTACAGCAGCCGATAGGAAGAAACTGAACAAACTGGTCAAGAAAGCTAGCTCTGTCCGGGGGCAACGCCTTGACCCAGTGGAGGAGATGGGAGAGAGAAGGATGGTGGCTAAACTGTCATCTCTGCTGGAGTCCGAGTCCCACCCTATGCAGGACATACTGAACATACTGAGGAGCTCATTTAGCAGCAGACTACATCATCCTAGGTGCACAACGGAGAGGTTTCGCAGGTCCTTCCTACCTACGGCTGTCAGACTGTATAACCTAAGCAGGGCTGCTCGCAGAGATAGCAAAAAAAACGTGACAACCTAATAGTAGTGAATGCAAAAGAGGCAATAGACTTACACAATGGTCCCCTCCGGTATACAACTAGGACAATACCGGTCGCTACAGAGGGTGACAATATGTATGGGTACATAATCATACCATGTAGGATAACTAAGTAGACGGTTATGCTGTTCATTCCATCTAGCTACAATGCTCCGCACTGTGTGTGTTTATTTATATATTTATTCCATCTAGCTACAATGCTCCGCACTGTGTGTTTATATATTTATACATTTATATGTACTTATGTATACTCGCTGCTCTTGTTTTTTCTTGTCTTCTGATTGTTGCTCTGAGTGTTGCTGTCCCTGTGCTGTTGCAATCCTGGAATTTCCCCATTGTGGGACTAATAAAGGCTTATCTTATCTTATCTTATTTTATCTTATCTTATCAATGCGAGGAAAACTAAGGAGCTGGTGGTGGACTGCCACAGGCAAGGACAACCCCTCACAGCACCAGTAAACATCCAGGGAACAGACATTGAGATGGTGACATCCTACAAGTACCTGAGTGTTCATCTGAACAATAAACTAGACTGGTCACACAATACTGACACACTCTACAAGAAGAGACAGCGCAGGCTGTTCCTACTGAGGAGGCTCAGGTCTTTTGGTGTACAAGGGGTGCTCCTGAAGACATTCTACGTCACGGTGGTGGCATCAGCCATCACTTTTGGAGTGGTCTGCTGGGGCAGTGGCATTACAGCAGCTGATAGCAAGAGACTGAACAAACTGATCAAGAAAGCTAGCTCTGTCCTGGGGAAACGCCCTGACCCAGTGGAGGAGATAGGAGAGAGAAGGATGGTGGCTAAACTGTCATCTCTGCTGAAGTCCGAGTCCCACCCTATGCAGGACATACTGAACGCACTGAAGAGCTCATTTAGCAGTAGACCACATCGTCCTAGGTGCGCGACTGAGAGGTTTCGCAGGTCCTTCCTACCTACGGCTGTCAGACTTTATAACCTAAGCAGGGCTGCTCGCAGAGATAGCAAAAAACGTGACGACCTAATAGTATTGAATGCAAAAGACGCAACAGACTTACACAAATGGTCCCGTCCAGTATACAACTAGGACAATAGATATTCATGATATTCATATAAATGCATATTCATACTATGCAGGATAACTAAATAGAGGGTTATGCTGTTTATTCCATCTAGCTACAATGCTCCGCACTATGTATATATATTTATACAGTATATTTATGTGTACATATGTATATTCACTGCTCTTTTTTTCTTATCTTCTAAATTATTGCTCTGAGTGTTGCTATCCCTGTGCTGTTGCAATCCTGGAATTTCCCCATTGTGGGACCAATAAAGGCTTATCTTATCTTATCTTATCTTATTTTCTGAGATGAGCTTCCTCTGTCAGGTGGCTGGACTCACCCTTAGAGACAGGGTGAGGAGCTCAGCCATTCAAACAGGCTCAGAATAGAACCACTGCTCCTCCACATCGAAAGGAGCCAGTTGAAGTAACTTGACCATCTGATTAGGATGCTTCCTGGACGCCTCCCATGCAAGGTGTTTCTGGCACAGAGTAGGCCCCAATGATACCGATACCGATACTGATGTTGAAAACAATATGTTGTTCTCATTTTTTAGAGCTGGAGGTTGCGACTTGGATCACGGATTTTATTTTAAAGGTCAATAGTAACCTGATAGCAAAATGGCTAGTACAGCCTTTATGAACAATTTTTCTTTGGGTCAGAAGAGATGAAAGATGCTATTGTTAGATGGTACCTTGTTAGAATAGAAGGATCTGGGTCAGTAAAGTGTCAGCCAACTGGGTCAACAGACTGCAGCCTTCAGCTGTGTCACAGTTATGCCAGCAAAGCTCAGTTTACAAGATCAAAGTTCAGCAATATTTTCTCAGTTGTTCTTGCTTAAGTTTCAGGAGCGCAAACATTTTAAGAGTCTGGAAATCAGATAGCATGCAGGAATCTGATAACACGATTTCTGTGTGTGTCAGATTTATATGACGCCTTGAAGTCAAAACCCCCCATTGCAACATTTAGGCTATTCATTGTGCTCATAAAATAAATCCCCCCCCTCCAAGACACAGACATAAAGAAGGTCAAATCAGTTAATGGTGATTCTTTTGAAAATGACAGACTTAGAAGACTGAAGCAAAAATGATATGGTGTTCTAAACCATTCAGGTGTCAAGATGTAAAGGGATAAAGGCAGGGAGGACTCTGCATGGCTATACCACAGAACTTTGACAGGCTGACACGCTTCCTGTTTTATTGGATTTTTTTTTCACTGAATGGGGCCATAATGACCAAACAAAGATGATATAAAATTTCACAGAACCTTATAATAACACTAGAGACCATATAGTCGTTGGGAAAGTATTTACTGTTGTCACACATGACGTAAGGCCTACAGTAATGCTCCTATAAAATTTTTTCAGAAGAATGACTCTGTGCTGGCCAGTGGAAAAACGCAACCTTTCCGGATCAGCTTTATTCTTCAAATGTGAGAGCTACAGCAACAGTATAATTGATACATAACCTATGATAAAAGCACTAAGTTTCCTTAAAAGAACTCCAATAAATTGAAAAAAAAAATCTTTTTTTCTATTGACATCCATTAAATAATTTAAATCCAGTGCTCATGTTTAGATGCAAGCTATAAAATCCTCTTGCAAGCTAGCAATAGCCAAAAATATAAACAAGTCAGTCTTGTGTTGTCATATTTTTATATAAAATTTTACATTTATCTTACATTGTGACTAAGGGAACAGCATTGTAATTTATCTAAGTAGTAATATTATTATAACACAGTATGACATGTTATGGCTAAGTTGTGAGTAGCTGGTGAATTACCTATGGCCTTGTGATACTCATACTGTATATTACACATCTTTTGAGATAAAATTATCACCGCCTGAAAGTACACAACTTATTATTATGGATCAAGCCACCCAATTAAAGAAACTAAAAAATTCCCAATAGAAATTTTGAAAGTGTGTTAATGCTATGGCCCAGTGAGTGTTGGTTTAAGCTGTGAGAACCTAATGTAACCCTGTGTACAAAGTTTGGTGATCCTAGCTTTCTTTGTTCTTGAGCTACAATTTATACGACATTTTGACTGTGTCCTTTGAGCTTTTAATTTCAAAACCATAGACAGAGTTCAGGGTCGCCGGGTGAACCTGTGTACACAGCTTTGTGACCATAGGTTTAGTTGTTGCTGAGTTAGAGCTGTTTTTAAAAACTTTTTTTTTGTGAAAATCCCCATTCATTTCAATGGGAAAAAATGTGTTTTTCAGGAATATTTCAGAAACCTTGTGAAAAAATCCAAATTTTAGATTTACTCTGAAAGAACACAGCATCCTCTAATCCGGTGTTTTTCAATCAGGGTTCCTAGGAACCCGGGGGCTCTGTGAAAGAACGTTCAGGGTTATGCAGGAAATTGTAATTTCACTTCTTAGTTTGTCCAAAAATTGCCAATAATTTGCTGTTGTTGTGAATGGGTTTGATAGGGGCTCTTGTGTGGCAGTATGAATGATGTATAGTTACTGTGTTCTTCCTCCTCTTCTTTTTCATGTGTTTATTGGAGGTTAATGACCTTGTTAAGACATGCTATAGGTCATGGTGATTAGATGAAAAACAGCGATGGATAAATATTTGAAGAGGAAAGATTCAGACTCTGTCACTTCAAGATAAGAACACGGACTGCTTTCTTCACCTCCGTAAGCACACACTGAAACAGGTAACTTTATTGAGATAAACCTGGGGCCGTATTACAACGACGGGGTCGGATGATCAGTTGTCACTGATGCAGAATGCGTTTATGGACATTTCCAAGTTCATTTCCTTATCACAACGGCGTAAAAACAAACTTTCTGCTGGCACATGATGCAAAGAGGCCAGTCTAATCATTCAGAGGTGTGTTTTGGACAATCCAATCCAAAGCGCTCCTTCCTATCCCTTTAATGCAAAGAGGCACATTATCTAAAGTGAATTGTGATCATGATGGTTTAAGATGGGTTTTGTGCTGACCAAACCCCATGTGTGTGAGCCAGCATCACATTGGAACACACTGGCACACATGCTCCCTGTTCATTCATTCATTCATCTAAAAAAAAAATCATACATTAATTCCTAATCTATAGACTCCAAAGGTAAGCCCACAATAAAAATGAGAGTGTGAATGGAATAAAAAAAAAAACTAGAGTGTGATCATCATGTAATTAAAATGATGGGCAATTATGACTGTTACAGGATCCCAGCGCATGCCGTTTCCTGAGCTCCGGAGCTCCACAATGTCAAAATACGTCAATGAAATATCATTAAATAATTGCCTAATGTGTGTTATTAGTACTCAATAGTTTTAATATTTAGTATCAAGGTGTGCTTAAGGAGTCCTAATTGCTTAACTGTGTGTTGGTGTGTGTGTTATTAGCATCCATTTGTATAAGGATTGCGTTACTGTGTTAGTGTGTCATTACCTTATTAGAATTGTTGTTTCTGCACCTATTGCCTTGGCAATCGTTCAGAGAGCAAAGTAAGAATTTCATTGCTCAGGAAATGTAGCATTTCTTAACTGTGCACATGATAATAAAACCTTTGAATCTTGAATTTTTAATCTTGAATCTAATGTGCTTCTGATAGACCTCCTTTTTTCTGATCAAAAGTAGATTCTCATGGAATGCACTATAATAGTAATGCGCATTAGATTGTGCGCCACCACACCACTTTGAAATGAGGTCCCTCCTAGTGCATAGCAGAATCACTGTCTATTGGTAATTTGATGGTATGATGATGCAAGGTGTAAAAACAGACAAGGCGCTGACAGAAACTAACAAAAACACTGGCGCATGGTGGAAAGTCTGTCTGAAAAGTGCACGGATGATCGTCAAAATAGGCCCCCTGGGCTTTTTTCAAGCCTGACTGCTATAAAAACTAAAACAAGAGAGAGCCTGAGAGCTGTGGAAGACGTACTTTGTTTATACCTTTCTGCCAGGATATCAGCTTTTTGTTCATCTAAACAAGCCCAGGTTTCACAATGAGTGGGCATAAATTAATTACAAGATGAAATTGGCATTACATATGCTGTAATAGGCTACAATGTGTTATTTTGTAACATTTTGGCTGGTGGGGTGCTACAAGATTTTTTTCAGTGTAAAAAGGATTCCTTGACCCAAAAAAGGTTGAAAACACTGCTCTAATGTACTCTATCAAGCTAAATTAAAATCAATACACTTTTTTCTTAGAATTTGGATTTGACAAAGAATATTATTTATCAATATTACATAGAAAGTGGAAAGCTATTTTTATTATAAAATACCAAATAACTAGAACTTGCATAACTTGTGTCAAAAATAAATAGTGAATTTTCTTTGGATTTTTAATACATGTTTCTGGCCTTATTTTAGACCTCCACATTGAGCTTTTTTTTTTTTTTTTACGTTATAACCGAAATACATAATAACCAAGTAAGAACCATACTTGTTTTCTTATCATGCGAACAGGACAATTTTAAGACATGTTGAGGACTGTAGTGTTAAACTATCATATTATTACTATTTTTAATAATAGTACAGTATTACGTTCAGTAGGCTGAAGCAGAGGAGGAATTAAAGTTTGCTCAACACAGATGTTATTTGTTCTTTTTTCCCCTTAGTGCTTTTTCTACCTCTTACTTTTTCCCCTGCATTCAACACTCCCTTCATCTCACTCCCCCATTAACTCTTATTCAGTGCCTTGGATCAATATCACGCTTCCTTCTCATCCCTCCCCTTTCCATTCCTTCTGTTCACTAACCAGATCGATAACTCTCCTTCCTCATCGTCCTTCTCTTCTTACTTTTTCCCTCTATGATTTCTGCTTCATATTTCCTCCTCTTTGCCTTCTGTGCCGCCTACTCTCATCAGTCAATGCTGATTCATCTTTCATATCGTACAATGTATTGAGTGCCTATTCTGCAACCTTCTGTCAGAGTTTCTATTCCTATGATCTCCACTTGGTCTTCATTCTAGTGCCTCCATCAAGTGGGAATTTCCTCTTTTTGTGCATGATTCTATTTTATGAAAAAACAGGCCATCTGCCATTTGTGTTACAGAAAAAAATACAAAATTGTGGATTGTTTGCTCATTTTCTAATCTATTACTTACTGACAACTGAAGCCTCAGCCAGAACATGAAAAGGCATGGCCATCTTTTCAGCTTAGCACTAACTGGTTTAAATGGGGACACTAATGCATCTTCATCAGTGAAATGTCGCTTAGCTGGATGTGTTCAGTAAATTTCTGCCCATTTCTTAAACACGGTTCGCTATTTATCAATTGGGGAAAAAATGCAATTAAATTGAACTGAGGTGACCTGGCTCTCTGCCCTTCTCCTCTGCCGCTGTTCCAGCAGGTTTTGTAAATGATGGATGGAGCAGACCTCTGCATGTCTAGACCATATAATCTGCTTCTTACACCGCCACGATTTGCCCAATAAAATTCATCCTGCACAGTCTGCTGGACTAAATGGTTTAACCTAGAAGACCAGCAGCGCTATTGGCCATCTGACCTATAGAGGAGCTCTGAAACTACAAGAGAAACAAACATGAACAACTATAGGCTTTATGGATAGAAGGACTTAGGAGAATTTTCAGATACAATAACTCTACTTATCAAAACCAGGTCAGGACAAGATTTGATGAAAAAGTCAAGCAAATATGTATCATTTTACATCAATCAGATCAGTGCCGTACATTGCAGCCTCACAACAATGAGCTACAAAGTGCTCATGTTACTGATTTACAAGTAACGAACGTGCTATGTGATCTGTTCTCCAGTTAGAGTGCAGCCCCTTCTCACAGGTTTGGCCATGCTTACTGGTGCTTTCAAACACAACTACTGTAATCAAGCATTACTTTATTGATCAGATTAATCCATTTATTTTCTCTAGCATTTACATCATAATTTGCTCGATGACCATACTATCTTCAGGTAAAAATATGCTCAAGTTTCTAACTACTGACGATGCTACAAGAATAAAAGTGTCATTTGGAATAAGAAAATCTGCCCAATGAGACATTAGCTGATTCAGCCTAACAGGTGTGACAACCTAAATGTATGCAAGAAGATCATGACAAGTGCCTAGACAGAAAAGCAAGTTCCACGAAATCACTTAGGTGACTATATCTTGTCTCCTTTGATCTTCATCTTGATGTTTGAAGCAACTCTGATTCAGTCCACATGAGGATCATTGCCTTTGTATTTTGTAAGCATTGGGACAATTGCCTAGAAGGAGTGACGGTTTGCATCAATCACACAAGTGCCCATATCTTCAGTAGTTTGACCTTGATCTTGACTTCTATCACAAACCTGACTCAGACCCATCTGAAGATAACTGCATTTTAGTTTGGTTAGCATTCAGGCAATTGCCTAGGAGGAGACGTGATTTTTGTGAAATTACATAAATACCCGTATCTTACAACCTTGACCATGACTTTAAGCACAACTTCAATGAAAATTTGAGGATCACAGATTTTGAAAAAATCACATAATTGCCCATATGTTATATTCTTTCATCTTGATCTTGAACTTGAGCATAAACCTGTATGCAGACCCATTTGAGAAGCATTCTTTCTTTCTTTTCTTTTTAGTTGGTTTATATGGTTTAAAATGCATTAAAAAATACATCATCATCATCATAGCAGTCTGTCGGGGGTGACAATGACTGTTTCATTTAGGTCTGATCAGATTCCTCCACACAGCTCTGTAATTCATCTTCCGCTGCCAGGAACTCCTGACCTTGTTAACCCGGGTGACATCCGAGCCGGTATGAGTTGCTCTCTGACTGACCATTTCATGAAACTGCTTGCAAAGCATTTGAGTACCGCTAGCTTTTGCTGGACTAGCAACACATTCTTGGCAGATAGAGGTATCATCAGTGGCAAGGACAGGCCAAGACAAACTGACTCCAGTATCTGTTGCAGTGACTGACCAGATGAGAGGTTTGTTTATTTCTGCTCTTTGTGTAGTGCATGTCACGATGCACCGACTGGCAAAAGTGCACCACAGACCTTGCGACAGGTGTGCTTATCTGCCAGGATGTCCAGTCTCACCCCGTGTAACTGGGAGTGGTCCACCACAGACCTGGTTTTACCCACGAGGCGTTTTTCACCCTCCGAGATGCGCAAGACAGTCGACTCCCTTATCAAACTTATGTGTGGCACAAAAATAGCCATAAAAATCCGGGACTCACCTGTAATACTGAACAAGAGGTGGAATAATGCAACCTTCCTCTGCTGTCTGAAATACCTGCAGTCAGAGGACAAGAGCACCTTTAAACGCAGTGCAGTCTCCAGCTACAGGACCAAGGTGGAGGATCTCCTGGCGTTTCTCGGTTTTGTGGTGGAGTGTGGAACCTCTTGTTAAGTAATATGGCTGCCAGCAAATGTAAAATGACCATCAAAGGCTCTGAATGGGTGTGCTTTAAAGTGCTGTCTCCTATTGTGTATCTTCTTCTTCTTCTTTTAGATTTGATTGGCAGTTGGCAAGCAGCTTACAAGTGCATTACTGCCACTGACTAGATTATCAACACTCTATATCTTTGTATAAGGAGTTCTGAACAACTCCTTATGTGTGAAAAAATTATTCGTCCTTGGACTGCGTTCGAGGTGCAAGCACGGTATCGACCAGCTCTTGATAGCCTATAGATCATAGAAAATTGTTGTTGTTGTTCTTCTTCTTTTAGATTTCATTGGCGGCTGGCAACAAGCTTACAGGTGCATTACCGCCACGTACTTCACTCTATATCATCACTGTATCTGGTCAGGAGCTGTAGTCCTATCATCATTGCTGTGTCCAATCGAACATCAACTCTATCTTCAGACATCACTCTTCTTCGTCTCCTCGTACTTTACTGTATATCATGACTCTTTACTGTATATCATGACTTCACTCTATATCATCAGTGTACACATCTTAGATGTGGACCACCCAGACCCTTCTTCTTCTTCTTCTTCTCCTCCTCCTCCTCTCAGTTACTGGCGGATAGCAAATAACTGAAAGGTGCATACCGCCACCTACTGTACAACAGTGTGTAACATTATGTCATCTGAGCCCAACCCCTAAATTCTATGACTTAATCCTGTGTTATTTAAAAAAGAGAAAAGAGCCTTTCTCGTGATTCTTATTGACTCTCCATCTCCATCTGTTCCCAGAATCCCAGTTAAATCCCATTCCCTACCGGTCACTTCATTTTCCATTATCTGTCTTTCATTTCCGTATTTGTGACAGTGTAATAAGATGTGCTCAACATTTTCTTTTACTCCACATTCTCTACATTTGTCACTTTTGCTTTTCCCCATGGTGAATAAAGTGCCATTTAAACCTGTGTGATCCAGTCTGAGTCTTGCCATAATGATGTCTTCCCTCCTTTTGGTTGTTATGAAATTCTTTACTGCAATAGATTTTTGTATTTTGTAATATGATCTACCGTTATGATCTTCATCCCATCTTTTTTTGCCATAGTTCAGTTCCTTTTTACTTGATTACTGTTTTCCCTTCACCTTTTCCAAGAGACAATGGTATAGTTATCGCTTTTCCAAGAGCACTTATTGCTAATTTGTCTGCACAGTCATTCCCTTTCAGCCCTTCATGTGCAGGAACCCAACAAAACTGAACTTCTCCACCACCCCTGTGTACCCTAAATAAACTGTGATATAGCTCAATCACCAAGTCTTCCCTTGTAGATTTTAGTATCTGTATGGTTTTTAGCGCTACAAGTGAGTCCATGCACACCACCACACGGTCCGGTCTGACCTCCTCCACCCACTGCAAAGCAATAATTATTGCCACCATCTCTGCTGTAAACACGGATGTATTGTTGGAGAGTCTTTTTGCGATGGTCACTTTAAATTCTGGGATGTACACTCCAACTCCAACTCCTCTTTATTCTTTGAACCATCAGTCTACAACCCCCCCCCCCCCCCCCCCCACAAAAAAAGGGTATAGGCAGAACCATAGCTTATACAACCTACCCTTTTTTACCATTAAAGATCTTACAAAATCTTGTGTATCAACCTCAATAGCGGGAAAAAGCACCAACCCCCCCCACAAATTCATACCAAGGCAAAAAACAACCAAAAAACCCACAACTAATGTCATATTCTAAACAGATACATAATACTGAGAAAGTAGTTTTGCCTTGTACATTTTCTTAAACAATTTGTCCATTCTACAAATTCTATTTTAATTTTATCAGGAAAATTATTCCAGAGTTTAATGTCCTTAACAGAAACAGTGTTTACATTAATTCTAAAACGAGGCTTTACATAAACAAGATTTCCTCGTAAATTGTATGCATTTTTTTCTGGTTTTAAACAGCTTCTGGATATTCGGTGTTAACTGTCCATTGTTTACCTTATACATTATTTGAATTGTACTGTAATCCACTAAATCAGGAAATTTTTAATACACCTAATTCAATAAATTGTGAGTTTGTTGGCTCACAATAAGGTTTACTAGTTATGACCCGTATAGCTTTTTTTGTTGTAAAAAGATTGGATGTATATTTGCTTATTATTTCCCCAGACTTCTATACAATAACACATCTATGTTTACATGGACACAAGTAACCGGATTAAAAGCTTGATTGGAATAAAAATGCTTCATGTAAAAACGCCAATCTGAATATTCTAACCCAATCATGCTCATTCGGATCAAAATTTCATTCCGATTGAGAGGGGTGGGTTATGCCGATTGTTAATCCGAATGGTGTGCATGAAAACACTTATTCCCAACGTAGGGCAGAAAATATGTTTACTGCGCATGTCCGTACACCAGCCGCATGTCGACGTGACGTATTTCTGCCTTTGCAGCAGCTAGTGGAAAACAGCGAGAGTAAAACAAAAGTGGTCTGTATCATCCTGCTGTCTCCCTCTGTTCGTCATATGCAGAAGTATGTACTTGTAGCTTCATTACGGAGACCAGTAGAAGCAAAAGTACAGTCTGAATAACACAATACAGGTCAATTTCGACACGAAGCGGGGCTTGCTAACACCGGAAATTGCTTCTTCTTCTACTATTTTCGGAATGTCAAAATGTCGACGTGCGCATGTCAAAATGATTTATTCCGTTCAAACGTGTGACACATGGAAACGCACGTCCTAATCGGATCAACTTTTTCAGGATCCATGTAAACAGTAAAATTCTGATCTGAATTGTAATCAGATTGATGAAATTTTGCCCATACATAATGATTTATGACATAAGTCTAACTTTATTTAATATAGCTGTTGATTTGGCCATTTTGATTTTGACATAATTTATATGTGATTTCTGATTTAATTTACTATCAACAATAACTCCTAGAAATTTGGTTTCCAGAACTATATCAATTTCAACATCATTTATTTTGAGTTCTCTATTGGTGTTTACTGTGGAATTTCTGAATATTATACATTTAGTTTTACTGAGATGAAGAGACAACTTGTTTAAGTCAAACCATTTCTTAATAATCTGTAATTCATGTTCCACTGTATCCAGAAGCTGCTCATAATGTTCCCCTCTACAAATAAAAGTTGTGTCATCAGCAGACAAAATACACTTCATTGACTTGGAAATTAATCATAAATCATTAATATACAAAATAAACAATAATGGGCCAAGCACAGGGCCTTGTGGCACACCACATGTTACCTTTAGCAAAACTGAGTCAGTGTTATTAACCTCTTGCACTCCGTTGTACCGCGGGCGGGCAAGTCTCTGCGTCCCAGAGCGCACGAGGGCGCTCTCGTGTGTCCTCGAGCGCACGAGGGCGCAGGAGAGCACACTGGAAAAAAAAAAAAAAAAAGTCCTTCCACTACAGACACAGCCACGAACAGACTGGATATGATTGACCTCTCATTCGACTAATAAGAGCCTTGAACTGGGTTTCTGAAACCTTGAAGAACCAATGACTGAAAACCTAGCAAGAAGGACCCGCCTACCAATGCTGTGAATGCAGTGAGCCAATTGAAGCAGAGAAGTTCGCGAGCTGTTTTTTTTAAGGCTGGGTGAAGACTGACTGCTGCAGCAGATCAAAAAAGGACCCGCAGGAAGAACCGTCACAGACCCAGCAGCACGGAGACCACCCACAAATGCAACCTGTGTGACAGCGACTGCCATTCGCGCATCGGCATGTTTGGCAACAGGCGGTGCTTATTTTGTTTTTGTTCCAGCAGAGTAGATGTTATGATTTTATTCCATGGTCATCATAGACCGACGGAGGCCGACGATGAAGGCTGAGTGACACACACGCGTTCGCCAGTCTTTTTTTAGTTACTACTGTTATTTGTTTTGAAAAATCGTTCACCAAAAACCGCAATCATGGAAGCACAAAACCGCAATAATGAAATTATGTTTTGATCGGGTCACGAGACCAGAACCACGAGCGGACCAGCGTCACGTTCGTCTGACAATGAGGAAGAGAAGTTCGCCAGGACACTGCTGTGAAGAGGTAAGGTGTTATAAGCTAAATTATTCTTTATCCCTGAAAATTGTAATCCAAAATGACTTTTGACCGATCGGTAAATTACAACTGTGCGGCGCACGAAGTCTGAAGTTCGTGCGCCGCGGTACACGGGTCGTTCGCCGCGTCCAGACCGTGAACACCCCCCCCCCGCTATTCTTCTGTAGCGAGGGGGGGGGGAAAGCCGCGGCGACTGCGCCGCTGTCGCCATATCGCCACATGAGGCTAATCCGTCATGTAGTGATGGCCGATGTCCATCCTCTGTAGCGAGGGGGGGGACAACCCCCCCCCCCACACACACACACACACACAGACACAGCCCTGAGTGTCACCTTTCATTAGAGCCCAAAATGAAGCTTCTACATTGAATCATTCAAAAGTTACAGACGTTTTCCCAAACTGTGCCATTTGGCACAATTTGGCACAGTTCCAAAACGCCTGGGAACTACCTGAGGAAAAAGCTGTGTAATATATTCATTTTTTGTGGTATTGTTACAAAATTTGGACCTCAGCTGGATAACACTTGGTTCTACATTTCTGTTGCATTTTCCAGCCCAGATCTGAAGCTGTGTGTTATTTGCAAGCATTTGTATCCAAAAAAACACCCAGGCCAAATTTATTTTCTTCAAGTTCAGTATGTTTAGATGACTGTAACTCAGTGGCCGGAGCACTTAGAGAGATTATGACTGTTTTGCCAAAAAATTCAAAGTGTTTTCTTTTAAATGAGACCAACCCCATGAAGATGCTGCAAAGGGTTGAAGAACAGCTTTGGATTTAATTTGGGCACATTATTTTTTGGCGTTTTTAGGGAAATTGACCGGAGTGCAAGGGGTTAATATGAACATACTGATATCTGTCTTCCAAATAACTGCATAACCAATCATAAACCAGTCCTCTGATACCATACTGCTGTAATTTACCCAAGAGTAGTTTATGATCAACAGTATCAAAAACTTTTTGTAGGTCTAAAAAAACTGGAAGAACATGTTTCTTACTTTCAATTGCATTTGAAACTTATTATAAAAAAATCTAAACGTGCAAGCAATGTAGTCCGTTTTTTTTCTGAAACTATATTGTTGGTCACAAAGTAAATTATATTTAGCAGTAAAATTTTCCAACCTTGTACCAAATAATTTTTCCAAAATTTTTAAAAACTGCAGTAACAGAGAGATTGGACTGTAGTTTGAGAATATGTGCGTATCACCATTTTTATGCAAAGGAATTATTTTAGCAACTCCCATTTGTCTAGGAAATTTCCCTAACTTCAGTGATAAGCTACAAATGTATGTAAAAGGCTTAACAATACAATCTATTATACTTTTCATGAGAAACATGTCATGACCGTTAGAATCTGTAGATTTTTTATTTTTGTATTTATGAAAAATATCAAGAATGTCTATTTCATCAGTCTCCTTAATAAACATAGAAATAAGTATTTATTCATAAAATGTCATACTATTATCAATGGGTTGTACAATAGATTTGGCTATTGTTTTCCTAACATTAATAAAGTGTTCAATGAATTTATCTGCAACTTTATTATTGCCACTAATAATTTCATTATCAGAGTACAAGTAAGAGATTTTTTCCATAAATTTTATTCTTATTTATAATTTCTTTTAATAATTTCCAGGTGTTGTTCATGTTTGTCATTTTCCCCCCCAATATCTCACTATAATACTTCTTTTTACTAAATCTCAAAATACTTGTCAGTTTATTTTTATACATTTTATATTTATTTTCAGCATTGTGCGTGTTTTGTGAGAATCCAAGCTATTACCTAGGAGAATCACTTTTTGTAAAATCACACAAGTGTCCAAATCTTGCAATGTTTGATCTTGGCCATGATATTAAGCACAGCTTCAATGAAAAAATACCTGAGGATCATTATGTGTAAGTTTGGTGAGCATCAGGGCAATTGTCTAGGAGGAGCAGTAATTTTAGTGGAATTGCCTATGCCCATATCTCATGATCTTTGACCATTATCTTGAGTACTACCTGGATAGAAGCCCACCTGAGGATCACTGTGTGTGAGTTTGATAATCATATGGGCAACTGCCTAGGAGAAGTAGGGATTTTTGTAAAAATCACACAACCACCCATATCTTATATTCTTTGACATTGCTCTTGAGACTTTAAGGACAACTTGGATGCAGACCCACCTTAGGATCATTGTGTGAGTTTGGTGCACATCGGGGTAATTGTCTAGGAGGAGTAGCACTTTTTCTGAAATCACATGCAATAAGTGCCCATATCTTGCATCTTTTGACCTTGACCATGACCTTAAGCATGACTTCAATGAAAACCTACCTGAGGATCATTGTATTTGGCAAGAATCAAAGCAATTACCTAGGAGTAGCAATTTTTGTAAAATCACATAAGTGCTCATATCTGATAACTTTTGACCTTGATCATGACCTTGAGCACAACCTGGATGCAGATCCACATGGAAATCATTGCCTGTGAGTTTGGTAACCATCCCAGCAACTGCCTAGGAGGAGCAACAAGTCTCGTGAATTGTCAATGACCAAACAGAGCACCACATAACCTCATTTTGCGTTTGCTGCAATAAGCAAGAACCTAAACATAAAAATGTCATTTGAACAGTTAAAATGTTTGCTTTATGTTTGTAAAACAGTACAGTGACATGTGGGGGCATTGCACATAATACAGTTTCACCACAAAAAGCCAAGCAGAAGCAACAATTATGAAACAAAACCCTTTGACCAGGTTGGTAAATAGAGTGGTAAATGCTGTGCTGAAACATTGAAATACGAGAACAAGTTGTACTGAAGGGATTTACACAAGCAGAGTAGCTGCTGTTGCAAAACACATCCATGCAAAAGTGAGTGTGTGTGGTTTCAAGAGGGCTTCTTTCCTATCTGCCATGCTAATGAAATCGAACTCCTCCCACACCTCTACTTTCCTTTTTTCCTTTAATTCTCACTTCAACTCTGGCCTCCTCTCCCTTCGTTACTCTGACTTTGGTTTTTCACTGTTTATATGAAACCATCAAAGTTGGAATAACCTTTGCCCATGCGCATGTGTACGAGCCCACAATGCGATAAATCAACGCACGCAGTGACGGAAACACATGGCCGCCGTGTTTTGACAATCCTCCAACACGCTGATGCTGTATTTGTTTAACAAACTGACCTTCTATATTTAGACCCCATCTCCCATGGGAGGCTCTAAAAATGGACACAAGCCCTCCTCTGTGTGTATTACATGTGTTTGAGTGTTGTACATGGCTGCATATTTGAGGTTACCACTCAAATTCCTCTGGTTTGAGGCCTTTTCATCCCTCACTACTGTCTTGTTCTATCTGTTTTATTCTCTCTTAAAGTTAAAACAAGTATGTCAGATTCGTTTTTCAGGTACGACAGCGTGTGCTTGGCCCTGACAGCAGAGGTGCAAAAAGCCAGGCATTACAGTATGTTTTTTAGCATGTAGGCGAGCTGTTATATATATTTAGGTGGGTGGAAGGCTGCTGTGCATTAACGGGGGGAGGATTTCAGCTTTACATGGCCACATCGTGTAATTGGAGCCACATTGCATAACCACAGCGAGAAACCATGTTTGTTCTGTGCAAAACAATAATGCATGAAGTTTCTCTCCACTGCGTTAAAACAAAACGTGAAACACAATGGAACTATTGTTTGTTTAGAGGCTTTTATGTTATCTGATATTTTCAATTCTGATTTGAGCCCCTTCTACAGTTAATTTACAATAAAACTTTAACTTCATATCATCATTTAATCAACCTGAGTGTCCTGGTATAAAGTTTCTGCAGAGTAGCTGACATAAAATAATCACAAGCAAATCTAGAAATTCTGGATGGGAAAACCACTTGTGTTACACTCACGTCACCCTTGGCTCCTAGTTTAATGTCCTTTTCTCCACAAAAACATAATTAACAAGTTGGATCCGTTTCATCTTCTCCTATTTCCTTGGCTTCCACTGCTCATGAATCTTTTAAAAATTAGACACTGACTACAGTGATCTCCAAGTTTACCTCTGTACAATACCTTACTACTTGTACGTGGGCCAAACCACGGCAAGTTTTGATATCAATCACATTTAAACAAGGTACACAATAGATATTAATAAATGCACTGAGTGCAGGGTTTACAATGTCAACCAGACTGTCAGTGATGGACTAGCTCATTCTGGCACAATGAAATTACCCGAAAAGTGCTGAGATCTCCCAACCTTTGACCCTGAACTTGACATTACACTCAGCCTGGATGCAGACCCACTTGAGTATCATTGTGGACGAGTTTGTAGAGAATCGGGGCAATTGCCTAGAAAGAGTGGCGATTCCCGTGAAATGTGGAAGAACGGACAGACAGATAGATAAATAACGGTCATCAAACCATCGCATTAGGGATAAGGACCTGTACTTACATAGTATTTTTCTAGTCTCAAAGACCACTCAAAGCATTTCTCTAGTACTAACCCTGTATTCTAATGGCCTATTAGCGCCTTTTGGTCTTGCTGGAATGAGCTAAAAGGTGTATTAAACAAAAAATGTAATTCCTATTTGTGAATATAATTGAATCCTATAAATTCAAAAGATAACAGGAAGTTACTCTACATTTTTTTTTTCAGTATGATCATACTGATTGGTAGGGGTGGGGCAAAAGATCGATCTGGAGTAGTATCACGGTACTTGGCACTCGCAATGATGCATCAATTCCGAAACACACGTACTGATCTTTTATTAATTATACACACGTGGACAAAATTGTTGGTACCCCTCTGTTAATGAAAGAAAAACCCACAATGGTCACAGAAATAACTTGAATCTGACAAAAGTGGTAATAAATAAAAATTCTATGAAAATTAACCAATGAAAATCAGACAATGCTTTTGAATTGTGGTTCAACAGAATTATTTTAAAAAACAAACTCTTGAAACAGGCCTGGACAAAAATGATGGTACCCCTAGAAAAGATTGAAAATAATGTGACCATTGGGACATGTTCAACCAAGATGTGTCCTCTAATTAACATCACAGGTGTCTTCAAACTTATAATCAGTCAGTCGGCCTATTTAAAGGGTGACAAGTAGTCACTGTGCTGTTTGGTGACATGGTGTATACTACACTAAACATGGACCAGAGGAAGCAAAGGAGAGAGTTGTCTCAGGAGATTAGAAAGAAAATTATAGACAAGCATGTTAAAGGTAAAGGCTATAAGACCATCTCCAAGCAGCTTGATGTTCCTGTGACTACAGCTGCACATATTATTCAGAAATTTAAGATCCACGGCACTGTAGCCAACCTCCTTGGATGTGGCCGCAGGAGGAAAAATGGAAGAGACGGATAATACGAATGGTAACAAAAGAGCCCAAAACAACCTCTAAACACATTCATGGTGAACTCCAAGGTCAAGGTACATCAGTGTCAGATCGCACCATCCGTCGTTGTTTGAGCCAAAGTGGACTTCATGGGAGACGACCAAGGAGGACACCACTGTTGAAAACAAATCATAAAAAAGCCAGACTGGAATTTGCCAAACTGCATGTTGACAAGCTACAAAGCTTCTGGGAGAATGTCCTATGGACAGACGAGACAAAACTGGAACTTTTTGGCAAGGCACATCAGCGCTATGTTCACAGACGCAAAAATGAAGCATACCAAGAAAAGAACACTGTCCCTACTGTGAAACATGGAGGAGGTTCTGTTATGTTCTGGGGCTGCTTTGCTGCATACGGCACAGGGTGTCTTGAATCTGTGCAGGGTACAATGAAATCTCAAGACTATCAAGGTATTCTAGAGAGAAATGTGCTGCCCAGTGTCAAGACAGCTTGGTCTCAGTCGCAGGTCATGGGTCTTGCAACAGGATAATGACCCAAAACACACAGCTAAAAACACCCAAGAATGGCTAAGAGTGAAACATTGGACTATTCTAAAGTGGCCTTCTATGAGCCTTGATCTAAATCCAATTGAACATCTGTGGAAGGAGCTGAAACATGCCGTCTGGAGAAGGCACCCTTCAAACCTGAGACAACTGGAGCAGTTTGCTGATGAGGAGTGGGCCAAAATACCTGCTGAGAGGTGCAGAAGTCTCATTGACAGTTACAGAAATCGTTTGATTGCAGTGATTGCCTCAAAAGGTTGTGCAACAAAATATTAAGTTAAGGGTACCATCATTTTTGTCCAGGCCTGTTTCATGAGTTTGTTTTTTAAAAGAATTCTGTTGAACCACAATTCAAAAGCACTGTCTGATTTTCATTGGTTAATTTTCATAGAATTTTTATTTATTACCACTTTTGTCAGATTCAAGTTATTTCTGTGACCATTGTGGATTTTTCTTTCATTAACAGAGGGGTAACAACAATTTTGTCCACGGCTGTGTATACTGTATTTATGCAAATGTTGCAAACTCTTGGATATTGAGTTTTCAGTCCACTAGAGGGTGAAAAGTAAGCACCCATATTCAGGCGAAGTCATAGCGTGTCTTGTGAGATTTGCAGCCAGGTGTACAAGTTAGTTACGAAGCAGTTGGATGTGCTGAAATTGCCCGCACGTGTCTTTTCAGCTCCGCCCATACATTTTCTACGGGACTGAGATCAGGGCTTTGTGATAGTCATTCCAAAACATTGAGTTTGTTGTCCTTAAGCCACTTTGTAACTAATTTGGCGGTATGCTTAGGGCCATTGTCCATCTGTGCCCAAGCTTTAACTTCCTGACTGATATCTTGAGATGTTGCTTTAATATTTCCACATAATATTCTTTCCTTATGATGCCATCTATTTTGTGAAGTGCACCAGTCCCTCCTGCAGCAAAACATCCCAACACATGATGCTGCCACCCCCATACTTCACAGTTAGGATGGTGTTCTCAGGCTTGCAAGCTTCCCCTTTTTCCATCCATCCATCCATCCATCCATCTTCTTCCGCTTAATCTTTTTCGGGTCGCGGGGGGGGCTGGAGCCTAACCCAGCATCCCTGGGCGAGAGGCAGGGTACACCCTGGACAGATCGCCAGTCCATCGCAGGGCCAACACAAAGAGACAGACAACCATTTACTCTCACATTCATACCTAAGGACAATTTAGAATCCCCAATTTGAGGCCAATTAACCTAGCTTGCATGTTTTTGGCATGTGGGAGGAAACCGGAGAAATCCCGGGGTAAACCCACGCAGACACAGGGAGAACATGCAAACTCCACACAGATCACTGTTGGTCGGGGGCTGGGGTCGAACCCAGGATCCCCCGGCCAAGGGTGAGTTGCTGTGCTGCCGCAGTGCTAACCACTCCACCACCGCGCCATCCCGCTTCCCCTTTTTCCTCCAAATGTAATGATAGTCATTATGGCCAAACAGACAGACCACAGAAAATACCTCCAAAAATTAAGGTCTTTGTCCCTGTGTGCATTTGCAAACTGTAATCTGGCTTTTTAATGTTGCTTTTGGAGTAATGGCTTCTTCTTCTCTGAGTGGCCTGTCAGTCTTTGTACAGTACTCGTTTCATTGTGGATAATGACACTCAGCTTCAGCCAGCATCTTCACAAGGTCTTTCGCTTTATTCTGGGGTTGATACGCACATTTCGCACCAAAACATGTTCATCTCTGGGACACAGAACCCGTCTCCTTCCTTAGTGGTATGATGGCTGGACATTCCCATAGCGTTCATACTTATGTATAACTGTTTGAACAGATGAACATGGCACCTTCAGGCATCTGGAAATTGTACCCAATGATGAACCAGTCTTGTGGAGGTCCACAATTCTCTTCCTGATATCTTGGCTGATTTCTTTTGATTTTCCCATGATGTCACACAAGGAAGCAATACATCCACAGGTGGGCCTCCAATTATCTCAAATGTTGTCAATAAACCTGTCACAAGCTTCCAAAGCCATGACATCATCATCTGGGCTTTCCCCAAATGTATAAAGGCATAATACTCTTAGTATATGTAAACTTCTGACTTTGAAGAAAGTAATAACAAGTTCCCTAAAAAATTATTTACCAAATATAAAAATTATTTAGCAGATAGAAATATTTTGATAATGTCAGACAGTGAGAAAAAAAAAGTTTTGTGTCTTTTTACACAGTGTATCTGGTTTCAACTATATATATACAGTATATACTATATACTGAATATCATACATTTCAATACAGCAAATGTGTGGTGTAAAGAGTACGGAAATTGTGGCTGAAATCTTGTCATAGTGTAAAACAATACAAAACACTGTGTTCAGAGTACAAAAGAAGTATGACTACTTGCATCTGTCCATGCATCCTCTTAACTTTGTACACAAACATAACTAGAAAAGCACTCGGAGAGCGCAGACCTCCGCCAAGCGCCACAGTTCCCCCCATACAGTGTTTGTGTGTACGTTTTCAGATTCCTTGACTATGAAAACATATGACTAGCAATTGGATTCACAATGATAGGATTAGTGGTTCAGTAGTTATTGACGAAAATGGCATTTTGCGTAACGGCGGTTTTCTTCTGGACGGTGATCCGGATCACCACCAAAATCTAATCATCTGTAGGATACCCCATTTCTGACAATCTGTGAAAATTTCATGAAAATCCGTCCATAACTTTTTGAGTTATCTTGCTAACAAACAAACAAACAGACAGACAGACAGACAGACAGACAAACCAACGCCGATGAAAACATAACCTCCTTGGCGGAGGTAAAAATCCAAATAAAAACTCAAAATCTGTTTTGCTCTACTGTCACTTGATTGTGAGCTCTCTGGTAACTAAACATGTTGACCGTGACACCCTCACCCGTGGCTATGATTCTGGGGTCAAAATGTCAGAGGCCAAGGGTCACAAGGTCACCCAAATTTAAGCTAAAGAACAAAAAAGCTAGGGTGACCAAACTTGGTCGAGGAATACACCTGTTGTATGAAAACTGTATAATAAGGGTATAATGCTGGTAATCCAGCTGCCACTGATTTACTGTGGTTTTAAAAGAACACTATTAAACATGTTTAAAAATATGTTTCAAATATTTCTCAAATATTCATGGCTCATCTATGCTGCTCATCATTATTCCATTAAAAAAGTAATAATGATATGACCGCCGTCTTTTATGACCCCAAGCTAGAATATAATAGTGCTTTAAAAGTATTTTAATTACCTTCAAGTCATGACTTTAATAATGCTCTGTGCTGCTTTAGAGCAAATCGTTTAAAGTGTTCAGGCTTTCTCACTTGAAATTTAGGTGTTTAAAACCATGTTTAAACAACTGGATCTTATGACTGACATATGTTAATTACTAAATACTTACAATAAATAGTGAGAATACACAACCATGCTTTGGTCAAAGGACAAAAAATGATTTAGTTTTAGATTATTACTATGCAATAATTGTGTATTGTGTAACAAGCGATGTTTTTAGTCATAAAGAAAAAAGTCAGAAGACTGACAGATGGATGGAGGTGTGTCGGTCTTCACTTGTGAGGTAACAACAGGGCCTCTTCCCCTCGCCCGGCTGCACGACAGGTGGGTGTGAGCGCATGTGTGTGTATTTACGTGAGACGAGCTGGTACGTGTGCCCATGTGTTCATGTGACGAGCACCAGATTGCGGCGCAGCGTGCCTGTACACACACTGACAGACTTCCTTAATGAGCGAAGACACAACGAAAGGAGGAGAATATTCAGGTTTATACTAAGGACGGCAGGAGTCAGATACCAAAGAATTGTGCCAAAATTGGGTTTGAGTGTGATTTTCAGCTTCCTTTGCACAAAATGAATGGATTGTAACTGTTCTACTAGGTCAGGAGTCTGTTTAAAAAAAAAAAAAAAACTCCTGCAACTTCAAAAAAGTCTCAGAACTATGAAGAGTCATGAATTTAAATGGAAAAAAAAAAAAACAAAGTTATTATGTGAAAAAAAGTAATAAAAATTAAAATTGACTTCCGGTCTGGACGCCATGGCGACTGCAGCTTAACACTGAAGCTCTCAGACCCAATCCAGGATAACACCTTGAAAATCAAACTTAACGGATTTTTGGAGGAGTGAAAATCAAAAGACAAAATCATCATGTCTAAAGGAAAACAGAAGAAACTGAAATTCTCCAGGCCAGGACACGTATCGGCCGGAGAATCTGAACTGGAAGATCTCCGTTCAGAAGACGAGGAACTGGTGATAGCTAACAAAAGGGTTAGCCTGAAATCACTATTTGAGGAGCTACGACGATTTCGCCGAGAAGTTACGGCCGAATTTCGGGAATTCAGAGAAGAATTGAAAAGGACAAACAGCAGAGTGGACCAGGCCGAGAACCGAATCTTGGAAACAGAAGATCGAATAAAAGTGCTCGAAGATTCTGTGCTAGACCTACGCAAAAGACAAGCAGCTATAGAGGCTAAGCTAACCGACCAAGAAGGAAAACAAAGAAGAGACAACATAAGAATTCATGGTCTGATAGAAGGAACCGAAAATGGTTTTAACTCAATGGCAGAATGCGTGGAATCCTTACTAAGAGAGAAATTGGATATTCCACAAACCACCGACTTGAAGATAGAAAAGGCACATCGTTCATTAGCCGCTAGGCCGGCGGCGGAAGCGCCCCCACGTTCGGTGTTGATAAGATTTTCCAATTTCAAAATAAAACAAGAGGTTGTAAGACTGGCCTGGCAGAAAAAAGGATTTATGCACCAGGAGAGAAAAGTCTACGTGGAACACGATTACGCCCCGGAGGTCCTTAAAAAGCGCAGGGAATACAATGACGCGAAAAAGGTGTTAAGAGAGAAGAAATTGCGCTTTCAGACACCATTTCCTGCGAAGTTAAGGGTCTTCTACGGCGATGAAACGTGTCTCTATAATTCGGCGGAAGAAGCAACAGCTGACATGGCGAAAAGAGGGCTCCGGTAACGGTATTTAAACCCGCAGCAGACCCGAGTGAGAAGATCAAAGCGCAAACATGGACAACACAAAGACCCTCAAAATCCACGGACCAGCAGCGGGAAACCAGCACCAGAGCGTTGCGGATAAACTATCCGTTTTCAGGTTGGAATAGCGACCTTTTTTTTTTTTTTTTTTTCTTTTCTCTTGAATCAATCCGCACATCCAACCCCCCTCATACAAGGTAACAAACTTTAAAGGAGATGCATATTTAGCATGTGGTAAAACATTTCATGGAACAATCATATTATTTGAAACAAATAAGTCTTTGTAATAAAAAAAAAAAAAAAACTTGTTAAAATAGAAATGTGACAATAATCCACATGTTCTCCTCATACTAACAAATACTGTTTTTGCGTGAATGTTTGATGTGATGGGGGTGGGAGGGTGCACACAATTTCACAGGGTTTAGGCATAAAAGGGAAAAAAAAAAATCATTACAAGTTTGGATTGGGTTCTGAAACTCACGTTAAAAGCATGGGACTACAGTGGTAAGAGAGGGCCCTCAACACGTAACAGAGTTTGAGGAATTTCCCTCAGGGCCTTCACTCCATCAAGGCTCTTACAGGGTCTTTAAAAAGACCTCAGCTCAGGAAGTTCTTATGACAGCTTTTTTGTTTTAAAGTTTTTTACACTATGTTCTTAATGTTTTTCTTGTTTTTAATGTTCTTTCAGTTTCTGAGTAGCACAAAAGAGGGCCACCACACAGTTATACTAAACAAAACAACACAATGGAGAAACAGGGTGTTAACCAAAATAATTTCATACAATGTAAAAGGAATCCTGAATCCAGTTAAAAGATCCAAGATTCTAGGCAAAATGAAAAAAGACAAAGCAGGAATAATATTTTTACAAGAAACCCACCTAAACAGACGTGGAACACAATAAACTCAGTAGACAAGGGTTTAAAATGATCTCTTCATCTTCATATAAATCAGGGAGGAGGAGGGGAGTAGCGACATTGATATCAACCAAAATTACATTTGAAAAAAAATCAGAACACAAAGATAAAGAAGGGAGATACAGTTTGGTAACTGGGCGGCTAGAGGGAGAAGATATCACCCTGCTGAATGTGTATGCTCCCCCAGGGGCTAACTGGAAATTTTATAAAAATGTATTCGACCTAATGATAACTAAAGCTCAAGGTTTAGTGATATGTGGTGGGGACTTCAATCTTAGACTGAATCCATACTGGGATGCTTCTGGTAATTCCCCACATCAAAAATAACACCCAAAACAGGAAGACTCGGATGCTACTAAAAGAATTGGGAATCTGTGACGTGTGGAGGGAACTCAACCCCAGTGTAAAAGACTATACATTTTACTCAACCTCCACATTCATCTTACTCAAGGATTGACTATTTTTTTATGTTTAATAGAGACAATTGGAAGAGTAAAAACATGTAAAATAGGACTGATGGATCTCTCTGACCACAGTCCGATCTACATGGACTTAAATATCCAAAAATACACAAATAATACATTGTCTGGAGGTTAAATTCAAATGTCCTGAAAGGACCATTGAAAGATGAATTGGAATCAGATATTCTCAGATATTTGGAAGATAACGATAATGGAGAAGTATCCCCTTTAATACTGTGGGATGCATGCAAAGCTGTAATAAGAGGAAAGATTATTGCAAAACTGGCAACCCAAAAGAACTAAGACAAGAAAAACTATCCACATTAGAGTCAGAACTTAGGAACCTAGAAAAAGAACACAAAGGCAACACTCATTCTACTGACTTCGCTCAAGATTAAGGAAATTAAAAACCAAATAAATGAGATCTACACAATAGAAATCCAGAAGAAACTTACATTTCTGAAACAAAAATACTATGAAGCAGGCAGTAAATCGCAAAATTGCTAGCCTATAAAGTGAGGAAACATCAAACAGAAAGAGCAATCTACAAAATCAGAGACCCAGTATCAAAGGAAATAAAATTCAGAATTCAGGATATTCTTAAAAACTTCGAGAATTACTATAAGAACTTATACTCCCACAAAAAACATAAAAACGCATCCGAGGCATTCCTAAACACATTAAAACCTTCCCCAACTTACGGAGTCACAAAATAAAACACTACTGTCAGAAATACATCTAAAGAATTGGAAAAAGCAATTATGAAACTTAAAGCTAACAAATCCCCAGGAGCTGATGGCTATACAGCAGAGTGGTACAAAACCTTTAAACAGCAACTATCTCCTCTCCTCCTGAAAACATTTAATTATGTCCTCCACACAGGGGAAATCCCCCCCTCCTGGAGAGAAGGGGTCATTGCAGTTATACCTAAACCTGAAAAGGATAAACTAGAGTGCTCCAACTACAGACCAATCAGTGTACTAAATCAGGACTATAAGCTTTTTACCATTATCCTTGCCAAAGGTTAGAAAATATACTGACAGACCTAATTCATTTAGACCAAACAGGTTTTATAAGACAAAGACAGACACAAGACAACATTCGACGCACTCTACACATAATTCATCATATAAAAAAATATAACTTAAATGCAGTCATAGTGGGATTAGATGCTGAAAAAGCATTCGATTCGGTTGACTTGTCTTTTCTATATAGAATCTTATCCAGTTTCAATTTTCATAACAACTTCATTAGAACTATACAGGCATTATATAAAAAACCAACAGCTAAAATAAGGATTAACGGTAATTTATCATCATCTTTTGAACTGGAAAGAGGATGTCGTCAGGGCTGCCCCCTGTCTCCACTGCTCTTTGCAATCTTCATAGAACCTCTGAGCCAATGGATAAGACAAAACCAAAAAATTCAAGGTATTACACTTGGTCAGAAGGAACATAAAATAGCACTCTTTGCTGATCACATTTTAATATACCTAGGGCAGCCGGACACTTCTTTACCAGAACTAACCTCAGTTTTTCAGAGTATGGAGATTTATCGGGTACAAATTAAACATGCATAAAAACCCAAGTTTAACATTCAACTATGACCCAAATCATTATTCACTAAGCAAACTCAAAACTAACTGGGAGTCGGAATCTATGAAATATCTGGGGGTCAATATCCGAAACAACTCAACAAAATTATATCACTAAACTATGAGTCCACTGGTGACAAAAATAAATCTGACCTAGCAAGATGGAATATGATACCATTCTTTGGGTACTGCACAAAGAATTGGGAAGCAGTCAAAATGAATATACTGCCACGTCTTCTATACATTTTCCAAACAATACCGGTAGAGACCTCCAAAAAAAACCTGGGCAGGAGCTTGGACAGAAGGATCTCAAGATTCATATGGCAGGGCTAAGAGACCTAGAAATCAAGGATAGAACCCTACAGCTAAACAAAGACAAAAGGTGGGCTCGCGCTGCCAAAGATCAAGGGGACTACTTTAAAGCCGCACAAATTAAAACCTGTTAGTAGAGATATGTAACCCATGTCTAAACTGCACATGGAAGGAGATCGAATGCCCAAATAAAAAGTGACATCCCCCGACAGGCGATAATAGGCGAACAATGGCCTTACCTAAGCTTTGAAATAACAATAACCAGTGGATAGAGACCCCCGCTAAAAATTTGGTTAAGATAGTCAGAGAGAATCAAACTAAGACCCTATCGACTTCTGCAATGGATCGCCTATATCAGACTTTACTCTAATAAACAGACACCAGATTTAAAAAGTGGAGGAGAAAGGGCTGATAAAATATTACGATTTTTTAAAGGGCAAATCTTAAGAAGTTTGAGATTTGAAAAAACAAGGCCTAATAAATCAAGACCTTACAGTGTTCTTCCAGCTTAGACACCACATAACAATATACTTAAAAAGGAGGTTTGGAAAGGGCCCATCAGGTGTTCTGAGGTCTTCTTAATGGCATATAAAGGGATCCCAGGGATCAGATACATTTCTAAAATATCCAAGGTCCTTCAGACTTAAAAGGAGACAACACATCTTATATAAAGAGAGATGGGAAAAAGAGGGGAATTTCACTTTACAACTGGAAATATGGGAAAAGCTAAATAACAGCAATGGAAAAGTACCTCATCCCTGCAGTGGGAGAAATTTGGATGGAAAAACTTGGCAATTTTTCAGAACACCTGCACAAAACAACTTTACCCATAAGGGATTGAACTGTTGGCGCTTGTGTGGTGAAAAGACTGCAAATCATTTTCATGTGTTTTGGTCATGCCCAGTTATCCACCAATATTGGACCAAGGTACAGACAATATTGGGGAAAATATTCAAAATTACAGTTCCCTTTTCTTTTGTAACTTTGTATTTGGGTTTACTACCGGACTCACTGGAAAGACGAGGAGAAAAATACTTATTCAATGTTTTAATATTGGCAAGCAAAAAAGCTCTAACTAAAAAATGGATGTTGAAGGACTGTCCTACACCTGAAGATTGGACTAACGTGATCCAAGACATTTACTCGATGGAAAAGTTGACATTCGCACTGAGACAGGACATGGATGGGTTCATGAACTTTTGGCAACCCTGGACCACATATGTGTCTTCCATTAGATCTAATCTTTGACAAATACCATTTCAATAATGGTTCCGCTCTTTGTTCCAAAGCTACTCAGATGCTCTTTATCTTATTTACTTACTTTTTCTTTTTGTTTGTTTTTACTGGTTTGTTTGGTTTTTTTTATTGTGTTTTTGTTTTTTTTCTCTTAATTTCACTTTTTCTTTCACTTTAAAAAAAAAGGGGTGTTGTAGATTAATCTTCCAATTTGTCAGATATCAGAATATAAGGGGAACATGTGATGAAAATGTAAACAATGCATTGCTGTAACGACCTGTATACCCTTTACAAAAACTTAAATAAAAAAAAAAAAAAAAAAAAAAAAATTAAAATTAAAAACATTTAAAATTTGCATGAAAACAGTCTCAAATTTACTCAAAAAAGTGCAAAATTTCTGTGAAAAAGTCTCAAATCTACATAACTATAAAATCAATTGTATGAGGAAAAAAAGTCTTGCAAATATATGACAAAAGCCACAATATTATGTAAAAGTTGAAAACTATAATGAAAAGTGTGAAATTTAGATGAAAAGTGTAAAACTGATGTGACTAGCCTCAAACTGTCAATGCTTAAATAGTAAATTTATAAGGAAAAATGAGTAATTTTCAAGAAACGGTTGCAAGGGGAAAATAGTGTAATAAGAAAAAAAGTTTTATGAGAAAGTATGAGGAAAAAAATGCCAGTTACAAATGAAAAAGTGTTTTATTTTCATGAAAAAAGTCACAAAGGTAAAACATAATTACAAAAAAAATTGATTTTTTTTCAAGGAAAGACAGAAATATATACAAAAACTGAATATTTATGTGGGGGAAAAGTTGCAAAATCTATGATGCAAACATTGGATAATAGTATTACAGAGAAGCAAGTTTATACTTATAACTTGCTGTTTTTTCCTTAATTTTAAGGCTCAAATATGTTTTACAGCTCAATGCTCATTTTAGCACTAAAAATTGCTCTCTTCTCCTGTAGAGTTGCCACCCCCAGACTAAAACATTTTCACTATATACACATGCATATTGTCAGTTACATATTCCCCAATATCACACTTGTTGGATGTTTCACACCGATTATCTTCACTCCGCTTCAGTTCTGTTCTCATAATCTTTAAATTATAGTTAATATCAGTGGCTCCTTATAATATAATGAAACTGTAATATGTGCTGGATACCTTCATTTTCACAGTGAGGGCGCTGTCTGAAAAGAGAGTCCTAAAATCCAGACCTCCGTGACCAGAAGTCCCCCCGCCCTTATAAACACTGGCTAATAGTTCATGTCTGTTTACAACAAAATAGACATTCTAGAGTTGTTTTATTATCTTGACTAGCCAACCATAATACTTTTTTTCCATGACTGACTATTTCATCTCAAAGTGCCAAGAAAAACTGACGGATTAATAAAGTATACAAAACAAAAAAAAGTGAGCAAAATAATATGGAAACTAACACAAAAAAATGTCCAAGCTAATCGCTGTTAACCTCTAATCGCTATCCATGTCAGCGTAAGGGCTCTCTTAATGCAGCTAACAGAGCTAACTAGCCGTCTGCGGGAGTCACATGACCCATAAACTGTGGTATCTCGGGTTAGTGCACACTCTCTGTCCTCCCTTCCTTGGCCGATTAGTACAACTTTCCTCACCTGACTCAATCAACTGCAGCCTTTAAGTGCAATGTTCACTCTCTTCTGCACAGGATCATGAACTCCTCCACGCCACAGCGTGGAAACATACAAATCTCGTGTGCTAACCTGAGTGCCACTGCCTCTTGTACTCTAACCTCTCCCTCCGTGGGATTCTAATTCAGCTTTGGGATAACTGACCTTGTTGCCTCTACCTTCTTTCCTGAGAATTCCACACTACCGTTTCAGACTGGTTTCCTTCTGGTGGATTCAGACTCCCCTCACTTCTCCACAAATAAGTCCTGAGCACTATCAGTAAGTTCCCCGCTAACCTCACAGTCCTCGTGCCGGGCATCACCATCATCTTTCCAGATCTCCCACTCAACCTGGAGTCTGTAGTTGGAACTCTTCCTGGCCTGGTGACTGACTACGCTGGAGTATCAGCAATCATCTGATACTAGCCATGTGAACTCCAATCCTGGTTGCCAGTCTAGCTGTCTTAAACTAAACCTGCCTAATAAAACTTGCTTTTGCTCACACTCCTTCATTCCTCTCAGTGTCTGCTTTTGGGCCTATACAGCGAAATATGTCAATAAAACCTCCTCAACAGGTGGACCGGTATGTATACAAACACAGACTTCTGCACTGGACAATATTTAATGTGGTTGCATGTGTGTGAAATGACAGTAGGCCTATTCTTTTCTACTTTATGCTGATTGAGATGTGAAGCTTAGTTACCTAGGTACTTTCAGAAGGGACTATTTTTCTTGATGGAGTAAAATAACTGGTTAAACTAACAAAAATAATAACATTTGTGCTATATTGCTGTCATTTAATAAATTGCAGTGATTCTTCGGCCCTTCACTTCGCGTCAGGCTATGCCGGATCACTGCAGTGATATATTCATTGTACCACAATCCCTCTCACGTAATATTGCTGTAATTACTTCTGTCAATCTGATGGACTACAGTATGTGAACTGAGTCCTGTGGAAGACAGGGATAATAAGTGAGCTGACTGAAATGAAATGACAAAATCAAAGTATACAAGTGAACACATAAAAGACAAGCGAGAAAGCTGTAAAGGGAGCAACGTAAAAGAATGAGAAGAAAAAAGGAGTAAATAGCAAAGAAAGAAGAAAAACAAAGGAAGTGGGGAAGAAAGACGACAAGAGAAGCAGAAAAAGAGAAGTAGAAAAAAGAGAACATAAAAAGAGAAGAGATGGGTGGGATTTACCAAATACAGTAACGGCTTGTTTTTTTTTTTTTTTTTTTTAAGGATAAACTCGGTTTCTCAAACACAGACAAGGCATGACAAAAATAGACTTTCTACAAAGAGTTTGCTGAGTGGTTTAGTGTGGTGCAGAAAGCATGAACAAACTCGTGTGCGTGTGTGTGGTGTGTGTGTGTGGCTTCTCACAGAAGCACGTAAGACTCCGTCTGTGTCTCTGAATCCCATTCTGATTCGTCAGGCTGAGGGGAATCCTGCGCTCCAGCGACAATACCACGCAGCACCAAACATGCACACACACGCTCACACACACACACACACACACACACACACACACAACACACACACACACACACACACACACTTGCCCAAATGTGGGGGAATCTAACCATGATCTTATCATGTGCACACAAATGTGTCTCATCTGCAAAGGTGCAGCACAGTAAATTGTGCATGTAAAAAAACTACAACTGTAACTGTGTATGACTATACGATTAGAAAGTGGGAAATTAACTATGTTGGTGAGTTTATGTCTTAATGTGCATCATATCCCTGGATTAGGGGGAAAAGGTCTTGCGTGACTTCTTTCTATTGTGAGGACTTACCCGTCTGTTAGTTGATAGCAATTTAGCCAGCTACTTCAAACAGCCATATCCTTATTGTGGTAACATTTAACTACTTTTTTCTATAAGACAGATTACACTGATAGAGAATCATGCTCTCCATCAAGAACGAATTGTTCAATGTTAATATTAGTTCAGACATTGTCTCTGTCTCTGGTCAGTTCCCAGTGGGCCTGTTGGCATGCTTGCTAGTGATTAGCCTTACTTCACAATGGATTGCCACTTCAACCGGAAAACTGTGGATGAATCTTATCATTGAAAAAAAAGCCATAAAACTGTGGTATTGTGACTCTGGCAATACAAATAATATATGTAAAAAATAGCAAAAGTTGCTACATTAGCTTTTAGCAGTATCTGAGCAGCAACACACCATTTTTGTGCACTTCCTACAAATTAAATATTATCTTGAAGGTATTTTGACAGGCTATTTTCATGTTTCGTTAATTATTCTATATGATTTTTATGCTGTATTATTCTATTTTATATTATATTTGTATCTGGTGCATATAATGAACCAATGTCTGATTCTCTGTGATTTTCCATTGTCCTCAGAGCCTAAAAAGAATATCTGGTTCTTCACTGTGAGATTAGGCTGAGCGAGATTGTAAATAATGATGAAGGTTTTACTGCTCTATTATACCAAACTGTTGTGTCCAGGCCAGGATGTCCGGAGGGGAGTTAGGTTGACCGAGAGATGGCTCCAGCTGTCTTCTCAAGGTCTGTCTGCCTGAGGTATAAAGAGTACCACCTTTGTAATGCATGTTAGGAAGTTAGTGTGAGCAGGCTCTGAGACACTTCTTACTGTGACTAACTGCCTCCTTTCTGATCAGAAAGAATAAATGGCTCAGAACTTGGAAACCGCCTACTGATTATTGATTCAGTCTCAATCAATTCATTTTTGACTCTAACAGATTGCAATACAGATGATGGAAAAAAAAAGTTACCCTCAGTTTTGATAATTTCTCAAAGTGGACTCTTTTGCCAGCACAGGTCAAATAGCTGCTTGGCATTACTACAGAATTTGGATGAATGGTGAAACATTTCCTATGGAGGTAAAAGGAATGGTTTGTTTTTTCTCCGTAGGATTGCTGGACTCACCCTCAGAGATAGGGTGAGGAGCTCAGTCATCCGGGAGAGGCTCAGAGTAGAACCACTGCCCCTCCACGTTGAAAGGAGTCAGTTGAGGTGGTATGGGCATCTGATTAGGATGCCTCCTGGACGCCTCCCACTTGAGGTGTTTCAGGCACGTCCCACTGGGAGGAGACCCCGGGGCAGACCCAGGACTCGGTGGACAGACTATGTCTCCCACCTGGTCTGGGAACGCCTTGGTATCCTCTCTGAAGAGCTGGAGCAGGTGGCTGGGGAGAGGGAAGTCTGAGCTTCTCTGCTTGAACTGCTGCCTCTGCGACCCGGACGTCAGGAAAAGCGGTAGAAGATGGATGGATGGATGGTGAAACATTTCAGAAGTGAAAAATACTTGAATCCAGTTGACTTGACTGAGCTTTCATACAGCATACTTAGCTGCCTGGATGACTGAGAATCTTCACCAAATTAAGAAATTTAATTAATTTTACATTCATTTTAAAGTCCTTAATTATTTTTTATTATAATTGAAAAAAACATTTTATTTTTATTTACTTTACTCATTGTTCTATTTTACTATCATTTTATAAGTGTTTCTTTCAAGTATTTATGTTCATGAGTTTTATTCATATTTCATATTGCCCTTGCAATAAAGTTGTTGATGAAACTGCAATCATGTGATTTTCCTTTAAGGGGCAAAAAGTATCGGTATCAAAGAAAAAGTCCCATAAATAATGGCATCGTATCGAAAGGAGAAATGTTGGTATCTCCCATCCTAGTGCTAGCTGTTAGAAAGTGGAACCTATAACTTAATAAGTACTTGCTGCTTATGATCCTAATGTGCATTATCCTTGGATTTAAGGGGAAAAAAAGTCTTGTGTGACTTCTTTCTCATGTGAGGACTCATTTTTTTTTTTTTTTTTTTAGCCAGGGGCAATTTAGCAAGCTACTTTAAACAGCCGATTTTCTTATTGTGCTAACATTGAACTACTCTTTTCTATAAGACAGACTGTATTGATAAAGAGACATGTCTGCCATTAAGAACAAATTGTTAAATGTTAACACTACTATAATGTCATTTCGTCTCAGGGTCACTAACAGTGTCTAGTTACACGCTGCTAGCATTAGCCTTACTTTTTCACATTAACCATAAAACTGTGGATAATCTTGTCATTGAAAAGAGGTCATTGCGACTTTGATGGACGCTACTAAAATACATGAACCCATTGCTACATAAATAGCAAAGGTATCTACGCTAGCCTGTAGCAGGTATTTGAGCAGCTCTTGGAGCCGTCTGCGGTGCGGACATGCTGGCAGCTTCTCAGTACTCAGAGTTGTGGGCCCGACTGCTGTTGACAACACTGACAGAGGCAGACAGGCAGGAGTCTTAACGTGTTTAAAACCAAACATCAAACGAGCACTCGTTACCTTCTCTCCTAGCCAGTTGCTCACTATTGCTGGTAGGTCACATAACCCCGTTTCCATCACATTGCAGTTTAATCGTAAATGCAATTAATCACTCAGCCTTAGTTCTAACATTGAATTTTGCTTTGTGTATTAATCCCAGCTCAGAGTACATCTACTCCCTTCTTCCTGCTTTCCTTTGGCTCTCTGACTTTCAGCTGGCATCTGTCCGCAATACCTTAATTGAATTGAAGCACATCGGCCAAATCTGGAGCGTCTCAATTAACAAAGATGGGATGCCGTTGTGTTGATCCAGCTCCACTTTGTGAGTCAAGCTGATGAGGCCGGCAGATTTTATCACAAAGAACTTGCTTAGTTCACATTTTAAAGACGAGATTTCCTTTACACACCGTGTCACATTTACTCCAATTGCTGATGCCTTCTGTTTCTTAATTTAAGTATCCATTTAACCTCATCCAACAGTGCATTTTTTTTTTTTTATTATGACCTGGGCACTTTCTCCCCTCTGTATCTCAGGCCAAGGACATAAGCGGTCCCAAAAAGAGAGGACAAGACAATTCATAATCACATTAGGACTGAGCTTTCACACAGCCTGGAGTCGCGCAGATGCCAATTTCTCTCCATTTCCATCTCCATCTCACTCGCTGGCTCAGCCCTTTGAATCTCACTGCCTCCACCGCTCTCTTCCCTGAGTCATCAAGCTTGAGACTGCGCCAGACAGTGAATCATATTAGAGTTAGAAGCTTTGGCAAGTTATCAAAAGGATAGCACATACTCCCCCCAATCACTCTATTTTGTCTTTTTTCCAGTCTAGCTAATACATATTGGTCTTGTATAAGCATGCCCTCAAAAAATACACAACACACCATCCACAAGCACAGACTTAAATACGTGGCCCAAGCATCTTGACATGTACGGAGGGTTATACCAGGAAAGAGAGACCACATCCTTTTGAAACACAGAGCGGGGTCAAGGGAGGGAGCTTAATGCTTTCTAAACAAAGAGTTGATTGAGTATCGCTGTTAACAATAAGAGAAGAAGAAAGAGTAGCCACCAAAGGAAAGAGAGGAAGAAGGAGGAGGGAGCTGATGGAAAGGAGAATGGAGGAAGTTAAGGTGTCTTCTTTTGTATTGAAAGTAGGTTTCTGTATAGGAAACACTATCATCTCCTGGAATTTGAAATGAAGTGCCCTACATTTACAGTACGTCTGGCTGTGGTAAATCTTTTGGTTACAGCAGGAACGACTGCAGTTGCGGTGTCCCTATAGTGTGCTTTACCATGGATGTGCATATGCAAATAATAAGTGTGCAAACATGCAAATGTCTACATGATTTATCCCAGATAAACCACACAGGGTAAAAATAGAATCAAGACAAACAATATGGCGAGAGAATATGTCAACGTCACTGTGTCACGGTTTTATGAGGATGTTCATCACTGCCGCAGAAATAAAACAAACAACGACGCAGACATTTGTGGCCACTCCAAGGGCAGTGGTTTTGTTAGAGAGAAGGTTTGAAGCATTGTTTCCCATGATTTACTCTTTCCAGTTCAAACTTTTTTAAATTTCCTCAAATGGCCACTCAGAAATTACGTTAATCCCTGTAGTCTTGATTTAAGCATTGAATACATTTACAGCATGGTACAAAAACAAGCCAAAAAAGCTAAATTTGGTCTTCTGTTGAACCTTAGTAGGTATTCCATTCACAAAGCAAGTGAAAGCTAGCCTTGTAAACTGGTGTAGTTGTTTGTGGGCTGTTCAGGGATTTCCATCTTGTCCATCATGGCAGCTTGGTAGCAAAGTTTCTCTGATATCTTGAAAACAAAACAATGAAACATGTTTCTGAAAAAAAGAAATAATCTCTTCCTCCATTCTGTCACTCCATTTCCCCAACATGTAAGAGTTTGGCGGAGTGCTGAGGTGTGTGGCCTGAGGATTTTCCAGACACATGAACTCTCATCTCGGGTGTCACGTGACTCTGCTTCGCATTGATCCACAATCTGTTTATCAGTTCACTTTATAAATGAACACACATTCTGTATGCTCATCCTTTAAATTCACAATTAAAACTGACAAATCAAATGAGGAAAAAAAATATGAAAATGACCCATAAAATTAGATCATGATAGAATTTTTACAACTCTGTCCATCAAAATTACGTACAAAGAGAAAGACTCCTGCCACTTCTGACTGGCCATGTCAAAAACCTTCAAGTTTCCTGTAGTCGCTTCGAGAGCCTTATTAGAAGACAATATACCAGTAAAAAAAAAACAAGGTAACTACTGAAAACTCCAAACTTAAGTCTTCAAATCAGAAACTCTCAAAGCAACTCCTAGCTCTACTGATACTTTCCCCCATTTAATCTATTGAAACAAGCCATTTCTAGGACATTGTCTTGAACTCCAAGAAACTCTAAGGGTAGCAGTGGCAGAGTGGTGAGTGCTAATGAATGTGGTGATTTTTGGATTTGCTAACTTTTCTGACAAATGTTGGTGAAAATCAAGCTAGTATCTCATGAAGCGTGAGAATGTTTGCGAAACGTTCACAACTCTGCACTTTATGGGTTTTGTCTGGGTTCGTAAAAAGTTGCAAAACAGTTTACACACAGCTTTTAATGTCGCCAACAGTTTTATCGTAAAGGGTGTTACAGTTGTCAGTGTTCAGTACTAGGTGAATGAAAAAGTACTTTAGCAACATGCGATACAAATGCTTGCAACTGTGTTACAACCGTTTGCAAATGCTTACAAATATTTTGCAACTGTTTGTGGAAAAATACAGTGCTGTGAAAAGGTATTTGTCCCCTTCCTGATTCCTTATATTTTCGCATATTTGTCACACTTAAATTTTGCAGATCATCAAAAAAAAAAATTCATATCAGACAAAGATAACCTGAATAAATACAAAATGCAGTTTTCAAATGCTGATTTAATTTATTAAAAGGAAAAAAAACTATCCAAAACTACCCGGCCCTATGTGAAAAAGTAATTGCCCCTCTTGCTACATCATGAATTAACTGTGATTAACAATAGTTTTTGGAAAGCTGAGTTCAGTTTCAGTAGCTACACCCAAGCCTGATTACTACCAGACTTGTTGAATCAAGAAATCACTTAAATAGAACCTGTCTGACAACCTGAAACAGGCTAAAATATCTCAAAAAGCAACACATCCCACTGTGATCTAAAGAAATTCAAGATCAGATGAGAAACAAAAACGCTGAATGTCTAAAGAACCACAGGCCTCACTTGCCTCAGTTTGGACACTGGTCCATGATGGAACAATAAGAAAGAGACTGGGCAAAAATAGCATCCATGGGAGAGTTCCAAGACAAAATCTGCTACTGGACAAAAAGAACACAAAGACTCGTCTCACATTTGCCAGAAAGCATCTAGATGATCCTCAAGACTTTTGGGAAAATATTCTGGGGGCTGACGAGACAAAAGTTGAACTTTTTGGAAGACATCTGTCCTGTTTTATTTGGCATAAAACTAACACAGAATTTCACAAAAAGAACATCGTATCAACAGTCAAACATGGTGGTGGCAGTGTCATGGTCTGAGGCTGCTTTGCTGCTTCAGGACCTGGACAACTTGCCTTAATTGACAGAACCATGAATTCTGCTCTGTACCAAAAAGTCCTGAAGGAGAATGTCCATCCATCAGTTCATGAAGCCCTCCAATGTAACTGAATTTAAACAATTCTGCACAGAAGAGTGGGCCAAAATTCCTCAACAGAGATGTAAAAGACTCATTGCCAGTTGTTGGCACCAATGGTGACACAACCAATTAGGTTTAGGGAGCAGTTAGGGGGCAATTACTTTTTCACATAGCGCCAGGTAGGTTTGGACAGCTTTTTTTTCCCTTAATAAATGAAATCATCATCTAAAAACTGCATTTTGTATTTACTCAGGTTATCTTTGTCTAATATTAACATTTGTTTGATGATCTGAAACATTTACATGTAACAAATATGCAAAAATATAAGAAATCCGGAATGGGGGCAAATACTTTTTCACAGCACTGTACATTTGCAATAAAATTTTGAACTTGTTCAAGGAGCGATGAATACCGAGAAACATTCACGAATGTTGCACTTTTTGGGTTTCGTCAGGGTTTGTATAAGGTTGCCAAACAGTTCGCTCAAGTTCGCTGAAGTTTTTAACTTCAGCAACAGTTTTTCTTGTCACCAAAAATTTCTGAACAAGTTCTTGACATATGGGATCTAAGAAATGTAAGAATCTGGACTGCTCAACTTTCTACCGTACCGCTTACTGGAAGCGTGTAAACACAAAGCATACATTGGCGCAGGTGTACAACACACATGAAACATGAGTGCACCACTTCTTTCTGTCTGCTTTGTCCATTTACCAATCTCCAACAGGACAAGCTGAAGTTTACCTAATAAAATGAATTCATATTTGACAATTTGATAATAAGAATGGAGAAGAGGAGCAACACCACACTGATGGACATATACAGTAGTCAGGCTTTTAATAGCAGAGTATTTGTATCATGAAATACTGAGCTCTTATTAAGGGTCTAAGGTCTTTTTTCTGCATAAGTATAATTTTTGCAATATTTGTATTCAAGCTCATATGCCTAAGAGAGATATGTGTGTGTGTGTGTGTCGGGGGGGGGGGGGGGGTGGAAACTAAGCCAGAAATAACTCTGCCTTTTCTATTCAAATTTGAAATTGTGAACTGATTTTTACTTACGTTTTGAAAGTTCAACTTTTGCCATGCAAACTATGATGACATTTCTCTTTTGCTGCCCCTTGAAAGTCTTTTTTTTCCCAAAGACTTTCTTACTTAAGTTTGACAGAAAAAAAACAAGTTTTGGTTGTGTAAGCCTGTACAAAGATTCCCTCTTTGAATCCCAAGGTTAGCAGGGGCCTTTTTGAGTGGAATTAGCACAGTCCAAAGACATACCTGACATACCAAATTCTCTCTGTCAAAGTGCAGACAATAGAGTGCTGGCTGAAACTGAATGGTAGTTTAATGTGCAGAAAAAACACATCATCCATTTATTAGCTATTACAATTTATTCCCAGAAGGGTTGAATGAGTCAGTCGGTCTATCTCCTCCATCTCTCTGACAGTCCACTGTGCACAGAATGCAAGTGACTTATCAGTTATCTCTCGCTATAGCTCAGTTTCACTTTAAGCCTTCCTCTGTTAAACTCAGAAAGACAACTGTGTAAAAATAACAGGTGCTGTTTTTAGAAGGGAAGCCACATCCTTCCAGTACAGTCATTCCAACACTAAGTAGTCTTTCTCTTTTTTCGACTTTACGTAGACTGTTTCCAGAATGATCTGCCAATACTGTTGAATGTGTTGTCGTTTTTTGGGGGATCTTCACTGACTTGTATTGTTAATGTTATACAAAGCATCATACAACATGATTTAATGTTGTGTTGCAGATGTATTAACATTTGGTCACGGTGTAAGTTTAATAATTATATTTGCATCCTGTAGCATGCCACATTTCAGCTCAATGGAAACAATTTGCTAATTAAAACATGCCTTTCTGACACTGGCACTGTGTTGATTATACATTTAGGGGCAGATTTACTAATGTGCTGCGCCATCACAAAACCCTGTTTTGGCCTTAAAAAGCTACTGTCGAGATTTACTAAAGGGCGCAGGGCAAAGTTAGCAGTGGAAAGGTATGGTCTATGTTAATTTTGTGCCTGGCCTCATTGCATATGTATTTGTAGGAACTGTCATGTCAAAGCGCAAATCTGAGGGAGGAGAGTATTTAAACAACTGGCGCAAGGTGTTTGCAGTCGCCAATCTCCTGCTAAATGCACCAGGATTTAACGCCCCAAAAAAGCTTGTCTTAATTCATCTGCGCCTGACACGACAGCAATCGTCGGTGCCGAGACACCAGTGAGAACCGAAGGCACATGGCTGAAGAGACAGAAGCTTCTCTCTGTGCTTGACTTTATTTGGCATGACAGAACAGATTATATAAACAGAAATGATCTCACAGAGATCAGCGTTGTGCTGAACTGAACATCAGCCAGCAGAGGATTTTTTAAAATTTCATTTGTTTATATATAGCCTACTAATATTACTACTACTAATAAGAAGAATTTATTTAATTTATACCGCACTTTACATTTTGGGACAAAATTTCAAAGTGCTACACAAATAGGATTAAGAACAAGAATAAAAGCAAACACTCAGAGACGGTACATACGATGACACACCAGGACATTAAAAAGCTTTCCTAAACAATGAATTTGTATCCATAAAATAGGACAGCCCTTCTTACCTGGAGGGGACAAAAAGAGTACCTCCTCCGAAATCGCAACATTGTAGTAACTCAATGACAGCAGTCTCTGCTGTGGCAGTCCGAGAAATAAGTGAAATCGTGCATGTTTAATTCTATTATGTTCCAGACTTCAGAAAACATAAAACGCACATATTTATGAAAAGTCGTGGACTGGGAGACCTATAGAGTTTGTTAAAACAAAGTTATTCACATAGTAAAACCAAAGCGTCATCAGACCATCTTGAAGGTTCTTGTGTTAATTAAATAAACACATTGGTCAAATAATCAATTTATTCATGAGTAGTCCTTTTTTAAAATTATATACAAATACTTAATTTATACATATTAAACAAAGGAGTCTGCCATGTGAAATGAAAATCAAAACTTTGAAATATGATGAACAAAAATAAACTATTTTACTGGGATTTGCGCTTAAACGAAAGCTTAAAGAAGCTACCCCCCCCAAAAAAAACAAACAAACCCAAAACTCTCCTATATTATGCTCCTCTGAACTGGCTGTGGCTGTGTTGATGACCCGCTCCCTCAGGTGTGCCTGTGCGCAATTTTGCGGTGCTCTTGGTGAATGGGTGGTCATGATTGAAATGAAGTGACTGCGTCCATGTTCATAATTTTGCGTGTCGTTAGTAGATCACTGGCAAAAATTGGCCACTGCCTTAGGCGCTCTAATTTGTGCACTCACTAATTTGTGCTACCTTAGTAAATCTGCCCCTTAAAGGGGTAATTGATTGCACTCTTTCCACATTTTAACAGCTCACACAGGCCTTAATGAAATGTTTGTGACATATGTTGGTAAAATTTTCTTTAATTATTTAACTATTGCAGCAAAATTGATTATTATCTTTTGCAGTCTTTCTGAAAATGGCTTATTTCAGTGCATGTCTCTTTAAATCTCAAAGGCTGCACTGGACTCTGCCCCTCCCTCTTACGTCACTAACTTCAACTTCAACTTTATTGTCATATGTATCAGAACAATGTCACAGTACAATATAATTCTTATTCTGAGAATCCTCCAGTTGCCAGAAAGTTAAAAAAAAAAAAACAGCAAGGAGTATAAAGATATAGCAAAAAATATGTTAGTTGGCTTGGTCCTAGCTCCTAGTTCGGAGCCAATTAATGGAAATTTGTCTTAAAGGATGAATGAAATGATGCATCATTGGTGGAAAGGGGTGTGTGGTTTTTGTGGTTGATGGGACATGACCAGTTCCTGGACTACAATAAGCACAGAAACATTCATGAATGAGCCAAGGCTAGTGGCTAAACTGCTAGCTTCAACTAGCTGCCTTGGTGGTGCTAATGGTGCTAATGATGTAGCATCACAGCAAAAATGGAACAAAATAAGCGAGAATGACATGAGATATGTTATCGACTGTGGATTAGTGAACCAGGTGGAAACAGTGATGTCTATTATGGTGACTGAAATCTAAAGAAAATGATATAAGTACAAGCTTCCTAGTACTACTGTTAGCGTTTAAGCTAACGCCTTTGGCTCCCTGCCCATCTACATGACAGACAGCTAGGCTGGCCAATAATAGAGCAGCAGGCAGGTAAAAAGGCTAGTGATGTTTACCATTTCTTGATGTACGGGGGGGGGGGGGGGTGGCGGGATGAAAAGTTCATAGGCTGACCCATGATGCAGTGGTCAAATTTGACTAAATGTGGCTTATTTTTCAACATAGTTTCCCCTTCGGTCCAAACACTTCTTCCATCAGTGTTGCAGTGCTTGGATCCCTGCGGTATAGAAGCTCTCTCCTTGATCCTCAAAGACATAACTCCTTCTTAGTCAGCCTATGAACTTTTCAGTTCCCCCTCATACAGGAAGGTACCTGGAAGAGTTAAAATGGCTTCTTGGAGAGAAAAATGAGATAAAGGCTGTGGTTTTTTTTTTAAGAGAAGTGAATGTTTTGATAGCTTTTCGATAGTCATGTGACCAATACAGGTAGATGCATTTCAGATGGTTAAAACCTACAATAACTAAATTTTTCAGTCAATGACCCCTTTAAAACCATAAATGACAACTGACTGTAATATTTTATATATTCTATCATCAAAAATTAGTGTGCATAAATCGACAAACCATCCAGACAAAAAAAATAGTCATATCCTTCATTTTCAGTACTAACAATAATAGCTTTAAATATAAAATGTACTGTATCTGAATAATAATAGACAACACTGAACATAGCATTACTGACACTTTAAAGGACAGGGAACACTTACGAGAGCACTCTCACGCAACACACACCTACGCAGGTTCATGACACATAGAGGTGTCTTCTTACATCAAACTGCTTCTTCAAACCGTGTGCACTTACAAATCTCAGGGGAGGAAGTGACAAACAGTACAGTAAAATACACATCAAGGTTGAGGAAGACTCCACATTGTTTGCAAACATCATTGTTTGGTATATTTGTGCTTACTTTTCAACAGATACTGATTGTAAATCTAAAGCTGTTCCATCCTTTACTGCTGTTGCAATGTGGCTGTTGTCAAGCATCATAGGGTGTTTCCGGTTGGCTGAATAGTGTTGCTGGACTCAACAGGCAGCGTTAAAAAGTGTAAACGGAGACAAAAGAAAAAAGCCACGATAGGCCATTCTAAAAGAGTTTTATGTGGGAAACATACAGTATGCAGCAGTACTTGTGTATAAAGGATGGATAAAGCAATAGTGACACTGGCCATTTACCAACAAAACTGTGACAATAGATTATTTAAGCAGGAGCACCATTTTTATTTTAAACTTTTATATTGCAACTAAAGGAATTCCACAATGCTGGTTTACATGTATCCATATTGGAAGTCAATGACAAGTTTCCCACAAATATACTAAAGTGTTTTTCATAACTAGACTTTATGTTGGTATGTTTCCCAAGAATATCAATTGCTGGCTATTTTTGCAGTCATTTTAGGTTTTGTTTGTTTTTTTTAGCAGTGGAAAGCTCATGTGTAGTTTGTGTAGTTGTATCTTTGCTGTAGTCCTTGTTGGCATAGTGGGAATTGCTAAAGGTTTTGTCGACCCAGATGACCCTTTGTATGCTTTGCTATCATCTCTTGCATCTTCATCCAAGACAGTATTGAACTAATTTTCCTATTTAGCAGTTTCTTTGATCATATTTTGAAAACAATGAACTAGTTCCTGTCCTTTCCATTTGTTTCCCTATGAGGGGAATGGACAGTAATAAAGATTACAGTTTGTCTTCTCCTTCTGTGACAGTCTCTTTCCTGTGGTCAGACATACTCCGGCTCTGCTATTGTGATTGGCAAGTAGAAGATTAATGGCTTTTATTCTGTTCGGTAAATTTGTTGCTAGCTAGAAGGCAGATGGTTCGTGTATTGCTTGTGTAAACTGTAATTCAAGATGGTGGAGTCTTTCCACATATCAATAAATTCAAGGACACAGCTGCTTACTGTTAAACAGTACTTATTTAATGCCTCATTTAAAGAAAGGATGCACTGATATGCATGCACATTTTTCTGTGCTGAAGAGCCCCTGCTTCACTTCCTCCTTCATCACCATGCAATCTCCTTCAGAGGGGAAAACTGCACTGACACAAGTTCATTTGTAAAAGTACAAGATTTACTAAAATCCAGTATAGCATGTACTAAATTGCATGTACAGTCTTGAAAATTGCAAGTGTAACACCTACTGTGTGTAACACCAACACCAAATTTAGGTGTAGTCTTGTACCCTTTTGGTAGTACTGGGTATGGCAGTGTAGTTACCTTTAACCTACTACCTGGACAGAAGGGACAATTGGGCCAGGTCAGATAGACTACAGGGTTCGTAGGAGCCTGGAGGGCGTAACAACAGGTGGCACTACACCAATATATGGAACTTGCAACTATACACTCACCGGCCACTTTATTAGGTACACCATGCTAGTAACGGGTTGGACCCCCTTTTGCCTTCAGAACGGCCTCAATTGTTCGTGGCATAGATTCAACAAGGCGCTGGAAGCATTCCTCAGAGAGTTTGGTCCATATTGACATGATGGCATCACACAGTTGGCGCAGATTTGTCGGCTGCACATCCATGATACGAATCTCCCGTTCCACCACATCCCAAAGATGCTCTATTGGATTGAGATCTGGTGACTGTGGAGGCCATTTGAGTACAGTGAACTCATTGTCATGTTCAAGAAACCAGTCTGAGATGATTCCAGCTTTATGACATGGCGCATTATCCTGCTGAAAGTAGCCATCAGAAGTTGGGTACATTGTGGTCATAAAGGGATGGACATGGTCAGCAACAATACTCAGGTAGGCTGTAGCGTTGCAACGATGCTCAATTGGTACCAAGGGGCCCAAAGAGTGCCAAGAAAATATTCCCCACACCATTACACCACCACCACCAGCCTGAACCATTGATACAAGGCAGGATGGATCCATGCTTTCATGTTGTTGACGGCAAATTCTGACCCTACCATCCGAATGTCGCAGCAGAAATCGAGACTCATCAGACCAGGCAACGTTTTTCCAATCTTCTATTGTCCAATTTCGATGAGCTTGTGCAAATTGTAGCCTCAGTTTCCTGTTCTTAGCTGAAAGGAGTGGCACCCGGCGTGGTCTTCTGCTGCTGTAGCCCATCTGCCTCAAAGTTCGACGTACTGTGCGTTCAGAGATGCTCTTCTGCCTACCTTGGTTGTAACGGGTGGTTATTTGAGTCACTGTTGCCTTTCTATCAGCTCGAACCAGTCTGGCCATTCTCCTCTGACCTCTGGCATCAACAAGGCATTTCCGCCCACAGAACTGCCGCTCACTGGATATTTTTTCTTTTTCGGACCATTCTCTGTAAACCCTAGAGATGGTTGTGCGTGAAAATCCCAGTAGATCAGCAGTTTCTGAAATACTCAGACCAGCCCTTCTGGCACCAACAACCATGCCACGTTCAAAGTCACTCAAATCACCTTTCTTCCCCATACTGATGCTCGGTTTGAACTGCAGGAGATTGTCTTGACCATGTCTACATGCCTAAATGCACTGAGTTGCTGCCATGTGATTGGCTGATTAGAAATTAAGTGTTAACGAGCAGTTGGACAGGTGTACCTAATAAAGTGGCCGGTGATTCTTTTTACAAATGTGTATTATTTACAGATATGTACATTTAGTCAAAAAAAAGCACACACTTGTCACAATAATAGATAAAAAAAATAAAAATAAAATAGAATACCCAAAATATACTCCAAATATATTTATAATATATACAGTCCTTCTCGTATCTGTCCCAGGTGACCAATTTGATCACCTTTACCAGTCAATCGGGTTCAGGCTTCGGCTCGCCATCCAGATCTGGAGAATCCACGCTTGTAATCCAGTCCAAACAAAAAAACCTGACCAAGCTAAGCGACACGTGCGTCATGGGGTTCCCACGCTCAACGGCGTTAACAGCTTTTGGATCCCAAGCAATCTCAAGTTTTATCCGAGATAAAGACTGCTATTAGCACGCTAGCTCACTGTCTCCGTAAGGGAACGTGCTCTCTCGGTCAATGTCTGCTGCGACTGACAGCGTGCTGCGGATTACACCAAGACCGAGCGAGAAAGCACGTGACCCCATTGGCTGTTGTGACCCCATTGGCTGTTGCTGCCAAACAAAAGACGCAGTCGCTGGCCACTCAAAACACCAAACAAAAACATTTGGAACTTTATCAAAACTCCCCAGAAAATGTTCCCTACTGTTTTATGAATATATATTTATTTAAATATTCATCTTTAAATTATTTACTTCCATTGTGAAATGGGTGGTTTTCTCTTCAAAAGCGGTATCAATATTCATATTTTTATTCGCGTTTTTAACATTGGGTTACACTATCCCCCCTTAGAATCATGCAAGTCCCTTTGCATGGGATTAGCTAGATAGTGATGACGAGAGAACCAGTGTTCATGGGAATAATCTTAGGATCTGTCTCTGTTAAGGCTCTGGTAAAAGCCAGGTTTAGTCCTTGAAACAGAGACTGGGCAACAGTTATGAGAGGATTTCCCAACTGACTATACTGTTGTCTTTCTGGCTGGGAGGCTGTCCTCTCGGAACGTCTCACAGTCTTTGGGATTTCTTTTTCAGGTTCTTTTTCTTCCACAGGTTCATCACAGGTACTTTTATCAGGTAAGTTGGTTTCACTTTCAGTTCCATTCTCATTGTTCGATGGTTCCACATTTGTTTCAGTTTCCTCTAGGTTTCCATCATTCGGTAAGTTGTCGCATCCAGGTGAATTGTCATTTTCTATTTGGTTGTCATTCTCAGGTAAGTGAGTTTTAGCAGGAATGTCTTCTTTAAGGAATGTCTTTGGATGGGGAATTTCATAAACTTGAGTGAGCTTTATGGGCGTTTGGATTGGTTCTTCTCTGTACCAATAGGCATCCTCATTTTCCAGTTCTGAATTCTCACATTCCTCACTTTGTTCAGGTGATTGTCTTGTCTTAGGTTTTCGGACACGTTTTCGTTGGACAGGTTCTTCTTCAACAGGGGCAAGAAAACCACAGGGAAGCAAGAGGTCACGGTGAACGGTGCAAACAGGACCATCTTTTGTCTCAGGTTTTATAGTGTAAACAGGCAAGTCACCTGCTTGGCTCACCACAATGTGGATTTCAGCTTCCCACCTGTCTGCTAGTTTGTGCTTGCCTCTGAGGCAGACTGCACGTACCAAAACTCTGTCGCCTGGTTCTAGTTTTGAGGGTTTCACTTGCATATCAAATCTGGTTTTGTTTCTTTCAGCCATCTTGTTAGCATATTCTGTTGCTAGTTTGTAGCTTTCTTGTAGAGTTGTCTTCAGTCTTTCAATGTACTGGGAATGTGACTTGAAACTTTTGTTGTGAAACGGAAGCCCAAATGCAAGGTCGATGGGCAATCTCGGCTGACGACCGAACATTAACTCATATGGGGCAAAACCAGTAGTGTCATTCTTCATACAATTGTACGCATGTACAAGTGGTTTCACATAGTTGTGCCAATGAGATTTGTTCTTTTCCTCCAGAGTACCCAGTATGCTTAATAACGTTCTATTGAAACGTTCTACCGGGTTACCTCTGGGATGACAGGGTGTCGTCCGGATTTTGCGAACGCCCATGATTTTGCAAAGTTCTTTTATGATATGGGACTCAAAATCGGGGCCCTGATCACTATGTAACCGTTCTGGTATCCCGTAGTGGACTATAAAGTTGTCCCAAAGTGCCTTTGCAATGGTCTGAGCTTTCTGATTGCTGGTAGGGATGGCTATAGCGTATTTCATGAAATGATCAGTTAACACGAGCACATCCTTCGTGTTACTTTGATCGGGCTCAATGGACAGGAAATCCATACAGACAAGTTCGAGCAGTTGGGTGGACTTGATGTTGACAAGCGGAGCAGCTCGTTCTGGAGCGGTTTTACGTCTTACGCAGCGATTACATGTCTTGGTCTTCTTTTCAATATCTGCCGCCATGCGAGGCCAATAGAACCTTGTTCTGGCGAGATCCAAAGTATGCTCTGTGCCTAAATGGCCCATGTCACAGTGGAGGCTTTGAAAGACTGAATCGCGGAGCTGTTCAGGTAAGACGAGCTGGTAAGTAACATTTCCTCCATCTTGGCGAGTGCGGTAGAGGATGTTATTGCACATTTCAAGTCGACTGAGCTCTCGGAGTAACAAGTTGATGTCAGGAAGTTCAGTTCGTACAGTTGGTGGAACTTTTAGCCCCAGTTTCAATTTGTGCAATCACTTCTCTTAAACAGGGGTCAGTTCTTTGTTCGTTTTTGATCTGTTCAGGCGTCATGCGGAGTACAACTGGAAGACCACCACAGCCATCTTCATCGGCATAGCCATCTGGAATGGCGGCTACAGAGAGGGCTAATGAGTGAACCAAAGGGAAGGTGTTGTCTGGAGAGCTGCAGAAAAGGTGTTTTTCACATAAAGCAGACACTACCTCGGAACTTAAACTGCTTTCAGGGAGAGACAAGTGAGTTTGAGTGAACTGCTGTATGCGGTCAAGCTCCTTTTGGGACACTAAGTCATTAAGTAACTCGCCATGTGGCCATCTAGAGAGGCCGTCTGCATCTGAGTTAAGCTTGCCTGCTCTGTATTGGAGCTTACAGTTAAATGTCGACAGAGCAGCTAGTCACCTATAACTCATGGCATCCATCTTAGCAGTAGTCAAAATGTACGTCAGGGGGTTACTGTCTGTCACGACAGTCAAATGATTGCCATATAAATAGTCTGTGAACTTCTCCGTTACTGCCCACTTTAGAGCTAAAAATTCTAATTTATGGGCGGGGTAACGGGACTCACTTCTAGACAACCCCCGGCTTGCATAAGCTATGACCCTAGTCTGGCCCTCCTGCTCTTGATAGAGGGTGGCGCCAAGCCCTGTAGTGCTGGCGTCAGTATGGAGTGTATATGGCAACTGAGGATCAGCGAAACCCAGGACAGGTGCAGTACTGAGCTTTTCAATGATGGTTTTGAATGCCAGATCACAGGAAGAAGTCCATCGCTCGCCAAACGGTGTCTTTGGGTCATGGTACTGGGCAGGCTTAGCTTTGGGCTTTGTGCTTTTGCGCAAAGGAGGGTAGCGTGATGTTAAATCAGTGAGGGGCTTAACGATGCTGGAATAGTTCTTAATGAACCGCCTATAGTACCCTGAAAAGTCTAAGAATGAGCAGAGCTGTTTGAGATCACGGGGCACAGGACAGGTACTTAGGGCTTTCACTTTTTCGGGGTCGGTCTCAACTCCTTTACTGGACACAATGTGACTGAGGTATCTGACAGAAGTTTGAAAAAATCTGCATTTCTCAGGGGAGAGTTTAAGCCCGTAGAGCCTCATGTTCTTCGGGCGTCTTGGAGAATACAATGATGTCATCGAGGAACACAATCACCTCATGCAGATTCATGTCGCCCATGCATTTCTCCATGAGGCGCTGGAATGTGCTGGGGGCGTTTGTAATGCCTTGGGGCATTCTATTGAATTCCCAGAAGCCCATGGGACATACGAACACCGTCTTTGGTTTGTCCAGCTCCTCTACCTCAATTTGGTAGTTACCCCGACTTTAAATCGAGGACGGAGAACCACTGCGAACTGGTCAAGGTGGAAAACGTTTCCTCCAAGTTGGGGAGGGCGTAAGCATCTTTTACAGTCTGCATGTTAAGCTTCCTGTAATCAATACAAAGGTGGACATCGCCATTTTTCTTTCGCACCACTACAATAGGGGAAGAAAATGGGGAAGTGGACTCTCTTATCACGCCTGCTTGTTGTAGTTCTTTGAGATGCTTACGGACCGCTTCCAGGTCATTTGGGTGTATGGGACGTGCTCTGTGTTTGAACGGTGTTTCATCTGATAATTTGATTGTGTGTTTCACTTGATCCGTTTTGCCAAAGTCAAGATTGTTTTGTGCAAATACTTCGGGCATTTGACTGAGTTTTTCTGTTAGGCACTCTCCATTCAGCGCTAATGGGGGAAGAGTCAAAGTTGAACTTCAGAGTGGACTTTGGTTCAGTTTTGGACTTTGTAACTTTCACGGAGTGTTCTTGCGATGGGACTCGTTGATATGCACAGATTTCTCCAATGACACACTTCTGAGGGATTGTCACGTCATGTTCTGATTCATTGGTGAGTATAACTGGAACAAGGTAAGGTGCTGTTTCAGGTAAGTCTATGAGACATGGTTTTACTAGGATACCACTGGGTAAGGCTGACATTAACGGGTGTTCTAACAAGGCAGATTTTTCACTGTTGCCGGCTGACACAGCTACAGCGCCATCTAGAACAACTGTTTGGCCTGCAGGAACTAACTGTGGCTCTTTGTTGCACATGGTCACTAAACCAAGGCTAGTGTCTTTGGACTGTCTGTGCCGTAGCTCAAGAACTTTTAACACTGCCTTATAACCAAGTGACATGGTTGGCTGCAGTTCAGAACATGAATCAGAGTACAGCTCGTAAAGTACATCTAATGTGTTTGTCCCTATTAACACTAAGGACTGATCAGCTGCACGTACATCAGGAACCACTAAGGCAAGTGTTGGCACTTCGGCTTCAATACCGAGAAAGTCTTTGGGAAAGTGATATGCATTTCAATGTAGCCTAAATAAGGTACACTCTGACCGCTAGCTCCCTCCACTTCTAACAGCTCAAAAAGTGGCTTAATCTCATGGTTGGATAAGTACTGTCTGTAATAGGACTCAGGGACAGTAGTCACCTGGGAACCTGTATCTAACAAACAGCTCACAGTACAGCCATTCACTTTCACGTGTGCTGTACTTTTTGTACCAACTAGACCATTAGGAAAGTTAAAGGAGTCTGTTTTGTAGTGTGACTTCAGTTTAGCACGTGTCTTGAATGGAGCTTTTGGTTTGGGACGAGTCATCTCTGAACTAGCCTCTGTTTGTCCCGCAACGGGGGTAGACTTCAGTTTTAAAGAAGATTGGGGGTTCTGACTGTCCCAAATCTGTCTTTTCACTCTTAGTTCTTTGCGTTTTGCGGCTACAAGTGCAGGGTTTGGCTCTGACTCACAAGTGGCTACAATATGCCCATCTTCGCCACAGCGGAAGCAATACCATGGTTTGGGCCTAGTATTGGGACGGCTGGACGAAGGTAAGTTTTCAGGTTTGGCATGGTCAGGTTTTTTATTTTCAGACTTCTTAGTTGGGTCTTTCTTCGGTGGTGCTTGTTTCTTTTGTTTCACGACAGCAGCTAATTGGCTTTTAGATCAGCGACTTGCTTTTTCAGTTCTTTCAGACTGTCAGACTCTACTTCACTATTTGTACTTGTTTCGGTGACTGTTTGTTCGTAGGAGGCTGCTTTTGGTTTTGTGGCACCCAAGAGTTTTTTCATGCGGGTGTTTTTAACTTCTTGTCTGTTTTCAACAGTGCGAAGGATAAGCAATAATTCTGCATACGCAGGTGGATGTTTATCTTTTAGGTCCAGCTGTAGCTCCTTTAGCAGATTATCATCCCAACAGCCTCTGTTAAACTGCTTGAGAAGCTGTTTGTTCATTTCTTGTGGCTCTAGACCGCCTCTACACACTGTGAGATTGAGCGCCACCTGCAAACGATGCAGATATGCAGAGGGTTTTTCTCCATAATCTTGGAAAATGTTCATGAATCGCACAAGCAGTTCCTCACCATCTTCAACAGTCCCGAAAGCTGAGTCCAAAAGCTTGAGATAGTCGGCAGAGGTGGCTTCAGGCCCAAGAGGGCGAATAATATCAGACGCAGGAGCAAGAAGACTTTCAAAGATCTTGTGAGATTTTTCCAAGTCAGACAAAGAAGTATCTTCCATCATCAAGTCAACATGTAAACGCCATGTTTCATAATCAGCTTCAGTATACGGCCTTGGCGTTTTGCCAGAGAAAGCTCTGCTTCTCAAGGAGGAATGGGCGTTTGACGGCTTCTCTGCATGTCTTTGCACCGTGCATGGGCTGCACAGTGGTGCAGTGGTTAGCACTGTGGCAGCACAGTTTACCCTCGGCCGGGGGATCGCGGGGATCGTGAGATCATGGGTTCGATCCCTGCCCCTGACCAACAGTGATCTGTGTGGAGTTTGCATGTTCTCCCCGTGTTGCGTGGGTTTACTCCGGGATTTCTCCGGTTTCCTCCCACATGCCAAAAACATGCAGGTTAGGGATAAGGGGCGCTTGCGCACGCAGCGACCGGCAGCTGGTGGCTTGTCACCAGACTGCAAAACAAATCTACCTACGGGTACAAAATAAGTAATAAAAAAAAAATGTTTAATGCCATGCTCGACTATGATTTTCTGAACCTCGGGTGGGTTAAAATCAGCTGGACTCAACATTTGAGGTGTCAAGTTTGGTCTAAGAGGGCTCTGGAAGAGTGCTTGAGTGGTTTTAGGGGTGCGAGGCACTTCAACTTGGAGTGGAAGAGAGACTCCACTTTGTGTGGGTTCTACAGTAGGGGAAGCAGGATCAATGTTGACAGAGACCATTTCAGCTGTCTCAGCAGCTTCAATAGACTTCCCTATTGTGGACATAACCTCCCGCAACACCTCTTCAAAACCTTTTCCACTTAACTTAGCTAAACCCCTCAGGTTGCTAAGATAAGCCTCAGTAACACTGCCCGCTACAGTTTTAGTGTACACATCAGTTAAGGCTTGAATGCAGTACTTAACATCAGGATTGTCAGTGGATGGAAAGAAGTACGGCAAGGTAGGTGCTAATGTTTCAACATCTAATCCAGACTCGAACTCCACAAGGTGACTTTTGTCAAATTCAGACGAGTTATCATCAATGCTAAGCACCCTGCGAATAGTGCCATGTTGCTCTAAGAACTTAAAAACGTCTTTGTCTTTTTCTTTATCAACAACACCACTGACAATGACTGCATTTGGAACTTTGACACCATATTTTGCAACAAAATCCATTTTGGCAGTATATGAACTGTTTGGTCAGGGGTCAAAACAGAATCCACATCTGTTGTCGCAATGCTCCAGGCTCCTGGCTGCGCTCACCAGATTTTTTTAACACCTACTGTGTGTAACACCAACACCAACTTTAGGTGTAGTCTTGTACCTTTTTGGTAGTACTGGGTATGGCAGTGTAGTTACCTTTAACCTACTACCTGGACAGAAGGGACAATTGGGCCAGGTCAGATAGACTACAGGGTTCGTAGGAGCCTGGAGGGCGTAACAACAGATGACACTACACCGATATATGGAACTTGCAACTATATATATTTCTTTTTACAAATGTGTATTATTTACAGATATGTACATTTAGTCAAAAAAACACACACTTGTCACAATAATAGATAAAAAAAATAAAAATAAAATAGAATACCCAAAATATACTCCAAATATATTTATAATATATACAGTCCTTCTCGTATCTGTCCCAGGTGACCAATTTGATCACCTTTACCAGTCAATCGGGTTCAGGCTTCGGCTCGCCATCCAGATCTGGAGAATCCACGTTTGTAATCCAGTCCAAACAAAAAAACCTGACCAAGCTAAGCGACACGTGCGTCATGGGGTTCCCGCGCTCAACGGCGTTAACAGCTTTTGGATCCCAATCAATCTCAAGTTTTATCCGAGATAAAGACTGCTATTAGCACGCTAGCTCACCGTCTCCGTAAGGGAACGCGCTCTCTCGGTCGATGTCTGCTGCGACTGACAGCATGCTGCGGATTACACCAAGACCGAGCGAGAAAGCGCGTGACCCCATTGGCTGTTGCTGCCAAACAAAAGATGCAGACGCTGCCCGCTCAAAACACCAAACAAAAACATTTGGAACTTTATCAAAACTCCCCAGAAAATGTTCCCTACTGTTTAATGAATATATATTTATTTAAATATTCATCTTTAAATTATTTACTCCCATTGTGAAATGGGTGGTTTTCTCTTCAAAAGCGGTATCAATATTCATATTTTTATTCGCGTTTTTAACACTGGGTTACACAAGTCTCCTCTGAAGGGAGGGAAGCACCACAGGCTCCATGATACGATATTATTGCGATGCTTGGGCCACAATGTCATACTACTGCGATTCTGTGATACTATGAGTCTTGCGATTCCTCATTACGATCGTTGTCTTGTTCAACTCCTGGCTTGATCTCAAGAATCACTCCTTTGCTGTGTGGACCTAACCAGATGGTGAGCATTTAGCACCACTTCAAAGTCAATTGATTTTTTATTATTCTGCAACCTAAATAGATAGTTTGTATTTGCAACATTTTTTAAATAAAAGTATCATGAGACCAGTGCGGTGGCGGAGTGGTTAGCATTGCGGCAGCACAGACACTCACCCTTGGCCGGGGGATCCTGGGTTCGATCCCAGCCCCTGACCAACAGTGATCCGTGTGGAGTTTGCATGTTCTCCCCATGTCCGCGTGGGTTTACTCCGGTTTGCTCCCACATGCCAAAAACATGCAAGTTAGGTTAATTGACATCAAACTGGGGATTCTAAAATTGTCCTTAGGTATGACTGTGAGAGTGAAGGGTTGTCTGTCTCTGTGTGTTGGCCCTGCAATAGACTGGCGATCTGTCCAGTGTGTACCCTGCCTCTCGCCCAAAGATGCTGGGATAGGCTCCAGCCCCCCCGCGACCCAAAAAGGATTAAGTGGAAGAAGATGGATGGATGGAGACAGGTGTCTCTGAATCAATATACAGACGTGGACAAAATTGTTGGTACCCCTCTGTTAATGAAAGAAAAACCCACAATGGTCTCAGAAATAACTTGAATCTGACAAAAGTGGTAACAAATAAAAATTCTATGAAAATTAACCAATGAAAATCAGACAATTCTTTTGAATTGTGGTTCAACAGAATTATTTTAAAAAACAAACTCATGAAACAGGCCTGGACAAAAATGATGGTACCCCTCGAAAAGATTGAAAATAATGTAACCATAGGGACATGTTCAACCAAGATGTGTCCCCTAATTAACATCACAGGTGTCTACAAACTTGTAGTCAGTCAGTCGGCCTATATAAAGGGTGACAAGTAGTCACTGTGCTGTTTGGTGACATGGTGTGTACCACACTAAACATGGACCAGAGGAAGCAAAGGACAGAGTTGTCTCAGGAGATTAGAAAGAAAATTATAGACAAGCATGTTAAAGGTAAAGGCTATAAGACCATCTCCAAGCAGCTTGATGTTCCTGTGACTACAGTTGCACATATTATTCAGAAATTTAAGATCCACAGGACTGTAGCCAACCTCCCTGGACGTGGCCGCAGGAGGAGACGGATAATACGAATGGTAACAAAAGAGCCCAAAACAACCTCTAAACACATTCATGGTGAACTCCAAGGTCAAGGTACATCGGTGTCAGATCGCACCATCCGTCGTTGTTTGAGCCAAAGTGGACTTCATGGAAGACGACCAAGGAGGACACCACTGTTGAAAATAAATCATAAAAAAGCCAGACTGGAATTTGACAAACTGCATGCTGACAAGCCACAAAGCTTCTGGGAGAATGTCCTATGGACAGATGAGACAAAACTGGAACTTTTTGGTAAGGCACATCAGCTCTATGTTTACAGATGCAAAAATGAAGCATACCAACAAAAGAACACTGTCCCTACTGTGAAACATGGAGGAGGTTCTGTTATGTTCTGGGGCTGCTTTGCTGCATCTGGCACAGGGTGTCTTGAATCTGTGCAGGGTACAATGAAATCTCAAGACTATCAAGGTATTCTAGAGAGAAATGTGCTGCCCAGTGTCAAGACAGCTTGGTCTCAGTCGCAGGTCATGGGTACTTGCAACAGGATAATGACCCAAAACTACACAAGCTAAAAACACCCAAGAATGGCTAAGAGCGAAACATTGGACTATTCTAAAGTGGCCTTCTATGAGCCCTGATCTAAATCCTATTGAACATCTGAGAAATGAGCTGAAACATGCCGTCTGGAGAAGGCACCCTTCAAACCTGAGACAACTGGAGCAGTTTGCTCATGAGAAGTGGGCCAAAATACCTGCTGAGAGGTGCAGAAGTCTCATTGACAGTTACAGAAATCGTTTGATTGCAGTGATTGCCTCAAAAGGTTGTGCAACAAAATATTAAGTTAAGGGTACCATCATTTTTGTCCAGGCCTGTTTCATGAGTTTGTTTTTTTTTAAATAATTCTGTTGAACCACAATTCAAAAGCATTGTCTGATTTTCACTGGTTAATTTTCATAGAATTTTTATTTACTACCATTTTTGTCAGATTCAAGTTATTTCTGTGACTATTGTGGATTTTTCTTTCATTAACAGAGGGGTCCACCAATTTTGTCCACGTCTGTAGTGTTGCCACTACAAAGTATTGCAATATTACACTGTATTGCTTTCGCTCCACCCCTAGCGCCTTGGATGTGATTTACTAAGATTGTGCATTCAAGGACAGGTGAAAACAGGCTGAGGCATGCATTTTAAATAAAGATATAGTGTGTCCCCATGCAGAGTTTGGGCCCTGACCTGCACAAGTGCAAGAGGATCCACGTGAACTAAAGGGATAAGGACCTGTACTCACAGTTTATAGCACTTTGTCTAGTCTCAAAGAGCTTCACTAGTAGCTACAATAACCCTCTATTGTAAGGGCCTAACAGAGACAGTGTGGGGCACATATGTTGGTTTCATATGCTCCACAGATATATTACTGTATGTTTATTGTGTGCTTCACGTCTCAGGGGAACAAAGGGACTGAGCCTCCTAGAGGTAACAGGAGGGTGTGAGATTTGGCCTTTTGTTCAAAGAGATGTTCCTTAGAGATATTACCTTGACCACCGGAGACTAGGGGGTGGGGATGGCCGTTAAGATCTGGGGGAAAGTTACATTGTGACAGTGGATTAAGTCCCATGTGACTGTATGTTTGATTAAACACCATGTGACTGTAGGTTTGATGTCCTGGGTATAAAAGGACAGATGTGAGAAGATTCATCCTCTTTTTCTGCTTTGGAATGTTGGAGTATGTGATTGTGAATAAAGCTGAACCTGAGGAATTAAACTCAGTCTCGTCCTTCAACACATCTCCACACTGGTGACCTTACAACAAAGCATGAGCAGGAGTAATTGTCCCGAGCCGGGCTCTTCAGAAGCCAGCCTGATGAATGCCGCCACGTTCCAGCTGCCGGACTTCTGGCAGAATAGTCCGCGCTCCTGGTTTAGCGCGGTCGAGGCGCCAGTTCAAACTCCGGAGAATCTCGAGAGACGACACAAAGTTCATACCATGTGGTGGCGAAGCTGACAACCACACAGTCCAGAGGGTGGAGAACCTGGTCAACCACCCACCGGACAGCGACAAGTACAGCGCATTGAAGGCTGCGCTTATCAGCCACTTCACCCCCTTGGTGCAACAGCGAGCAGAGGGGCTCCTGGCGTTGACGGAGTCTGAGAACGACAGACCCGTAGACCTGATGGAGAAAATGCTGAGGTTGAGAGACTCCGAAGATGACACCTTTATCTTCACCCACCTTTTCCTCAGGACCCTACCGCCAGCGGTGAGAGTGACCCTGGCCGGTTCACCTCTGTTGGCCCGACGAGACTACCATGAGCTGAGCCAGGAGGCGCAACGACTCGTCGACACCCACAAATGGAGTGCGGCTTCGGCCGCGGCAGCAGAGCTAGGCGCAACGTCCGGAGACGGCATGGGGCCAGAGGCTGCAGCACCAGACTCACCGACGACGGCCTGCAGCAAGGGCCAGGCGACACGGAGCGGACGACGTCCTTTGTTTCTACCATCGCCGCTTTGCAGAGAGGGCGCGCAAGTGCATTCCACCGTGCCATTTCAAGCGCTCGGGAAATGCCAAGACCGGGGGTCGGTAGCAGCTGCGGCCCTCAGGGAGGAGAACAAGCTGCTCTACCTGAAGGTTGCACGCTCGGGGAGGCATTTCCTCGTGGACACAGGCTCCCAGCTGAGCTTCATCACGCCTTCCTACGCGGACCGGCTGGCACCTTCCAGTGGTCCCCGGGTGTCAGCAGCAAACGGCTCAGCGATTAAGACCTTCGGTGAGAGGACTCTGCTTCTGTCTTTGCAGGGCCGTGCATTTGAGTGGACTTTTGTTGTAGCGGCAGTCAATTTCAACATGTTAGGGGCTGATTTTTTGTGCTCACATGGTTTATTGGTTGATCTTGCTAACAGACGTCTGGTTAATGCACTCTCCTTTCACTCTATTCCCTGCACAGCTCGAGTGGCCCCGCCAACTGCACAAGCCAACACACTCCTCACTCAGTTCCCAGCACTCACGGTCCCAACGTTTTCGGCGACAGTGGCTAAACATGGGGTGGAATATTTTATTACTACCACCGGCCCACCCGTTTTTGCAAAAGCTCGGCGCTTGGACTCAACTAAACTGACCATAGCGCGCGAGGAGTTTGCCAACCTGGAAAGACTGGGCATCATCAGGCGTTCGAAGAGCCCATGGGCTTCACCGCTGCACATAGTCCCAAAGGCTGATGGCTCGTGGTGACCTTGCGGTGATTTCCGCAGGTTGAATAATGCCACAGCGCACGACCGCTACCCGATCCCGCACATCCAAGATTTTTCGGTTCATTTGGCAGGGGCACGCATTTTTTCTAAAATAGACTTGGTACGCGGTTACCACCAGGTTCCAGTGCGCGCTGAGGACATACCCAAAACAGCGGTAATAACTCCTTTCGGGCTTTTTGAGTTTTTGTGCATGCCGTTTGGGCTTAAGGGAGCGGCGCAGATGTTCCAACGCATGATGGACACGGTCCTGCACGATCTCCCTTTCGTGTTCGTCTACCTGGACGACATTTTGGTAGCCAGCGCGTCCGAAGACGAACACGAAAGCCACCTCACAGCAGTTTTCCAGAGGTTGGCAGAGCACGGGTTAATAATCAACCCAGCGAAGTGTCAGTTCGGGGTGGTGCAGATTGATTTTTTTGGGGCATCGCGTTTCGCCAGAAGGAGCGGTCCCTCTGCCCAATAAGGTGCGTGCAATAACAAATTTTCCCCAACCACAAACGGTCAAAGCGTTACAGGAGTTTTTTTATAACCGTTTCCTCCCCTGCGCAGCGCAGCTCATGCAACCATTGTATGCTGCACTAAAAAAACAAAAACCCATGAATAAAATCGAATGGTCTCCTGAGCGGGAGCGCGCATTCTCTCAAGTCAAATCAGCCCTGGCAAACGCTGCATTGTTGGCACACCCAGTCCCAACGGCCCGCATCGGCGCTCACTACTGACGCGTCAGATGTGGCCATAGGGGCAGTCGTTGAACAGTACGGGGCTGGGGCCTGGCAACCGCTCGCGTTTTTCAGCAAAACCTTGCGCGATAGCGAGCGAAAATACAGCGCGTTCGACAGGGAGTTGTTAGCTCTGCACTTGGCCATCCGCAACTTCCAGGTCTGGCTGGAAGGACGCCGTTTCACCGCGTTCGTGGACCACAAACCGCTGACTTTCGCGATGGCCAAGATTTCGGAACCTTGGTCAGGCCGGCAGCAGAGACAGCTGGCCGCGATATCAGAGTTTACTACCGATATCCAGCATGTGGCAGGTAAATATAATGTAGTGGCAGACTGCCTCTCATGTGCTGTGGCGGCTCCAGGCCCCGTGGGGGCAGACTCTGCAGCCGTGGCCGCAGACCAGGGTAGCGACGTGGAAGCGCGCATGGCCCCGGTCCGCGTAGGGATAGATTATGCAGCCATGGCCGCGGAGCAGGTTAGCGACGCGGACGTGCGCATGCTCCAGTCTGGACCAACAGGGTTAAGGCTGGAGAACAGGGTGCTGCAAGACGGTATGCCCCCCCCTAATCTGTGATGTCTCCACTGGACGACCGCGTCCGGTTGTACCAGCCGCGTGGCGCCGCCATGTTTTTGACTCGATCCATTCTCTGGCGCACCCGGGGGTGCGCGCGTCGGTCAAAATGGTAGGAGAGAAATTTGTATGGCCGTGCCTGCGCAAGAAAGTCAAGGAGTGGGCGGCAGCCCGCGTGGCTTGTCAGCGAGCCAAAATACACAAGCACACTAGAGCTCCCTTGGAGCCTTTTCACATCCCGGCTAAGCGGTTCGATCATGTGCATGTCGACCTCGTAGGCCCCCTCCCGCTGTCACAGGGGTACACACACCTTCTGACAATGGTGGACCGCACCACGCGTTGGCTGGAAGTGGTCCCACTGGCATCAACCACAGCCGAGGAGGTGGCGCGCACGTTTTTAACAGCATGGGTAGCGCGTTTTGGAGTTCCGTCGGACATTACGTCCGACAGAGGTCCTCAATTTGTTTCCGAGCTCTGGTCAGCGATGGCCCGCAGCCTGGGGGTAACGATCCACCGCACTACAGCGTACAACCCGCAGGCTAATGGTTTATGCGAACGTTTCCATAGGTCATTAAAAGCAGCCCTCAAAGCGTCGCTTACGGATACAAACTGGGTGGACAGGCTACCATGGGTTTTATTGGGGTTGCGTTATGCACCTAAAGAGGATTTAAAAGCCTCCCCAGCTGAGTTAGTTTTTGCGCAGCCACTCCAGCTGCCTGGGGAGTTTCTCCCGGATAATCCTGCGCCAGAGTGCCCCCCCCCCCCGCTCAGCGGTTGCAGAGCGACACGGGAGCGAGCACACTTCCTGGCCCAGTTCATCACAGCTTCCCGCACGTTTTTGTGCCTAAAGCTTTAAAAAATGCGGAGTTTGTTTTTGTCAGACATGATGCCCATCGCCCAAACTTGTGCCCGCCTTATGATGGACCATTTAGAGTGCTGGAAACAGGAGAGAAGCATTTTTTGCTAGATTTGGGAGGCAGAAAGGAAGTGATTGGCATAAACAGGCTCAAACTCGCTTTTGTGATGGCTGACGAAGCTGTGCAGTTGGCGAGGGCCCCCCGGCGCGGCAGACCCCCTAGAGGGCATTCCCCAGAACACCCACAGCAATTGACTAACAGTTCTATCCCACAGGCAGCAGCCCCACAGCAGGAGGACACTGCGGAGGCAGTTAAGCCGGCTTACAGCAAATACGGCAGAAGACTAAAGCCTAAGCGGCATGTGGACTGATATGTAGTGATTTTATTATGACATGCATCTTTAGTTACGATTGTTCCATCTTAGACGTTTGGGGGGGGGGGTCATGTGGGGCACATATGTTGGTTTCATAAGCTCCACAGCTATATTACTGTATGTTTATTGTGTGCTTCATGTCTCAGGGGAACAAAGGGACTGAGCCTCCTAGAGGTAACAGGAGGGTGTGAGATTTGGCCTTTTGTTTCAAGGAGATGGCCTTGAGAGATTTCCTGACCACCGGAGACTAGGGGGTGGATGGCGTTAAGATCGGGGGAAGTTACATTGTGACTGGGATTAAGTACCACGCGACTGTATGTTTGATTAAACACCATGTGACTGTAGGTTTGATGTCCTGGGTATAAAAGGACAGATGTGAGAAGATTCATCCTCTTTTTCTGCTTTGGAATGTTGGAGTATGTGATTGTGAATAAAGCTGAACCTGAGGAATAAACTCAGTCTAGTCCTTCAACACATCTCCACAGCAGATACCTAGGGACAATTTAGAGTCACCAATTAACCTAACATGCATGTCTTTGGATTGCAGAACCCCTGGAACCCGGGAGTAAACTGACACAACACAGGGAGAACATGCAAACTCTACACAGAAAGGGGCCCATCCTTGCCAGCCTGGGGATTCAAACTTGGAGTCTTCTAACTGTGAGGCAACAGCACTAACCACTGTACTACCATACTGCCCATGCTATTAAATGAGAGTCAAGACCCTCAACTCATTTGAAGAATACAATCATCAATGCATGGCCTCCATTTTATTTGCATGTATTTGGCACTTTGCACGTGTTTTAGAACCCGCAAAAATGTAATAAATTAGTACCAGATTTCTAAGTGGCCAACAAGTGGTACTGCAACAAATTTGTGCAAGCTAACATTGTTAGCAAAATTATAACAGTGATTACTTCCTTTGTGAGAACGCATTTCAAACCATTAATGTGATATTTTTAAACGTTTTGTTGAGTTTATTATGAAATACTAAAACAGTGAGTTCCAGAACATAAAAATATTAAAGGATGAGAAAATAGTTTGATGGGAGGGCAAATTTAAAATAAATGTTACTGTGCACACCTCTTCAAGAATGGCGATGTTCTTCAACACCGCAGGTAAATAGCATTAGTGGGAGTAATTATCTTAATTGTAGGAAATGTACCAGTCAAAGTAATGAATAGAGGCGACTCATCCTCTCTCTTGTCACTCAAACATGCTCTCACACACACACGAATGCATACACACACACACACACACACTGTAGTCTTCACATCGAGTGTCATTAACAGATGTGTTCTTTCATGTTACTGACTCAGTGTCCTATTCTTCACGCTGTGCTCTTATTCGGGGAGTGAGACAGTGCACGGATACACAAACCTACGGGCACAATAAAAAAAACAAATTATGCAATGAAAACTGAAGTTAAGAAAAAGAATGAAACAATTTCTCAGGACAGCGGTATTGAAAAAGTCGTGTGTGTGTGTGTATGTGTGTGTGTCTGTGTACACACGTGTGTGTTGTGGTGACTGTCTGCTGCTTCCTGTTACAGAGGTTTTAAGTGAGAAAGGCTGACAAAAAACAGTCTATTTTTATACTCAAAAACTGAAAGAAAAAAGAGATGACAAGATGACACATGAGAGGTGAACAAAGCTATTAAAAAAATATTAACATATTAACATATAAAGAAAAATGAGAGACCGGAACGTAATTAAAATAGTGTGGATCTGTACTTTTGCTTGTAATCTTATTTTACAGGCCAACACTGACAGGACAAACTTTAGCCAGAGACATGGCGGCAGAGGGAATGTTGTGGCCTCTGTGCAGCGTTAACAGAAACACACCATGCTAACACAACACACGCAAAAAAGGCAGAGTGAATGATTTGCACATTTCTCTGAAAGAAAAAAAAAACATGTTGCATCCTTTTACTGTATATTAGGTTTGTAATAAAGAAGCCTACACTACATATTTCTTTTTTCTAGACTAGCTAAATGAAAGTAAAATAAAAAATGGCACCAAACCATTAAGGGCCCGATTAGACTTTCCGCCGTGCACCAGTGTTTTTGTTATTTTCTGTCAGCGCAGTGTCTGTTTTTTTTATGTCTTGCATCACGCTATCTAATTACCAGTAGTCAGTGCGCCTACTATGCGCTGGGAGGAGGCAGCTCATTTGTAAGAGGTGCGGCGACGCACAATCTAATGTGTATTACTATTATAGTGCGTGTCATGACAACCTGCTTTTGATCAGGAAAAAGGAGGTCTATTGTCAGCATTGTTTAATGCTAGTTCAGTGGCATATTTTGAAATTGTGCCGCTCCAAAGCTCATAAGGAAACAACATGCGCTGGGATCTTCTTTTATTTTAATGGAGAGAATTCTAACAGTCCTCATAAAATTGCCCATCATTTTAATTATACGATGATCACATATTTGTTTTTTTTTATTATTCCATCCAAACTCTCATTTTAATTGCAGACGTACTGTTGGAGTCTACAGATTAGGCATTAATGTAGGATTTTTTTAGGTGAATAAATGAATGAACAAGGAGTGTGGGGCGTTCTACTTTTCACTGTAACTCCCCAGAGAGACTTCGTGGAGGGGGTTGGCGGTGGACGGTAAGCCGCACCAGATCTCTTCCTTCCCTCCTGCCCAGGAGGAATTGAGAGCCGTAAACCTCGACAGACCCACGCACGAGACGGGGGAGACCCTCGGTCTGCGAAAGCAACAGGAGAGGGAGCACTCCATCTCCTCAAGAGCTGGGAGCAACTTCCATGCCGTTGTTAATGAAAGTTTGCACAGGCATCATCCTCTTTTCCTGAAGCTCTACACTACATGAAGTGTGCACTACATTAAACCATTCAGCTGATTTTTTTCAGCTCAGCATTCTTCCCTGTTTGTTCTTTGTAAAACAACTAACTGGGCATCATATGTGATTGATGTCTTCCTTATTACCAAGCAGCATTACTATCGCGTGCACTTTAGCTCACATGCACGGACTTTGGTCAGCGCAAAACCCATCTTAAACCATTATGATCATAGTTCACTTTAGATAATGCGCATCTTTGCATTAAAGGGATGGGCATGAGCGCTTTGGATTGGTGTGTGCAGATTCATGTTTTAAACAGCTAGGTTGTAGACTGTTTAAGTATTTATCAAACTCACTGGAATTAAACAAGATTTAAAAACAAGACGTTTCAGTGTTCATCCAAATACCATCCTCAGTTGTAATGAGTAACAGGAAGTAACTCTTTACATCATAGTAACACTACATCACAGGTCATGAGACATGGTTCCGCATTTTTTGCCAGAGTTACTTCCTGCTACTCATTACAGCTTTGGATTGGATTATCCCAAGCACATTTCTGAAAAATTACATTGGCCTCTTTGCATGAAACGCCTACGAAAGGTTTGTTTCTCTGCTGTTGTGATAAGGAAGTAAACTTGAAAATGCACATAAACGCGTTTTGTGTCAGTGACAACTGACTGACTAACTGCATTGTTGTAATACGGCCCTAAGTCTTAAAAATCAGGACCGACATTATAGCAAGCATCAATCAAGTACGAGAAAATACCAAATCTTCAACCTGAAGCTATTTCATATAAGACATTTTTAATAAACCATCAGATCTCTATACAAATGAAAACCAAGAATATTTCTGGATAAACAATGACATGATGATCTGAAGCCATGTTATTTCAGCCCAAGTTGTCTTAAGCTTGGTTTAGACTACATGACTTTTTTTTAATTTTGGTTTTCTGGGAGAGTGGTAACACTGCTTGTATGACCATAATGAATCATCATATACTGCCATCAGCTCTGTTACCAAGATTGCTCAGGACTTACAGGGAGTCAGGAGGAAAGTTAGGAAAGTGTCAATCTACTAGCTAGCTAACATTAATACATTTACTGTATGTAAATCGAAACATGTACGTGACCTGTATATGGTAGTTTTAGGGTGTTAGTTATGCAAATTTTCATTTCACATGAATGCGCGCTCACTTACACATGGGTGGAATTCACCATTTTTACGCATGCTATTTACACACTTTTGGAGGACACAGGGGCGCTTGTTGAATCAGAAGTGGCTCATTAGTACTAATGTCGCTTACTAACAAAATACGTGTGATTTACACATACTAATGCTAACATATTCTTGCATGAGGCCCATTGTGTCCAACATGACCAGGACTGTATGACTGTAGTTTAGCAAGGCCTTAAGGTACATTCAGAACAAAGTTGAAGGAAAAGTTTGCATTTTTCTACTTTTGCAAACACAGCCACAACAAGTGAGAGCAACAAGTGAGAATTCACCCAGCAGAGGAGCGGGTTTACCTTGATAACTTCTATTGCTACGTTGTACCTACTGACAGGGGTGGACTGGGACAAAAATTCAGGCTGGGAATTGGACTTCAGCCTGGGCCACCCTGTTCTTGCAAACCAGAAACCATCATAATTTTAGACTGCCAACATTTTAAAATTACAGCTATCAGACTAGTTACAAATGTAATTACAACCTTCAGCTGGGAGGAAAATTATCCAGATTGTAAGTAATGACTATTTTGAAATCAACTGATCTATTGATTATTAAAACAATTGGTCAACTAACCTTTTCACCTTTCCAAGACAAAAACCAAGACTGTTGTTGTGAAATGGCGCTATATAAATAAAGTTGAATTGAATTGAATTGAAGACAAAAACACAAGAACAAGGCATACTTATAGTCAAGTTACTGTGTTGTTATTAACATACAGTTCACTTATGTCAATGTCATAAAAATGCAAATTTTAGGTAAAAAGTTGCAATTTTGCAGGAAAAAGGTCACAAATCTGTCACCAAAAAAGTAAAAAAAAAAAAATTATCAAAAATGTGTCCCTTTATTAAAAGACATTAAAAATGAGAAAAGAAAACAAATTTATGAGGGAACGGTCACAAGTAGATGAAAGTAAAGTTGGTATTGCATACTTCATACTGTATAGCCTAGCTTCTTCTTCTTCTTCTTCCTTTGCCTCATCCTTCATATGTTAAGTTCACAAGCCCTACGACACCATGATCTAAACCCACTTCTGTCTCTTGCCTTTCGTTCTGCTGATATAAGAGTAGTGTTCAGCCATACTTTTATGTTCGTCTTCCAGTCTGTCCATGACCTTCCTCTTTTCTGTTTCGTGGATTCATGATGTAATACGTCTCGGAACAAACGAGCATCGGAATGTTGTATTTTGTGCCCGAAAAAAAAAAATAGCTTTCTTTCCACTACTTTTCCGAATAACTCTTTCCACTCCAAGTTGTATATATACACAACTTGAGAGTATACTCCAAGTATACTCTCGTTTGTTCACCGTTGTGTCCATGGGATTCTGAGAATCCTACGATAGATCCACATTTTTGTTGCATCAATTTTGTCCTTTTCTGATTTCCTGATCGTCCATCCTTCACACCCATACATCAATACAGGCCATATGAGCACTTTGGCCAGTTTAACTTTAAGATGGAGAGGCACACTCTTGATTTTCCAGATATTTATGAGCTCTACAGTCTTGGTTTTGGCTACTGCAGCACAAACTTTGATGTCCTTTGTACAGCTAGCATTGCTGGTTTTTATGGATCCCAGATATTTAAATTGGTCAACTTCCACTATGGTATTTCCTGCTAATTTATAATGCGTTGTTCTGTTCCCGATGGTCATTCCCTTTGTTTTCTTTGTGTTCATCTTCAGCAATCTCATTTCACCCACCTCATCAACTTTTCACACCAACTCGTTAATCTGATCTTTTCATTTATTAAGACTGTGTCATCCGCAAACCACAGATTTGATATCCTTCTTTCTCTCACAAGCACTTCAAAATCCGAAATGTCAGCATCTCTCATTACTTGTTCTGTATAGACACTGAATAGGTGCAGCGATAAGACGCAGACTTGTCGGACTCCTTTGGCCAAATGGAACTGTTCGCTGTGTGAATTGTTCCAACGAATGGCAGCTGTTCGGTTGGTGTAGAGTGACTTAAGTAGATTTACGATATGCCCAGGAAAGCCCATCTGTTTCATGATGTTGAAGAGCTGGTTTTGGCTAACGCTGTCAAAAGCTTTGCTATAATCTATGGAGACCAAATACAGATTACTTTCTTCTGGGATGGTTTTCTCCATTAGCATTTGTATGCAGGCAAGAATATTGCAAGTACTCCTGTTCGATCAATATCCGGCTTGTTCATTCAGCAATTCAAGTTCCACTTTTTGTTTAATGCGATTTAAAATGATAATTAGTAGAACTTTGTTCAGATGGCTTATGAGCGCGTTCGTCTGGTAATTTAGGCAGTTTTTGGGGCATCCTGATTTCCAACTGACAGGCCATTCATTTATGAACCATATCTTTTTGCAGAGCTGATGTATGGCATGTAGACCAAAAGGCCAGCTATGCTTGAAAAGTTCTGCTAGAATGTTATCCAGACCTGGTGATTTCCCACAGCGTAGTTTGTTAATAGCACTTTCAACTTCACTCAGCATGGGTGATGGTTCTTTATCTGTATCGACTTCAACATATTGCTTGGTGTCTGTGTCAGGTTTTGAGAAGAGGTGTTCTCCATATTGTTTCCAGTGATTCAGCACTGCCTCTGGAGATGTTAATACTTTTCCATTCTCATCTTTGATCACCATTTGACCTGGTTGGAACACAGTTTGGTGAACCTTTCTTAACTGTTGGAAGACTTCCTTCGATTTATTCAATCTATCATTTTCAGTCTGCAACTGACATTGATCTTCTATCTATTTCCGTTTTTCTTTTCTGATCTTCTGCTGCACTTCTCTTTTGAGCTTGATATATTGCTCCTTGTTCCGTGGTTTTGACTTTGCCCGTTTATTTGCCTCTACCAGTTTAAGGGCTTCCTCTGTAATCCATGGCTTCACTCTTCTTCTATGCCAAAAACTGATGATTTTCTCTGCTGATTCTTTCCAGATTTGCTCCATGCTCTCTAGCATCTCACTTGGTGTTTGCTCTTCTGTGATAATGCCCATCAGGACTTTAAATCTATTCTCTGTCTATACTAGGTAATCCTCTCTTTTCTCGTCATCTTTCAACTTCTCTACTGCAAACTTCCCCACTGAGTAATCAACCTGTGCGCCTGGAGTCTTATTTTTGCCATGACCAGATTGTGATCAGAATCGGCATTGGCTCCAGGCCGCGATTTTGATTCTAAAACACTGGATTTCATTTGTCTATTTATCAGGATGTAAATGATCTCGTTCCTTGTTTGGCCATCTGGTGATACCCAGGTATATCTTTTCCGTTTGTGATGATTGAACAGTGTATTTGTTATTACCAGATTGCTGACTTCACAAAACTCTGTTAACCTGTCACTGTTTTCATTTCTTTCATTGAGGCCATAAGGTCCAACTCCGTGGGTGAGGTCTTTGCCCTCTCCAACCTTGGCATTGAAGTCACCCATTACCACGCAAACTTCATGGCTTTTCACACTTTCAATGTTAGCTTCTAGTTTCTCATAGAAGTCCTCATGGTCAACTTCATCATGGGTAAGCGTTGGCATGCAGGCTTGAATGATCATAGTAGGCTGGGGTTTTGTGTTGAGTTTCACCACGAATATTCTGTCAGATATAGTGTTGTAGCTTATAAGACTGTCCTTTGTTGACTCCATCAGGGTGACTGCTACTCCCCATTGATCTCCTTTCCCTCCGCTATAAATTACTATAGATTTCTCATGGGTGAAGTGTCCCTCTCCTGACCACCTCACTTCACATAGTCCACATACGTCAATTTTAAAAGACATTAGTTCGCAAACCAATAAATGCAGCTTACCAAGTTGTTTCACGGTTTGGACATTCCGTGTTCCAAACTAATTTTCCACTTTTTCTGTTTCTTCTTGTTTTGGTTTCCATTCTGTCCTGTACTACTGGCTCCATCAACCAGCCAGCTTCAAGCTATTGGACTTGGCTTGATGGTATCATTATAACCAGGTTCTCTTTCAGAGGATCCCACTTCCCCAGTAGCATACCTACATGACACTCCCAATGTCTGATGGTATGTTGTTGTCTTTTGAGTTCTGAATCATGGTTTCCTAAGGTTGTAGGCAGGTAAATACCACACAGCATGCTGCCATTGCTTTCTGTGGGTGCAGTACCAAGTTTCGAAAAGTTTTGTGTGCCCAGTCGTCTACTTTAGGCAGGTCATCCTCTCAGCCACTGCATCTCTAAGACCATTGACTCAAGAGAATTCCTCCGCTTTACAAGACATCCAACGCCCTCCCTGCTGCCGACATCTTCACTGTAACCCTAGTGTGGGGGGCAGAGGGGTTGCTGACACTTGCCCAAAATGTCACCCCAAGACTACGGATGGGAGGGGTTGTCTCACTGTCCCTCTATGGGCTACCTCAAATGAGGGTCTCATACCATACCATGTACAGCCTATAGTTTTGAAAATTATGCAGATTTTTCTTAAAACATTTGAATAGTCCTGAAAACGTTGCCTCATGAATTTAAGACTAAAGTTAATGCAACATATTTATTACATTTGAGAATGTTAACCCCAAAATAAACTGCTACAACAGTATAATATAACCACAAATACCAATTCACCACATTACTTCTAGTCTTTTTCTCATTTTTCCTCCCATTTTCCACGTTTCTGTGCTCTGGGACATGAGGGGGTTTTGGCTCTTTTGACATATTAAATTCATTTAGTCTAGTATTTCACCAGGTCAGGAAGAGTGTCTAAATAAAAACAGGGAGTGGGGTTATTTGCTCAAACCATTATTATTTTATCATTTTTATTATACCGACTATATGCTGATCTACCTGCCTGCTGTTTCTCTGAAACAAAACACTTCTGCAGGTGAACTTCAGTGAGTAGAGAGTGACCGCTCCATCGGACCTCCCGTCTCTCTCACGTTCTCTCGCTCTCTTTCAGCTGTGTTTGCTGACGCCTTTCCACGCCATTTTATGCTTATGGCAGGTCAGGCCACTGGGCAATGTCCTGGTTTTCCAAAATTCCAGTCCGCCCCTGCCTGCTGAGGAAATCCCCAAAACACTGCTGAGTTTGGGTTCACAACATCACCCGGCGGGGCACACAGTTGACAAAAGTTCACTGCATTCTCCAGAAACTTTTTTTTCCTGTCCTGTCTAGCAGCTAGGTACAGAAACTGCATCTTGATGATGGCTATTTTCAGCACTAACTGAGGCTGACCGGTGCCCAGTTTGATGAGCTGCTCTTGTTAGCAGATCAGTGACAGAATTTCCCAGATGAAAACAAAGTGCTGGTGAACACCTGTCCATCTGTCTCAGTTTATCCTCCATTATTGATGTTCACTACTGCAATCAAGCATCAAGCAATTTTTCACCTGTGTTGAACAAAATTTAAAACATGTGGATACTGATCTGCAGTATGTATGTAAGTACGTAAAAGAAAATGCTTCATGCTTCGTCTGAACACACCATTATTCTTATGATATTTTGTGTTAATTATACATGGACATGATGATGTAATGACTGCTTGTGCAGACATTGCAGAGTAGCTGCTATTTTCTGTAGCAGCTAATAAAAAATCCAAATAAACGAAAAAACATCATTAGGTGCAGACGTTATGGGGAAAAATTTAATCATTTGCTGTTTCTGAACCTTGTGAGAAAATTAAAGAAACCAAGAAAGTATGAGCTGTCACTCACTGGCACGGAGAAAAATATCAGCTCGGATGAGACAAACATGCCAAAGTTTATGTTGTCAGACCCCATTAATGAGCAGAGAAACACAAGGAAGTGATGAGCGGTAAACGCCCGTGGACACATGCACACAAACACGGACGCACGCAGGCATTTCACTGATTGATAACACACGCCGTCACATTAGCAGCTCTTCACACTGACACAATACACACATGTACGCGAACACGCACAACTGCACACCTGTCAACAGCAAAACATGTTTGCCCTTTAGCGAACACGCACATGGCTATGGCTGTCTGAGCACTCGCACGCACACACACACAAAATACTGTTGTCTCCTCATCATTAGCACATTTCCAAAGTGAGTGTCAACATGTTAGACACAGCCGCCATAGATAACTCATCAACTTTGCTTCTCTGTCTCCCTCTCTCACACTCACACACTTCCCTTAATGGCCTTTTTGCAGACCGAAGACTGATGATGCTTCAGACTTTGCAGACACAAGCGAGAGGTAAGCAAAGACAGGGACGCTGCAAAAGGGACAGGAGGACTGCATGCACCTACACCAACTTTGCTGAGTTTTTAGAAGAATGCAAACACTTCAGTCCGACATGACAAAAAAATCTTTACAAAAAAAGAAAACAAGTTAATGATAACCCCTTCACACTGCGTGTACTTCAGAGATGGAGGTGTTTGTGGCAACTTGTGATAAACACCAACTACAAGTGTACTACTGTAGTGACTGGCTTCTGAAAATAAAATCAGACTTGTTATGACAACAGCCACACTTATGTAGTTGGACACATGGGGATATTTCTGTTAATCGACTGTGTGAACTGATGGCTCATTTGGTTAAAGAGAGCAAAGTCCCTCCACGAAAGCAGAGACTCACTAGAGAACTAGCCGACTATTGTTCTATTACTTAGTCTCTTCAGAGAATTAAAATTTCCCTTAAAATGTTCCACACTGTGCATTTTCCAATGATTAATGTTAAGCTCATTTAATATTAATGAGCCCAAACAAACTAAATGGGCAAAGATTTTATGAGTGCATGGGCCAATTATAAGTTAGTGTGCAGTCAGAGTGCGTTTGTTTTGCTAACAGAAAAACAAAGGAGGGGCTTGTTGGTTTATGACATCATAAAACCCAAGAAGTGCAACTCAATCATCTCCTAAAGAGCTTTACTACTGCAATATTTCTTTGTTAAGTGAGTGTTTTAATATTTTAATAGCATACATGTGACCCATGGCTGTAGGTTATAAGATTAAAATCCATGAAGACACAATTTTGATTAATATGGTACCTTCATAAAAGCCTGTTTTAGTATATAGACATTTTAATTCAAACACAAATACATAAATACTATGTCACAACCACTCATATACAAGAACAATGAAATGGTTTCCCACAGATGCCCATAGTAAAATCTGTACAGTGATCTGAAAAAAAAAAAAACAGTTTTATTTCCTCCAGCGACTGCAGGGTCACTGGTTCAATCCCAGGACTGGCAGGATCAGATCTGGGTGGGACAGATGACAAAAGCAGTGTGTGCCCCAACCTCACTGACCCCCACTGCGGTGCCCTTGAGCAAGGACCTTAACCCCAACTGCTCCAGTGGCGCTGCTCAGTGGCCACAGGTCTTTTGTTATACTGGGCCGCTCTCAGGTGTGAATCTGTAACTGTGTGAATGTGAACAGGGCATCCTTGAAAAAGAGAGGCTGCCTCTCAATGCACCTCCCCTGCATAAATAAAGGTTAAACAAAATAAAAATAAACAACATGCAGTCTAGAATAGCGAGCCTAAGTCATGCCCCCTCTACTTATGCGCATGGGACCTTAAATCAAAAAAATTCTACACTGAAATGAACAGCGAGAGTGAAATTATCTTTTGACCCTGATCCCATTTTGTCACGAGTTACACATATGATGTTTGTCAATTTTAAAGATAATTTTCCATGTAATTAAAGTTGTTGGCTGTCGTATATATTCCATCACGCACCAGGGTGAGTTACTCTAATGACAAACCCTGGTTCACAGCTAAGCTCAGACAGATCAGGAAGGAGAAGGAAGCAGCGCTGAAAAGTGGAGACAGGGACTGCTACAGGGAGGTTAAATACCGGTTTAACAGAGAGCTGAAGAGGGCTAAATCTGTGTACTCAGAGAGACTCCAGCAGCAGTTCACTGCTAATGATTCGGCTTCCGTGTGGAGAGGACTGAGGCAGATCACCAACTATCGGCCTCAGGCTCCTAAAGGTCAGGATGACAAAGCCCTTTGTCAGAGACTGTCCCAACACTATGCCCGTTTTGACACCTCGTCATCTGTGTCCAACTCCCCCCCTCCCTCCAGCTCCACAGCCTCCACATTCCCTACTTCATTTAAGGCACCCCCCCCTCCTCCCCCCCTCCCCTTATCATCAGTGAGCAGGATGTGCTCAAACAGTTCTCCAGACTGAACCCGCGCAAGGCCCCCGGCCCAGACGGCGTGTCTCCCTCCACCCTGAGACTCTGTGCGAAACAGCTGGCTCCTGTATTCACAGACATTTTTAACACCTCCCTTAAGTTATGCCACGTGCCATCCTGCCTCAAATCCTCCACCATCATCCCTGTCCCCAAGAAGCCACGGATCACTGGACTTAATGACTACAGACCTGTAGCGCTCACCTCTGTAGTCATGAAGTCCTTTGAGCGCCTGGTCCTGTCCCACCTCAAGTCCATCACCACCCCTCTCCTGGACCCGCTGCAGTTTGCCTACCGAGCCAACAGGTCTGTAGACGATGCAGTCAACCTGGCCCTCCACTCCATCCTGCAGCACCTGGACTCCCCGGGAACCTACGCCAGGATCCTGTTTGTGGACTTCAGCTCCGCATTCAACACCATCCGCCCCGCTCTGCTCCGGGACAAGCTGTCCCTGCTCAACGTGCCTGACTCCCTCTGCAGGTGGATCATCGACTTCCTGACGGACCGGAGGCAGCATGTGCGGCTGGGAAAGACTGTCTCAGACTATACTAGCATCAGCACCGGATCACCCCAGGGCTGTGTACTTTCCCCCCTACTCTTCTCCCTTTACACCAACTCCTGCACCTCCAGCCACCAGTCTGTCAAGTTGATCAAGTTTGCGGACGACACCACCCTCATCGGGCTCATCTCCAACGGCGACGAGTCCGCCTACAGGAGAGAGGTGGCCCAGCTGGCGTCCTGGTGCAGCAATAACAACCTGCAGCTGAACGCTCTGAAGACAGTGGAGATGATTGTAGACTTCAGGAAAGTCACTACTCCTCTGCCCCCCCCTCACCCTCTCAGGCTCTCCCATCACCACTGCTGATTCCTTCCGCTTCCTAGGCACTACCATCACCAGGGACCTCAAATGGGAGCTGACCATCAGCTCACTCATCAAAAAAGCCCAGCAGAGGATGTTCTTCCTGCGGCAGCTGAGGAAGCTCAAGCTACCCACCAAGATGTTAGTGCAGTTCTACACAGCCATCATCGAGTCCATCCTCACCACCTCCATAACCGTGTGGTACGCAGGAGCCACTGCCAGGGACAGACTAAGGCTGCAGCGCGTCGTGCGCACTGCTGAGAAGGTGATCGGCTGCAAGCTCCCATCTCTCCAGGATCTGTACATCTCCAGGACCCGGAGGCGTGCTGGCCGGATCATAGCCGATCCCTCACACCCTGGTCACGTACTGTTTGCCCCCCTCCCCTCTGGTAGAAGACTTCGGTCCATCCAGACTAAAACCTCCCGTCACATGAACAGCTTCTTCCCCTCTGCCATCAGACTGCTGAACACTAAGTGACTCTCGTGCACCATGTACAGCAGCTCAACCAGACTCATGTCAATCATCACTGTTTTCTTCCTGCATTACCGACTGCACTATATAGTTCTCCACAGTATCTGCTGCTGGCTAATATATATTTTAACTGTTGACCAGTATCACTTAATCTTATCCTACACTTTATTACATGTATAGTTTATTTCTCTTATCTTATCATGTTTAATGTTGCAGCATTGTACCGAGACAAATTCCTAGTTTGTGTACTACATGAACAATGGCAATAAACCTGATTCTGATTCTGATTCTGATTCTGATAATAACAGAGTAATATTCAGTTTTTGTTTCAACGATTAGCAGATAACAACTCCCATCATCCCACATCACTAAACACGAGCATGGCAGGAGATCACTAAAACCTCATCTTCTGTTTCCTGACCGGTGAAAGAAGGATCCAAAGAGGAAAAAAACAACACAAAGGTATTGTTTTGTACTGTGAGAAGTGCAGCTGATCCAGAGGACTGTTAGCTACTTCACCCTGGGCGTGCTTTGAAAAGATGACATAAGCTCCGTCCATCTCTTTTTGTAGTTTTTTTAATTTACGTATTTTCACAACCTTATACCTTAACAGTTAGACAACAACCTACACCATTATTTATGAGGAAAATTATCTTTTAAATTGACAAACACCATATGCGTAACTCATGGCAAAATTTGACCGGGATCAAAAGATAATTTCGCTCTTGTCATTCATTTCAGCGGAGAATTTTTCTGATTTAAGGTCCCATTTGTGGAAGTAGAGGGGGCGTGACTTAGGCTCTCGATTAGATTACTTCTTAAAGGCACAGTGTGTAACAATTGCTGACATCTAGTGGTCATGTTGGAAATAGCAAGGATGTCAAATTCTCTCTGTAGCTGCCAGATTGGTACCTGGAAAAAGATCTGTACCCACCATCAACAACAGAGATATGTTCAAAAATTATACATTTGCTTATTGAAGATGTGACCAAGTACTTCGTAAAAATCTGCAAGTAATTCAGAACCATACCTATTCAATTGTACATTAAACACATGTGTCATGATGTAAACACGTGAAGTAGTTTTGCACATGCGGGGTACCGATCTTGTTCCGGGTACTAATTTGGCAGCCACACTCTCCAGCCACCCCTTCCTCTCCCAGATTCATTGTGGATAGACGGTGGCCATCGGGTACCAAAACATAAACTGATTGATATGTGTTCATCTGTGACTGCATCCAGTAGTGTTTTTCTAGCAATGACAAGGCTACAGATGAATATTTCAACATTGTATAGCTTTTTTGTACTACACCACTGAAATCTGAAGGGCTACGAGCAGGCACACAGGACTGTTTATCCATTTGGAGCTCTCATAGTAGGACTTTCATAGAAATGTGTTTTTGTTTATAAACTGCACATTTTAAACATATTTTACAGATTCATTAGTCTCAAAAGTTCCACCAATACCACTTTTTTTCAGTATTTCAGTTAGAGTGCTAATACAAAGTATCAATGCCACTACCTGATACATTGCTGTGTTTCTGCTACTGTATCTAACCTTTTGCTTCTCTTCATCTTTTACTGTAAAGTACTTAAACACTTCTGACATTTTTCCCACACAGCTCTACTCACTAGTTAAGAGATGTTGAAAGTAGTGTTGTAGGTGAGACGAGGCTAAGACCAGAGTGTTTAAAGATCAAGGGCTGTATAACAAGGACGTGGTCCGTCAGTCAATTGTCAGCGATGCAGAATGCGTTTGTGGGCGTTTCCAAGTTCATTTCCTAATCACAACAGTGCAGAAACTAACTTTCCGCCGGACGCAAAGTCGAAGAGGGTTATTCTGACGCTCTTAATTATTCAGAGGTGTGTTTGGGGTGTGAAATAAACCAATCACTGCCTTTGCTCTCATTCCCTTTGATAAACAGGGGCACGAGATCAAAGATGTGATGCTAACATGAAAGAGGTTTAAGCGAAGGACAATTCCGTTTTGTGCTGGGGACAATGTGGGCTCATTCACAAAGTGAAAATGCATTTAAAAGCAAGGGGATTCTTAACTCCACAGCCTTGCCTACCCATGGATGAGAGCTGTCGGCTACAATTTTGAGATCATGCCAATCTTTCTTCTTTGTCCATGAGTTTGACGGAGTTTCCTCTAGTTATATTAACGTCAACCTGATCTCACCAAAAAAAAAAAAAAAAAAACGTTTTGTAACGTTGGGACTGTGATAAGGGGGTGGAAGTCTCCCAGCATGCTTGCGCAGGGGAGGATTCAAATAATGTATCTGTGCGTCCTAAGCATTATTCGTGTGTTCCATTATAACTGTGTAATAAGACCGGTTGTGATAGCGTTGTTTCCCTATATGTGCCAAATCATGTGTCTGTGCCACCATGAATGAAACGAGAGCCTGTGTAAACAACCTCCCCTCCGTTCTGTGTTGTGAGTGTGTATAAATAAAGCCTGTTTTATCAAAGTCATCTCTCCTTATTGTGTGAACCCTTGCAACATCACACTGGTGTCAGAAGTGGGATCACGGAGAAGATGGAAGCCAGAATTAGAACGGAGATTCGGCAGCTCAAGCGGCTCATCGCTCAGCTGGACATGGACAACAGAGCCGACACACCGACCCCCGGAGCTTCTCGCCGGGATGAATGGAGCAGCGGCCCTGACGGGGCCAGCATACCCCACCTTCTGCCTTTCTCAAGGCAGAGCGGGCCAAGCAGAGCAAACTGGCCCCGCTTCCTGCCCTTTTCAGGGCGGGACAAGCCTGTGATTCCACTGCGACCAGGGGCGGCAATCGACTAAGAAGCGACGGTCCTACCAATCTGCCAACAGGCCAAACTCCCCAACTTTGGCGGCGAAACCCTGCTAGACGACTATCTGGTCCAGGTTGAAATGGCTGCTGCGATGAACGGCTGGACACCCGAAGAGACTGCTGTGCAGGTTACGCTGGCCCTGGAGGACGGGGCTCTGCACGCTGTCTGACCTCCGGCCTGAGGAACATCGCAGCTGGCCAGTGCTACAAAGAGAGCTCCAGAGGTGGTTTAGAAGAGCAGCCAACAATGAGCATGCCCAGGAACAGCTGGCCAACCGCTGGTGAGGCAGCCAAGAGAGCCTGGGAGCCTAAGCAGCAGACATACGGCTGCTGACGCGGCGTGGCTACCCGGCTTTCAAGCCGGGGGCGGTGGAGAAACTCACCCTTCAGCACTTGATCCGGGGGCTCCGCCTGGCCCAGCTACAGCACCAGGCAGAAGCGGAGCAGGTGGGACCGTTGATGGATTATGCAGCTGATGTGTCGTCACCGAGGCAGAGAGCTTTCCAGGCCACAGCTGAGAGCAAGGAGGAGGAGGAGGAACTGAGCTGGACCACAGTGGTGCGGCCAGTGAGAAGATGACAACGGCGGTGCGAGGAAGGGTGCTTCCGCTGCGGGGAGCCAGGACACATCGTGCGGTACTGCCTGGCACCCATCCCATGACAAACGGCCCCCTCACCGACTTTAAACTACAGCGAGGTGGTATGGACAGGGACCTGCCGCCTCCCACAGACATTTTCCCTGATGAACTGTCACCACGTTTGGGCCAAATTGGACACTCGCTAGAGATGCACCTACAGTGCAGCTTGGACAGCACGCCGATCCGGGCCTTGATCGGCGGCAGTGGCGCAGGCCTAGTGTGACTGACTACTGATCGGAGGGTCATAATTTCGATTCCCGCTCTGTCTGCTGTCCACTTGTCGAAATGTCTTTGAGCAAGACATTGAACCCCCAGTTGCTCCTGGTGGTCTGGTTAGCACCTGTGTGTATGGCAGCTCTGCCGCTGTCAGTGTGTGAATGTGTGTGTGAATGGGTGGATTGCAGGATCTGTAAAGCGCTTTGGTCATCCTAGATGAGAAGAAAAGCGCTATATAAGTGAATGCCATTTACCATTTAATCGACACCGGTTCTACCATCTCCCTGGTCCGACCCGGAGTGCTGCCCGGTACAGATGAGGCAGAACCGCAGTGGTGGGAACCCACTGGGCACTGCATCACCACAGCCACCGGTAAGCGTGCCAGACTGGGAGGGCAGAGAGCTCTTGTGGTTGGGGTGGCCGGCCAGAATACAAACCACCCGCTCTGGCTGGCTGATATTCAAGATCCCTGCATCTGGAGAAACCTCAAAACCATCTCGGGGCTCCAGAATACCTCCCCCCAGGCCACGGGGGGCAGGGAGTGGGCGAACAACCTGAATCTGTTTTTCAATAGATTTGACCAACCGCCCTCCCCCCTGTCTGCACAACAACCACTGCTGCCTCTAAGAAATCAAGTCCTGCTGCCCACTCCCCACTCCACCGACACCCCCCCCCCACTCCCAACACACAGCCCCCCATCCTGACCCTGACCAGGACCCAGGTGAGGACGGAGCTGAGGAAGATCAAGGCGAGGAAGGCGTCGGGACCGGACGGCATCAGCGCAAAGCTCCTCAAGTCCTGTGCAGACCAGCTGTGTGGGATTGTGACGTATATCTTCAACATGAGCCTGAAACTGGGGAGGGTACCACAGCTGTGGAAAACATCTTGTGTGGTACCTGTACCAAAAACTTCCCACCCCAAAGACCTGAACAGCTACAGACCGGTGGCCTTGACGTCCCACTTGATGAAGACCCTGGAGAGACTGCTCCTTGCTCATCTCCGCCCCCTGGTGGAACCAGCGATGGATCCACTCCAGTTCGCCTACCAGCATGGCATTGGGGTGGAGGATGCGGTGATCTTCCTCCTTCACCGTTCTCTGTCCCACCTGGAGAAGCCCGGGAATATGGTGAGGATCATGTTCTTTGACTTCTCCAGTGCTTTCAACACCATCCAACCGATGATCCTGAAGGACAAGCTGCTGCGCGCAGGGGTGGACCAGCACCTGTCATCATGGATCCTGGACTACCTCACGAACCGGCCTCAGTTTGTGAGAACCCGGGACTGTGTTTCCGACACGATCATCAGTAGCACGGGGGCCCCCCAGGGAACGGTGCTGGCTCCCTTCCTGTTCACTCTTTATACTGCGGACTTCTCACACAACACAACACATTGCCATCTACAGAAGTTCTCTGATGACTCTGCGATCGTTGGTCTCATCTCCAACGGAGATGAAGCTGAGTACAGAGGGCTTATCCAGGACTTTGTGGACTGGTGCCATCGGAACTGCCTCCAGATCAACGCGAGGAAAACTAAGGAGCTGGTGGTGGACTGCCGCAGGCATGGGCAGCCCCTCACAGCACCAGTAAATATACAGGGAACAGACATCGAGATGGTGACATCCTATAAGTACCTGGGTATTCATCTGAACAATAAACTAGACTGGTCACACAATACTGACGCACTCTACAAGAAGGGACAGCGCAGGCTGTTCCTGCTGAGGAGACTCAGGTCTTTTGGTGTACAAGGGGCGCTGCTGAAGTCATTCTATGACACGGTGGTGGCATCAGCCATCACTTTTGGAGTGGTCTGCTGGGGCAGTGGCATTACTGCAGCCGATAGGAAGAGACTGAACAAACTGATTAAGAAAGCTAGCTCTGTCCTGGGGCAGCGCCTTGATCCGATGGAGGAGATAGGAGAGAGAAGGACGGTGGCTAAACTGTCATCTCTGCTGGAGTCCGAGTTCCACCCTATGCAGGACATACTGGATGCACTGAGGAGCTCATTTAGCAGCAGACTACATCATCCCAGGTGCACAACCGAGAGGTTTCGTAGGTCCTTCCTACCAACGGCTGTCAGACTGTACAACCTAAGCAGGGCTGCTCGCAGAGATAGCAAAAAGACGTAACAAACTAATAGTTTTTTTGAATGCAAAAGATGCAATAGACTTACACAATGGTCCTCTCCGGCATACAACTAGGAACATACCGGTCGCTATGGAGGGTGAGAATATGTATGGGCACATAATCATACCATGTAGGATAACTAAATAGACGGTTATGCTGTTTCATCCCACCTAGCAACAATGCTCTGCACTGTGTGTGTTTATATATTTACATATTTATTCCATCTAGCTACAATGCTCCGCACTGTGTTTTTATATATCTACATATTATTCCATCTAGCTACATTGCTCCGCACTGTGTGTGTTTATATACTTGCATATTTATTCCACCTAGCTGCAATGCTCCGTACTGTGGGTGTTTATATATTTACATATTTATTCCATCTAGCTACAATGCTCTGCACTGTGTGTTCATATATTCATATATTTATTCCATCCAGCTACAATGCTCTGCACTGTGTGTCTGTGTGTGTGTGTATATATATATATATTTTATAGTAATATGTACATATGTATATTAGCTGCTCTTGCTTGCTTGTTTTTTTTCTTGCCTTCTGATTGTTGCTCTGAGTGTTGCTATCCCTGTGCTGTTGCAATCCTGGAATTTCCCCGTTGTGGGACTAATAAAGGCTTATCTTATCTTATCTTATCTTATCTTATTATTGGACTTGATCTGCTCGCAGCATGGGGCGCAACAATTGACACCGCCAGATCGTCTCTCCTGCTGGGGGCTCGGACTATCACGCTCTGCAGCAGGACCCAGAGGAGGAACCCGGGGGCCTGTGTGATCGAGGGGCCACCAGAACGGACCAAACCGGGTGGGTCGCCACCAGAATTGAACACAGCAGTGCCACCAGCATGAGAAGAGGGTGTGCAATCGCCGACAGAAACAGCGGGGGGGGGGCACAGCAGGGCGGGTCAATGTGTCAGCAGAAACACAGCAAGCGGTCGAGGAATTGTTCCAGCAGAGCTGCAGCAGATTAGAATTGGGACAGAGACGCCAGCTGCGGGAGCTGTTGGACTGCTACATTGACGTCTTCACTGCCAAGGATGAGGAGTGCACCCGAACCAGCTTGGTGCAGCACCAGATCGACACCGGTGAGACCACGCCAATCTGGCTCCGTCCCTGGCATCTGCCTTTTTCAAGGCGGGTGGTGGCAGAACAAAAAGTATGGGAAATGATGGTAGGCACATGTTATTGAAGAAACGGAGATAGGCGCCGCCCTATACACCAACATGGTGTGAAGGGAATTAACTAACATGTTATTGAGCCCTCCAGCAGCCCCTGGGCGGTGCCGGTGGTTCTGATTAAGAAGAAGGACGGTTCGTGGCGGTTCTGTGTGAATTACCGGCGCCTGAATGACATCACCCACAGAGATTCCTACTCTCTGCCCCGCATCAATGATGCACTGGATTACATCACCAGCTCCAGCTGGTTCAGCTCGCTGGACCTCCACAGCGGCTATTGGCAGATAGAGCTGTCACCGGAGGCCCGCCAGAAAACAGCCTTCTCCATCGGGCAGGGACTGTGGCAGTTCAAGGTGATGCCGTTTGGACTTTGCAACGCCTGGCCACCTTTGAACGTCTGATGGAGCGAATGTTGGCTCACATGCCCCGGAGCCGCTGCATTGTTCACACAGCTGATTTTGACAGCGCCCTGTCCAACCTCCAGGAAGTATTGGACGCCATCCGACAGGCCGGGCTGCAGCTGCACCCACGGAAACGCCACTTATATCGTCGAGAAACCACTTTCCTGGGCCACGTCATCAGCGTAGCAGGAGTCGCCACTGATCCAGAGAGGGTGGCAGCGGTGAAAAACTGGCCGGTGCCGCAGGATGTGGGAGAGTTACGGAGTTTTCTCGGACTGGCCTCCTATTATAGGAGGTTTGTGAAGGATTTCGCTACCATCGCCAGCCCGCTGCATCAACTGACACAGAAGGGCCGCACGTTTGAGTAGAGTGAGAACTGTGCTGCTGCTTTTTCCTGGCTTCACTCAGCGCTCATCGGAGCCCCCATCCTGCAGTATCCCGACCAGAACCACCCTTTCATCGTGGACATGGACGCCAGCAACCAGGGCATCGGGGCAGTGTTATCCCAGGAGGGAGAACACGGAGAACAGACAGTTGCTTTTTTCAGCCGCACTCTCAGCAGAGCCGAAAGGAATTATTGTGTTACTCGCCAAGAGCTGTTGGCTGTCATCCAGGGGCTTCATCATTTTTGCCCGTATGTGTACGGGGGGAAGTTTCAGCTCAGGATGGATCATGCTTCCCTGACCTGGCTACTGAATTTTAAAGAGCCGGATGGACAGTTGGCGAGATGGCTGGAGGCACTGCAGGATTATGATTTTCAGATTGTGCATCTGGCAGGCCGCCTCCATGCCAATGCTGATGAGCTGTCTCGGCGTCCCTGTGCTGCGGAGGACTGTCGGCACTGCCAGCGGGCAGAGGATCGAGATCAAGCCATCCCACGGGCTGCTGCTCTCCAGACCGCTGTGAGCAGGAACAACACAGCGGCGCATAGCTCCTCCTCAGATAATCAGTCAGCTTTCCCCAGCAATGATGTCACAGAGGCCCTCGGTGCAAAGCAGCTGCAGAACGAGCAGGATACAGATCCGGTCATCTCCCGGGTTCGGCAGTGGTTGGACGCGGGCCAGCAGCCCGCCTGGGAGGTTGTGTCCACGCTGGATCCAGAGACCAAGGCCCTATATTCCCAGTGGGCCAATCTCCGCTGTCACAAGGGTGTTGTGTATCGGCAGTGGCAGACTCCAGCTGGGCAGTGTCATGTCTGGCAGCTGCTGGTTCCCCGGCTGCTCCGCCCCAACGTGCTCCAGTTGGTCCACGGGGTGGTGGGGGCAGGCCACTTTGGGGTGATGAAGACTCTGCAGCGTCTTCGGGCCCGGTTTTACTGGCCCGGATGTCACCAGGAAGTAGAGCTCCATGTCCGCCGCTGCGACACCTGCACGGCTCAGAACGGGCCGACTCAACAATCCCACGCCCCCTTGCAGCAGTACCGGGTGGGAGCACCCATGGAGCAGGTAGGAGTGGATATTCTGGGCCCTTTCCCGACCACAGATCTGGGGAACCGCTACATGCTGATCGCAATGGATTAGTTCACCAAATGGCCAAAGGCGTATGCGTTCCTGATCAGAGCGCCACCACCACAGCATCAAAGCTGGTGGACGAGATGTTTTGTCGGTTCGGCGCACTGGAGGAGCTGCACAGCGATCAGAGACGGAACTTTGAAGCAGAGGTCTTTGGGGAGGTCTGCAGGCGGCTGGGCATCCAGAAGACCTGAACCAACCCGCTGCATCCACAGAGCGATGGCCTGGTCGAACGTTTCAATCAAACCCCAACCACCCAGCTTGCCGTCCTAGTGGACTAGCAACAGCGAGACTGGGACCTGCATCTGCCCTGTGTTCTGTTGGCATACCGGATGGCAGCTCAGGAATCCACCCAGTGCACCCCTGCATCGCTGATGTTTGGACACGAGCTGCGCACACCAGTGGATTTGGTGTCCCCCCCCCGCCCCGGAACCGGAGGTGGAGGGCAAACCAGGGTTGGATTATTTGTTTTGCTTGAGAGAACATCTCCACACGGTGCACGAACTGGCTTGGAAGGCCCTGGCAGCGGCGGGGAGTCGGCAGAAGCAGGTATACGGCTCCCGCTGCCAGGAGAGGGATTTTGCACCTGGGGATCGAGTCTGGGTTTTCTGCCCGGAGCGCAAAAAGGGACTGTCGCCAAAACTGTCGAGCCAGTGGTCAGGACTGTGCGTGGTCCTACAGAGACTGTCAGATGTAGTGTACAGGGTGAGGCTGCAGAAAAGGAACCGGGCCGTGGTGCTTCACCGTGACCGTCTCGCCTCGTACCAGCCATCTGCCCCGCGGATTGTCGAGCCAGAGGCTTCATCCCGACCAGATACCCCGGCCGAGGCACGAATGGATAATAACAGGCCTGTGTGTGTGCTGGTCACCAACAATGGCGGCCACCCCAACACCTGGACAGATTTGTGTTGGACTTTATTATTCTGGGGAGAGAAACCAGTCTGGGGGGGACAGTGTAACATTGGGGCTGTGATAAAGGGGTAGGAGTCTCCTGGCATGCTTGCACTACAGAGGATTCAAATAATGTATCTGTGTGTCCTAAGCGTTATTCGTGTGTTCCATTATAACTGTGTAATAAGACCGGTTGTGATAACGTTGTTTCCCTATATGTGCCAAATCATGTGTCTGTGCCACCATGAGCGAAACGAGGGCCTATGTAAATGACCGCCCCTCCGTTCTGTGTTGCGAGTGTGTGTATAAATAAAGCCTGTTTTGTCAAGGTCATCTCTCCTTATTGTATGAACCCTTGCAACGTCACAGTATTATCATTCACAAGAGCTTCTCTTTTAAACCAAGAAAGAGGAGCTGCTCATCACAGCCTGAGCTGTATTAACCTGCTCTGGTGAATGCAAAATTGTAGAATTAATTCAAAACAACTGTTGGTATATTTTTTTATTTTGAATCATTCTTTTCAAAGAATGACAGTGAATGAGCTTAACATTGGAAAAACTGTCATCATTAGATAATAAATATCGGGTGTGTGCACACATACCCGGGTCATGGTGACAGCTGTTTTCCCGGTAGGACAGACTGGTCCAGCTGCAGTCTGAGAACTGAATCATAAATCCACGTAACTTTTTTCCTCTGTGTAGTGGAAAAACCCTGTTGTGTCTTCAAATAGTTCATATTTAACTGTACTCATTTAACAGAAAACACTGGCTGGGTGTATTTTTTCATTAATCGGGACGCGTATGCACAAACAGACATGAGATATGATGATGCAATAGAAGAGGTCGCCACGAAGTGAGCCCGCTCTCGGCAGTCTCTCCCAGGGGCTCTCGGGTGACAGTCAAGGGCGCTTGATGAGGAAGAACCGCAACTGTAGGGGAGATGTGGGCGCCCTCGGTCTGACAGTAAACCCAGAGGTGTGCGACTGAGGAAGATGTGGGCGCATCTCCTGTCTCTCTCGGGAGTTAAAGTGAAAAGTAAAAGTGTTGCACACTCCTTGTTCATTCATTTATTCCTCTAAAAATAAACATATTAATGCCCAATAAGTCTGTGATGAAAACAAAAATGTGGACGGAATAAAAATCTTCAGACTGGCACGTCTCCCCTCCATGCACCGCATCCACGCCAGAATGCACACATGCTCCTTGTTCATTCATTCATTCCCCTAAAAAAAAAAAAAAAATCATGGTAAAGCTGCAATTAAAATGAATGTGCGTGGAATTTAAAAAAAAATTTGTGTGTGATCATATCATAAATAAAATGACGGGCAAATACATTATAACTGTTACAACTTTCTCCATTAAAATAATAGAAAAACTCAGCATGTGCCATTTCCTCGTGAGCTTTGGAGCTGAGCGATTTCAAAACACGCCACTGAAATAGCATTAAACAATACACTTCTGACGACAGACCTCCTTTTTCCTGATCAAAAGTGCACTGGCGTAACGTGCTGTAATAGTGCTGCGCCTGAGATTACACGCTGTCACACCTCTTTGAAATGAGCCGCCACCTCTCAGTGCAAAGTGGGCGCACCGTCTAGTTGTAATTAGATGGTGTGACGCAAAGTGTAAAAAAACAGACAATGCACTGACAGAAACTAACAAAACCACTGGCGTACGGTGGAAAGTCTGGCGGAAAAGTCCAGGGATGACTGTCAAAATTGGGCCCAACTAAATGCTCACTGTCTGGTTAGGTCAGATATAGCCAGAAGTTGAACAAAACAAAAACCGGGATGGGAAAACGCAAGATGTGATATCGCAATACTCCGCATATACGACCTGATATCAGATCAGTGCCTTCCTGATTCCTTGGCCAGTCAAGCCCTACAAATACTGTTTAAATGAGTGATTTCACACAAAAAAAAACCCCAACCTAAAACACTTATTCAGTCAGTCACGCAAAAAACATTAAAACACACTTCTGGGAATTAAACCTACAAAACAGGAAGTGTTGTTTGATCTGTACAGAAAATGATTAATTTGGGAAAAAAAGGACCTCAGTGTAGCGTTATCAAATAAAGCTCGACAAAGAAAAAAGCAGCATCATGCAACAGATGAAGATTCTGTGAAACTGAAGGAAAGGTGGGATGATAAACGACTGTGGTTACAGAATAAAATGGAGATCAAACAGGAGGAATAAAACACAGCCAGGTGTCAGAGATAAAAGAGAGGACTCCACATTAGAATGGATATAAAGGATAAATAAAAGGAGAAAAGAAAATAACAACAGGAAGTGAAATGAGGAGTGAAACTGAGTTGGAGAGAGAGAAATCAAAGTTTCTCGTTCTAGAAAAAATGCAAAAAAGAGTTCTTGCTTCAGTAAACTTTCTTTCTTTTGATAGAGAGGAACCATAGACACAAAAATAACAACTTGCCCATTACAGTGCAGAAACACCAGCTTAAAATAAACCAGTATTTGGTACATATACTGTAAGTAAAAGTGAGTTCCTGTAGTTCTCATTCTTTCAGACTTATTTGAGGACTTCCTATTTTCTCTGAAATGAAAGCAGAAATTTAGGGGACTTCCAGCTTTACCCTTTATGTGTTTCCACCACAAAGTACTTGAACTTTTTTTAGGAGAACTATTAGCAGAGGAACAATTTTCAGAGTTATATGCAAGTCTTTTATTACCTCCGCCAGGCCGGAGGCCAGGAGGTTATGTTTTTGCCAGCGTTTGTCTGTCTGTTTGTTTGTCTGTCTGTTGGTTAGCGAGATAACGCAAAAAGTTTTGGATGGATTTCAATGAAACTTTCAGGCGTTGTTGGAAATGGTACAAGGAAGAACTGATTACATTTTGGGGATGATCCGGATCACCGTCTGGATACAGGAATTTTTTAAAGGATTCTTTAACATTGTGAGAGACGGCCATTTTCAACATGTGTGCAGGCCCAATGGAGGGCGCTGCTCGTCGTGTCTGACGAACACAAACTCCGCCTTCTTCAAAGTTTTAGGCACAAAAGCACGTGGAACACAGTGCTGGTCAGGGCTCGGCAGTGTGCCTGTGTGCCTGTGTTTGCGCTACGCTGCAAAAGCTCAGACGGGCAGCTGTCCGCCGCCGGATTATTTGGCAGAAATTCCCCGGCCAGCCATAGTAGCTGCGCAAAAAGAAGCTCTCTGCCGGGGAAGATTCCAAATCCTCTTTTGCCGCGGAGCGCAACCCCAATAAAACCCACGCCAACCTGTCTACCTAATTTGCATCCGTCAGTGAAGCCCTCAGTGCTGCTTTCAGTGATCTATGAAAACGCTCGCATAACCCATTGGCCTGTGGGTTGTACGCGGTTGTGTCATGATTTCTTTTGTTTTTCCTTTGGAATTCTTGGATGGAACATGGGTGGACAATATAAGCTGCGGATTCACCCATCACACATTTCGGATAACTTATGTTGAACTGTATAATCAGAGGAGTTATTGTCTAATTTGACCTTGTTGGATTTTATTACCCCCTTTGTTATATTATTCACTTTCTTTTAACCTGTACTCTTAATCTATTCGAAATAAAGATTAATTCATTCATTCATTCAATTGCAACGCCCGCAGCCTGGGAGTTTGCAGATGCAGGAGATGGACACAACACCAACACTTCAGTTTATTACCTCCGCCAAGGAGGTAATGCTTTTACTACTGAACCACAAATCCTATCATTGTGAATCCAATTGCTAGTCATATGTTTTCATGGTCAAGGAATCTGAAAACGTACACACAAACACTGTATGGGGGGGAACCGTGGCGCTTGGCGGAGGTCTGCGCTCTCCGAGTGCTTTTCTAGTTGTCATATGTCAACAGAGATAAAAGGGGTTTGATGATGTAATCAAATAAATATGGCAAGCTACAGCTAGCAGGATGGAGGGCAATGTTATCATATTTGTCCATGATTTGTTCTTTTCTTCTTTCCTTTCAATAGACAACAGGAGAGTGTGATAGTAATACAGATTCTGCCGATTAAGTGTAAATATATACTTACTGTATGTTTAGATCAGAGGTTGTTGGACTTTGTAGTTATCTGTCATTTTGATAGACAGGGTTGTACAAATTCTGTCATAATCTATTATTACTATCATTTTGTTGGCAATTCAAGACACCAAATAGCTTTTGTTTCGCTTCACGTGTTCGGTTTTAATCATAAACCTACAGGATACAGATTTTGCACTTATTAAATGAATTGATGAATAGAGACTGCAGGTCAGTATTATATAATATGTAATATAAAGTGGAGGGGTGGGAATTACAAGTAAAAGTTACAATAGATCAGTGTTTTTGAACTTGAGTACCATGAGGTTCCGTGGAAAATTGTCTAATTTCACTTAACGGATTCAAAATTGTGAATAATTTGCCATTGTTCTGTGTAATGCCTGTAGTGGATTTTCCATGTCAGTGGGTGGCCGTTTGATTCTTCTTCTTCGTCCACCTGCTCCGGAAATCAAAAAAACCCCCGCCACCTTGCCCGAGCCCATACCACCATCCAGAGGGGCACACCGGCCATGAAAATACCACCGCCCCTCTCCAGAAACCACATGTGAACGTGCCCCCAGCACCAAACAAGTGGTGGGCACAAAGCTCCGCCAGTGTTGTGCCAAGAAAAGCACGTCTGCTGTGGAAATCACCCCCCTCACAGGACAGCACCCATCTCTAGTAAGTGGTAATAAATTGGTAAATTAGTTTCAAACTCATTTATTGTCCCGGTAATGGTGGAATTTCAACGCTGATTGGCTATTACAACCAAGCAACAAGAAAAGTTTTGGCCTGAGTTGAACATAATCCAATTCAGGTGGACATTCCCTTGCATCGCCCGGAACAAATGCATGTGTGTTTACGTTGTTCCACCAACTCTGTATGCCATCACACCACATTTCACACTGAGTACAAACAAATCACAATGCTAACCCTTTTCAGTCCTCTACAGTGGTGTGAAAAAGTGTTTGCCCCCTTCCTGATTTCTCTTTTTTTTGTTGTATGTTTGTTACACTTAAAGGGCCTATATCATGCTATTTTAAGCCTTTCAGAGTAAACTATATATATATATATTTTTTTTTTATTACTTATTTTGTACCCGTAGGTAGATTTGTTTTGCAGTCTGGTGACAAGCCACCAGCTGCCGGTCGCTGCGTGCGCAAGCGCCCCGTATCCCTAACCTGCATGTTTTTTTTTGGAATGTGGGAGGAAACCGGAGAAATCCCGGAGTAAACCCACGCAACACGGGGAGAACTTGCAAACTCCACACAGATCACTGTTGGTCGGGGGCAGGGATCGAACCCACGATCTCACGATCCCTGTGATCCCCCGGCCGAGGGTAAACTGTGCTGCCACAGTGCTAACCACTGCGCCACCGTGCAGCCATATGCATGTATGTGATAGTATATTACCCTTGGTACACTGGAGAATGAATTTCTTATGAAATATGAGTTATTTTCGCGAGCTACTTTTCCATCCTGGAAGTAAGATGCCTCGATCTCTGAGGCGCCGCCTCTCCTTCTTGTGGCTGCCGCCCATTTCATGACGATAATAAACTCCAACCATTTCTGATGAGTAGGCTCTTCTTTAGGAAGGCTGAACAAACTCCTAAATCTCTCACAGCCAAAGACACATTTACGCCACTTAGAAGACACTGTCTTACGTAAAAATGCAAACAGTTGTTGTCACTGAGCAGATTAGGTGCGAGAGGAACTACTTCTTCACAGCGTCAATGCTAAAGTGAAAGAGTTTTGCTGATCACCGCTCCGTTAGCTGCGCGGAGAAAGTGGGTGTGTGCGTTAGCCTGGGGGCGGTGCTGGCAGCACAGGCACTTCCTGGAGTGGGCGGCTCACCCACATTCATACGTATGAACGTGGGGACCCAATCATTATCAGGGACAGGGCGGAGCAGCAGTTCAGAGAGCAGGGTTGAGGAGGAATACTCAGAGATGCGTGAATGGAGCAAAATACCACTTTGGGGGTGTTTTTGGTGAGGAATTAACATTATAACATGCTTAAAAGCTCAAAAAAGTCAATTTTGCATGATATAGGCCCTTTAAATGTTTCAGATCATCAAACAAATTTAAATATTAAACAAAGATAACACAAGTAAACACAAAATGCAGTTTTTAAATGAAGGTGTTTATTATTAAGGGTAAAAAAAATCCAAACCTACATGGCCCTGTGTAAAAAAGTAATTGCCCCCTCCCCCCTGTTAAAACATAAATTAACTGTGGTTTATCAAATCTTTGGAAAGCTGAGTTCAGTTTCTCTAGCCACACCCAGGCCTGATTACTGCCACACCTGTTCTCAATCAAGAAATCACTTAAATAGGACCTGCCTGACAAAGTGAAGTAGACCAAAAGATCCTCAAAAGCTAGACATCATGCTGCGATCCAAAGAAATTCCAGAACAAATGAGAAACAAAGTAACTGAGATCTATCAGTCTGAAAATTTTATAAAGCCATTTCTAAAGTTTTGGGACTCCAGCAAACCACAGTTATTATCCACAAATGGCGAAAACATGGAACAGTGGTGAACCTTCCCAGGAGCGGCCGACCGACCAAAATTACCCCAAGATTGCAGTGACGACTCATCCAAGAGGTCACAAAAGACCCCACAACAACATCCAAAGAACTGCAGGCCTCACTTGCCTTAGTTAAGGTCAGTATTCATGACTCCACCATAAGAAAAAGACTGGGCAAAAATGACATACATGGCAGAGTTCCAAGAAGAAAACCACTGCTGAGCAAAAAGAACAAAGGCTCGTCTCAGTTTTGCCAGAAAACATCTTGATGATGCCCAAGACTTTGAGGAAAATACTCTGTGGACTGACGAGACAAAAGTTGAACTTTTTGGAAGGTACTGTATGTGTCCTATTACATCTAATGTAAAAGTAACACAGCATTTCAGAAAATCATACCAACGGTAAAATATGGTGGTGGTAGTGTGATGGTCTGGGGCTGTTTTGCTGCTTCAGGACCTGGAAGACTTGCTGTGGTAAATGGAACCATGAATTCTGCTGTCTACCAAAAAATCCTGAAGGAGAATGTGCAGCTATCTGTTCGTGACCTCAAGCTGAAGTGCAATTGAGTTATGCAGCAGAACAATGATCCAAAACACACCAGCAAGTCCACCTCTGAATAGCTTAAGAAAAACAAACTGAAGACCTTGGAGTGGCCTAGTTAAAGTCCTGACCTGAATCTGATTGAGATGCTGTGGCGTGACCTTAAAAAGGCAGTTCATGCTCAAAAACCCTCCAATGTGGCTGAATGGTAAATGGCACTCACTTATATAGCACTTTGATTCTCATCTCTTGATGACCAAAGCGCTTTACAGATCCTGCTATCCACCCATTCACACACACATTCACACACTGATGGTGGCATGCTGCCTAACATGGCGCTTCCAGACCCACCAGGAGCAATTGGGGTGAAGTGTCTTGCCCAGGGACACAACGGCAGGATATCTGGGGAGAGCGGGATTCGAACCGCCAACCATGTGGTTATTGGACAACCTGCTCTACCTCCTGAGCCGCTGCCGCCCCTGGCTGAATTACAACAATTCTGCAAAGATGAGTGGGCCAAAATTCCTCAACAGTGCTGTAAAAGCCTCACTGCCAGTTATCGCAAATGCTTGATTGCAGTTGTTGCTGCTAAGGGTGGCCCAACCAGTTATTAGGTTTAGGGGGCAATCACTTTTTCACACAGGACCATGTAGGTTTGGATTTTTTTTTTACTCTTAATAATAAACACCTTCATTTAAAAACTGTGTTTTGTGTTTACTTGTGCTATCTTTGTCTAATATTTAAATTTGTTTGATGATCTGAAACATTTAAGTGTGACAAACATACAAAAAAATGAGAAATCAAGAAGAGGGCAAACACTTTTTCACACCACTGTAGTTCTGTTCAGCAAAAATAGATTTTATGATGTAGCTAGTTGTCAAGCTGTCTTACTTTTAGGCTAGTCTTGTTGGTCATTTTGTTTCCTCCAGTTAAACCGACTGAGAAATTAACCAGGAACAGCCCTATCACAATGTGTTGAGTGCACTCTTTGTACCAGCGACTGAATAACACATTTTAAATAGTCAATCCGCCTCCTCAACAGTCGTGCCAACCTGTTGTGATGGTAAATATGGGTATTAGCACTGTGTGGATTTCTTACATAACTGACTCTGTATCTGTTTCTCTGCTTCTTTTCACTCTGCCTCCACCTCTCCTCTTTCTTCCACTTGCTAATTCTCTCCCCTTTGTCCATTTTTTTTCCATCACTCACTCCAACTGACCCACACACCATCGCAGCTGTATCGCATCAAGCCAAGGGCACAACTCCCACGCACGCACACAACACTGGCCGTCCCGTGCACTCTCCCCGAGCCATGTCTGTCACCCCGCCTCATCTGTAGTTCGTCCTCATCTCCATTGCTGCGGACACCCACACAGATTTCTGCCTCTCTGGGAGCGAGATGCAGATAAGAAAGAGCAAATATAGTGAGTTTGATTCCAGCAAAGAACCGGGCAGGAAATCCACAGGAAATAAAAAAGAAGTGTTACCTGATGATCACCATTCAAAATGCCAGAAATAAGACATGTTATGTAATCTAAAGTGGTGCTGCTATTTTAAAAGGAGGGGAAAGTTTGATTCCCCAACCTGGAAAAAAGACAGTTGTCCACCCAATATCAATATTTTCATAAACCTTTCTATATTATGTTACATAGCTGAATAAAATGACTTTGAGCCACCAATTTTAAGCAGAAATGCAAAAAAAAAAAAAAAAAATCTTATCAACTTTTATTTATTTCTAAGTTTGCAACGTTTTTCCTCATAAATCTGCAATTTTTTAACCAGATTTGCAACTTTTTTCTTAAAAATTGTGACTTTTTTCTCATAAATTTGTGGTCTTTTTTCTCAAAATTTTCCAACTTTTTTCTCATAAATTTACATAAAAATTTTCTTGTAAATTGGCAGTTTTTTCCCATAAATTTGCAACTTTTTCTTGTACCTTTCAATATTTTTTGTAGATTTATGATTTTTTCTTTTAATTTTTTAAAATTTTTTCTTTTAAATTTGCAACATTTTTTCCTCAAAAAAGGTGTGGGTTTTCCTAAAAATTTTCAACTTTTTTCCTCACAAATTTCTTGTAAATTTTCAGCTTTTTCCTCAAAAATTGTCATATTTTTTTCTCATAAATTTGCAGCTTTTTTGTTGTACCTTTGCAATATTTTTGCAGATTTGTGGCTTTTTTCCTCATTTTTTTCTTATAAATTTGGAACCTTTTTCTCAAAAAAGTTGCATCTTTTTTCCTGTAAATTTTAAATGTTTTCCTCAAAAATGTTCAACTTTTTTCTTGCAAATTTGAAACTTTTTTCCTGTAAATTTTAAACTTTTCCCTCAAAATTTCCATCTTTTTCCTCAGAAATTTGCAGCTTTTTTCTTGTACATTTGCAATGGTTTTTTTGGGAGATTTGTGACTTTTTCTCATAAATTTTCAATTTTTTTCTTATAAATTTGCAACCTTTATCGAAAAAAAAGTTGCATTTTTTTCCTATAAATTTTCAACTTTTTTTTTCTTGTAAATTTGCAACGCTCATCTGAATGCTGGTTAAATTTCTATTCTGTGTAATTAAATTGTAATTTGTGACCTTTTAAATTGGCATCTTTTATCATATCTTTGCACCTTTATTCTTGTAAAGTTGTACCTAATTTACATTTCTATGTTTATACCTTATGCTAATGTTGCGAATACCCCCATCCCCCTTGTCAAAAAATAAGAAATCGACTACTGCCTAAAAATAAATGTAAAGGGAATCAATAAATGGACAGGAAAGAAAAAAACTGGACAAGCAGAAGAAAAGAAGAACATGAATGGGACATCCATAATTGGGACAAACATAATGAAAGACTTTTCTTTGTGCTTGTGTGTACTTGGCCTTGCGAGTCCAAAACAATTTTCGTGATCGGCCTACTCAAAGGCCGTGCCACATAAACACACAATTCACAGAAGCCGCTTTGGCTCGTTCTCTTCCTGTGCATCCTTTATTTTCCACAAATGTAATGAGAGCAGTGTAAACAGGAGAATGAGGAGGAGGAGGAGGAGGAAGGAAGGAAAAATAAAGAGGAGGACGAAGAAAGGAGTGTGAAACCTTACGTAATTGAGCCTGGAGGTAAAGGAGGACAGGAAAAAAAAAAACATTGAAAGACAAAAAAGAAACTAAGAAAACCAGAGAGGTTGCTTACACAAACCTGAGAGAGTTTTAAACGGTGCAGAGACTTTTGCTTTAACATGTGACCCAAAAATGGCCCACAAGCCAACGGTTTCCTGTGACTTAGGCCATCCATGAAAATCGGAAATCCCAACCTACAAAAATAAATCAGACCATTCAGCTCAGGTTCAAGTGTGGTGAGCAGTGTGTAGAGTCCCTGATTAAAAACACAATATCTGAAAAAGAATGGCTGCTCATCTAGTGATCTCAATTAGCAAAGCTGCTAGATCTGTTTCCTTAGACGATTTACACTTAACTCCCTCCCAATAGCTTTTTTTTCCCACCTTGCTCATGTTTCACTTCACTAATGAGGTTTCACACCCTCATCATCCTGCTTTTTTTCCATCCACTCCTTTGTAATATAACTTGCTAACAATTAACTACCAGCCTACGAATAGCTAACTGCTGTTATCTCTATTTTCAACATGAAAGAAACGAAAAGAAACCTATCAGTAGAAAATGTCAGCAAGTAAAGGCTGGAAAATTTGTGCCTAGCTTGAACAACTACAACTGTCACCTCAAGCTTGAAGAGTAAATAATATTGCATAGCTACAGTATACAACATGACAGCATATTAAAGATAATTAAGCAATATTACACAAGAGGAAATACAGAATCTATGAATATATACAGTAACCGTGGTGATTTGCTGTATTGCTAAACACTTCAATGAGCATAATATAGAAAAGAATGGAACTGTTGTCATTTCACATACACATAACCAAACCCGTTTTGCAGGTGATGTTGAGTTGCAGTGGTGGCTAGTTTGTTGTTAGCTTGTTAGCAATTTAGCTTCAGCGCATCTGCATAGTTTGCCTGCACTTCACTTGCTTTTTCTTGGCACTTTCAGATGAAACAAAGAGTCCATCACCACAAAGTTATTATGATTGGTTAATTGAGACAATTAATCCAACTCTAGCCAACTCTAGCAACTCTAGCTAGCTAGAATGGTCTGGTGGTCACAGGCAAGTGATAGACAAAAGCGGGACCTTGTTGCGGCTGAGGTTCGGCGGTCAGAGGAGCAGACTCGGATGACTAGAGCAGTATCCCAAGGCCAGCAAGGAGCATGGACAAGATGGGAGCAGCTTCAGGAAAACAGGATGTCATGGAGCGATCTGTGGAGAGTAGAACCAGCCAGAGCCAGCTTTATGCTAAGGGCAGTCTATGATCTCCTACCAACTCCGGTAAACCTGGCCCAATGGTACAATGAGGAGTTTGACCTGTGTTCAGCATGCTCCCAGCGTGGGACTCTCCAGCACATACTGAGTGCCTGCCCAAGCAGGCTCTCAATGTACAAGTGGAGGCATGACCAGGTGTTGAGAGTAATCAAGGAGGCCATTGAAGTTGCTGTGGAAAAGGCGAATAAGGAAAAGAGGACCACTGTCATCCAAAAGATTCACTTCCTTCCAGCTGGGGCTGGGCTAAGACGCCAGGCTCCTCGTCAGGGGCTGGCAAGGGGCTTCCTATAAGGAGCAAGTGATTGGCAGTGTCAAGTAGATCTGGACAAGGCACTTCAGTTCCCAGGAGAAATTGCTCTCACAAGGCTGAGGCCTGATGTGGTGATAACATCTAGAATGACAAGGACAGTGATCACTGGAGAGCTAACAGTCCCATAGGAAGATAATATTGAAGAGGTAAAGACATCTCCTTTCTATTTTTGTCTTTAATAGGAACAAAAGGTAAATAAAGAAGGAGAAATATGAAGAGCTATTGTTACAGTGCTCGGAAAGAGGGTGGAAGCCACACTGCTATCCCTTTGAGGTTAGTTGTCGAGGGTTTGTGGCTCATTCTATGATGGCATTTTTACGATGCCTAGGGATAGAAGGCCAGAAGAAGAAAGCTATGTGTAAGAATCTGGAGGAAGCAGCTGAAGCAGAATCCGCCTGGATTTGGTGGAAGTAGTAAGAAGCAGTGCTTGCGGTGTAGCCAACCAGTTGAGCATGTCCCCAGATGTAGGTGACGTGGGCCCACCCCCCTTTTATAGTGGTACTAGGAATAATGGGCCAAAACCACTGGGGGCTCCTAGCTGAGGACTCAACTGGTTGTAGCAGGAGTGATGTAGTATGTCAGCCTATTTGCTCATTATCTTGTCTATTTTGTTGTAAACAGATGTCAAATATCTAGCCAGATGTTCACAAGGGTGCGACTTCCGGGTCATGGAGGACTGGATTTTTAGGACCATCTCTTTTCAAACAGTGCCTCACTGTGGAAATAAAGGTATCCAACACAGTATTATAAGAAGCCACTGACATTAACTATAATTTAATGATTATTAGAACACAGCTGAAGCGCAGTGATATATATTCAATGAAATGTTCGAGTGCAATTATCAGGGAGTATAGTAATGGAATCCATATTGTCCAATCAAGTAACTGTTGGATTATTTTGCATATACTACCATTATGTCAGGGATGATGCATTACTTATTTACCATGTTGAGGTTATTTTCTCTGTTTTACTTGTTTCTGCTTTTTTCTACATTAAACACATCAAGAAATATCTAAGACAATGTAACTATGACCACAACTGTCCTAATAAACCTTCTCATCATAAGTGAGCTGTTCATTTCAGTCTTATATAGAGCTATTGTGGGGAAACTTGGCTGCAGCACCATATAAACATGAAACCACTTAAAGTGCTTTGAAGCGCTTATCAAAACAGTCATTGTTGCCTGGTCTTGCATAAATAGAGGTAAAGACTTCTGATTCAGATAAAGTTACAAAAATGCTTGCATGCCTGGTGTACTGCAGCAAAAAACGGTTTCTGTACTATTCTATAAACTATTAATCTGATCCCCAACTCCTTAAGTGTCTGTATGCCGTAGATAACATACTGTATATACAACGTCTGTGACAATTTTGTCATAAAAACTGACAAAACAAATGTATATTTTCCACTATCAGATGAGATATTGATCACCAATACTGGAGTGCAAATTACTCTATACTCAATGATGTATCATGCATCTGGATGTAATTTATGACAGTGACTGACCTCTAATGTGTGATATTCACTGGATTTGTCTTTATTCTTTATTTGTTCATGCGCTGCATAATAGAGACAAATGAAAATAAAACATCAAAGCTCAATAGAACAACATACCAAAAAACATTTTTTGCTTTGTTTGACAGCACTTGAGCAAAAAGGAGCACGGAGAAGAGGCTCTTATTTTACCTGTCTCTTGCTTGCTACAAAATACTCAGAATCAGTCAGCTGTCAGTCTCTTACTCAACAGATTACATAGGTATGATAATAATACAAACATACAACATACAATATATATACAAACTCATACATACAATACACACACACTCGTGAAAAAATTAGGATACCCTGTATAAGCCTGTGTTTTTATTAACATATTTGGACATATGGATATTTAATATCAGTGTTTAAAATACTGGGAGATTCATGTAATACAACGAAACAATTAAAAATTAATTAAAGACTTTTTTCAAATTTTCTGTAAAATATAGTTCTAAACAACTAGTGAGGAATAAATTAGGTCACCCCCACATTCATTCCCACTTAAAATGGCTAAAATAAATGTTAAAAAATAGCAATAAAACAAAAACAAGGTTAGACATAGATATGTGAACATTTCTTAATAAGAACTGAATATTTAATGGGGTATCCTAATTTTTTCACATGATGATCTACACTACCCCTCCATTTCATATGTTATTTTTTCCTCATGTTTCATTTTAAATTGAGTGATAATTTAGTCTCCAGTGAATTCCAAACTTTAACTCCAGCAGCAGAAATACACATTTATTTTAAAATAGTCCGTACAAACCGATGCTTAAAATTCAATTTCCTTTAACTGTCATTCATTCACTGAACTAAAAATCAACAGCCTTTGCAGATTTTTGGGCAATGATCTTCATATAACTCTGAATATCACCATTATTGCTTGTAACGTAATTAAATGAATGAATTTCAGTAATCTTGTTTCAACAATCCATTTGTGTGCTCTCTATAATCTGCTTCATGAATGATTCTTTTGATGCTTTTTTCTGTAAAATAACAAATGGTTTGATATGACTATAATATGTATTACCCCACACCTCTGCACAGTAAGTCAAATATAGCAGAATGTGTACAATACAAAATTCTCAATACTTTTAAATCCAACACAAACTTTGCTACACTCAAAACAGAAACATTTCAAAAAAATTTAGTTTTTACATATTGTATATGTGATCTCCGACAGTTTATCATCTATAATTATAAAAAGGAATCTAAATTCAGCCACATCCAAACACATCTCAACCTTTTCTTCTTTCATTTTATTTTCAAATACCATGAATTTTGTTTTCTTCAAATTTAAAGATTATATTATTACATTTATCAAACTATTTTTAAATGTAACCATTTCATCTTCAATGCTTCTTGTCAAAACTTTTGCTATCACCAGAGCTTAAAAAATTGTGTTGTCTCCAAACAATACAAATTTCAGTAATTTTGACAGATCACATATTTTATTTTAAATAATATAAGATAAAATAAGATAAGATTAGATAATCCTTTACTAGTACCACAATGAGGAAATTGCAGTATTGCGGCAGCAAAGTGACAGCAATACTCAGAACAATAATAAATACAATAAAAAATGGGGTAAAAACAGTGTATACACAGTGCAAGAGCATTACAATTGAATAGTATTTACAGCATTGCAGTTAAATTAAATAAAATTTTTATTTAATTTATAAGTATATATATATATATATACAGTATATATATATATATATATATATATATATATATATATATATATATATATATATATATATACACACATATACAGTATATATACATATATATACAGTGGGGATAAAAAGTATTTAGTCAGCCACCAATTGTGCAAGTTCTCCCACTTAAAAAATGAGAGAGGTCTGCAATTTTCATCATAGGTATACCTCAACTATGAGAGACAAAATGAGACAAAAAAAATCCAGAAAATCACATTGAAGGATTTTTAATGAATTAATTGGTAAATTCCTCAGTAAAATAAGTATTTGATCACCTACAAACAAGCAAGATTTCTGGCTCTCACAGACCTGTAACTTCTTCTTTAAGAGGCTCCTCTGTCCTCCACTCGTTACCTGTATTAATGGCACCTGTCTGAACTCGTTATCAGTATAAAAGAAACCTGTCCACAACCTCAAACAGTCACACTCCAAACTCCACTATGGCCAAGACCAAAGAGCTGTCAAAGGACACCAGAAACAAAATTGTAGACCTGCACCAGGCTGGGAAGACTGAATCGGCAATAGTTAAGCAGCTTGGTGTGAAGAAATCAACTGTGGGAGCAATTATTAGAAAATGGAAGGCATACAAGACCACTGATAATCTCCCTCGATCTGGGGCTCCACGCAAGATCTCACCCCGTGAGGTCAAATTATCACGAGAACGATGAGCAAAAATCCCAGAACCACACGGGGGCACCTAGTGAATGACCTGCAGAGAGCTGGGACCAAAGTAACAAAGGCTACATCAGAAACACATTACGCCGCCAGGGACTCAAATCCTGCAGTGCCAGACGTGTCCCCCTGCTTAAGCCAGTACATGTCCAGGTCCGTCTGAAGTTTGCTAGAGAGCATTTGGATGATCCAGAAGAGGATTGAGAGAATGTCATATGGTCAGATGAAACCAAAATAGAACTTTTTGGTAAAAACTCAACTTGTCGTGTTTGGAGGAGAAAGAACACCATACCTACTGTGAAGCATGGGAGTGGAAACATCATACTTTGGGGCTGTTTTTCTGCAAAGGGACCAGGACGACTGATCCGTGTAAAGGAAAGAATGAATGGGGCCATGTATCGTGAGATTTTGAGTGAAAACCTCCTTCCATCAGCAAGGGCATTGAAGATGAAACGTGGCTGGGTCTTTCAGCATGACAATGATCCCAAACACACCATCCGGGCAACGAAGGAGTGGCTTCGTAAGAAGCATTTCAAGGTCCTGGAGTGGCCTAGCCAGTCTCCAGATCTCAACCCCATAGAAAATCTTTGGAGGGAGTTGAAAGTCCATGTTGCCCAGCAACAGCCCCAAAACATCACTGCTCTAGAGGAGATCTGCATGGAGGAATGGGCCAAAATACCAGCAACAGTGTGTGAAAACCTTGTGAAAACTTACAGAAAACGTTTGACCTCTGTCATTGCCAACAAAGGGTATATAACAAAGTATTGAGATGAACTTCTGTTATCGACCAAATACTTGTTTTACCGAGGAATTTACCAATTAATTCATTAAAAATCCTTCAACGTGATTTTCTGGATTTTTTTTTTTTTATTTTTTCTCTCATAGTTGAGGTATACCTATGATGAAAATTGGAGACCTCTCTTATCTTTTAAGTGGGAGAACTTGCACAGTTGGTGGCTGACTAAATACCTTTTTACCCCACTGTATGTATGTATGTATGTATATATATATATATATATATATATATATATATATATATATATATGTACAAATAAAATGGTTAGGTCCAAGGATAGAACTTTGTGGCACCCCACACAGGTGGATTTTATACCTGAAAACTGAGTGTATTGTTTTCTATTCTTTAAATAACTACAGTGGATATAAAAAGTCTACACACCCCTGTTCAAATACCAGGTTTTTGTGATGTAAAAAAAATGAGACCAAGATAAACCATTTCAAAACTTTTCCCACCATTAATATGACCTATAACCTGTACAACCCAACTGAAAAATAAACTGAAATATTTTAAGGAGAAAAAAAATAAAAACTTACAATAACCTAGTTGCATAAATATGAACACCCTTAAACTAATACTCTGTTGTAGCACCTTTGGCTTTTATTACAGCACTCAGTCTTTTTGGGTAGGAGTCTATCAGTGTGGCGCATCTTGATGCGGCAATATTTGCCCACTCTTCTATGCAAAAACACTCCAAATCTGACAGCATCTCCTGTGCACAGCCTTCTTCAGATCACCTCACAGATGTTTGATCGGATTCAAGTCTGGACTCTGGCTAGGCCATTCCAAAACCTTAATCTTCTTCTGGTGAAGCCATTCTTTTGTTGATTTGGATGTCTGTTTTGGGTCATTGTCATGCTGAAAGATGAAGTTCCTCTTCATCTTCAGCTTTCTAGCAGAAGCCTGAAGGTTTTGTGCCAACACTGACTGGTATTTAGAACTGTTCATATTTCCCTCCACCTTGACTAAGGCCCCAGTTCCTGCTGAAGAAAAACAGCCCCAAAGCATGATGCTGCCACCACCATGCTTCACTGTAAGTATGGTGTTCTTTTGGTGGTGAGCAGTGTTGCAGTGTTGTGTTTGCGCCAAATATACCTTGTGGAATTATGGCCAAAAAGTTCAACCTTGGTTTCATCGGACCATTACACATTATCCCACATGCGTTTGGAAGATTTCAAATGTGTTTTTGCAAAATGTAGCCAGGCTTGGACGTTTTTCTTCGTAAGATAAGATTTCCATCTTGCCACCTTTGACGGGAGATTGTTGTCACATGTACTAAACAGCCAGTAATTGCCAGAAATTCCTGCAGCTCCTTCAATGTTCCTGTTGGCCTCTTGGCAGCCTCCCTGACCAGTTTTCTTCTCGTCTTTTCATCAATTTTGGAGGGATGTCCAGTTCATGGTAATGTCACTCTTGTGCCATATTTTCTTCACTTGATGATTTTTCTTCTTTTAGATTTGATAGGCGGTTGGCAACCATGATGACTGCCTTAACTGTGTTATATTTGGTGTATATGTGGTACATTTAATACCTTGGAAATTCTTTCGTACCCTTCTTCTGACTGATACCTTTGAAAAATGAGATTTCTCTGATGTTTTGGAAGCTCTCTGCGGACCATGGCTTGAGCTGTAAGATGTAACACCAGAAATGTCAGGAAAAGTCTACTAGAACAGCTGAACTTTATTTGTGGTTAATCAGAGTCACTTTAAATGGTGGCAGATGTGTGCCGACTCCCATTTAACATGAGTTTGAATGTGATTGGTTAATTCTGAACACAGCCACATCCCCAGTTAAAAGAGGGTGTGCATGTTTATGCAACCAGATTATTGTAAGGTTTTTATTTTTCCACTTAAAAGATTTCAATTTGTTTTTTAATTGGGTTGTACAGGTTATAGGTCACATTAATGGTAGAAAAAGTTTTAAAATGATTTATCTTGGTCTCATTTTTTACATCACAAAAACTTGGCATTTGAACAGGGGTGTGTAGACTTTTTATTTCCACTTTATATATCCACTACAGGACTACTCCTCTTACATCATATTTTTATAATTTAGATACTAAAATGCTTGTGATTTCATTTCATTTGTGGAAAAAAATGCAAAAATATTTGCATATTACACTGATAAGATGAAGCATGATCAAAATACAAATTAAGCAACAAAGAGGCAAAGACATTTGTGGTCCAAAGCAGTAAACAGTTCACGTTTGAAGGAGATTGGAGTAACAACTGTAGTGAAAAGGACACACACCCCCACATTTAAGTACAGAGTGTTTCACTTTGCTAGTGACATAAAACCCTATTAAAAATAAAGCAGTCAAGTGGAACAACCTCAGGTTAAACAGTGCTATATAAAGTTCAGTTTTCCTCTCGTTCTCTTTTTCTATTTTGGTCACATAGTAAGTGAGATAAACAGAACATGACTAAAATTAGAACCTGTCATTGCTACTCATAAGGCTTCTGTCAACATTACCACAGCCATCCTGAAATGTCATGGTCCAACATGAGTTTTTTTTATTTAGTAGTGGACACAAAGTGCTATGGAATTAAATTGCAAAAGTTCCCTTTCTTTAAAGTGAAGATCTGTTTGAATACTAAGTGCACAAGGAATGACCCCCCAAAAAAACAAACAAACAAACAAACAAACAATAGAATAAGAGATTATTAGAGGTAAAGCAAAAAAAAAAAGTGTATAGGCCACAGGTGTCAAACTCATTCCATGGAGGGCCAAGACCCTGCAGGTTTTACCTCCACCCAGTGTCTTCAGCAGGTGATTTCACTGAATTTCTTTGCACTGATTGCTGATCAGTGAAAACACCTGCTGATGACACTGGGTAGAAGCAAAACATACAGGGTCTTGGCCCTCCATGGAATGAGTTTGACACCCCTGGTATAGGCAGACAGGAAACACAGAAGAAGATAGAAGTTGACGCAAAAAAATTCAAACTGGGCACCTTGTGGTGTACGGGTTACGCATCAGACTGTCAACATGTTAAGATTTTTTTCCACATACTGTATAAGAATCTGTTTTGTTTCTCGTTTCCATGAAGGACGGTTGAGATTCTTAACAACCTGCACAAAAAGCAAGACTGATTTACAAAGATGCCAAAACAGGATGTCAGCAGCAAATTGATCTCCATCATTGCTGAAACTCAGTCCAGCTAGTCGAGTCTATGGCATGGGTTTACCAGAGTCAGCCAATTAGCAAATCTCCATGGTCACATTAATTTGGATTATAGGAGCAACAAAACACTTACGGAGCGAGTGGCTTTCTGTAACACACAACACAGAGTCAGTTGTGTAAACGGCATTTAATCTGAATTTATGAAAAAATTAGAAACACCATACAACTGCACAGTGTGGAACGTCTGAGGAATCCAGTCATTCAACCTCCATCCATCCATCCATCCATCGTCTACCGCTTTTCCGGAGGTCCGGGTCGCGGAGGCAGCAGTTCAAGCAGAGAAGCCCAGACTTCCCTCTCCCCAGCCACCTGCTCCAGCTCTTCAGAGGGGATACCAAGGCGTTCCCAGACTAGCTGGGAGACATAGTCTCTCCACCGAGTCCTGGGTCTGCCCCGGGGTCTCCTCCCAGTGGGACGTGCCTGAAACACCTCAAGTGGGAGGCGTCCAGGAGGCATCCTAATCAGATGCCCATACCACCTCAACTGACTCCTTTCAATGTGGAGGAGCAGCGGTTCTACTCTGAGCCTCTCCCGGATGACTGAGCTCCTCACCCTATCTCTGAGGGTGAGTCCAGCAATCCTACGGAGAAAGCTCATTTCAGCCGCTTGTATCCGCGATCTCGTTCTTTCGGTCATTACCCAAAGCTCGTGACCATAGGTGAGAGTAGGAACGTAGATTGACTGGTAAATCGACAGCTTTGCCTTAGAACTAAGCTCCCTCTTCACCACAACAGACCGGTACAACGTCCGCATCACTGCAGATGCTGCTCCAATCCGTCTGTCGATCTCTCGCTCCATTTTCCCCTCACTCGTGAACAAGACCCCAAGATACTTAAACTCCTCCACTTGGGGCAGGAGCCTGTCCCCAACCCGGAGAGGACAATCCACCTTTTTCCGGCTGAGGACCATGGACTCGGACTTGGAGGTGCTGATTCTCATCCCAGCCGCTTCACACTCAGCGGCAAACCGTCCCAGCAAGAGCTGTAGGTCATTGCTGGATGAAGCCAACAGGACAACATCATCTGCAAACAACAGAGATGAGATCCTGTGGTCACCAAGCATGACACCCTCCATTCCCTGGCTGCGCCTAGAAATCCTGTCCATAAAAATTATGAACAGGACCGGTGACAAAGGGCAGCCCTGGCGGAGTCCAACTCTCACTGGGAATGACTCCGACCGAGTGTTGGCAATGCGAACTAAACTCTCACAACGGTCGTACAGAGACCGAATAGCTCGTAACAACAAGCCCGATACCCCATACTCCCGAAGCACCCCCCACAAAAATCCACGAGGGACGCGGTCAAATGCCTTCTCCAAGTCCACAAAACACATGTAAACTGGTTGGGCAAACTCCCACGAACCCTCAAGAATTCTCGAGAGGGTAAAGAGCTGGTCCGATGTGCCACGGCCAGGACGAAAACCACATTGCTCCTCCTGAATCCGAGGTTCGACCAACGGCCGGACTCTCCTCTCCAATACCTTGGCATAGACCTTCCCAGGGAGGCTGAGGAGTGTGATCCCTCTAAAGTTGGAGCACACCCTCCGGTCCCCTTTTTTGAAGAGAGGAACCACCACCCCGGTTTGCCATGCCAAAGGCACTGCCCCCGACCTCCACGCAATGTTGCAGAGGCGTGTCAACCATGACAACCCAACAACATCCAGGGCCTTGAGGTACTCGGGGCGAATCTCGTCCACCCCCGGGGCCCGGCCACCAAGGAGATTTTTAACCACCTTGGCGACCTCAGCCCCTGTGATAGGCGAGTCATCCCCCTCGTCCCCAAACCCTGCTTCCTCTGTGGAAGGCGTATCAGTGGGATTGAGGAGATCCTCGAAGTATTCCTTCCACCGCCCGACGATATCCCCAGTTGAAGTCAACAGTGTCCCATCCGCACCATACACAGTGTGGACGGGGAGCTGCTTTCCCCTCCTGAGCCGCCGAACAGTTTGCCAGAATCTCTTTGAAGCCGACCGAAAGTCTTGTTCCATGGCCTCACCGAACTCCTCCCATACCCGGGTTTTTGCTTCAGCAACCACCCGAGCTGCACTCCGCTTGGCCTGCCGGTACACCTCAGCTGCTTCGGGAGTCCCACAAGCCAACCAAGCTTGATAGGACTCCTTCTTCAGCTTAATGGCCCCCCTCACCACTGGTGTCCACCACTTGGTTCGGGGGTTGCCACCACGAGATGCACCGACCACCTTGCGGCCGCAGCTCTGGGCTGCCGCTTCAACAACAGAGGTGGAGAACATGGCCCATTCAGACTCCATGTCTCCAGACTCCCTCGGAATGTGGTTGAAGTTCTTCCGGAGGTGGGAGTTGAAGACCTCCCGGACAGGGGCCTCAGCCAGACGCTCCCAGCACACCCTCACTATACGTTTGGGTCTACCAGGTCTGAATGGCTTCCTCCCCTGCCATCGGATCCAACTCACCACCAGGTGGTGATCAGTTGACAGCTCTGCACCTCTCTTTACTCGGGTGTCCAAGACATACGGTCGCAGGTCTGATGATACGATAACAAAATCGATCATCGACCTGCGGCCTAGGGTGTCCTGGTGCCAGGTGCACATATGGACACCCTTATGCTTGAACATGGTGTTCGTTATAGACAGACTGTGGTTAGCACAGAAGTCCAATAACTGAACACCACTCGGGTTCAGATCGGGCAGGCCGTTCCTCCCAATCACCCCCCTCCAGGTTTCACTGTCGTTGCCCACGTGCGCATTGAAGTCCCCCAGTAGGACAATGGAGTCTCCAGGAGGAGCACCCTCCAGCACCCCAGTCACAGACTCCAAAAAGGGTGGGTACTCTGAAACATCATTTGGTGCATAGGCACAAATGATGGTCAGGACCCGTTTCCCAACCCGAAGGCGCAGGGAAGCAACCCTTTCGTCCACCGGGGAAAACTCCAATATAGAGGCAGCAAGGTGGGGCGATACAAGAATACCTACCCCTGCTCGTCGCCTCTCGCCCGGGGCAACTCCAGAAAAGGCCAAGCTCCAGCCCCTCTCCAGGAGACTGGTTCCGGAACCGGAGCTGTGTGTTGAGGTGAGGCCAACTATATCTAGCCGGTATCGCTCAATCTCGTACACCAGCTCAGGCTCCTTCCCCACCAGAGAGGTGACATTCCACGTACCAAAAGCCAGTTTAGAAAGCTTGGGATCAGTCCGCCAAGGTCTCCGCCTTTGACTGCCACCTAATCCACATAGCACCGGACTTCCATGATCCCTCCTGCAGGTGGTGAACCTACTGGAGGGCGGACCCATGTAACTCCTTCGGGCTGAGCCCGGCCGGGTCCCATGGGTGGAAACCCGGCCACCAGACGCTAGCCTTCGAGCCCCTCCCCCAGGCCTGGCTCCAGGGTGGGGCCCCGGTAACCCCATACCGGGCGGGGTACACTGAATCCTTGATATACAATTTATCATGAGAGTCTGTTGGATCGTTCTTCGTCTGGCCCTTCACCCAGGACCAGTTTGTCTTGGGAGACCCTATCAGAGGCAAATTGCCCCGGACAACATAGCTCCTGGGATCACTGGGGCACGCAAACCCCCCCACCACGATAAGGTGACGATCCATGAGGGGGGTCATTCAACCTGCAAAATGTAATAATTAGTTCTTCCTTATGTCCAAGTATATGATGCTGTGCATGCATAGTAGTTAGGTCATTTGCAGAGGAAAAAATAGCTGTTTACTTTGACCCCAAAACAAACTAATTTTTTTTTTTTTTTCTGGCTCTGAGTGACAACTGTGTAGCTCCAGTGATCAGTGCACTTAAAGCTACGACTCTTTCTGCATCTTTTTAACATAGGAGATTCAAAATTGTTGTGAGACTTATGGTGTGCTCCTTCTATGTTTAGAGGTCGAAAACCACATGCTGAAATGACATCCAAGTTGGCCACGTTCCAGTACAAGTCAGAAAACCCTGACTCTGCTGTTAGTTAATGTTAGCAACCCCAAATGAAAGCAACACAGTTTGCTGTAATTTATGTGTTAAAAACACCATAACGACATGCTTAAAAATAGAAATTTGACAGAATTGTGTAAGGCTAAAAGAAACATAAAACAGAAGCACTAATAAATGGTACATTTTTCACTACTGTTGATACTTGGAGCATGGGTGCAGCCATCTTGAATTTTCATCTCGGTCATGTAAAGGCTTGCCAGACTTCCATCCAGCCATCTATCTATCCATCATCTGAGGAGTCCAGGTTATGAATACAGCAGTCCAGTCTGTTCAGAATGCCTAGACTTCCCAGCCACTTCCTCAAGTGTGTGCTGGGTCTGCCCTGGGGTCTCCTCCCCGTGGGACATGTCTGAAACACTTCATCCAGCTTCCTGATAAGAACCCGAACTACCTCAATGGGCTCCTTTTGATGTGGATCAGCAGAGGTTCTACTCTGAGCCCCTCCTGGGACATATACAACATAAATTTTGCCATCCTCTGCAGTCTGCTAGGGTCCATGTAGTTATGTGCCAAGACTTAAAGGGGTCATTGACTGCACTTTTTCCATTTTGATAGCTCACACATCTTAATGACTAATTTGTGACCCATTTTGTTCACATTTTCTTTAATTTTTTTTAAATAATTGAAGCAAATTAGTTTTTTTTTAATTTTTCATGGCTTTCTTGAAATGTTCTGATTTAAAGCCTGTCACTTTAAGAAACATCCTGCAGCTGTTCAACTCCGCCCTCCCTCATATGTCAGTTAGCCATTAGCTGAGTAGCTTCTAGTCTCCTAACTTGGATGAGCAGTGCTGGTTCACTGATCCACAGTCAATTGTATATCTCGCGTCATTCTAGCCCATCTCCCAACAATTTCGCTGGGATGCCACAACAAATCGCCACCACCACACACCCCACCAATCGCTGCAACACAAGGCCACTGGTCGAGCCGAGCTGCTGAATCTCAAAATGCAGTGTTTCACTCTGTGGGACTCCTCTCCTCTTCCACAGCCAGCTGGGGGATGCGCCGTCATGAATAGGCTCTCCAACATTGCCTGTGAGAGTAGAGCAGAGTACAGTGGCACACTGGAGGATGGTGGGGAGCTCGGGGTGGGGGGGTGGCCTTGGGTCAGTTTCCGCGACGGCACCGGCAATTTGTTGTGGCATCATGGCAAAACCACTGGGAGATGGGCCGTAGCAACGCGAGGTATATTGTGGACTGTGGACCGGTGAACCAGGTGGTAACAGGGATGGTTATTAGGGTGACTAAGATCTGAAGAAAATAACAATATCAGCCACGCTTGGTTCGAGCTTCCTGGTATTAGCTTGGGGGCTAATAGCTCAGGGGCTAATATGCTACCTTTAGCACCCTTCCATCTACATGGAAGGGTGTCCTGCATAGACCAGCTGTGTGGGATTGTGGAGCACATCTTCATTCTGAGTCTGAAGCTGGGGAGGGTACCACAGCTGTGGAAAACATCCTGTGTAGTACCCGTACCAAAGACCCCGCACCCCAAGGACCTGAACAGCTAAAGACCAGTGGCCCTCACATCACACCTAATGAAGACACTGGAGAGGCTGTTCCTCACCCACCTCCGCTCCCTGGTGGGACCAGCGATGGATCCATTTCAGTTTGCCTACCAGCATGGCATCAGGGTGGAGGATGCAGTAATCTTCCTCCTACACCATTCCCTGTCCCACCTAGAGAAGCCTGGGAGCACTGTGAGGATCATGTTCTTTGATTTCTCCAGTGCTTTCAACACCATCCAATCAGTGATCCTGAGGGACAAGCTGCTGTGTGCAGGGGTGGACCAGCACCTGTCATCGTGGATCCTGGACTACCTCACAAACCAACCACAGTTTGTGAGAACCCAGGACTGTGTGTCTGACACCATCATCTGCAGTTCGGGGACTCCCCCGGGAACAGTTCTGGCTCCCTTCCTGTTCACCCTCTACACTGCTGACTTTTCACACAACACACCACACTGCCATCTACAGAAGTTATCTGATGACTCTGTGATCGTCTGCCTCATCTCTGATGGGGGTGATGCGGAGTACAGAGGACTTATCCAGGACTTCGTGGACTGGTGCTTACGGAACTGCCTCCAGACCAATGCGAGGAAAACTAAGGAACTGGTGGCGGACTGCTGCAAGTGAGGACAACCCCCCACAGCATCGGTAAACATCCAGGGAACAGACATTGAGATGGTGACAAGTACTTGGGTGTTCACCTGAACAATAAACTGGACTGGACACGCAACACCAATGCACTCTACAAGAAGGGGCAGCGCAGGCTGTTCCTCCTGAGGAGACTCAGGTCTTTTGGAGTGCAAGGGGCACTCCTGGAGACCTTCTACAATTCGGTCGTGGCATCAGCCATCACATTTGGAGTGGTCTGTTGGGGCAGTGGCATCATGACAGCCGACAGGAAGAGACTGAGCAGACTGATCAAAAAAGCTGGCTCCGTTCTGGGGTGATGCCTTGACACAGTGGAGGAGATAGGAGAGAGGAGGATGGTGGCTAAGCTGCCATCTCTGCTGGAGTTTGAGTCCCACCCCTTGCAGGACACTCTGAATGCACTGAAGAGCTCATTTAGTAGTAGACTGTGCCATCCTAGGTACACGACGGAGAGGTTCTGCAGGGTTGCTCGTAGAGGTCGTATTAAATGTACTAAATGTAACAGCTTTACACAGTAGAAACTGTCCCCTCCAATACACAACTAGGACAATAACAATCATTACTGAGGGTGGCAACAACACTGTTAATTCAAATGCGAAATATACTGTCTGGGTGCATATTCATATTCTGCAAGGTATCTTAAACCGTAATGCTGTTTATTCCATCTAGCTGCAATGCTCCTGCACTGTGTATATATCTGTGTACATACAGTATGTACATTCATTTACTGCTTTGGCCAACCAGTTCTTAGTATCTTATTAACAATTGCTCTGAGTGCTGCTATCCCTTTGCTGCTGTAATCCTGGAATTTCCGCATTGTGGGACTAATAAAGGCTTATCTTATCTTACATGACAGATTGCTAGATGGGCCAATAATAGAGCAGTGGGCTGGTCTCAAGGATCACGAAAGGACTTTATGAAAAAAGTTGCAAATTTAAAAGAGAGGAAAAAGTTGCATTTAAAAAAGTAGCAAATTTATGAGAAATGTTCCAAATAGAAAAGCATTTTTTTAATTTAGCATTGGTACTTCAAATGTATTTTATTCTGTTATGGACACTGATATAAAGAGTTTTTGATGATACTGGGGAAGGAGGGGTAGCTCGTTGTTTTTTTTTTGTTTTTTTTGTTTTTTTTACCAGTTTGGGGGTGGGGGAGAGACATATCCCCCATGTCCCCTCCTTGAGTTACACCTATGCATGGAACCCACAAAAAAAACCACATGTGGGAGCCATACGACAGGCCAGATTCAACCTAGGGTGGGCCCACATGGGCATGCTGGATGGGAATTTTAGTGAAATTGCGGCTTCGCTGGAATGAACTAAAACGCTACATCACAGATGAAAGCACCAGAGGAGCAAGCACCTAAAACTGACTTGCAGGGGCAGAAGGAACCCCACAAAAATCTACACCTAGTAACGGATACATTTTAACAGACAACCATTAAAATTCTATTTCATTTACATTCTATTTTATGAGCCATTCTCAAATTTAATTGATCAATTGAGGATACATTATAAAGGTTAATCTAAAACACTTATGATTGTACATGGCAGCAATGCTTGCATAAAAAAAATGACATGAGTCCCAGCTTAGCCACCAATAAAAAAGCTGCTTTATTGTTGTCCCTAAAGAATGACTAAATCAGACCCATCAGACCGCCTGACAGCTTGTCTCTAAACCCAAAGATTTTAAATCAACAGCACAGTCTCCAGAGACCATCACGGCATCTGCTTGATTGTTTAGGGACTCACAATTGAGGAACTGATTTGATCTGACGGTGCCAGGATGCCATGTCACAGCAGACAAGAAGTTAACACCTACTTAGCGAGAGTGCTAACACACTGATGCCCTAATAAGTAAGGTAACAGACGGGGGGCAGAATCTGGCAAGGCTAATAGTAAAGAGGGGAGGACAAAGAAGTGGTAAACAACAATCATCCATCTGTCTCACACACACATACTGTACACTGCAACCTACTGGAAGACACCAGTGGACCTATAGTCACAAACAATAAATACATTTTTTTTTTTTTTACAAAGAAAGGGATGCACACAGACAATAATCCTCTCAATCCACTGTTATCACTGAACTGCAATCCTGAAGTTGATGACTAGTTTAATGTTAAGTCACATGACTGTCAATAAAAAAAACAAAATCTGTAATGCAGAACAAGACCTAGTTAGTTAATTCCAAGATTCACAGCCAAGAAGAATTACACCACTGTATTTTAACATAAGACGAAACAAACTCTTTCCAGGTATAGTTTGCCCATTTTTACACATATTTCAAAAGGTCTGCTCCATGAAAGAAAAGCAGCGTATTCTGCATCACACTATAGCTTTTGTGTCACGTGTCACCAATGCCATCAAGTAGGGCTGTAGCGGTTCTAAAATTGGACTACACACACCCCCAGTCTCGTGTTACAGTTCATTCTTCCTGTGTCACAATACACCAGCCGTCCTCCTCCCAACTCATCAGTAACAGAGGAAGGGTTGATGCTCGGTGCACGGGAGTAAGCACATAATAAAAAAAAATGAGGAAGATGATGAAGAGACAGCAAACTGTAGAGATACTACGAGTATTGTTAGCCTAGCCTGGTGGTGAAACGGACATTTAAAGTGGGTAACTTTGTTTAATTAGGAATGTGTTGTGTAATGTGAAGCGCGCCGCTCCCGTTTCTTTGCTTGTTACTCATGTGGGCTTTCAATGGCCATGCTTACAAGTCTGCTCAGCTGCTCCCTTTAGGGGTTGCTGCAGTAGATTGTCTCGCTTCTTCAGCTCCCTTGTGCACTGTCCATTGCGTTGGATGGTTGACCCCAGGTATTTGAACTCATCTACCTTCACTACCTCTACTCCTTGCATCTTTACCCTAACATCTCCATCCCTTTCATTCGCACACACGTATTCTTTCTTGCTTCTACCAACTTTCATTCCTCTTCTCTCCACTGTATAACTCCACCTCTCCAGGTTCTCTTCCACCTGCTCCCTACTCTCACTACAGCTCACAGTGCCATTGGCAAACATCTTAAGAAGCAGAGAGTGCCACAGGAGCTGCCAGACCTCGTCTAAGAAAAGTCTTGAAAAGTAAAAATGCAGGTTCAAGACTAAACGATAGCAAATATACATACATATGAAAAAAAGTTAAAAGCATTAAATTTATGAGAAAAAAGTTAGAAAAATTTTCATTTATGAAAAAGTCACAAATGTACATGAAAAATGTCCAGATGTGTACATAAACCTTCAAATCTATGAGAAAAATGTGTCAGTAGACAGTTTAAATGTATAACTCAGCCACTTTCAACCAACAAGTCCTCCAACTAATGTGTACAAATGGATCGTAAGACCTTAATCAGAATATGACCAAGTGTACCAATGATGTCACCGTCTTATACGACATTTCCCCGTAGGCTGGGGAATGGGGACAAACTAAAAAAAGCACTCATACCAAGAGCCTCAAGTTCGTGCCTCCATCATTTCTTTTTGTCACTAATATCTGTTTACTTTTGCCTTCATATTTGCAAGTCATTTCTGGGTTTTAGATTAAGTTCACTTTTGGATTAGGTAGACATTTTAAGGTGTTTAAAGGTAAGGTAATGACTAGAGTTAGCACTAAAAATAACTGGTTAGGGTTAGGAAAAGGTGAGGGTCTAATATACACACATTGCAATTGTAACCATCCACCATGTTTCTACATGTCATTATTTCAGTGACCACTAGAGGTCATTTAATGTCAAAATATACATAAAGGTTATAAAAACGATCATATAGGGAATTTTCTGTAAGAGAAAAGTCTCATTGTTCCTCCATTTTAAGGCTGGAAAATCATCAGTCAGGCACAAATTTTGTAATTTCAAAATATTTTTCATGAAACGAGAAAAAAATAACGAATAATTTATGCGCTACAAGATTTAATCATATGGTTTTTCTAATGTTTATCACTGGCTTGATATTAGTAATAAAACAAAATCCAAAATCTTAAAGGGTGACCACTAGAAAGCTAAATATGACAATACTGTATAAAGTTTTCACCTTCACAATAGACTTAGCCTTCAGAAGCTCATTTATATAAATATGTTTTTCTAAAAGCTGGCTTAAAAAAGAGAAAAACTGCAAATGTGTCTCTAAAGCTGGACAATTCTACCACTGACTCACCAATTTCCCCCCTATTTTCCTTTTTCTGGTACTTATTAACAGAGAACATGATGGTGTTGTCCAATGAAATTAGCTGATCAATACCAGACTGATATCCGAGACCATCATCTGCACCGGGAGCACACGAGGCATTATGGGATGGTGTCCCCATGGCAAAGGGGGGTTGCCGGGTATCCCGTGTCTGTTATTGATCAGAGTGTGCTTTACTGGTGATGGTCAATGCAGGTAATGGGTAATGATTTTAGACACACACAGACACGTTCAATAAATCAATCATTTATCCGCCTGTGTGTTTGCAGTGAAAACAATGCCATTCTCATTAGCTCATCAATAACTAATGACACATACTTACATACCAGTAAGATGCTAATATATGCCAGTAAGAGGACAATATCATGACATCAATATCTTACAGTAAAACTAACTCCAGGGAGGGCAATAAGCACTCCAATAAGGCACTATGTATTGTGTGATTACACTGTCTTTATGAGATTTGAACACAACTTGTCATCACTGTAGTAGATGCAGACTGGAAATAGATGTGGCAGGAAGTCAGCTGACCTCAGTTCTGACTAAAGCAAGGGTTGGATGAGAACAGAGATCTGATTGTAGTGTCAATAAAGATAGTCCATTCAGACAATCAGGCTGAGAAAAGGTCGATAAGCATTCTGTATGAAAGCTCAGCCAAGTCAACTGTATTGAAGTATTTTTTACTTCTGAAATGTTTCTCACCATTCATCCAAATGACTGTCAGTCAGGAATGAATGTACAGAAGGATGTAATCAGACTTACTGTATATACCAGTAAGTGTCGTAAGTATGGTGACGACAAGCAGCAAACGTTTTTGGAAAATAAACAAACTAAGCATTATTTAAATTTGTAAACTATATACTGTATGTATGTACACACACACACACACACACACACACACACACACACACACACACACACACACCTATGTATGTATGTATGCATATAAATACAGTGCATCTGGAAAGTATTCACAGTGCTTCATTTTTTTTCCCCACATTTTGTTATGTTACAGCCTTATTCCAAAATGGATTAAATTCATTTTTTTCCCTCAAAATTCTACACACAATACCCCATAACGACAACGTGAAAAAAATACGTTCCGGATGCACTGTACGTGTACACACACATATACATACACACACCGGAGTGGTGGCCTAGTTGACAGAGCATCCGCCCCACGGCCGAGCCATACCAAAGACCATATAAAAATGGTACTTCCCGCCTTGTAGCTTGTTGCTCAGCATAATAGAATGGGAGTTGGAAAAGTTGTTTGTGGCGGCACCTTGCATGGCAGCGACCCCTTGAATAACAAAAGTTGGCTTCCTATATATATATATATATACACACACACACACACACACACACACACACACACACACACACACACACACACACATACTGTATATACACACAGTATATTAGTGCTGAGAACTTCAAACGCACAGCTGTTCCGCCAGACAGTTTTTGCGCCACACAGTACAGTCCGTGGTCTGTGATCCTTTTATTTAATTCTGAGTGTTCAAATTGGTTTGCTGGAGTATCAATGTCATACTATAGGGACATTTGGACTGTAGATTACATTTAACTATAGACTGACGTGAGCACCAGTGGGGAATGACTCTTAAGCAAGTGCGATAAGCTAACTGGAAGTTAGCCAACCATGGCTAAAATTTTCCTGGCAAACAGCAGTGCCATATTGGGTATTTAAGTGCCGTTTTGACAGTTCCTGCAGCTTTGTGATAACATGATATTACAAACAATTGTTCCCTGTATTTACTGTAATCATATACAGTAAGTAATGTATATGGAATGTTATGAACACCAATACAGACTCTGCATTCTGCTTTGCATGTACAGAGCAATAATAATAATAATGAAAATAATGCCATTTGAAAGAATAATGTCTATCCTGGACTCCTGGCTTCAGCAAGCATGTCAGCAATGGTCACTAGCAGACACTGGTGTTTGTTTATTGAATGCCAACAATCTCATCCTTTGCCGATTTCATCACGGTGGCTTTATTATGCTGCTATTTCCCACATAATTTATACAATTGCCTTAATACTGATATTATCATTCTCTTATTCTTATTTATTATCAGCACATCAGAATCAAATGGGCATTAACAGTTTAGTATAGTATATTTTATGAATATTTCCCACTGAATTAGTAAATTTAGACAACATTAATAAATAAAATATTAGGCTTAGGCTACTGTGTATAGTTAGCAACACTACATCAGTGTTGCCAAGCCTCACTCTTTTATTTGTCACTCCAAAATAAGGAAAATACTGCCAATATCATGTTGACTCCCTTCAGCTTTTTACACAATAAGAGCTCTCAAGGCAGTGCTGCTAGTTATGGTCAAGGCTGACTGCCATGGAAACCAGGCTGAACTTATTCTGAGGTAAAGAAGTGTATGTGTTGAAAAAAAAAAAAATAACTGTGTAGCTGTTGTGTCGATGCACCCCTAGCACCCCCCATCTTTCCTGCAATGTACTATAAGTCAGTGTGTTTCAATCAGGTCACCTTGATACATTCAGGTTTTTGTGCCTACAGAACCCACAGAAAGCTGAACATAGCAGGTCACCCTGGTTGAAAAACACTACTATAAGTAGAGGGTGGGTTGTATCTGAGGCCTCTGTTTCTGTTGACAGAAGGTTTCTCTACGTGAGCATAAATGGCCTCTTTAACTACCATCGTAGATAAGTATTGTTTCAGTGGCGTGTTTGATGCAGTTCCCGAGTTAGCGTGTGTGACGCCCTAATAAAGTCAAGTGTCCTTCAAAAGGATCAAATCACATCCATTCTTTGGCGAGATGTTTAAATTTTGCATTAGCTCTTAAATAACTAAGCAGCTCAAATGTTTAATCAGGGTTTCCCGCGTGACCCTGATGAAAAATTTCATGACTTTGCCCAGCGTAGCGAAGAGCACTTCATGAATCTAAAAACTTTCCTGCTGCCAGTTTGCTAATGATGCTTTGGGAAATGTCAGGTTTTAATATGTAAAAACTTCAGAAAAGCTCTCAAAAAAGGAGACATTTTGAAAAAGAACTAAAAACGTCACCTGTGACACAAAATGGTAATATTACCCAACACTGCCAAGTAACTTCAGGTTTTCCTCTATTTTAAAAACAAAACTGCCAAAGGTTAGCGATAGTTCAGCATATTTTCTGACCAGCAGGAGCCTTGACATTTCCCCCATATGTGCACACTTCTCGTCCTACCTTGGTCCTTATCTGCCCTGAGGTTGACACTTTGCGGATCAGCTTGTGGGACGTCTCTTCTTGTTCCCCGTCGCTGTCTGATGACTCTTCTCCCGCTTCACCGGCCTGGAAGAAGAGGAGGTTAATAAACATAAAATTAGCAGACATTAAAGTGAGAGGATAAAAGTTGCTGAAAAAATTCCATGTTGGAAAAGTTCAAACATTGATTCAAAAGGGAAATTATTAAGATTGATGTGCAGCATCCAGTTTTCTGTATTTGTATTCCTCCCACATTACTTTCCATAACTAATGTGATATGATCCCTAATTAGCAGAAACAAGGGAGCAGATAAAAATAAATAAAACTGATTTTATACTACAGTGCTGAGCAGGCTATTTTAGGGATACAGGTAACATTTGGTACTTTAGATACTTCTGATTTTGATATTTTCCACACTACCCTTTAATTGTCCTTATCGAGTGTAGGATCACAAGAATTCCTGCATGATGGACAGAACTTTCTGTGCACAATATTCAGGAGGACGTGTCAGAAGAGCACAGTTCCACAAATGGACACTTGAGGCATGGTGAGCAATTCACCATAGACTTGCACATATTTAACAATGTCCAACTTTTCAGCAGGAAAAAAAAAAAAAAAGTTTATAGCCAGATACTTGATGATTTTACTCACATCTTATTTTTCTCTCAGAGGTCAGCTGCCAGCTAATGTCACAGATGTCTGGCCTCACAAAATCCGCGCTCACACAAGCTATTACAGAATACAAACAAACACCAAACCAATCGGATTCATGTACGCACAAAAAATTAGGGAAAAGAAAACAGTTCCAAAGGTTGTTTTTCATGCCTGTTTGCCTTAATAACTTTTTGATGACATTAGCCATTTTAGATTCTGACTTTAGGAAGGGCGAATATGACGTTGAGTTTAAAGAGCTTTGCCAAACAGTAAAAGAAGGTTCCTTATGTCTGATTTTGTTGCAAGTGCTTATTTGTCAAAATAATCCTCACGTGTGTGATGTTTACCCCAGTCTCAAATTATTATGTATCACACAGTTTTGATTCTTGCTTCAGCCACTGAGAGTGAGCTGACGAGGAAGCTTCACCAACAGGATGTTGCATACTCCTTTCTGTTTGTGCTGAAAAGTGTCAAAGTATGGCCACAACATCTTTTCAGCAGGTACTTCACCTGTAATCACTGTCTTGTTCTTTTGTTTTTCGCTGCAAAAACCAAAAAAAATTCCTCGATATTTGTTTAATTTCTGAAATCATGTTTGATCACATGAGTTTCTGTGAGATCTTGTGCCAGTGCAACATCCATGCAAAGTCATTCCTACAAACAACATGGTCTGGGTGAACCTTCAGATAGGGTATGTTTGTATGTTTGGTGGACTGCACTGATTCAAATCGATTACAACTGTCTGACTGTCTCCCACATTTTTAAAACCTGTTAAGATTTAAAAATCGAGTGTAACCAGAAAAAAGATGACTGCAATTTGTAATTTTCATCCATACAATAGGCCAGTTTCACAGTCCAGACTTCAAGGTAATGCAAGAAACTTGCTGATACTCTGATCCTAGTGACACATTTTGGTTGTTACACTCATCACATTTGCAGCTCATTCATTTCGGAGAACTGTGCAGAACTTCTCAGAAACATGACTCAGACATGTAGTACTTTCCACAAGTTCTATACAGTGCCCTAAAGCTTTTTTCTTCCTATGACCAGAAATATAGAGAAGGTTTAACCCCTTGCACTCTGGTCAATTTCCCTAAAAACGCCTAAAAATAACGTACCCAAAGTAAATCAAAAGCTGTTCTTCAACCCTTTGCAGCATCTTCATGGGGTTGGTCTCATTTAAAAGAAAACACTTTGAATTTTTTGGCAAAACAGTCATAATCTCTCTAAGTGCTCCTGCCACTGAGTAACAGTCATCTAAACATACTGAACTTGAAGAAAATAAATTTCGCCTGGGTGTTTTTTTGGATACAAATGCTTGCAAATAACACACAGCTGTCAGATCCGGGCTGGAGAATGCAACAGAAATGTAGAACCAAGTGTTATCCAGCTGAGGTCAAAATTTTGTAACAATACCACAAAAAATTAATATATTACACAGCTTTCTTCTCAGGTTGCTCCCAGGCATTTTTGAACTGTGCCAAATTGTGCCAAATGGCACAGTTTGGAAAAATGTCTGTAACTTTTGAATGATTCAATATAGAAGCTTGATCTTGGGCTCTAATGAAAGGTGACACTCAGGGCTGTGTGTGTGTGTGTGTGTGTGGGGGGGTTGTTTATTCATTCATGAATGAATGAATGAACAAACAAGCCCCCACACACAAAGAAGCATGCCACGTAAAAAATGTGTGGCTTGTTTTTTACAAGAAAAAATAACCTACAGTGCACTAAAAATTTTACTAAAATATCTGTAATGTAGAAGATAACAACTCCCCCCCCCCACTACAGAGGACGGACATCGCCCATCGCTACATGACGGACCGCGGGGATGGTGCGCCGCGGTCTACTACGCAGAGTTGTACTAAAATATCTGCAATAATATCTTGCTACAGAAGAGTAGCGGGGAGGGCACGTTCACGGTTCGGACACGGCGCAGGGACCGGTCCGTCATGTGGCGATGATGCACAGTTGTAATTTACCGATCGGTCAAAAGTCATTTTGATTACAATTTTCAGGGATAAAGAATAATTTAGCTTATAACACTTACCTGGCGAACTTCTCTTCCTCATTGTCAGACGACCATGACGCTGGTCCGCTTGTTACGGACTCGTGGTTCTGGTCACGCGACCCGGTCAAACCATGATTCCATTAATGCGTTTTTGCGCTTCCATGATTGCGGTTTTGGCGAACAATTTTTCAAAACAAATAAGAACAGTAGTAAGAAAATAAGACTGGCGAACGCCTGTGTGTCACCCAGCGGCTTACACAAAACAGATTTTACGCACGGGATGCACGCTTTCGATCGTGGAACTTCTCTGCTTCAATTGGCTCGCTGTATTCGCAGCCATTGGTAGGCGGGTCCTTCTTGCTAGGTTTTCAGTCATTGGTTCTTCAAGGTTTCAGAAACCCAATTCAAGGCTCTTATTAGTCGAATGAGAGGTCAATCAAATTTAAACCAATCAAAGCACTCCTTTGGCTTTCTGTTCGCGGCTGTGTCTGCAGCTTTTTTTTTTTTCAGTGCGCCCTAGGACGCAGAGACGTGACCGCCCGCAGTATCCCGGAGTGCAAGAGGTTAAAGTAGAAATCTAGGTTGTTTCTGCACAGCTTCTAAATATTAGCAAGCTTTAAACAATGAGTGACTCTTAGGGTGCTTTCACACCTAAATTTGTTCACTTTGGTCTGAATCAGTTGATAAGTTTGTTACTTTGTATCATTTTCTCCTTGGTTCAGCTCCCTTTCACACAGGCAAAAATTCAAGCAGCCCAAACTGCGTCACGTTAAATCCTGTGAGACTTACATGAGAACGTTCTCTGTTCTGATGTACTGCAATCCATCATGGACAATCCTGATCACCCCCTCCACCACACACTGGACAGACAGCAGAACATGCTCTCCAGCAGACTACTGCAGCTTTGCTGCCGAACGGTCAGGTACATGAAATCTTTCCTGCCACATGTCATTTCACTGTACAATAACTCACTCTGATGTTAAATTCTGGTCATAACTATGCTGCCATACTGCACCTTGCAGTCTAACTGGTACCTCACATTGCACCCTGCGCCTGATAGTCCTGCATTGTACAGCAAGTATGATTCATGTATCTATACGGGTCATCATCTATTCATCTACAATGTATATAAGGCAGTTTTACTGTACTTTCTATGGATAATCCCTTTTTCATTTAAGCTGTGTGTTTCTGTCATTTTGGTCATCTACTGTCATGCTGCTGTTACGCTGTAATTTCCCAGTTTGGGATCAATAAAGTACATCTATCTATTTATCTATCTATCTTTTGCCGCGAGAACAGGAAAGGTAAATACAGGAAGTAGAATGACTACTGTGCATTTATGCATTTCTGGGGAGAAAATAATACAAATCATAGCGTAAACTACAGGGGTTTTTCATCGCCTTGGTTATCGTTTATTATATTATGTGAATATACCACTTTCAGCAAATCATACAGTTTGAAAATGAAGTGCGACTACAGATGGAAAATAACGTTAATATTCATTAATCCTCCAGAACCGTGACATGCTCAGCCACAGATATTTTTGAAGATCTATCAGATACGTATGTACAGTGGCATAAAATGTTTTACCATTTGCCACTGATCCTGTTTTAGTACGGTCGCTTTCTCACCTGCAGGACTGCACCAGAGTTTGCCCTTTGATTTGATTCGAGACCACCTCTTTCAGGAGGTCTCGGTACAGTAGGTTTGGTGCACACCTGAGTGTGATTGCCGTGTTCTCACCAGACAAAATGAACCACACTAACAGATAAAACAAACTCCAGTTTGATTGAAACAAACTAAAGCCTGTAGTTGTGAAAGCATCCTTAGACTAGTACATTATAAAGCGCTTTGCTAAACATAGGTGATGGTCAAATCCACATTTAGCAAACTGGTGAATCCTCCAAAAATATCATTAGGATACTGACATTTTCAAGCGAAAATGCCTATCAATGTTTTGATAGCTTGTTTTCAAAAAGATGATATCATTCCTCATTTTCATTATTGTGTTGTCAGGGAAAAGTATGCCCAGGATCTTGCAGGATTTTATTAATTTCCCAGTTTACGCAGTACTTCTTTTTCTTGATTGTCATCGAGTTAGCCTGATTAACAATCAATGTGTAGTCCGACTGTTTAGATCGACAGGTTTCATTACTCTCAACACACACACTGATCTTGCATAGCAACCTCTAATTAAAAGTGTCCAATGTAAAGATTGCACTTATATTTGTGCAACTGAAGTAACGTCAGTTTTGAAAACTAGACCTACCAAGCAATTCAGATCCGATTTAGTTAAGTTTGTGCAACTGTCCCCAGCTTGCACTTTTAGTCACTTTTTTAACTTATTAAATAATATTCAAAATGTTTTGATATTCAAATTTGTGTAAATTTGTGAATTTAAGTTATGGCTTGTATTGGTTGGTGCTGCTATCAGGGGTCTCAAACTCATTCCATGGAGGGCCAAGACCCTGCAGGTTTTACCTCAACCCAGTGTCTTCAACAGGTGATTTCATTGAATTTCTTCCCACTGATTGCTGATCAATGAAAACACCTGCTGAAGACACTGGGTGGAGGTAAAACCTGCAGGGTCTTGGCCCTCCATGGAATGAGTTTGAGACCCCTGTCTAGAGTAACAGGGAGATAAAAACAATGACAGAGAGCAACTAGCCACTTAACTATACTCTAAAGTAGTGTTGTGATCAAGATCTGCTCAAGACCAGTCTCCCAAGACCAAGAAAAGAGGTCAAGTTAAAGTCCAGACCGATTCAAAAGCAAGACCTACGTACATACACAGTTGGTCTTGGTCTGGACCTAGTCTCTGCCTGGCTTGGTCTTGGTCGTGTCTTGGTCTCAACCCCTTAGGGTAGTATCTCACGGAGTGGCAAAATGCTGACGAATGTGGTGATTTTTGGAATTGCCAACTTTTCTGACGAACCTACAGTTTTGTCAAAAAGGGTCTTAAACAGTTCTTAGTGTTTATGTAAGTTCATTTTAAAACATCCAGGTGTCAGATAAACTTTCAAAAAGAATTTTTTATTAAAAACACTGGACTAAAAACTAATTAAAATACAAGACGTTTCGGTGTTCATCCGAATACCATCATCAGTTGTCAGACTGTAGCAGGAAGTGTCTCTGGCCAATAAATAACCTGCAAGGAAGTCACATGACTTGTGAGAAATGTAGTAAAAAAAAAAAAAAAATGAATGTTATCCATGGTATGTGACCAAGGAGGAGAAAAGGAGAAGGGAAAAAAACAAACAAACAAAAAGATAAGATAAGATAAGCCTATATTAGTCCCACAACGGGGAAATTCCAGGATTGCAACAGCACAGGGATAGCAACACTCAGAGCAACAATCAGAAGGCAAGAAAAAAAAAAAACAAGCAAGCAAGAGCAGCTAATAAACATATGTACGTATTACTATAAAATATATATATATACACACACACACAGACACACAGTGCAGAGCATTGAAGCTGGATGGAATAATATATGAATATATGAACACACAGTGCAGAGCATTGTAGCTAGATGGAATAAATATGTAAATATATAAACACCCACAGTACGGAGCATTGCAGCTAGGTGGAATAAATATGCAAGTATATAAACACACACAGTGCGGGGCAATGTAGCTAGATGGAATAACATGTAGATATATAAATATATAAACACCCACAGTACGGAGCATTGCAGCTAGACGGAACAAATATGCAAATATATAAACACACACAGTGCAGGGCATTGCCGCTAGATGGAATGAAACAGCATAACCGTCTACCCAGCTATCCTGCATGGTATGATTATGTGCCCATACACACTCTCACCCTCCATAGCGACCGGCATGCTCCTAGTTGTATGCCGGAGAGGACCACTGTGTAAGTCTATTGCATCTTCTGCATTCCAGTGCTCCTCCTTTAAACATGAGACTCGGAGCAAGTTCATTTGTCCATAAAGTGTCGAGGAATGGTTTTTAGCATATACCAGGTTGTTCTATTTATGTTTTGGTATTTGGTCTTTGGGATGACCCAATCAATGTTGCAGTGTTCCTGGGTTTAAAATACACAGGTATGCTGTATTTGGAGAAAATCCTGCACAACTTCTCAGACAGCCCAGCCACATATGGAATGACTATATGCTTTCTCCTGATTTTACACTCCACTCCTCCTAGAGGCCTAGAATTTTTTTATGTTTCCTGTGAGTTTTAATGAAAGTCCAATCTGGATAACCACACTGTTTTAAAGCTTGTTTTATATGGACATGTTCCTTTTCCTTAGCTTCTGAATCTGTGGGTATAGTTTCTGCACGATGTTGCAATGTATGGATCACTCCCAGTTTGTGCTCAAGTGGGTGATGTGAATCAAACATGAGATACTGATCAGTGTCGGTAGGTTTTCGGTACACCTCAACATGAAGTTCACCCTGTTCACCAACCTTTATCCCACAATCCAGAAACGGGAGTTTGTTGTCCTTCATATCTTCCCGGGTGAACTTAATGTGATTGTACACTGAATTAATGTACTCTGTGAAGGGGATGATTTCCTGGCTCTTCGTTTTCACCCAGGTGTCATTGACATATCTAAACCAGTGAGTAGGAGGAACTCCCTTATAGGTATCCAGCGCCCTTCTTTCCACCTCTTCCATGTAGAGATTAGCAACAATGGGGGAAAGTGGAGAGCCCATGGCACAGCCATGTTTCTGCCGATAAATCACATCCTGGTATTTAAAATAGGTGGTATTCAGACACAACTCCAACAGAGAGCACACCTGATCCGAATTTAATTTTGTTCTGTCACCTAAAGTTTGATCCTTGGACAGTCGTCGTCTCACCACTTCAACTGCTAACTCTGTTGGCACACAGGTAAACAAGGATGTGACATCATATGACACAATGGTCTCATCTGCCTCCAGGGAGAGTCGTTGAATCTTGTGGATAAAATCCTTGGAATTCACATTAATTCAGTGGACAATCACATTAAGTTCACCCGGGAAGACATGAAGGACAACAAACTCCCATTTCTGGATTGTGGGATAAAGGTTGGTGAACGGGGTGAACTTCATGTTGAGGTGTACCGAAAACCTACTGACAACGGTCAGTATCTCATGTTCATCTCATGTCAGATTCACACACAAAAACAACACACCTTTCGAGACCAAGATGTGCACATTTTGGACAGAGAAGAGGGGTGGTTTGAAAGAGGTGTTAAGGAAGCCATCTATGTTAAAGTGGAACGGCCTCTCTTAACAGAGGAGGGGGAACTAAGGTATCATCTGTCCTCCGCTTACAGTGCCGTGTTAAAAAACATTCCTGGACACTTTATGGACAAATGAACTTGCTCACTCTCAGGTTTAAAGGAGGAGCACTGTTTTTTTTGGGGGGGGGGGGGTTCCCTTCTCCTTTTCTCCTCCTTGGTCACATACCATGGACTACATTCATTTTTTTTTTACATTTCTCACAAGTCATCTGATTTCCTTGCAGGTTATTTATTGGCCAGAGACACTTCCTGCTACAGTCTGACAACTGATGATGGTGTTCGGATGAACACTGAAACGTCTTGTATTTTAATTAGTTTTTAGTCCAGTGTTTTTAATAAAAAATTATTTTTGAAAGTTGTTAGTATTCACGACTTGGTGAACCATAAAGAACTCTAGCGACACATGTTACAACCATTTGCAACTGTTTGTGGAAAAATACATTAGCCAAAAAACTCTGAATGTTTTCAAAACTTTTTGGGGACAAGGAGAACTGTTTGGTACCTTAAAAACTGTTTGACAACCTTTTATGAACCCTGACACAATCAAAAAATCGCTACATTCACCAGGATCTGTTGCTCCAAGAGATAGAGGGGTTAAAGTCTTGGTCTTTTATACACTCTGGTCTGGTCTTCTTGACTACAACACTACCCTAAAGTCATATTCATCTATTTAGATTTCAAACATACAATCAAAGGTGCCACACAATGTCTTTCAATGTGAAACATGATTTTGAACTTCTTTCAGGTTAACTTGTTCAGCAAAAAATGCAAAATTTCCTGCTGTATTTGCCGAAAAGTTTGGTGGTGGTGTGCGGAACTGGAAGCAAAATTGTGATGAAGTTGGAAGCTTTCCATCATCTGCACTGAGCTGTACTCACAATATGAGTCCTCTCGGAGTCCGCTTGGGGCGACCCCAGTGACTCTCGGGGCCCCGCCACGTACAGTACGTTGGGGTTCAGTTTGGATGCCATAGGGGAGACTGCAGTTGGGCGAAGAGCGGTGAGTCACAGGAGAAGAGGATCGAGTTTTGAGCTAACAAGAGGGGGGGGGGGGGTAGAGGTGGGAGAGGTAAGGGTAGAGTTTGATGAGGCGAAATCTCGGCCAAGTTGAGGAGTAGAGGAGAGGATGACAAATGGGACGGAAGGCCCCGGGACGCCACGCCGGTCCCTCTATTCAGGGCCAAATCTGGGGAAAAAAGAGAGATAGTGGAATGAATTATTGATTAGGAGAGAAAAGCTCAGGAGATTTTTTTTTTTTCTTTAAACGTGAGGTGTGCTGGCGTGTCCCTTGCTGAAAGTTCGGATCATATTAACAACTGTCAGCCATTCCTGCCACCTCTTAATCCTGTTCCTCTTTTTTTCTTGTCTTTAGCGTTCCAACTCTTTCAGTTAGAAGACAAAAAAGGAGGGCCGCTTCTGCTTCTCGGTTCCTCTTTGTGTTCTGCCGTCCTCACACTTTGAGGTTTGCAGTGTTTAGCCTTTTAGACTAATGATGATGATGCTAATGGGAATACACAGCACTGGGGTGAGGAAGATGAAAACAGCCATGCTTCAGCCGAGCTATGGAAACATCTGCATGCTTCACAGCTAGCGCGGTGCATGTTTTGGCACGCAGACGCTCAGAGAAAAAAAAAAAGTGAATGCACCTCAGCTATGTATGCGTGCGTGCGCGCGCGTGCGTTTCCTTGATTACGACGTGGACACGTTATTCAGAAACCTGTCTGCATCTCCCCGTGACACCGAGAACAGAAAGCATAAATCTACACACCACAATTGATTGATTAAAAAAAAATTGTTTATGGCTATAGTGGGTTGAGGCTGTTTATGTGGCTCACGTGCGCAAAATTAAAAAAAAAAAAAAAAACGTGGGCTATACAGTAACCGATGCACAACAGGCTGCCGATCATCTGTTTTGTCCACATCACAGCGCTTCCCACGGACACGCACAATAAGAAACCCACATATTTCCACCCGTGCATATTCGCTTTAAACGCGAAAACGTCCATCCACGTCATCTGCACAAATAAACCCCCCCTGCTCCGATACCACCGATAAATTGCTGATATTATTTACCTGCGCTACTTTAATTTCCACGCTGCTGCCGCCGCCGCCGCTCCTCCCCCCTCCTCCTCCTCCTCCTTCTCCGGCGGAGGTCAGCCAGATGCCGGTGCGTCGCCGCTCGTGCTGCCCGTGGCTCGTCAGCCGGCGTACGGGTGCGCGTGTAGCGGGTCTCTCTCTCTCTTCTCCGGCGGTCCGCCTCGGCTTGCAGAGAAGTGAAGAGCGGTCACAAGCACAGAGACGGAGCGGATCTGAATCAGGTAGGAGGAGAGAGAGAGAGAGAGAGAGAGAGAGAGAGAGAGAGAGAGAGAGAGAGAGAGAGAGAGTAACAGAACCACAAGTTACTTGTATTTATTTAGACCAGCAGTGGTAGAAGTAGGAAGCGTATCCAGAAATTAAACCGATGTACAAGTAGTGGTCCTCATCGTAATAATTACTCAAGTAGTTGCCCAATCACCTGAAAAGAAAGTGAAATTATCTACAAAATGGTACTCAGTAACCATGGTCGTGTATATTATTTTTAAAATAAATAGCCAGAAATGGAAAAACCAGGTGGGTCTAGATCAATGTTTTTCAATATTTTTTGAGCCAAGGAACCCTTTTTATATTAAAAAAAAATCAAAACCATTACAAAATGATACACTGTAGACAGCATGTGTAATGACAATTTAGTCATTTACACTCAGTGTGAAACTTTGGCCTGTTAGATAAACATAAAGCTGATATCTTGGCAGGAACTGAAGAAAGACAAAAGCCCCTTTTCCACTAAAACCTATGTAGCCCAACTCACCTCTACAAGGCTTTACTCAACTCAGCTTGCTTTTGTTTCCATTACAGCTGAGTACCACCTGAGGTGGGTGGGATTTTTTTTACAGCAAGGCGGCGCAACACTCCCATGACGTAAAACAAGTGACACAAGCAAAAACACAAGATGGTGGATTACGAGGTGACTGCTCGGTCTCTGGCTTTTTGTCAGAGTAAAGGCAAAAAAGGAGAGCCAGAGAAGGCTACAGGCAGCGATACGATACACTCTGGAAAAATACTGGCGCGTTTAGGAAGCCATAGAGCAGTATAAAGTGGAAGACGTGAGGATACGAACTACATCACATATGATGGTAAGCTAATGATTGCTAATGCTAGTTTGCTTTAAGTCTGCTGTACTACATTGTAATGTCGGCAAGTTATCGCTATTAGGTACTAAAATATGTATACTGTATGTGTTTCAGATGGCTCTCTTGTTGCAAAATTATCACTTCAAACTGTGGGTCTGGGTGTTCAACAGAGCCTCCCAGTGGTAAGATAAGATAAGATAAGATAAGCCTTTATTAGTCCCACAACAGGGAAATTCCAGGATTGCAACAGCACAGGGATAGCAACACTCAGAGCAACAATCAGAAGGCAAGAAAAAAAAAAAAAAAGCAAGCAAGAGCAGCTAACATACATATGCACATATTACTATAAATATATATACACTACCGTTCAAAAGTTTGGGGTCACTTAGAAATTTCCTTATTTTTGAAAGAAAAGCACTTTTTTTCAATGAAGATAACTTTAAACTAATCAGAAATACACTCTATACATTGCTAATGTGGTAAATGACTATTCTAGCTGCAAATGTCTGGTTTTTGGTGCAATATCTAGATAGGTGTATAGAGGCCCATTTCCAGCAACTATCACTCTAGTGTTCTAATGCTACAATGTGTTTGCTCATTGCATCAGAAGGCTAATGGATGATTAGAAAACCCTTGTGCAATCATTGTTAGGTCTGCAATGCTGTAATTGCTGCAAATGGAGTATTCTTTGACGAAAGCAAAGTTTGAAGGAAAAAATTATTATTTCAAATACAAATCATTATTTCTAACCTTGTCTATGTCTTGACTATATTTTCTATTCATTTTACAACTCATGGTGGTAAATAAGTGTGACTTTTCATGGAAAACACAAAATAATTGTTTGGGTGACCCCAAACTTTTGAACGGTAGTGTATATATATATATATACACACAGACACACAGTGTAGAGCATTGTAGCTGGATGGGATAAATATATGAGTATATAAACACACAGTACGGAGCATTGCAGCTAGATGGAATAAATATGTAAATATATAAACACACAGTGTGGAGCAATGTAGCTAGATAGAATAATATGTAGATATATAAACACACAGTGCAGAGCATTGTAGCTAGATGGAATGAATATATAGATATATAAATATAAACATAAACATAAACACACCCAGTGCGGAGCATTGTAGCTAGATGGAATAAATATGTAAATGTATAAACACACACAGTGCAGAGCATTGCCGCTAGATGGGATGAAACAGCACAACCGTCTACTTAGTTATCCTACATGGTATGATTATGTGCCCATACATATTCTCACCCTCCGTAGCTACCGGTATTTTCCTAGTTGTATGCCGGAGGGGACCATTGTGTAAGTCTATTGCATCTTTTGCATTCAAAAAAACTATTAGGTTGTTACGTCTTTTTGCTGTCTCTGCGAGCAGCCCTGCTTAGGTTGTACAGTCTGACAGCTGTTGGTAGGAAGGACCTGCGAAACCTCTCGGTTGTGCACCTGGGATGATGTAGTCTGCTGCTAAATGAGCTCCTCAGTGCATTCAGTATGTCCTGCATAGGGTGGAACTCGGACTCCAGCAGAGATGACAGTTTAGCCACCGTCCTTCTCTCTCCTATCTCCTCCACCGGATCAAGGCGCTGCCCCAGGACGGAGCTAGCTTTCTTGATCAGTTTGTTCAGTCTCTTCCTATCGGCTGCAGTAATGCCACTGCCCCAGCAGACCACTCCAAAAGTGATGGCTGATGCCACCACCGTGTCATAGAATGTCTTCAGCAGCGCCCCTTGTACACCAAAAGACCTGAGTCTCCTCAGTAGGAACAGCCTGTGCTGTCCCTTCTTGTAGAGTGCGTCAGTATTGTGTGACCAGTCTAGTTTATTGTTCAGATGAACACCCAGGTACTTGTAGGATGTCACCATCTCAATGTCTGTTCCCTGTATATTTACTGGTGCTGTGAGGGGTTGTCCTTGCCTGCGGCAGTCCACCACCAGCTCCTTAGTTTTCCTCGCGTTGATCTGGAGGCAGTTCCGATGGCACCAGTCCATGAAGTCCTGGATAAGCCCTCTGTACTCAGCTTCATCTCCATTGGAGATGAGGCCAACGATCGCAGAGTCATCAGAGAACTTCTGTAGATGGCAGTGTGTTGTGTTGTGTGAGAAGTCCGCAGTATAAAGAGTGAACAGGAAGGGAGCCAACACCGTTCCCTGGGGGGCCCCCGTGCTACTGATGATTGTGTCGGACACACAGTCCCGGGTTCTCACAAACTGAGGCCGGTTTCATATACATGTAGATACTGCATAAATATATATTCTCTGCATCAACAATGTACTTAGTATACATGTATTCATTTAGTATTGCACTAGGAATTTTGACAATAAACCTTTGTACTTTTTGTAGATCTGTCTCCACTTTTGTTTTATGTGTGAAGGTTACTACCAAGTGACATAAATTAAAAACTAAACGACTGGAAAAGCTGTCTAAGAACAATCTAGCAGTTTGAGAAATGACTTCTGTTTTTTTTTTTTTTGATTTTGTGTACTTTATTGATCCCCAGAGGGGAAATTGAGGGCATCCACCTGGATGGATGAAGCAGCCACAGTACGGCGCTATCCCTTTACCATTCACACACACATTCACACCTAGGGCCACTTTAGAGTCTCCAGTTAACCTAACCTGCATGTTTTTGGTCTGTGGGAGGAAACCGGAGAACTCCCGGAGTAAACCCATGCAGACACGGGGAGAACATGCAAACTCCACACAGATCACTATTGGTCAGGGGCTGGGATCGAACCAGGAATCTCATGGACAAGGGTGAGTTGCTGTGCTGCCGCAGTGCTAACCACTGCGCCACCGCACCGCCCACTTACACCGGTTTGGTGTAAGTCTGTCAACAGAAGTATGAACCATAAAGCAGTTTATGTTAAAAATGTTAAATCTCATTAAACCCTAACTCAGGGGTGTCCAATCATGTGCCATGGAGGGCCAAGACCCTGCAGATTCTCTCTTCTACCCAGTCCCTTCAGCAGGTGTTCTCAATGATCAGCAGTCAGTGGAAGAAATTTAGTGGAATCTGCTGATGAAGACACTGGTTGGAGGTAAAGCCTGCAGGGTCTTGGCCCTCCATGGCACGATTGGACACCTCTGCCCTAACCCATTATTAGAAAATATAGATGCTAATATGGCCCAGAATTCCTCCATATCTTGGTACTATCACTAAAGTGTGCAGTGTCTTCTGCACTGGCACATCCAATAATACAGTCTTCAGTAAATAAAATAATGTTTTTTGGTTACTTTTTCTTAAAAATGAGCCATTATTTTCAACATCATTGATAAATGGGTTTGCACTGTTGAATCTTTTCCCACCGGTGTCTTAACAGACAAAAATAATAGAAAATCATGATGTAAACACATAAGTCACTAAATTGTTTATTACAATCAGCAGCAAGTTTCAGATTATTTAGAATGTGCAAAATTCAAACTGTAAAAAAAAAAAAAAATACTTGGAATGGGTCACTCACGCTGGCCACGCTGCCTTACTGAGAAGCAACTGGATGTGTTGCTCACACTGGTCCTGGTTCAGCAGATCTTCAGCCTGCATCTCTGTAAATAGTGATGCAAGGTCCGGTTTGGGGTGGATCGTTTTCCTCTTGCCTAGACGAAAAGACAGAAATGGGTGGTGGATAATTAAAGCGAGTTTAAAACATATCTGGGAAATACACTTGTTGCTAAAAGCCAGTGGTGGAATGTGACAAAAAAGTACTTTGTTGTTATATTTAACCACAGTTGTCATGTAGCTGCGCTTCAGTAAAGTAGATTTTACAAGGGCTGGGTTACGTTTAAAATCCTTTTTTACTGTGGTCTCAGCAGTCAGAATGAGTTGATACCTTCAGTTGAATGGAATCTAGTACTTGAACTGAGGGTGTGAATCCCCGAGCATGGAGTCGCTCAGTCAAAATATGTAATTTTTATCAATAAAAGTTTAGCCACCGCTCTGTCACCGCTGTGTCACCCTGGGTTCAAGTGTGGGCGGTGTTTTGTGCTTGTATTGCTAAAATCTAAAAGGATGCGCTACAATGGGTCTCAAATATTTGTAATGCGTCCTGTTATAGTACTGCATGAGTTTATTGACAATAGACTATAAACTACACATATAAACTAAATTATAATGGTGACTGAACAACTCCTGTTACCCAAAGTGCAAGATGCACTATTATGAATATAACTCATAAAGATTCACACAAGTAATCTGACAATAAAATAAATAAGCGGTTCTTAAACAGTGGCAAGTATTGGATGTGCCATTCATTTTCAATTATTCTGTAATTAATATTCACACAATCAAATAAATCTCAGTTCAGTCCCTTTCATATTAAGTGGAAATTGTGCTACTTTAGTTTTGGCACTTTATCTGTACTTTAACTTACAAAGCAAAAGATTTGAGTACTTTTTTGTCCATCACTACTAAAAACAACGGGGTGTGCAACTTACTAGTCATAACACATTGCTGTGTTGTGCTACATTGCAGTGTCAAAGCAGATGATGGTCGGACTCTAGAATGAAAATATACACAACTTAACATGCATAGTACAAAAGCACAACATTTTAAAAAACACCTTTTTAACCAGGATTAACACTAGCTTATTTTGTCAGATGTCTTATTACACTGAAAAGCAATTCAAAAGTCAAGTGCAACTAGATGGTAAGCTATCAATAATACACTTCAACAGCAGAAGTCTTAACAAAAACTTTCCACAGATTCAGGACTATTTAAAACAGCTAGACAGAAAATTTACAGCTATTGCAGTCTCTGAAACTTGGCTTAATGAAGATCAGGCTCCCCTGATGGCAATAGAGGGATATCAGATGTTTCATATTAACAGATCTCAAAAAAAGGGTGGTGGTGTTGCACTGTATATTGATGACCCGTATAGGTGTAAGCTTGTAAATGGAATGTCCTTTGCACTACCAGGGATTTTAGAATGTGTTACTGTTGAGATTGACCAAGATAAAACAAAAAATCTAATTATAAGTTGTATATATAGAACTCCGGGAACTTGAATTGAGACATTCAGAGATAAATTAGTCGAGCTGTACAATAATATTACTAGTAAGAAAATGGTAGTAATTTGAGGGGATTTCAATATTGATTTACTAAATCCATATCAACAAAATGTAATTACAGAGTTCATGAATTCTATGTACAGCATGAGTCTATATCCCACAATAACACATCCCAGTAGAATCACAGTTCACACTGCTACACTTATTGACAACCTGTTTGTTAATATTATTGATAAGAAAATAGAAAGTGGATTATTGATAAATGATATAAGTTGTGGCGGCATGATATAATAAGGAGCGAACTCAGAGTTTTTAAGGGAGTTTATTAATCATACCGCCATCACGAGAACTCACTCCAGCGCCGTGCATGCGCGCCGGAGCGAGCCCGGAGGCTCTCCTCAGCAGATACAGGCAATGCGTGTAGTCAGAAGTGGTGGTCAGAGAGAGAGTGAGCATGAGATATTCAGTCACTTATATACCCAGTTACAGACAATACATGAAAGGCATGGGACATTTGCATCACAGTCAGAGCAGGAAGCATGAACATTTGCATTTGTCATACATATCGACAGCAAGACTGGCAGGAAGGAGCTAGACAAAGAGCGGCTGCCTATTGATATCAATACACACATCTCATTGTTCTGCTAATTGCCCCAGCTGAGCGCTCTGCTTGTCCCACTCTGTTGTGGGAGTCACCCACAGTACCCCCCCCCCCCAGAGGGCTCAGTGGGGAGCTGAGGCCTCGATAGTCCGGCTTTGGGAGCGAGCTGCTGGGAAAGCTCGCTGCAGGCGGCGGTGGAGGGAGGGGGGGTGGGGGTCGCAAGTGCCGGTCCGGGACGGTGAATTTGTCTGGGCCGTGCAAAAATTGCCTGTGGATCCGCGATGTTGAGGGGCTGTCCCGTTGAACGTGCGGAGGTCCACAGCAGCTGTAAGAAGAAAAATTAGTCTCTGACTCCTCTCGCGGCCATGAAGAAAAAAAAAGGAGCTGCAGCAGTGTGGGACTTGGCGTGTTGACTTTAGGTGCGCGCGCAGTCCTAAAGTCCTCGGGGACAGCTGACGGCTGAATTCCCTTGTGCGCCGTGGCTGAGACCATTACAAAATCCTGTGAGCGAGCTGCGTGCGTGCTTCAGGTGTGTGAGCAGCCCTGAAGGTTGTGTGTGCAGCGGCGAAGGACGATGGCGGTCTGTGTGGAGCCAGTATTGTCCTGTGCGTGGTGCGCTGTCCTCATAACCCCCCGGTGTGCGTGCGGGGTTCGGTGCATGGCAGGTCCACTGTAGAGGTGAGTCAGGGTCAGGGAGCTTGCTGGAGATCAGCGTCGTCGGCGCCGATGTTCATCCCTGTTGAAGCTGTTGCGTCGTTCGCTCGTGCCGGGTCATGGTGCGTTGGAGCGGTGAGAGGGAGGAGACGATCTTTGTCCCTCGGGCTCGTGCAGATGTGTTGGAGCGGTGAGAGGGAGGAGGAGCGGTGAGAGGGAGAAAACGTTCTGTGTCCCTCGGCCGGTCCAGCGTGGATGTCCCGATCTCAGGTGAGGGTCGCACCATGACGCTTTCTGCAGCATTCCCAGTCGTGGATGATCTCCGGAGAGTTCGCCTGGTGGTGGCTCTATGTCGAGGTCTCCCTGTAGCAGAAGGGAGGGCAGATCATTTGCGTCAGGCTGCTGCGTTCGCTTGTCGTCGGAGAGTCACCGCCGGGGGCTGCCAGCGTGTTCTTTTCTTGGTCAGGTCACCAGTGTGGCTGTCCAGATCAGAAGGTTGCGTTGCACAAAGCGTGTGCTTTCTCGGGGTCACCAGTGTGGCGGCATGATATAATAAGGAGCGAACTGAGAGTTTTTAAGGGAGTTTATTAATCATACCGCCATCACGAGAACTCACTCCAGCGCCGTGCATGCGCGCCGGAGCGAGCCTGGAGGCTCTCCTCAGCAGATACAGGCAATGCGTGTAGTCAGAAGTGGTGGTCAGAGAAAGAGTGAGCATGAGATATTCAGTCACTTATCTACCCAGTTACAGACAATACAAGAAAGGCATGGGACATTTGCATCACAGTCAGAGCAGGAAGCATGAACATTTGCATTTGAGTCATACATATCGACAGCAAGACTGGCAGGAAGGAGCTAGACAAAGAGTGGCTGCCTATTGATATCAATACACACATCTCATTGTTCTGCTAATTGCCCCAGCTGAGCGCTCTGCTTGTCCCAGTCTGTTGTGGGGGTCATCCACATAAGTGACCATTTGCCAACTTTTGCACTTATCCTTGGCCACACGGGGGGCAATATAGAAAAAAACTTTAAAATCGTTCAGATACAAATCACAAAATGCAATCAGTTCTTTTAAAGAAGACTTGCCGAAGCAAGACTGGACAAAAGTCTATGTATCAGATGTAAATGAAGCCTATGACACATTCATGAACATTGTAACCACTCTTTATGAAAAAAAATGTCCATTAGTAAAGAAAAAGCTTAAACATAAATTTGCCAATAAGTCATGGTTAACCAAAGGATTACAAAAGGCGTGTAAAAAGAAAAATTTATTATATAAAGCTTTCCTAAAGAAAAGGACAAAAGAAGCAGAGCAGCGGTATAAAACATACAAAAATAAGTTAACATATATAATAAGATGTAGTAAAAGAGACTATTACAGTAAAGAACTGGAGAAAAACAGAGACAATATTTAAAATACATGGACAATACTTGACAATATTCTTGGAAATAAAAACAGAAATACAAGCTACCCAACCAATTTTTCAAAAAATAATAAAACGACTCAGAGTGTGAATGCAGCTTCACCTGCAGATGAATTTAATAACTTTTTTGTTAACATTGGTCCTAATTTAGCTCGAGAAATACTCATTACGGCACCCATAGGTGATACAATAAGCAAAAACACTGCTATAAAAGACTCCATTTTCATAAAGAACACAGATGAGAGAGAGGTCATTGAAAGTGTTAAATCGTTTAAAAGTTAAACATCTACGGACTGTGATGGTATTGACATGCTCTTAGTCAAAACTGTTATTGAATGCTTAGTGAAACCACTGACGTATATCTGTAATGTCTCTCCAAACAGGTATATTTCCCAATGCAATGAATATAGCTAAAGTAATTCCGATATACAAGACGGGTGACAGAGGGGAACTTTCAAACTATAGACCAATTTCACTATTGCCGCAATTCTCCAAGATACTTGAAAAAATATTCTGTGAGAGAACTGACAACTTCATACTGAAGAATAATTTATTGTGTGAGCAGCAATATGGGTTCAGACACAGGAGGACAACTGCATTTGCTCTAATGGAATTTATAGAAAAAATATCAACTGCCGTTGAAAATAAAGAGTATTCAGTTGGGGTATTCCTGGATCTCAAAAAAGCATTTGATACACTAGATCATAATTTATTATTAAAGAAACTACAAAATTGTGGTATTAGGGGGGTAGCACTGTCCTGGTTATGTAGTTACTTAAAGAATAGATATCAGTATGTATGTGTTGGTAACAAAAACTCACAGTTACTGAAGGTTACTTGTGGGGTCCCATGGGGTTCAGTTTTGGGGCCATTGTTATTCAATATGTATATAAATGATATATGTAAAGTTTCAGAAAAAATTGATTTAATATTGTTTGCCGATGACACTAATTTATTATGCAGTGGAAGCAATTTGGAACAACTTTTGGATACACTCAAAGGAATTAGGAAAGCTTAAACTGTGGTTTGATTCAAACAAATTAACGCTCAATTTAAGTAAGACAAAATTTATAGTTTTTAACAACCATCACAACAACTTAGTATCTAAACTCAGTGTAAATGGTGTAGAGATTGAAAGGGTATCCGAAACTAAATTTCTTGGTGTAATAATTGATAATAAACTGTGTTGGAAGTCACATATTAATTATATTAAAGGTAAAATATCCAAGTCAATTGCAATACTACACAGAGTGAAATATTTGCTGAATCAACCCACACTATATACCTTGTATCATTCATTAATACTCCCATACATGACATATTGTACTGAAGTATGGGGAAATACATATAAAACAACATATATCCAGTCTTTATGCTTCAGAAGAGAGCTATTAGAATAATAAACAAAGCTGTTTACAGGGAACCAACAAACCCACTTTTTCTTAAATTAAAAGCTCTCAAGTTGAAAGATCTGGTTGACTTTAAAACTGTAGTAATAATGTTTAAAGTGAAGAATCTATCACTGCCCGCAAATATCCAAAAGCTGTTCCAAATAAGGGAGAAACAATATCATTTCAGAGGAACATGTATATTTCAAAAACCTTCAGTGTGAACTACCACCAAGCAACACTGTGTTTCAGTGCAAGGAGTCAGATTATGGAATGATTTTGGACCTGAATTAAAATCATGTACAACGCTTGGACAATTTAAACAAAAACTAAAGGAAGAAATACTCCAAACATATATACAAGATGACATATAAAATCATATAAGGATTGTCAAATCCAGTCTGCGTTGTGTTGTTGCTTAGTTTTTTTTTGTCACATTTTGTCTTAGCTTTATTCTGAATTGTAATCGCTCGTTTTGTTTTTCTTTTGAATTCTTGGATGGAATATGGGTGGGCAATATAAGCTGCGGCTTCAGCCATCACCCATTTCAGAAAACTTATGTTGAACTTAATGTTGAAATTAATTAGATATTACATACCATACCAAGCAGCTGTACTGTATATGCATTCTATGGTTTTTTCTCATATATCATACTGTTTGACAGTCTGGGCTCAAGCAGCTCCTTCCACAATAAAACATATAGATTCATTATATAATCAAACTCTAAAAATCTTGGATAAAAAGCCCATTAGGTGGCATCACTGTTATATTTTAAAAAAAATACAATCTATTGAGTTTTGAGAGTTTCATTGACCTCTGTTTTCTGAAATTAATTTTCAAATGTTTCCATAAATCAGCGCTAGAGCCACTTGCTGGTTTCATCCAAAGACAGGACAGCAGCAGAGCCACCAGGAGTTCTGTTAACAATAACTGTAAAATATCCCACCGCAGAACCACATTTGGACAAACAGCTTTGTCTATAAAGGGCAGTCATATCTGGAACACAATGCCAAATGAAATTAAAATAATAACGGACTTTAAAACATTTACTACAAAGGTTAAAAACTGGCTGAAAAATAAACAAGAATGTACCCATGTATGAAATGATTGTCTGCAGGGTGAGAGTGAATGAAGGGAAGGAATGAATGTGTTTGTTTATAGTGAGTGACGAATGGAGGGAGACCTGAAATAGGCAAATGTGAACCAGGTTTTCATATTGTGTATTTATAATCTTGTTTGCATTGATGTATGTGGTTATTGTTTATTCTGTTTTCATTTTTTCTTTTCCTTATCCTTCTTTCTTTTTACCTGTTTCTTCTTTCTAAAGCCCATCCAGGGACAAGAGTTGCAAATTAGCTAATAGCTATACACTCTTTGTGCAACACATTAGATTGATTGTCATTGGATTAATTGTCTATGTTTATTGCACTGTCCCTGTCAAATAAACAAATAAAATAAAAAAATAAAAACTGCATAATCAGAGGAGTTATTGTCTAATATGACCTTGTTGGATTTTCTTTCCCCCTTTTCTATATTATTCTGTTTCTCTTAATCTGTACTATTAATCTATCCGAAATAAAGATTGATTGATTGAGATGTTGTTGACACAAGCGCAAAATACAAGCAGAGCATGGAGTTACCATTGATGGCTAACCAGCTTGCTCACTGTCTGCATTCAGGAGACAATGGTGTTGTTTGTTCAAAGTGAACTTTCCACTGCTGGGATAAATAACATAAAAGATGCATAATATCACATCACAACACTCATCATCATCATCATCATCATCATCATAGCAGTCTGTCAGGGGCAACAATGACTGTTTCATTTAGGTCTGATCAGATTCCTCCACACAGCTCCGTCCTTAGCCTTCCGCTGCCAGGAACTCCTGTCTATGTCCAACTTCATCAAGTTTCTTTTTACAGTGTCTTTAAATCTGAACCTTGGTCTACCATGACTACATTTGCCCTTGCATAACTGTGAGTAGAGTAACTGCTGAGGGAGACGCTGGTGGTCCATCCTCTCAACATGTCCGAGCCATCTCAGGTTCACCTGTATTAGCATGTCCTCCATTGATGGTAGACCAGCTCGTTTCAACACTTCTATGTTGGTTATCTTGTAATTGTGGTTTGTAAATATGGATGTCACCTGACTGCAAAACAAATCTACCTACGGGTACAAATAAAGTAACCTGAACCTGAACCTTTCCATGAGATGTTCATTATGGCTCAAAGGTGTCTCATCATGTACACGTGGAGTTTCTTCACCTGCACTCTGTAGACAGTCCAAGTTTCAGCACCGTACAATAGAGTTGCCAGTACTGTCGCTCTGTACACTTTGCATTTCACACAGATAGACACATGTCGATTGTTCCTCATGTTTCCAAACACAGCGCTCGCTCTTCCCATTCTGAGAGATAGTTCATCCTCCAGCCTAGCATTCTCTGAAACAGTACTCCCTAGATACTTGAAAGTCTTGCACTTGACTAGTGGCTCTGTACCAATGCTGATCTCTTCTGACTGTGATGTTGATAATTGGAACTTTGGTGGTTGATAAAGGCACTCTGCCTTCTTGATGTTGATTTGGAGGCTGAATTGGCTAGCTGCTCTTGTAAATTTCTCCACTAAAGATTGCATATCTTCCACACTGTGTGCAACTAGAGCATTGTCGTCGGCAAAGAGCATTTTTCTTACTACCTTTATCGATGTCTTACTCTTGGCTTTAAACAGTGCCACATTGAACAAGTCTGCTTCTTTCCTTGTTTGAATGTATACTCCTTCTGAAGTATCTTTGAAGACCACTTCAAGCATGGCTGCCAGATATAGCGAGAAGAGTGTAGGTGCCAGCACACACCCTTGTTTCACCCCATTGCTTACTGAAAAGTCTTTAGATACTGAACCACTCATTGCCACGTTTGCTTGCATACCTGTATGGAGTGCCTTGATCAGGCTGACAAATTTCTCTGTACAGCCATATTTCTTGAGTACCTGCCAAAGTCCTTGTCGCGAAACAGTATCGAAGGCTTTACTGAAGTCTATGAAGACTACATAAAGCGGCATGTTCTGTTCGATGCACTTTTCTTGAACCTGTTTCAAGCAGAAAATCACGTCCATTGTGCTTCTTCCACTTCTAAAGCCGCACTGGGTTTCTGGTAGTACATTCTGCGAGATGTGTTCATTGAGTCTGTTCAGTAGTACACGTGAGAGAATCTTACCAACAGTGGCTAGCAGTGATGTACCTTGGTAATTTCCACAATCTTTCCTGTCACCTTTCTTGAACAAAGGCAAAATACTTGCATCCTTCCAGTCTTGAGGTACTTTCTGGGCATTCCATATCTCTTGGATGAGCTTGTGCAGGCAGTTGGTCAGCTGAACACCACCAAATTTCCACAGTTCTGCTGGAATTCCATCCCTTCCTGGAGCTTTACCATCCTGTGTTGTCCTGATAGCTGCCATTAGTTCATCAAAATTTGATGGTTCATCCAGACTTGATGCAGCTGGTCGCTGCACTAGAGCTTCTTTAGCCTCTTCAGTGAGATCTCCAGGGTTGTTTAGTAGCTGGTCAAAGTGGTTTGCAAATCTGTCCAGGATCTTGTCTTTCTCCTGCAAAACCGTTTCACCATCCATAGCCTTTAGTTGGATCAGTTCTCTTGGTTTACGGCCGTCAATTTCTCTCAAACCTGTGAAGGATGTTTTCATGTCCTTCCTGTCTGTTGCAGTTTGAAGTTCCTCCGCTTTTTCATCCCACCAGTTGGACTTCATCTCTCTGGTGTACTTCTGTAGCTCACTCTGAGCCTTTGAGTATTTCTTCTTCTTCGACCGACCTTGTGTTACACTGCAGGTTTTCCTGCCTAGCTGTATTCCTCGCTTCTAGTAGTTTCTTCAGGTGTTCATCATGCTCATCAAACCAATCTTGATGTTTCCTCTCAGGGTAGCCTAATACATCACTCGCAGTCTGATACACCGTATCCTTCAGTGTTGCCCATTTCTCTTCTATGTCATTCTCTGAGTTGTTGCTGTCCCAGTCTTTCAAGTTTTCATCCATTTCCTGTGTAAGTTCTTCCTGCTTCTTTTGGCCTTTCAGTGCACTAGTGTTTAGCTTCCGTGGTGGCTTCGCACCCGTCCTGCAGTGCTGTTTTCATCTCCAAATCCTTAATCTAGATCTCAGCATAACATGATCAGTACCACAGTCCGTGCCTCTCATTGCTCTGGTGTCCAATACATCCCTTATGTTTCTCTGCCTGACTATGATGTAGTCTAATACAGTAAGTGCCAGTGCTTGGATCTTGGATGCAGTCTTGCACCTTGGATCTTGGGTCCATGTCTTCTTGTGTGTGTCCTTGTGCTTAAATGGAGTGTTGGTTATCACAAGGTTGTACTCTGAACATAGTGCAAGTAGAAGTTCTCCATTAGCATTGCACTTGCCAACTCCATGACTGCCTAGCACTCCTTTCCATTTCTCAGTGTCCGAACCAACTCTGGCATTAAAATCTCCAACGAGTATCAGCCTGTCATCAGTCGGTACACGCCTGATAGTCTCACGTAAATCACTGTAGAACTCTTCCTTCACCTCCTCTGTGTTGGTCATTGTTGGGGCATATACACTGATGAGTGTGGCATACATCTTCCGCTGTAGTGGGAGTCTCATAGTCATTATCCTGTCATTGATTGGCACCAGTTCCTCATCAAGCATTGCTGCTATCTCCTTTCTAACTGCAAAGCCCACTCCTGCTTCTCTCCTTTCTTGAGTTGATCTCCCACTCCAAAAGAAGATGTACCCATGGTCTTCCAAGCTGTCATATCCAGGCAATCTTGTTTCACTAAATGCAGCTATGTCTACATTGTACCTGCTCATTTCCAGGGCCACAAGCGTGGTCTGTCCTTCTGTGATGTTGTTTTGTCCAACAGAGTGCGTACATTCCATTCTGCTACACACAAGGCTGCTGTTTTCCTCTTCTTTTGTCTTCCTGCTCCTAGCTTACTTGTCACTGCCTGTCGGAGTGTGAACAGATCAGCGCGGACCTTGTATGCCCGGGCGACGTCCGAGCCGGTATGAGTTGCTTTCTGATTGACCATTTCATGAAACTGCTTGCAAAGTATTTGAGTACTGCTAGCATTTGCTGGGCTAGCAGCACATTCTTGGTAGATAAAGGTATTATCAGTGGCAAGGACAAGCCAAGACAAACTGACTCCAGTATCTGTTGCAGTGACTGACCAGATGATAAGTTTGTTTATCTCTGCTCTTTGTGTAGTGCATGTCACAATGCACCAACTGGCACAGTCCACCACAGACCTTGTGACAGATGTATTTATCTGACAGGATGTCCAGTCTCACCCCATGTAACTGGGAGTGGTCCACCACAGACCCATGGCAGATATTGTTTTTAGTTCTGCCAGGATGCCCTGTTTCACCCTCCACACCCTCGGAAGGGAGGGGATGCCGGTTGAGTTACCAACAGCCCGACCCATGAGACAGGTAGTACCAGTTTTCATGGTTATCCAGTAGCAAGCAAGCCAATGCCTGACCTAACAAAAATCACAACACTCACCATCCTCTATATCCTCTAATATCACAGTTTTTCAACTGCCGTGGTCGGATCCTCACGTTATTTGCCAGTTGGTGGCTGCAAATTCATTTCAGGTCACTCCGTCTAGTTCCCTCTGGATTCTGTCATCAGCCAAAAGGCACAGAAAAGTCTGTAGGACCACGGCGTTGATTTCTGTGAAGCCATTCTATTGTTGTTTATACTGACGCTTGCTTGCTTGCTCACAGATGAATCTTTGCAGATGGCAGCTGGAGATTCTGTAGAAGATGTCGCTCTCATGACTTTACGCCCTGACCAATCAGTGGCCTGCAGTCTGTTGACGTCACATTTTCAGCTCGACTCTACATGGTTGGAACCCAAATGGTGCAGGCACAATTTTCATACAGTGGGGTAAAAAAGTATTTAGTCAGCCACCAATTGTGCAAGTTCTCCCACTTAAAAGATGAGAGAGGTCTCCAATTTTCATCATAGGTATACCTCAACTATGAGAGACAAAATAAGAAAAAAAAAATCCAGAAAATCACATTGAAGGATTTTTAATGAATTAATTGGTAAATTCCTCGGTAAAATCAGTATTTGGTCAAAAACAAAAGTGCATCTCAATACTTTGTTATATACCCTTTGTTGGCAATGAAGAGAGGTAGGTTTTCACACACTGTTGCTGGTATTTTGGCCCATTCCTCCATGCAGATCTCCTCTAGAGCAGTGATGTTTTGGGGCTGTCGCTGGGCAACACGGACTTTCAACTCCCTCCAAACATTTTCTATGGGGTTGAGAGCTGGAGACTGGCTAGGCCACTCCAGGACCTTGAAATGCTTCTTATGAAGCCACTCCTTCGTTGCCTGGGCAGTGTGTTTGGGATCATTGTCATGCTGAAAGACCCAGCCACGTTTCATCTTCAATGCTCTTGCTGATGGAAGAAGGTTTTCACTCAAAATCTCACGATACATGGCCCCATTCATTCTTTCCTTTACACGGATCAGTCATCCTGGTCCCTTTGCAGAAAAACAGCCCCAAAGTATGATGTTTCCACCCCCATGCTTCACAGTAGGTATGGTGTTCTTTCTCCTCCAAACACGACAAGTTGAGTTTTTACCAAAAAGTTCTATTTTGGTTTCATCTGAACATATGACATTCTCTCAATCCTCTTCTGGATCATCCAAATGCTCTCTAGCAAACTTCAGACGGGCCTGAACATGTACTGGCTTAAGCAGGGGGACACGTCTGGCACTGCAGGATTTGAGTCCCTGGCGGCGTAGTGTGTTACTGATGGTAGCCTTTGTTACTTTGGTCCCAGCTCTCTGCAGGTCATTCACAAGGTCCCCCCATGTGGTTCTGGGATTTTTGCTCATCGTTCTCGTGATAATTTGACCTCACGGGGTGAGATCTTGCGTGGAGCCCCAGATCAAGGGAGATTATCAGTGGTCTTGTATGTCTTCCATTTTCTAATAATTGCTCCCACAGTTGATTTCTTCACACCAAGCTGCTTACCTATTGCAGATTCAGTCTTCCCAGCCTGGTGCAGGTCTACAATTTTGTTTCTGGTGTCCTTTGACAGCTCTTTGGTCTTGGCCATAGTGGAGTTTGGAGTCTGACTGTTTGAGGTTGTGGACAGGTGTCTTTTATACTGATGACGAGTTCAAACAGGTGCCATTAATACAGGTAACGAGTGGAGGACAGAGGAGCCTCTTAAAGAAGAAGTTACAGGTCTGTGAGAGCCAGAAATCTTGCTTGTTTGTAGGTGAACAAATACTTAATTTACTGAAGAATTTACCAATTAATTCAGTAAAAATCCTTCAATGTGATTTTCTGGATTTTTTTTGTCTCATTTTGTCTCTCATAGTTGAGGTATACCTATGATGAAAATTGGAGACCTCTCTCATCTGTTAAGTTGGAGAACTTGCACAATTGGTGGCTGACTAAATACTTTTTTGCCCCACTGTACCTCATTTTCATTCCAGGTACTAATGGAAAAGCCTACAAAGCGCGCCGAGTCAAAGTGAGTAGCGCTAAGCAGGTACTAGTGGAAAAGGGGCTATACATGGAGCAATTCCTCCACAGCTCTGTCTCTCTCTTGTTTGAGTTTTTATAGCAGTCGGGTTTTAAAAGCCCAGGTTTTTCCTCATTAAAGTTATCCGCTTCGGATAAAGTCTAGGAGTGATTTGTTCCTTAAGGAGTCTCCTCCTATTAACAGCAAGCCCGCACACATCAGCCTACAGCATCCCACCTTATTACACAGTGACATATCTGCTGGTTTGGCCATGTCCTTCGCCTCCCACCAGAACACCCGGAAAAAGCCATCCTCATGTTTGATCCCAGGGCCTCAGGGTGGAAAAGACCCCGGGCCAAGCCACGCACCAGATGGCTCGATGTGGTGGAGAGAGACCTCTGACAGCTTGGAGTCATTGTTGACGACGCAGAGGAGCTGGCCCAAAACCGGCAATGTTGGCATGCACTGGTTAACCTGATTGGCTCTATGCATGGTGATGACCACCAGCCCTCACCTCGCAGGAGTAGTAAGTAAGTAAGTAAGTTTCTGAGTGTGCTCACGGAGATGAAGAAAATAGTCCGTGTTTTTCTCTTGAAGCACACGCTGCAGTGGGATCCCCAGTGGAAGTAAATCCAAAGGAAAGGAAACTTTTGTTGTACTGCCTTGTCTTCACCACTGTAGCTTTCTTTTGACAGCTGCTCAGCCCTTCACCTGGGTTACAATTTTGTCCAGGATCCAGTTCTGACTCTGAATCTTTCCTCTTCAAATATTTATCCATCACTGTTTTTCATCTTGACCATGACCTAGGACATCTCAACAAGGTAATTAACCTCTACGAAACACACGAAGAAGAGGATGAAGAAGACGGTAACAATACTGTGTTCATGCTGCCACCAAATGACGTAGAAAAGCCACTACAGCCACCCATGCACAACAACAGCAAATTATTTGCAATTTTTTGGACCACTTAAGAAATGAAATTAGACAGTTTTCTGCAGGACTCAGAACGTTCTCCCACAGAACCCCCAGGTTCCTAGGAATCCCGGTTGAAAAACACTAACCTCGACCATTACAGAGTACTAAAAAACACAAATTTATGAAGAACAAACACAAATTTGAGGGGAAAAAAACGCAGCCAGGCCCACCCAGAGCAACTCCTCAGTGTCTGAAGAAAACAAAATACAAGTTATCCACCCTTAGCCTACACAAAAATATGTACAAGTTGCAAGTTTACCCACCCTTAGAAAAAGTGTAATGTACACGGAAAAAACAACTTTTTCGGTGTACTTAACTTACTTAATCCTTGCCTGGCCACTTAAGTGACCGTTGTGGCCAATCGTTTGAAGGCAGGGCGATCTTGGGCTAGGGCAATGAGGTCAGCCAGAGGTCTGATCGTTGCGACCTGGGTCATCCAGGACAGTCTGGGCTGACCTCAGGGACGATACTAGCTCGGGGGGGGGGGGGGGGAGTGAGCGCTGGCGGAGAGGGCCTGCTTGGCTGGAATCCCATCATTCAACCTGGCCACATCGCCGAGGAGCCGCAGTCTTCCTCTTCTGATGTTGATAGAGATGGGGGTGGGGCAGCCAGCCCTCCTGTAGACCTCATGGTGGAACAATTGGATGCCAAGGATGTTACGGAGGCAGGTCTGGTGGAATGTATCCAGATGGTGGGTGGTTGTAGTGGAAAGGGTCCAGGTCTCAGACAAGTAAAGGAGGACAGGGACCACACAGGTGTTAAAGATTCACAACTTCGGGGACGTGCGGACCTTCCCGCTCTGGCAACTCTCTGGAAGTGGCCAAAAACACTGTGAGACAGCTGCAGGCAGCGAGTAACCTCAGGGTCTAATGAGCAGGAGCTGGTGATCTTAGATCCAAGGTAGACAAAGTTGTTGACAATCTCAGCCAGCTCATTATTGATGGCGATGACTTGTGGTGGTGGTGGCATGAAGTCTGACAGCGACTGGATCTTTATCTTTGCCCAGCTGATGGTGAGGCCCAGGGGTGATGCCTCCTCTGCAAGTAGCTCCAGTGCCTTGGCAATTATGTCTATATGTGTAGCATATAGCACCACATCATCTGCGCAGCACAGGTCTGTGGAGTGGGAGTGGAAGTCAACTCTGAGATTGGGGCAGCATTCCATCACGTTCTTGATCCAGTAGTCAACTGCAGCATTAAAGAGGTTTGACGCAGCGACACATCCCTGCTGGACTCCTGAGGTGGTGACAAAAGGGTCTGACATGTCACCCTCGGTGCCTACCTTGCACATGGTGTTGGGAGTAGAGATCCCGGAGAATGTTGATATACTTGGATGGGACTCCAATGCTGCGGAGGAGTTGCCAGAGGGTGTCCCTGTCTCGGGAGTCGAAGGCAGCTTTGGAGCCGACGTAGGCTGCATAAAGAGGTGTACATTACACATTTTTTTAATGTGTGGTTAAAGTGGATACCCTGGTAAAGAAAGGAAAAGTAGTGCAAACAGCACTTTCTAGTGGTTGTGATAATAATTACAGTCAATGAAAGTAATGCAAACAGATGAAAGTAATAGAAACCGCACCTTGAAGTGAAGAAAGAAAACTTTATCATTCAGTCCATAAATATCAAAATATGCAGGCTAGAGTAGAGCAAAATTACATCGTTTTCCCTATCTCCAGTATTAATCCTGTCTGTGTTCAGAGTGAGGCATTTTTATTACTGCGTTAAGATGATAGAAACTGAGGGGCTCATTTTAAAACATTTTTATAAATCCTATAATCTCACCTTTCTCATCTCTTCGATCTCTCTGGATGAAGTTTTTCCACAACCATTAGATGGCACTGTTTGCACTACTTTGCGATTTGTCTGCTTTACCCACCTTCAAAAAATATATATATACATGAAAAAAAGCCACTCTTCTGTGGAAATGATAAATTTACAAATGGGGGGGGGTGTCATATTTTGGTGTATAGTGGTCAGATTTTATATTACTTTTATACTCTGCTGATGTTTTCATTTAACTGAAAAAAAGCTTTAAAAACCCATACTCCATTCAAACTACCTGAGCACCCCTTTCTGCAAAAACACTTGAGTAATAAAAATTATAATTTGTTGAAAGAAAGAAAGAAAGAAAGAAAGAAATGAAACTACTATTCAGTTCTAGTTGCTGTTAATGTAAAAATGGTTTACTTTAAAGACAGTCAACTAATTAAACTTTAAGCTGTTTGTTTGCAAACAGCTTAAAGTTTTCAAATTATGAAAATAAATTTACAATGGTGGGTGAGTAATTTTAAGGGCAACTGTATGCAAAGTAGTGAATAAAATTAAGTAAAATTAAGTTAAGTGAACTGAGACAAACTTGTTTATTTTGAGTGTGAAGCATTTAAATGGGACACAGGGTGAATAATGTATTGAAAGTAATATTTAGACACCTGTAACAGTTTTGCAACCTATTTTCCAAGTGCTTGATGGCAAAAACAATCATACTGGATGTTTATAAACTTTGCTTTCACCTTTTAATTTTATCTGATTTCAGTCTGATTTTTCTGGCAAAATATAATGCAGGCCTACTGTAAACACATCATTTAGGTTGACAAAAGAGGAAGTGGATACCTTTGCGAGCAAGAAAAAGCGAGTCTATGTCATTCATATCAGTGAAAAGAAGAACAGAAAACCTTATCCATTCCTTAATCTCCAAGATAGCACTCCCGAGGTATAGGTCGTCATCATGGTTTCAAAGCAAAGAGGAAAACAAAAACTGTGTTGACACCACATGGAACCATATGAGTGGAAGGGATTACCATCTGCCATTCACATACCCACGGAGGGACCATTCTAATCAGAGAAAATCTCTTTTAGGAACCGTTTTTAGCTCCTACTCCAAAACAGAGACTCTACCAAAATACTGCAGCCATCCTGTCATTTGGTGTAAACATCAACAGCAGTTACAAACATCAGTGCCAAGTTACAAAATTCAACCACTGATTGTTGAATTTTGTCCTCCATGTTGCTGATCGGAGCTGTTGTTATCTCTGCCAAGGGAGGAGGTAATGTTTTCGCCGGTGTTGGTTTGTTTGTTTGACTGTTAGCAACATTACTCCAAAAGTTATGAATGGATTTTGGTGAAATTTTCAGGAAAGGTGGGCAGCTCTGTAGCGCAGTGGTCAGCACAGTAAAAAAGTCACAGGGTTGATCCCACCCCAGACCATCGTGGGTTCGATCCCACTCCCTGGCCATCAGTGACACTTCTCTGTGAAGTTTGCACGTTCTTCCCGTGTCTGCGTGGGTTTTACCTCGGGTACTCCGGTTTCCTTCCACAGGCCAAAAACATGCAAGTTAGGTTAATTGGAGACTCTAAAGTGGCTGTGTGTGAATGGTGAAGGGATTGGCACCGCACCATGGCTGCCTCATCCATCCAGGTGGATGCCCTGTAATTTCCCTCTGGGATTAATAAAGTATAACAAATCCAAAAAATAATGGCATGGGGAACAGATGATTAGATTTTGATGACGATCTGGATCCAGGAATTTTTTGAAAAAAAAAAAGTATATATTAATATTGAGCTTTTCGTGTACTTCCACTTTTAGACGTGTCTGCGGAGTTACGTGTGTTGGCACGCACCACCGTACCCCGGAAGCAGTGCACTCTTAACTCTTTACCAGTGTGGGTGCCTCGAGTCACAACCACCAAACACTGCAGAAAAAGTAAAACGACTTTGAAAGAAAAGAAATGTGGTCTCCATTCACATAGTATGTGATGATTGACATCATTTCATCTGAAGATGCCAAGAAAAAGCAAGAAAAGTGTGGGGTTTAACCCTTTGACATCCTTCTATTTATGGACATAAAAAGCGCCCTCACTGTCTATGTCGCAGTGCTGTGCCTGTCATGTGACGTGTCATGTGATGTTATACCCCCCCCCCCTCAGTTGTACTAAGTATTCCACCTCACAAGGTGGCAGACATGTATAACTTACTGCTCTTGCCTTGGAGGACTAATGGCCCCCAAATAACCCCCCCCCCCACACTTCTGGACACCAGAGAAGAAGAGTTTGTAAACAATTGGTGATTGATCGCAAGACGGAGGAGGCATTTGCTCCCAAATTTGCCAACTATGACTCTAAAAAGACATTATTAAGCTTATGAAGATAAATATCTACATATTTTATTTTTATTTCTATCTACATAAATATCTACATCACAAAGGGTGGGCGAAGCTGGTTGATTTGCACCTGCATCGACCCCCAGTGCCATGTAACTGGACACAACAATCATGCCAGTTCCCAGTTGTCATATGAGATAAATTATGGCGGAATAAAAGCAAAATTACAGTGGAATAATCATAACAGTTTCTGGATGTGGGAGAGAAAGCGAAAATGATTGAGAGAAGACAAAATAATGACCAGGATGGACAAAAATGGACAAAGCGCGCCACCTGGCCAGCGGTAAGTGATGAGTTTCTTTGTTTGTTTACATTGTAACTGATTTTCTGGTTCATATACTTTAAAGATAACAAAATGCCCAAAACAACTGTAAATATGTCCAAAGTCCACTTTTGACTGAAAGTTATGTAATTTGATATGGCTGCCATGGCATTATGCAAATAAGATGCATAAATTTACTCCTATTTCAAACTTTGGATCATATTCCGGTTCATAACCTTTCCGGTTCCGGCTCTGCCGGACCGGCGGCGCCACACGAGTCGGCTGCCTGTTGCAACAGCCTTTTTTTTTTATCTTCCTTCTTCTTTCTACACCTTTCACTCTGTATATATATCATGGACGCACGGATCGCCCCGGGGGTCTCCCGGGTCGGCGGACGGAGCCACGGTTTGCAGCGGGAGACGTTACAGCGGGGAGGAGCTAGTGCTAGCTAGCACTTGGCCGCCGCCCAGTGCTAATGGGAAACTCGACATACCGGGAGCTGTAGCGAAAACGAAGCGGGTGCCGGGCTGGAGTTTAGGCGGCGTGAAAGAAATATAAGACAGAATAATAAAGAGCGATGGCAAGAACCAAGCAGACCGCCCGTAAAATCTACTGGAGGAAGAAGCCCCCCAGGAGACAGCTAGCCACCAGGGCTGCTCGGAGAGGCGCTCTGGCCACCGGCAGAGTGAAGAGGCCTCGCCGTCACAGGTCCGTGGCTCTGAGAGAGATCCGTCGCTACCAGAAATCCACGGAGCTGCTCATCCGTAAGCTGCCCGTCCAGCGCCTGGTGAGGGAGATCGCTCAGGACTTCAAGACCGTCCTGCGTTTCCTGAGTTTCGCCGTCATGGCTCTGCAGGAGACCAGCGAGACCCACCTGGTGGTCTCTTCTTCGCTAAGGGGGGTCACCATCATGCCCAAAGACTTCCAGCTGGCCCGCTGCATCCGCGGAGAGAGAGCTTAGACTTTCTGCTGCACATCCACCAGCCATAATGCTCTGCACTGTGTCTATATATATACATTTATAGTAATATGGACATATGTTTGCTAGATGTTGTTTTTTCTTGCCTTCTGATTGTTGCTCTGAGTGTTGCTGTCCCTGTGCTGTTGCAATCCTGGAATTTCCCCATTGTGGGACTAATAAAGGCTTATCTTATCTTATCTTATCTTATATTCTACATCTTTGTAATTGACAGTAAGCCATTATCTCTTACCACTTTCAAGTTATAGCTTTGGAAATCTCTGACATCTGAACTGAATATTTTCTTGAAAAAAATCTTGACCCCCAGGGGGAGAGGAGGAAATGGCACAATGGAGCACCATAGGCAGTCATTGGGTTAAGACGGGGTTTCAGAGTGCCTGCAGACGTAACCGGCAGACAAGCTGAGGATGTCGTTGCGAGCCACGTCACTCACACGGTATGCAAACACACTAAAACGGGATTTATGCACTCGCATCACATCAATGCCATTACCGATGTCCGTTTCAAATGCAGTGATTGGCAATTTTTTCTTGTGTGTTGGGTGAAATGCATTGTTCCTTTGGCAAAATGGGTTTCGGCCGATGTGTAGAGTGATTTGTGTTTGTTGTGTGTTTTTGTTTATGAAATAGTGATGGACAAGGGTAGACTGTGTTGGAGTTGGAGCTAAACGTGAAGAAAAACAGCCTGTCAAGGATTTCACGATGTTGCGATTGCGTCACTTCACGCAAAATCAGCCAATCAGCGCAACTATTGCGCAACCTTGTCCAATAACTGCAACTTTTAGGCCGTGGGACGAGACCAGAAATTGTGGCTGGAAATGAAGTTTCGTTTGACGGGTGAGCGAACCAAAAAAGAACACTTGTTTTAGGGTAATTTGAGGGTGCTCTTTCCAAAAATAAAGTTTTCTGGATTGTAAATTTGCACGTTAATTAGCTATTAATCAAAACATAATTAGCTACTAATGAGCAGGGAGAAACGCTAGCTGTCCACCACACTATTCTTAAGTATCTTACATACTGAAAGTTTATATTATTTTTCTAGGAAACTATTTTGTGTCACAGATGCAAAAAAGACCCCAAAAATGTTTGATTTTAGTCACCTGACTGACCCAGATATTATATTTGTTATATTTGTTATTTGTTGTTATTATATCTGAATAAGAATTAAATGCAAATTGGTTTGCTAAGAAATTCATTCCTGTTCACTGAACTCTCTACCTTTCAAGTCATCCTGTCTCACCGACCTCAATACCAACAATACTTAACAGATTTAAAAAGCCTTTAGGGACAAAATTTTAATTATAGATTCTTACCTGCGTTCACTTTTAAAGTATGCTTTCCTCGTCACTGTCATCAGGATCTGAATCTGCCTCCACAGTCACATCAGCATTGTCTTCATCTATGTTTTTGCAGCCGATACACTGACAGAGCTCTGTGCAGCTCAATCCATGCTCCTGGCAAGAACATTTTCCTTTTGCACAGCCTGTTTTCTTGCAAGCACACTTAATATGTTTCAAAATAGAATCAGGGGCACATGGTAGTGTATTCCAGACTGGCAGCAAACAGTTGTCGGCAATGTGCCATCCAAAGCCAACTGGACTGGGGCATTCCATGCGCTGCTTCAGACACCGGCGATGAATTGCTGCTTGGTAGTTGACCCTTTTTGTGTGGTTCAAGAGAGTATCTCTGTTGGGGGGCAAGGCAGCATCAATTTTGAACTTGTATCTAAAAATACAATTCCTGGCTTCATCAACCGAATCTATGTCACTCTTGCCATACAGTTCACAGACAAATTTTTCCACATCGTCCATGTACGCTTCAGGAAGGTCCCATTCAGCACCGAGGGCCTGGAATAAGGTCTGATAGGCGCTGTTTTTCATCATGATATTGAATGCTTTGACCTTTCCCTGCCCCTTGAAGGCACTGGTGCTATCACATCCGGTGAAGCAGTGAAGACCAATGAGGGCTTTGCAGATGGATTCCCCTAGGTGTCTACTAAGTGGGTTGACGGCAACCAGCTGGAATTCACTCCATGGGCCTAGATGTAGGAACAGGTTTTGGCCGGCTATGTCCTCCGAAAAGGCCACAGCTACCACAAATACATCTGTGTCTTGACTACGAATGACGACATTTTTGAAACCACCCTGGTTAGTAGCATATTGCGCATGGAGCAGCATTCGTGTGTCAGCCTCCTCGTGGTCACAGCAGAGATCCTCAACAACTGATGTTGTGACACACCCATTTTGAACATAAAGCTGGTGGCACTCTGGTCCATGACCCACTACAACATGAATGTCCTTAATCTGATCGGGCTGTGCATTTTTCAATTGATGGAAGAAGAACTCAGTCAGATTTTCCTTGTTTTCTCCACAGAGTAGAAACTTTGTGAACTGTCGCGGGGTTTTCTGATCAGCACCTGTAATTTTCATTCTTTCTGTGTCATGAGATGCACGCCTATCCCTCTCGCCCCCTTTGATGCTGTGTACTGGATATCGGTCTGGAACAAAGTCTATTCGTTTGGCACCATGTCAAAATGCAACTGAAACCAACCTTTCAAGAACTTGCTTGGCCAGCTTCCCAAAAGTGGATGGAACGTCAGTCATTTCTTGAATTAGAGCCATGCCATCCATAATGCATGCTGTTGACTCTTGAATCTGATGACTTTCAGGAGAATCAGTTGGTGCTAGGCTCATCAGATGCTTCCGTAGCTTTGACTTGTCAGTTTTTGCCAGCGTTCCCTCAAGCGTCGCGATAGATGGAGGAAACGGGTGCAGGCTGTACTTCAGAGCCTCTTTCATGTCAACATTCCTTATTCTGCCTATAACAATAATTCTCCCTAGCAGGTCTGTACTGCCCTTAATGGCTACACTTTGGGACTTCTCCTTAGTTGGCACACTACCTGATACATCAGAAAACGTCTTTAACTTCATGCGTTTGATCGGAGAATATATGTCTTTATTTTCTTCAACGAGTCTCTCCTCAACGTAATTCTGGAAGGCCAACTGCCCCACTTCCTCAGCTCTCTTTAAGTCATTCTCAACCTCTGCTGGAGCTATTCTGCCTGTAGCAATATTCATCAGTCTGTCCTCATCCACTGCAAAAGGATTGCACATGGCATTGACTGTTGTCATCATATTTTGTACAGCCTGCTCATCAGAAGATATTTTGGATTTGTCGAGATCCTTCCGTGCTCTGGTCTGATCAGTTTTGCCAGCCATTTCTTCGCATCTTGCACAAAGTTCAGCTCTAGCTGGGTAAGAAAGGATCCATCTGTGCACAGCTCCCGTTTTCAATGTGATCCCGGTCAATCCACCTTTTGTTTTGGAGTCCCGGTTCATGGTCTGCTCAATGGTCTGATCAACTGGAACTTGACTGAAACCGTAGAGTTCCTGCCTTTGAACCACAAAACCTCCACTTTTTATGTCTGCGTGGATTTCTGGATGTGTTGTTGCAAGATTCATCATTTCATGGAGATAAACTGGGGCATACCTGGCATAATTGGTGCGATCGTAGGCGAAGAAGCCAGGAATTAATCTTGCCAGTGAAGACAGGTGAAGATCCCAGTTGCCTTGTCTGGAGGCCCTGACAAACATCAAGAAATATCCAAACATTTTGATGTTTGATCACCAGAATGAAAAGGTTTGGCTCTCATTACATTTGTCACTTACAAACTTGTTGAAAGCACTACTAAGTGCACTGAACTCCTCTGATTCAGCTACATCCTGAAAAACAGCGGTTGGAAAAGCTGATGAAAGTTCTTTGCTGATTTCCTGAACTTGACAGCATCTTTCTTCTGGAAGACTTTTAAGAAATTCCATCCAGCATAGCCTCATAAGGGCTTCGTACATGGTTTTGTGTGCACGGACACTCCGATTGTAATGGTTACCTGTGAGGACTGCATTTACTGAACCTTGAGCCACAATCCCTGATTCCACAAAGATGTCTTCAAGACCAGAACCACTGAAGCGTTTGCCCATCACTGCAAGGTAAGCTTTAGCTGTGTGAAACTGGCCAAGTCTGATTACTAGCTTTCTCTGCAAGTCTTCAATTTGCCATCTGATCTGTTGGGCTTTATGGTATATTGCCTGATCAAAGACCAACACGATACATTCCAACTGCAGCTTCTCAGCAATAAGTAGACTTCTTTGTATAACAGTGTTCACAGTGGACATGTCTGTTGGGCTAGCATCAATAACTGGTAAGTATGCTACAGTGCTCATGGAAGGAATGTCCCTTTGTAGTAGAGTATTAAAACCAGTCCAACCAGGGAGAGGATCCTCCGTGTCCGCCATCTTGGTCACAACATAGGCCAAGTCAACATGCTCAGCTTTGTTTTCTTCCAGTTTATCTATGTGGATGCCCTGATTTTCAAGTGAATGTGGTGGTCCAACCTTCTTCCCACCATAATAATGGGCCAGATTCTTCTCTGGCGTTGCAAGGGTTCTTTTGCGTGATTTCTTTGTAAGTGGATGAAAATCATTGGGATTTTTGTCCACCTGCATGTTCCGCTGAATGGCAATACCATTTGTATTGTGGGTTGTGCCAGCACCTGTTTGAGTGTCTTCACCAACATCGTTGTTGTCCCATGCCAATGGGACAATGGTGGGACCAATGCCAATGGTGGGAATGTTCTTACTCAAACCTGGGGGTAGAGCATCATTTAAAGCAGCTTGACGTTTAGCTAGAGCTGTGTCATACTCCAGAAGTTTGGAATGTGACACCGTATGGCCAAGGCCGTTCAAAATTCCTACAAGCTTAGATGATCCAGTCAAGTGGCGGACAGTCATGCCAAGAACCAAATGTTTGGGTGTGCACTTTTTCCCACAAGATGCTAGATACACTATATCTTGGGCAACAGAAAGAATCTTGCGTTCTGCTTCAGCGTTGACACTGAGGTAATCCTCAAAGTTAATAATGTCTGTTTCACCAATACACCACGCAAGAAAGTTAAAAAGTTCATGGGGTACAAATGCCTTCACTGCATTTTCATCCAAATATTTGCCTGTAGGTGGCCATGGTCCTTGTTGATCTGGGAGTTTACTGATCTTGTTTCGAAGGAAGAGCGATGTTGTGTACAAGTGACGTTGTTCTTCTAGATAAACATGTGCATTTTCGGCATTGCCACCACTATCCGTACTTTCAGACTCTGTCTCTTCAGTTTCAGTCTCAGCTGTGCTTCCAAAATCCTGAGCTATCACCTTGGAAACATTGTTTACTTCACTAAGAACTAGTTCACATAAATTCCTAGTTTTGTTTTTGACAAAGATTAAGCCAGGATATCTGCTCACGAGTCGCCTTTTCAGTTGACAATTCCTAAATATGTCTTCAAATGGCTCACCACCAGCTTCTTTTTTCAGGTATTCTACAAAGATATGAGTCAGCTTGTTCATCCTAATGACTTCCCCACTTTCAATGATTCGTCGTTCAATGATGTCAGTGCAAAATTTTGCAAACTGATTGTCAAACTTATTTGTATCACTGACACTTGATCTTTCTTTGCTGCAAGATGTTGTTCTTGTATATTCCCTGTAGCAAGATTTATGATACTTTGCTTCCTTTGCAACTATGTCTACTTGCCTTATTTTCAAAAGCAGTTCCTCATCGTTCTTTTCTTTTGCTGCTTCCTTCAGTGCATCAGCTGCTTGATATGTCAGGCATTGGGTTAGCAGTGCTAATTTCCGTACTTTCCTGTGAGAGTCCTTCTCATATTTATTCCTTTTACAGATGCAGCACTCAGCCGGGAACAGATCCACTCGCTTCCTGTTCTCCTCAAAATCCGCTGATTTTGTACACCTTACTTTTTTTGGTGGATTGTCAAGGGCTGATCGAAGGAAATGTTCAGATTGACGCTTCCTGGAAGTACTTGGTTCTGGATCACTTTTCTGCCTTTCGATCCTCTTTCTCGCATTTCTGATTCTGGTGACATCAGTAAACTTAGCATAACATCGTTTGTGACTGCCAAAGTTGGATAGTAACATTGGTAAACATACGGTACATTCTGTGCAGGAATCCTCGCCTGAGAACAGAGTCACATGGTTGGGGCATTTTCCCTCTATTCCACACAATTCCAGTGCAATTTCCCCTTCTCTGCTATCTATATCCTTCCACTGCTCAATACTTTGACATATCTTCTTATATTTAGCCACAGTTAGCTTTATAACCTCAGTATTATCGTCGGCAACAACGTGTACACAACATTCCATGGAGGCTGTCATCTTGGAAAATATCAGACTGTAAAAACATCTCTGATTGGCTGGGAATGAGACAAGCAATTTGAATGGCTAGCTAACTGCACATAGGCCATCTAGTGAGAAAGTGCTAAACTAGGCAGGAGTCAGTTTTGGGTCGCTTTAAATTATGTTTAATGTCAGCCATGTTTAATGTCAGCCATGTTTAATGTCAGTATAATGTTGCACATTAAATTAGTTCTATAATTTAATGTGCAACTTATTTTTCCAGAAAAATGTGTTTTAATATTACAGTATATGTCATCTTTAAGATGCAACTCAGAACTTGGTTCGGTGAGTCGTCAAACGAAAGTTCATCTTTTCAGACCTCGTCCCACGGCCTATTTTCCACAATTTTGGCCAATCCTCACCAACTTCCGCCAATTTCACCAATCAAATTTCAGCTGAGTGGCTCTGAAACACTCAGTCTAACCAATCAAATGCATCGCTACATCGCGTTAACTTCCGTGTTTACACTAAGTATTAACGGAACGCTTCAGCAAAAAACAGTGTGTGATTAAAAAAAAAAACCTCACCCGCGAGGTTTCCAACACCGCCCCTTCCTCCGTGTCCCCCAGCCTGCCGGTGGACCACTCCATCCTGACCACGTGTACGAAGTGTTGGGCATCCCGTTGCGGGAACGCACGTGACAAGAGATTCCATAAAATCACAGATAAATGAGCAAGTCTAATAATACAGCCAGTGTTTGATCATTTCATACATCTTTAGAGGTAAAATCATTACTACATCTTGTCAAGGAACTTTAAAGCTGTAAATCTCTGGTCTGAACATGGACAAACGTCCCCCCGCTACCCGGTCCCCCCGTAAATGAAAGATGTGTGTCTGATGAGTCGTGTGTGTGTGTGTGTGTGTGTGTGTGTGTGTGTGTGTGTGTGTGTGTGTGTGAAGATGCACAGCAGATAGACAGGTAGGAGTTAGACATAGGAATATTGTCTGCATTTTTTTTCCGGAAAAACACAGACTCCAATAGACAATACAGACTAACAGAATAAATTATTTATTTTTTCCTTTCCGCTCGGTACCGAGTGGTTGGGGACCGTAGGGAGTTTTCAAATGAAGGCGCTGCAAATAATTTCCACATCTCTACTCTTTAACATGCGTTCAATGCAGTTTAGCTGTTGTAATGGATATTGTGTTAAAGTCTGTACTGGCTGTTGCACAAGAGTTTTTCTGTATAGCAGAAGTTTCTGCTTAATTTACAAGTCAATGTAATAGGAAATGTTTGACAATCTTCTGGTTTTCTTGTGTTGTTATATAGAATATCACTGTGGTAAGCTGGAAAAAGCATATGCTTTAAAATTTGTAATTCTTCCCACAACATTTAGTGCAAAAAAACCTTTCCAAACATCGCAACTTTTATCGTAACTTTAAAAAAAAGCTCCTGCGAATTCAGGCTTTTTGGGCCGCAACAATCATAAAAACATCCCGCCAAGAAGTCATAGTTGCAGCTGCGTCGCGTCAACGCAGGTGTATAACTTGCACTTAACTTCAACACTGGACAATGTTTCATTTTTTTGTTTGTGAAATCACAATAGGCCTGTTCTATTATGCTTGTTTACTGCGCACCGCAGTGACATGATACCGGACTGTTGTGTAATATTGCTTAATAATTATGAACGCTGTCAGTAAACTGTAAGGGAGAAGGGAGGAGGAAAAAACAAAACAAAAACTGACCTGACAGATTCAATAAACCATGATGCTGATTTAAGGTACAATTGTCCAGCTCCAATGTATGGTCAATACAATTATGACAGTCTTGTTATTGTAATGTAGTCTTATTGTTTTTGCTGCTATTTCTCTGTCTGTTAGCAGGATCACGCAAAAACTCCTAGATGGATTTGGATGACATGTTCACCAGAGGTGGCCCTTGGCCCAAAGATGAACTCATTTGATGTTCGAGTTGATCCATGAGTGCATATCTCCACCAAGGCCCTATCTCGCAATGTACAGATGGATGCGATATGGACGGACAAAGGGATGGAGGGGAGGACAAAGGGAGCGAGGGACGGAGCCTTAGTGGAGGTATGCACTCTCTGAGTGCCCTCTAGTTTACAGATTGGGTCAGGTCAGCACATCGTCACCCTTACAGCAACAAAATAAGGACAACGTCAAACAGCTATTTGTCTAAGTGAGAATATTTTCAATATATAACAACTCAGTTAAAACAATGCTTGCTTTCAAATTAAGATAACTATATTTTTAGGGTAGCGGGAGAATTTTCTTTTATGTTTTATTAATTGCTGCTGCTTGAAAAAATGTAAGTCATTCATTTGTCACTCTAAATCCAATGTCTGTTAACATAAACTTGAGTTCAATACTCAATACGTCAGAGCTTTTTTCTTGGACAATTATCCACCTTATTCCTGAGGGCGCTGCTGTGGAAACGATTATGGGCGCAACTTCCGGTTTAAGCTGAAGTAGTGTCAAATCAGTCAGCAAGAGTGGAGAAGCAGGGGCATTTAAAATAGCATTTTTAAAAGTGTTTTAAATTCTTTTTAATGCATAGACCACATATGTGTTTTGCAGTCAAGGGGCAGATAATTTCAGCACTTGTAGTTTTTGTATTTTTGAATGTTTTCGCGTAGTTCTGGTATTTGCTGCTGTTCGTGGGGTGAGGCTCCTCCCAAATAAGCACAGCTAAATCTGTGGCTTCAACAGCAATGAGTAGATCATGCACTGAAAACTAGGCCGTCTGTGTACAGACACAACAGCACCAGGTATGTTTTCACTTGTATGGATGTCACAAATCTGACGTTTATATATGTCACCAGATGCAAGGCTGCATGAAGTAAAAAATAAAAAAATAATAACAGTTTGCTTCCTAAGGCTTAACAATTTAAGAAAGATATCAAATAGGTTTCTTTTGTTGGTTTTTTTTTTTTGCATTCGTTGCACTGCATTGGAACAATATGGACTTAATATTAGCAGCTTCAGCATGCATTAATTTTTAAATTATCACAAAATATAGATCAATAAAATTTTGAACAATTGTCAGAAAAGGTCTGTACGTGTTAAATTAACCCTTTGACATCCTTGATCGCATGAACAGATAGCGCCCCCACTGCCTATGGTGCAGTGTTGCGCCTGTCATGTGATGTCATGTGACATGGCCAAAAACTCCCCAGTTGTACTAAGAATTTCACCTCACAAGGTGGCAGACACGTATAACTTACTGCTTTTGCCTTGGAGGACTAATGTCAGACATAGAACCATCCAAAAACCTCACTTCTGGACACCAGAGAAGAAAACAGTTTAGACAAACAAATGATGTGCTCGCTCGCAAGACGGAGGATGCATTTGCTCCCAAATTTGCCTACTATGATTCTAAAAAGAGAAATATCAACATGTTGTTATAACAGAGGGTGGGCGAAGCTGGTTGATGTCCACCTGCTATCGCCCCCAGCGCCATGTGACTGCACAGAACAATCGCGCCGGTTCTGTGTTGTCATAAGATAAATTGCAGCAGAATAAAAGTGAAATTGAGGTGGGATAATCATAAGAGTTTCTGGATGTGAGAGAGAAAACAAAAATGACTGACAGAAGCCAAAATAATGACCAGGATGGACGAACATGGACGAAGTGAGAGCCGCCTGGCCAGCGGTAAGTGGCGAATTTGTTTGTTTACATTTTAACTGATTTTCTGGTTCATATACTTTAAAGATAAGATCCCAAAATGCCCAAAACAACAAACTGTGACAAAAAACAAAACCATCCTTTGCAATTTGATAAGGCTGCCGTGGCATTATGGAAATGAGACGCATAAATTTACTCCTATCTCAACCTTTGGATGATATTCTACATCTTTCTAATTGACAGGAAGCCATTATCTCTTACCACTTTCAAGTTATAACTTTGGAAATCTGACATATGAACTGAATATTTTCTTGGAAAAAAAAATTGACCACTAGGAGCTGATGGCGCAACGGAGCGCCATAGGCAGTCAAACAGTTAAATAACAAACATTCACAGCATGAGCATTTTAATTTGGGAGTAAAACAAACAGCTGCAGCTGTCTGTATTTACCCCCACATTAAAACACCCAAGCACGGTGTTGTGGTTCTTTGTGGCTCTGACTAGATTCTACATCTGCTCTAAGGTAAATTTGATTATGTCCAACATATTTTAACAAAATGCAACCGACTTTATTGCGGTGGAGATATTAATATATCTCAGAGCTTTTATTTGTTTACAGTGTTAGCATTTTAGCAGCGGAGCTAACTAATGGAGCTACGGTCTGCGAGGCCACTTTTTAAGGTCATCTTCCCATCCCTCGATAGTCGTGGGAAGTGGTATGATTATATTACTGTTTTTGAGGTGCAAAAGGCCGTGTTCCTGCATTTTTGATGCCGAAGTCATTGTTTTTTTAACAAGGAAAAGTGTCCCATTTCCGTGATAACACCACTTTCTAAACTAGTACAGGAAGTTGTGCCTATAATTCACGCAAGGCATCATGGGGGCTAGGAATAAGCTGGATACTACATTTTTCTACTTTATAACATTTTATTTTTTTTATATTATTTTTGCTCATATATACTAATACATACCTGTGCACACCCATAGAAACCAAGAATAAGCAAATATTTCTTCTTCTTCTTTTAGATTTGATTGGCGGTTGGCAACCAGCTTACAGGTGCATTACTGCCACATACTTCACTCTATATCATCACTCTATTTGGTCAGGAACTGTAGTCCTGTCATCATTGCTGTGTTCTTCTTCTTCTTCTTTTAGATTTGATTGGCAGTTGGCAACCAGCTTACAGGTGCATTACCGCCAAATACTTCCCTTTTTTTCTGTGTGTCTGTTTTTCCTCATAACTTTGTGACGTTTTCCTCATAGCGTTGTCACATTTTCCTCATAGCTTTGTGATGTTCTTCTTCTTTAATCTCGTATCTGTGTCTCATCTCATTACTCTTCTTCTAGCTGTAGTCCGTATCTGCGTCTCATCTCATTATTATTTTTCTTCTTCTTCTTTTATACTTGATTGGCGGCTGATCCACCAGCCCATGATGTCTTTGAACTTAAAGATCCCCCACTTAACAAGTCCTCAACTGCTTCCCAATGTAGTCCCTTAATGCCGATTTTTTTTCTGATGCTTTCACAATGGTTTTGATTTTTTCTATTTTCTTGGAAGTCTGTGCAGTGCAGTTTATCACATCTCCCACAAATGAGACAAAATTATTTTCCTTCAAAACCACTCCCACTTTTTTAGCTGGCACCTTTTTCGCAGCTTCTGCGTATGTTAATCCCTGGAAGACTTATCAAATTTCTGGTGCTCTTTTGCTGGCTTCACAACCTCAATATGCAGAGCTATGTTCACCACCGCAGTTACAGCACTTTAATTTGGCTCCTCTTTCACACTTTCCATATTCATGTTCACCGGAGCATCTGGCACATCGTTGTCTACCTTTGCATATTGCTGCTACATGACCAAACTTTTGACATTTGAAACATCTGAGTGGAGGAGGAATGTAAAGTCTGACTTCATAGCTCATGTAGCCAATATACACCTTACTTGGTTGGCAGTCTCATTTAATCAAATTTTAACATTACTGACAATCACATTTTTCGCCATTTCTATTAGCTTTCAATCTCCATACCTCTGTCATTTTTGCTCCAGTTAAGTTCCTCATTATTTCATCAGTTGAGACAGCTGTTGAAATGCCCGATATCACTCCTCTCATTGCCTTATTTCCTTCCAATACTGAACACTGCACATTTTTCCCTCCATCTGAGTGACTCTGATTGCTTTTCCTTGTTGAACACTATCTTTACATGCAACCAGCAACGAACCACTACGAAGAACCCTTGCATTTAAAACTTCTCCAAGTAACCCATTAATTGCATTTGTGAGCTTAATTGGGTTCCACTTACGAAACGATGCCCCTTCCTGAGTAAGTTTAATGATTACAGTCCTTCTGTTTATTTCGGGATTGTTCATCCTCTGATTCATCAGCACTTGATAACGGTCTTGATTGAGTTTATTTACGTCTACGTTTGCTTCTTTTAGACTCTACCGAGCTCCAGACTTCCTCTTCCCCGCTTCCCACCTCCATTCCTCCTAGTTGAATTATATCCACTTCTTCTAGATTTTCAGGAGCTGTCCTCTTCCGCATCCGCCGTGTCTCCCAACACTGGATCTCTCCACTCTCTCTCTCTCTACTGGCAGATAGCAAGCAACTCAAAGCAAGTATTTCTGCATGCCTGTAGAGGGTTACTGAGTCCTGTGATCTTTGATGATGTCATAGCTAGTCCTTTGATCTTTGATGATGTCATAGCAAGTCCTTTGATCTTTGATGATGTCATTGTGAGTTCTTTGATGATGTCATAGCAAGTCCTATGATGTTTGATGTCATACCACTTGTTCAGTGATGCCTGCTTTTGATGTTTGATGATGTCATACCGAGTCCTATGATCTTTTAGCGAGTCCTATGATCGTGACACACACACAGATTTCTTGAATTATATACTGTATATAGAATGATATCGCTCTCTCTCTCTTTATTCATATATATATATGTATATTTATATATATATATATATATATATATATATATATATATATATATACACAGAGTGATATATCACTGTGTGTCACGACCTTAGGACTCGCTAAAAGATCATAGGATTGCCTATGATGTTCCTTTGATCTGTACATGACGTCTCTATGACGTCATATAGACACTGTCACGACCATAGGACTCGCTAAAAGATCATAGGATCGCCTATGATATTCCTATGATCTCTACATGATGTCTATGATGTCATAGACACCATAGTATAGAGTGATTGAAGAAAATCTGTGTGTGTCTGTGTGTGATCAAAGGCAGGCATCACTTACGCTCACTCATGATCATAGGACATCAAAGATCAAAGGCAGGCATCATCATGATCATAGGATTCGCTATGACATCAAAGATCAAATGCAGGCATCATAGGACTCGCTATGCCATCAGCCTATGGTGTCTCTATGATGGCATCATCAAAGATCATAGGAATCGCTATGACATCTTCAAAGATCAAATGGAGGCATCACTCACGATCATAGGACTTGCTATGGCATCATCAAAGATCATAGGACTCCCTACGACATCATCAAAGATCAAAGGCAGGCATTACTGAACGAGTGGGGACGTGCTTGCTTACACCTGCTTTCTACAGGCATGCAGAAATGCTTATACTTGGTTTCTACGGGCATGGACCGGTGGGTATGCACTAGTATATACTGTATATGATGATGGATTATATTTCAGATACAGCTCCTGACCAGATAGTGATGATATAGAGTGAAGTACGTGGCGGTAATGCACCTGTAAGCTGGTTGCCAACCGCTAATTAACTCTAAAAGAAGAAGAAGAAGAAGGAGTCTATTTCAAGCTCTCTTTATGCTCCATCAGTTATTTGGACTAAAAACTTACAAGTTATTTATACAAGTTACAAGTTATACTAACAAGTTATTTCACTTTTATGCTTTTAATTTTTAAGCTACCATTTTTTTACTTTCTTTAATAAATTTTCAGCCAATGCCATTTTTATTCTAACACTGCAAATTTAGGATATTTTAGCTTTGAGATATCCTTTTCTAGCTAGAAACTTTTATTTTATTTAGCCTTTTCAAACTGACTTTTTTTTTTAAGCCATGTCAGTTTATACTAAGCTAGCATTTTTATGCTGACTTTCCCCAACTTAAGCTATTTTTGGCTTTAAGCTACCAGTTTTCAGCTTTCAGTTGTTTCCTTTTTAAACTAGCAATGGTCAGCTTTAAGGTGTTTCTGTCTTTAAGCTAATTACTTAATTCTTCAGATTTATTCTACCTTAAAAATGGTTCAGGAAAGTATTTTAAAATTACAGTACTGGCACTGTACTATCTTCATCTAGTTAGCATTAGATTTATAGTAGATGATCTCCAGTGGTCATTATGAATATGAAGGGGTAAATTGGGTCTAGATTCCCATGTTTCGCAAATATGTTTTTAAATAAAAGATATCGTGTTTAAATTTCTGTCTCTGCTGAGAATCTTTCTGCCTGTTTAAATCTAGTAACACAACATTCCTCCTACAGGCAATAACGCATCTATTTTGCCCCCCCCCCCCCCAAAAAAAAGCTGCCCAGACATTGCTCTCAAGATTTTCATTGCACTTAAGAATCCGCATTAAATCTTGATCCACTGACTGATTTGTGCTCAAATTTCAGCTCAATCAATAGAGCTGCTACTGAGGAGGGCCTGCAGCTAATTGAGAGCTGGAGCTCCATTAGAAAGGGAGCGAGTCAGAGAGAGACATCGCATAATTAAGGCAGAGAGAGAGAGATTGACATGGGCACGCTAACACAGGAACACACACAAGGACAGAGATAGGAACACACATACACACATGCACTGGCACAGCTCAGTGTAATAGTCATTTGTTTACAGTTCATTAAATATTCATGCTGAATTAGCAGTGAGCCTGCCAGCAGTTACTTAATTTGCACAGTGCTTGTATGAGTGTCAGCCTCCCTCCTCCACCTGCTTTCTGTTGGCCTGTTTAACAAAAAAGGGCACTGCGCAAAGCAACAGGCCTGAACTCACACCTGCTGAACTCCCCTGACAATCAGGTGATGGTGCTACTGTGCCGGACTCTTTCCTCCTGTTGCCCTTGACGACAGTCCAGAAGAGGTAAGGGCCAAAGGATGGAGATGGGCGAGCAATAAAGAGGGAAAAAATCATTAGCAAGTTATAGCTTTTATTTACTCTCAGGGTCAGAACAATTGCATAAACTAAGATTACTAATGCAAAACAAGTGAAAATAAACATACAACAGTGTGTAAAAGATTATTACATACATATACTGTGTATGGGCATTGCAGGATACAAAACACAATACATACTTGTATTGGATTATGAGCTAATCTTGACAGTCAAAATCTTAAAGACATTACAAAATTGTTTCTTAGCTTCTCAGCTTTCTTTTATAGTATTGTTTCTTACAGTACTTTTCACACCTAACCCGTTTGGTCGAACCAAAATTTTAGGCGTAAAACTTCTTCCCAACCATGCTCCAGACCAAAGAGCGTGGAATTTGGTCCGGCAAAAAAAAAAAAAGGTGGTCTCGGTCCAGATCAAACTGAACTTTGGTCCAGTTTGTTTAGAATGTGAAAGTATTTTTCCATAAAGGTTCAGACTTTCAAGACTGGTTTAGGGGGAGGTTTCATACTGTACCTGGAATTTTGGTTTGTATCAGACTGGAAAGTCTGGACTAACAGGTTAGGTGTGGAAAAAAAAACATAACATCTGACGATAGGGTACTTTGTGTAATGACACTCTTCTTCACCCACTCCATCCTGCCTGCACTCTCTTCTTCACCTCTCTTGTGCATTTTCCATTGCTTTGAATTGTTGACCCCAAGTTTTTATCATCTACCTCTACTCCTTGCATCTTTACCGTTACACCTGCCTCCCTCTCATTTACACACATGTATTCTGTTTTGCTTCTGCTGACTTTCATTCCTCTTCTCTCTATTGTATACCTCCACTTCTCCAGGTTCTCTTCCACCTGCTCTCTACTCTCACTATAGATCACAATGCTGTCTGCAAACATCATGGTCCATGAAGAATCCTGCCTGACCTCATCTGTCAACCTGTCCATCACCATAGCAAACAAAAAGGGGCTCAGAGCTGATCCCTGATGTAATCCCACCCCCACCTTGAATTCATGTCATGGATGGCCCTCACGGGCAGAAGCACAGACTCACTCACGGGGTGAAGTTGAAGCATAATTTAATGAAGAAAAGTGTAGCATGGCAGAGACAATGATACTCACAACTGGCGGTAATGACAGGTAGATAATGATGGAAAATAACGATGGTAACGATGAGGAAATAATGATGATGGTAACAACAAGGACCCAACAAAGGAATGAGGGGGTGAAACCCAATAAATAGGAATTGACACAATGAGACTAATGAGCAACAGCCCTGACCAATAATGACTGACATAGGGAGAAGCTGTGCTCAAACCGAAGTAAACAAGCACTGTCAAAATAAAAGTCCATCCAGAAACAAATGAACAGGAAAAAACCAAACATACTGTACAAATGTAGCTTTGATGGATGATGATAACAATACTAATAATGACAATAACAACAATCATAATAATAATGATGAGACCAAGATGGAAACAAAACCCCAAAGATGATAATAATGAAGACAAAATAATAAACACTGAAGATCACAAAGTGTGGCCTGGTCTGACCCAGCCCAAACCACCACAATTCATCTGTCACTCCTACAACACACATCACCACCGTCTCGCTGGCCTCATACATGTCCTGCACCACCCTCACATATTTCTCTGCTACTCCCAACTTCCTTATACAGCACCACACTTCCTCTCTTGGCACCCTATCATATGCTTTCTCTAGATCCACAAAGACACAGTACAGCTCCTCCTGACCTCTATGCTTCTCCATCAACACTCTTAAAGCAAACACTGCATCTGTAGTACTTTTTCTTGGCATGAAACCATACTGTTGCTCACTGATTATCACCTCTTTTCTTAACCTGGTTTCAATGACTCTTTCCCATATCTTCATTGTGTAGCTGATTATCATTCTCATTTCACTAGGGGGCAATGCCCATCTCTCACAGTGCTGCAATGAAGGTGGGTCTATCCCCACCACACCATGCACACTGATGGAGGGGACAAAGATAAAAGTGACAAATATCCCAATAGAAACAGCTTTGACATATGTACAGCAGTAACACACAGTAAACTGACAGTCTAACAAAGGAGAACATGCTTATTTTTTAACATTTAGATTTTCCCACCAGCCCTTGCAGCTGCATTCACACAGCAGGCTACAAAATTTTTGAGAGAATTAAATGTAGCCATCTTCATTTGTACTGTATCAGCTAAGCTCCTCATATGTTTAGCGATGCACTTAAAAACTTAAAATATAAACAAAACTAAACTGCAGTGATAATGAAGCTGTATCACGGTAACTGACATAGAGCTTGAAGCATTTTTGGTACAACAAGGTCACTTTGGGGTTTTCATCTTTACATGTTTGCTGTGTCTTTGTCAAGTTGACGACATGTCACAGAAAAAGAAGTTCACATTTCAAAAATTAAGGAGCAAAAACAGAACAAAATAGATTAAATTAAGTTGAGAACTCTGTCGATACTTTATGGGCTGATGTGTCGATAGATAAGCATCGAAGTCAAGAGAAAATTTTGTTGTTTTTATCAATATTGTTCTGGTTTTAAAAATGGTGTTCAGGTTTATTTAGTCAGAAAAATTAACACTTAGGCAGCCTAATTTATTTATTTTTTTGTGCGCTGTAGTGTGTTTAATCATTTTATATGTATATGGTAAATGGCATTCACTTATATAGCGTTTTTATTCTCATCTCTTGATGACCAAAGCGCTTTACAGATCCTGCTATCCACCCATTCACACACACATTCACACACTGATGGTGGCATGCTACCTAACATGGCGCTTCCAGACCCACCAGGAGCAATTAGGGGTGAAGTGTCTTGCCCAGGGACACAACGGCAGGATATCCGGGGAGAGTGGGATTTGAACCGCCAACCATGTGGTTATTGGACGACCTGCTCTACCTCCTGAGCCACTGCCGCCCCCACTGGTATATCTGGCAGTCTGTTCATTTATTTTGTATTATGCAAGATGTACTAGATGTGATGTGTGCTGTATGCAAATTCACAAACAAATTGAGGGTGTTGTAGGGCTAAATATATATACAATGCTGTGACAAAGTATTTGCCCCCTTCCTGATTTTCTCATCCTGATTATATTTTTGCATATTTGTTACACCTAAATGTTTCAGATCATCAAACAAATTTTAATATTAGACAAAGATAACATGAGTAAATACAAAATGCAGTTTTTAGATGATGATTTCATTTATTAAGAGAAAAAAGCTATCCAAACCTACCTGGCCCTATGTGAAAAAGTAATTGCCCCCTAAACCTAATAACAGGTTGTACCACCATTGGTGCCAACAACTGGCAATGAGTCTTTTACATCGCTGTTGAGGAATTTTGACCCACTCTTCTGTGCAGAATTGTTCAAATTCAGTCAAACTGGAGGGCTTCATGAACTGACGGACGGACATTCTCCTCCAGGATTTGTTGGTGGAGAGCAGAATTCATGGTTCTGCCAATTAAGGCAAGTTGTCCAGGTCCTGAAGCAGCAAAGCAGCCCCAGACCATGACACTGCCACCACCATGTTTGGCTATTGATATGATGTTCTTTATATGAAATTCTGTGTTAGTTTTATGCCAGATAAAACAGGGCACATGTCTTCCAAAAAGTTCAACTTTTGTCTTGTCAATTCCCAGAATATTTTCCCAAAGGTCTTGAGGATTGTCTAGATGTTTTCTGGCAAATATGAGATGAATCTTTGTGCTCTTTTTGTCCAACAGCGGTTTTTGTCTTGGACCTCTCCCATGGATGCCATTTTTGCCAAGTCTCTTTCTTATTGTTCCATCATGGACCAGTGCCCAAACTGAGGCAAGTGAGGCCTGCAGTTCTTTAGATGTTGTTCTGGGTTTTTGTTTCTCATCTGATCTTGAATTTCTTTAGATCACAGTGGGATGTGTTGCTTTTTGAGATATTTTAGCCTATTTCAGGTTGTCAGACAGGTTCTATTTAAGTGATTTCTTGATTCAACAAGTCTGGTAGTAATCAGGCTTGGGTGTAGCTACTGAAACTGAACTCAGCTTTCCAAAAAAATATGGTTAATCACAGTTAATTCATGATGTAACACAGGGAGCAATTACTTTTTCCATATAGGGCCAGGTAGGTTTGGATAGTTTTTTTTTAATTTAATAAATGAAATCATCATTTGAAAACTGCATTTTGTATTTATTCAGGTTATCTTTTTCTGATATTGAAGATCTGAAACATTTAAGTGTGACAAATATCAGTTCCTCCAGGATTTCACGGGATGTTTTTATGATTGTTGTGGGCCAAAAAGACTGAATTCATGGGAGCTTTTTCAAAAAGTTGCGATTAAAAGTTGCAATGTTTTTAGAGTGTTTTCTGTACTAAAAGTTGTGGGAAGAATTCCAAATTTTAAAGCTGATGCTTTTTTTTTCCAGTTTACTGCAGTGATATTCTGTATAACAAAGCTCAGGATTGTCAAAAATTTCCTATTATAGTGATTTGTAAATTAAGCAGAAACTTCTGCTATACAGAAAAACTCTTGTGCAACAGCAAATACAAACATTAACACAATATCCATTGCAACAGCTAAATTGCACTGAATGCATGTTAAAGAGTAGAGATTTGGAAATTATTGGCAGCACATTCATTTGAAAACTCCCAACCACTCGGTACCCAGCGAGAGGAAAAAATAAATTATTCTGTTGCTCTGTATTGGCTAATGGAGTCTGTGTTTTTCTGAAAAACAAAATTCAGAGAATATTCTCTCCCTTTCCATGCCTACCTGTCTGTCTGCTGCATGTCGGTCTTCACACACATCTTTCATTTACAGGACGGCGGGAAGGGGGGGGGGGGGGTTCCATCCACACCGGAGATTCAGTTTTAAAGCTCATTGACCAGATGTAGTAATGATTTTACCTCTAAAGATGTATAAATGTTCAAACACTGGGTGTAGTGTAATGTACTCTCCTCACGTGCGCTCCTGTGACGGGGTGCTTTTGGGGCAGGTGCATGTTTTTCAACACAAACCCAACACAAGCGCTTCATACACATGGTCAGGATGGAGACGTGGCGAGGCGTCCACGGGCAGGCTGGGGGAGACGGAGGAAGGGACGGTGTTGAAAATCTCGCGGGTGAGTGTTTTTTTTTTAAATCACACACTCTGTTTGCTGATGTGTTCCGTTACTAACTGTAAACTATAAAGTCACTACTCACTGTAAACATGGAAGTAAACGCGGTGCAGTGATGCATTTGATTGGTTAGACTGAGCGTTTCAGCACCAGTTAGAGACAAATTCGATTGGTGAACTTGGCGGACGTTGACGAGGATTGGCCAAAATTGCAGGAAAGTTGCGGTGATTGGACAAGGTTGCAAGGTCGCGCAATAGTTGCGCTGATTGGCTGATTTTGCGCGAATTGGTGCGATCGCAACATCGCGAAATCCTGGAGGGACTGTAATATGCAACAACATAAGCAATCAGGAAGGGGGCAATTACTTTTTCACAGCACTATATATATATATATATAAAATGAAGATATTCATATTTTAGGTGCTACTTTAATACACAGAAAGAAAAAAAAGAACGTATGAGTGACTAACAGTGTGATTCGGACAACTTCTGGCAGATCAACAGAAAAGAAACAAAGAATACACAGAACAGATGGACAGGGATTTTTTTTTTAAAAGTTGAATTTACATTCATTTTTAATTTCTTTGAGTAGAATATTGTAATTGCTGTTTGGCTGCCTTTGCTACAAACTAAGACAAATCAAGAGCCTGGCACCTTTTATTTTCTTTTTAATTTTCATAAATTTTTCACTGGCAATGCCAAAGAAATCACGTTTTTCTCTGCCAATATTGGGAAACGCAGGAAGAGGCACTAGAGAGGAGGTAGAGTTGATCTCCCTTTGTCGCGCGAGCACACACACTCACAAGTGCTCTCACACCTTCTTCAAGCGCTCCCGGGGAGCTGCTTACAGGTTGTCAAATTTCCTCTCTCTTCCCCATCCAAGCGGGTGCACAGCGTGAGCGACAATCGGAGGCGAGCAATAAAAGAAACTGATAACAGAGAGATAATTAACAGCTCTGTGTTGCGTATCAAACTGAAGGGCAAATTAGTGCACCGTGATCATCATCGAGAAACACGCCGTCGCACATCCTGTACTAATCATTCACAACCCTCCTCATAGCCCATGTTTATCTCTTTAATAGTGTGAAGCTCAGACATCACAGGAGCTGCTTCTGCTTTGTTTTCAACCACTTGTTACTGCTGCTGTTTGGAACTGAAATACAATGTGTTGTACCTTGAGAGATTCTCTTTTGTATATCTGCCTTGAAAGAACCACCATCCATCCATTCATCCATCTACTACCACTTTTCCGGAGGTCCAGAGGCAGCAGTCCAAGCAGAGAAGCCCAGACTTCCCTCTCCCCAGCCACCTGCTCCAGCTCTTCAGAGAGGATACCAAGGCGTTCCCAGACCAGCTGGGAGACATAGTCTCTCCAGCAAGACAGAACCACCATTCTTTATTTTACTTTACTACCGGAAACAGTTCTGTGTTCTTTACAGTGAAATTTTGCCAACCAAGCTGCTGCTGTTTTTTTTTTCTTTTTAAACCTTTTTTCACAGTGTGGATTTGACCCCAGATCCTCCTGCTGATTTAGCAAACCAGAGACAAAAAGTAACAGAAAATCACATAAGCACACATCGCTACAGCTGTACTTAAAACTGGTCTGATAGGTGCAACCAATAAGCGCCATTCTAAAGACCTGGCACCTATAGGGTCCAATAGGGGCAAGATGGAGCCACATGTTGCTCTGTTGCTTATAACCAGTGGCTCCATGTGACATGTTTCATATAAAGGACCAAAAATACAGACACTGAGAGTAGACCATTTAAGAGAGTTTAAACAAATGATTTGATTGAACCGAAGGTGTGCTATGATGAAGAACTGGCGACCTTGCCAAGAAGGGATGAAGACAAAAGGGTGAGTATATTGAATAGTGAGATTATGAGTAAATAACTGAACTAATCTTTTCTTACAGGTGGAGATGCTGCGAGGATCGGTGAGTATATATTGCAGGAAGGCTGCCGCTCTTCATCAGGTGAAGATTGAACCAGTTTTGACTTCAGTAGGCTGTGAGTCTGAAGGGGTTAGGAGATGGTGCTCCAGGCCCGAGGACTTTGAGGTTAGGATATTGTGGATCATGAGTTCTGACTTATTTGGTTAGTAGGAGGATTTCTGGATTGCAGTTCCGCTTAGGAGAGGATCCACATTTGCCAAGAAACAGCAGGCAAAGGTTTATCCTGAGAGAGGTGGAGGCAGAGGAAAAGGTTAGAGCATGATATTTGTTCTATTGGATTCCAGCACTGGGGAAAGGTGGAGGAGAGAGTGCTAAAGGTAGGCACACAAGAGCTGGGGAGAGATGCCAAGCTGCTGGCATGCAGAGTCCCATAATTCCCATAATGAGAAAGAGGAAACACCCGCTTATAAAGGTCGTGGCTGATGAGAGACAGGTGGTTATTCAGAGCAGCTGGACATGATCAGGTAATCAGCAGTGGAAAAATGTGTGCACAAACCTGAGACACTACACCACACATCTTTGACACCCCCCCATCATTTCTGACACAAAAGGTCTTAAAATAATGAAAAAAGTAAACTTCTGAAACAATTGAGAGTGTAAGTCTACAAATAAATAGTCACACTTTTATAAGAAAGAATTCTCAAACTTTTGAGGAAAAAAGTACATTTCTTTTTTAAATAAATAATCAAACTTACCCGTAAAAATTGCAAGAAAAATGTTGCAAAGTATACAAGAAAAGCCACAAATTTATGACAGGAAAAATACATATTTTACCAAAAACAAGAGATGGCAAAGCATCCTGTGGCTTCTTTTGGTCTATCAAACACTTTGGACAAAAATATTTCCCTCAACTCCTACAACAACGGACACCCACACTCCTCTCCAAGTCTTAACCAAGGCAAACTTAAAACTTTTATTTAAACCTAAGGCTCAATACAACCCATAGTTTCAGGGTAAGTACTGGTAAAAACAAGGAGAAAAATGGTGGGAAAAAACAGGGGAGGTAAAGGGTAAATACTGCGGTCCAGGCAGTATTATGAATCGACTTTCAGCAGACATAATTAACATGTAAGTTTGGGCAAAAATGGAAGAAAAATAGGTTTAAAATTTGGTACATGGTGAACAAAAACAAGTGTAAAAGGGTAAAAACAGGTTAAAGAGATCATAAATACAAGGTCAAAGTTTTTGCCCCCGTTTTTCCCCCGTGTTTCCCTGCACTTACTGGTTATTTAGTTGAGGCATAATACAGCCCATACCACAGTATTTAACCCTTAGTTACCCTGTTTTTACCTCAAAGCCAAAAGGAGCCAATGCATATATGGTTTCAGATATATTAAATTTTACTTGTGAAAAGTCAACCTTTTCTTTTAATCTGTGTTCTAATTGTCATCAAAAAGTTGAATAAACATCTTCCATCTGATGGCACACAGACACATCCAGAACCACACATCTCAGATGGGAAACACCATAATCCTAGTCCTAATCCGTCTGTCATTCATGTCAATGCCACCCACAACTAACACCCCCCCACACACACACAGTCTATAACAGCACAAGGAATGGTTACATCACATCTTAAAATAAGCCAGTACACAAATATCGAATATGAGTCATTCAAAGGAGCCCAGAACGGTCGGTTAGCAGCTTCCGTGGGATAAAAATAGTTTTCCCTTACACAGTTATACAGTCATTATGCAACATGTTTGTTTTGATTTTACATCAGCAATGTTTTTCTTAAATGGAAAATATAAGGGGTTTATTATTTGAACCACAAAACGAGTAAAAATCAAGAATAATGCCCAAAAAAGAGATACATACAATAAGCCTATACACTAAAGAGAGAAATAAAATCTTAGATACCTTCCAGTCTGGTTTCCGTAAAATGCACTCCACCGAGACAGCACTAATTAAAGTCTCCAGTGACATCATGATGGCAGCAGATTCTGGTCAGTACTTGGTCCTGGTGTTGTTGGATCTCACTGCTGCTTTTGACATGGTGGACCACAATATATTGATAAATACGATGAAGGACACGTTTGGTATTTCAGGATTAGTTCTGAAATGGTTCTCGTCTTATTTAACTGACAGAGGGTTTTGTGTTTTGTTCAACGAGAAGATGTCAAAGGTTAAAGGACTTTCCTGTGGGGTTCCTCAAGGCTCACTTCTGAGCCCTGTTTTGTTTTTATTGTATTTAACCCCACTTGGCCAGATTATCAGTCAGTTTAAGGGTGTCTCTTACCATTTTTACGCAGACGACATTCAGCTTTACTGCTCTTTTAAAGAAAATGAGCTGAACATTTTATCAAACTTAATCTCTTGCCTGTTTGCCATTAATAAATAGTTAAACAATAACTTCCTACAGTTAAATCTTAACAAGACAGAAACACTGATCATCGCTCCAGACAGTAAAATTCCTCTGATAAGGCAACACTTAGGTCACCTAGGCTCTTCTGTCCAGCCCAGCCTACATAACTTGTGTGTTGTTTTTGACAATGCTGTGTCACTGGACTGCCATGGTCGGCAACTAGTCAGAAATTGCTTTTTTCATCTGAGGAATATAGCAAAACTTACACCTATGGTCTCAACACCTGAACTGGAAATGATCATTCATGCTTTTATCTCGTCTCGCTTAGATTATTGTAATGCCCTTTTTATGTGTTTTAATAAAACTGCTGTTGCTCGCCTTCAGACTGTGCAAAAGGCAGCAGTTCGGCTTTTAACCCGGACGAAGAAAAGGGAACATATTTCCCCAGTTTTATCGTCCCTTCACTGGCTGCCAGTTGCTTTTAGATTTCATTTTAAGATTTTAATTTTGACTTTTAGAGCTCTTAATGGCCAAGCCCCTTCATACATCTCAGCCCTCTTGACTCCTTATGCAACGATGTGATCACTAAGATCCTCAGACAAGAGACTCCTGGTGGTCCCTCGGACCAAATTTAAAGCCTGTGGAGATCGGTCTTTCCAGGCCGCTGCACCACGGCTTTGGAATGCACTTCCCCTGTCCTTGCGCTGCCTTGAGTCTGTTGACTCCTTTAAGAAGGAGTTAAATACTCATTACAGCAACAAAGCTAGAGCTAAACTAACGGCTAGCTATGCTAACAACTCCGTGTTAGTGGATCTATGTTATCTGAACAGCCACGGCTGGATGTAAAATAGAAATACTCTTGTCTCAACAGCCACGGCTGGATTTCAAGCACAGGTACGTATGCATCCGGACAGTTTGTGACCCAGCAAGAATTAAACTAACTGATTGACAGATACGTGGTTACAGACTGAAGACTTGATACCAACAGTGACTTTCCATCAGACAGCTGAGACTGTGATCCACTGAAGATAAAACATATTTACTTGCTACCTGGATAAAGATTATTCAAAAATGGATTTTATCTCCAAAAGGAATTTGAGGGACTGGATCATGTCTCTGTCACAGCAGACATTTGGATTATGGATAATGGACATTTTCTTTGGATCACTGTACATCAGATTAAATCCATATCATAAAGGTAAGATAAACATGGACAGCTTTATGCAGTGTTGCCAACTCTCACTCCAAAATGAGGAAATTACTGGCAATATCATGTTGATTTTCTTTAGATTTTTCCCACAATAAGGGCTCTCAAGGCAGGATAAAGCAGACTGAACATGTTCTAAAAGCTCTGTCTGAAACAGTCTGTTTTCAGCCTGACATTAATAAGCCCCTAATGTAATCCATTAATTAAATTATCTTGCTGTGTGTGCAAGATGATTTAAGTATACCTTTAAAAGTAACGTGAAAGTTACTTTTCCAAGTATCTAGTTACTTTAATCATGCAGTAATTGCTAAAGTAACTCAATTCTTTTGAAAAGAAGTAACTAGTAACTGTAATTAATTATTATTTTTAGTAACTTGCCCAACATTGGTCCTCATCAGTCATGGTGATTTTCAGGTGGCATTGCTCGTCTGTTTTTTTTTTTTTAATAAACTCTGTTGCATCGTCTCCAAAGATACTGTATCTGGTAAGTTTATGCCTTTTAAGGATTTTTTTCCCCCACCTGACTATTTATGTGCAATATTTTAATTAAAAACTGGGCCTCTTCCAGAGTGCTAGTACGGATCACTTTTCCTCACTTTGCCTGCCATAACTTCCTGTGTTTGGTTTGAAAGTCTGAACCTTTCTGAAAATTGTGTTCACACTCTAAACAAACCAGACCAAGGTTCAGTTTGAGCCAGACTGAGACCAGCTCTTTTTGCCAGACAAAACTTCACCTCTTTGTCCAGATCAAACTGAAACGTCCGAAGGTCTGGACCAAAGGGGTTAGGTGTAAAAGCACCCTTAGCTGGCTGAAGTATAGTTGAATAAGGACTTCCACAGTCAGCTGTAGTCTACGAATGGAAACTGGAGTCTGCTGGGATCAGAAACCCACTGGTAGGTTCATCAAACAGTGCCATCATGGCATCCTGGCCAGCTGATCAGTAGTGATTGAAACAAGTTTGATAATAAAATGCTCAACTATCTTTAGGGCAGCTTCTCTCTTAAAGCTGCAGTAGGTAGAAATCTGTGAAACCAGAAAAACTGCCAGAATTGAAAAAAAAAAAAAAAGTCACCATCTAACAGCTTCAACGACTCCCCATCTGAAGTGCTATCAGCTAATGCAGAGCAGCCAATAGCAAAGCCTCTAGCTGACAAGACCTGTGATTGGTCAAGGAAACCTTTATGTGTGAAATTTTCTGTGAGCTGAACAGAGCTCACAGGAGATATTTGGGTGCAGCTGTCCGGCCAGATCCCATACATTGCAAGTTGCTATAGGATGGTAGTTGATTTATAATCAAATCTGAACAAAATTAACCTGCTTACAGCAGCTTTATTCTGTTAACGACTGAAGGAGTTGGTCTCATATGTGTGACAAATTGGACATGCCGTTGTAGGATGTTTAAAGTGTGACAAAGGGGATGGGCAGTGAAGTCCAACCCGTAATGTTCAAACAGGGGTTTGAACTCAACCTACTGCTCCAGACTCTGGCATCTTACTGGTGTCACCAAGACGGTTGACTCACCTCGCTTAACAAGCAAAGTGGGAATGCTTTTTTTTTTTTTTTTTTTTTTAAATATGACTCCATTACAAACACAAATCTAAAGTCCTTTCATAACTCTAACAAAAAGGTTTCACTGTCTAAACCTGAGCAGCAAATGAAAACAATTAACAGAACTCTCAATTTGTGGGAGAAATAAAAAGCTGACCACCTGCTGCACAAACTTGCATCTGCTACATGACCAGCTGATTTACCAACATCTCCACTCCAACCTTCTTATGAGGACTTCCTGGCCCTTTCCAGCAGCAAATATTGACATGTGGGTTAGCACTGGAAGCTGTTATAGACTTAAACAGTCCCAGGTCCTACAATGATATACCCTTGATGCCGACTGCTCTAATCAGGAGGCAACATATTATGTGCCTGGAATGACAATGCTTATTAACAAAAATAATGTCTGGTCACTTATATGCCACCACCTTGCACATTTCCAGTTTGAATGTCACAATTGCGCTGAGGCAGCAATGTTGCATTGTTTTAAATCTAAAAAAAAAAAAAACAAAAAAAAACTTTACATATGGCAGAAGCTGCCAAAGCATTGATCATGGCTTAGAATTTTAACATGCAGTCAAAGGAAGTGTATCTTTTCTATTATATTCACTTTAATCACTCCCAAATAATTACAGCTTTTCAACTCAGACAGTGCATACATCTGCCAAGGCTCCATCCTTCCCTCCCTCCCTCCCTCCATCCATCTTTCGTACCTCCGTCCATCAGTAAATTATGACATAGGGCCTTGGTGGAGGTATGCGCTCAGGGATCACCTTCAAAATCTAATAGGTTCATACGTAGCCCAAGGGCACCTCTGCTCAAAATCAAAATCTGTTTAGTAGTTTTTGTGTAATCTTGCTAACACATTGCGAGAAGATAGGGCCTTGGTGGAGGTGTGCACTCTCGTATCTCCAAAATCTAATGGGTTCATCCTTGGTCTAAGGGCCACCTCTGGTGAAAATTTCATAAAAATCTCGAGTACTTTTTGCATAATCCTGCTCACAGACAAACGGATAAACCGCCCCGATTACACTGCCTCCTTGGTGGAGGTAATTTTAAAGGACATAAAGGTGCCTATTGGGCTTTTAACTATTTTTGAATGGATTGCCTCTTCAACTATAAGGCATCACAGATTCACAGACGCAGCAAAGCATAAATGTGGATCAGAAGATGATTTGCCTGAAACCAGCCTGATGCTTATTGTTTGGGGTAACTGGATAAGATTAAGAATTGACTGTTTAGGTTATTCTAGAGCTCCACCAATCCACATCAGGGCTGTCACACTCAGTGCCGGAGCCTTTCTGACACACTTGAGCTCAGTTTTGTGTGTACGCTCCTTCTCTGCCAATGGCTGCACCGTGTGCTACTCTGCTGCCACCTAGTGATTCCTTACATTACAGGGAAATGGAGGCAGCATGCAGCAGCAGAGCTGACATACAGTGGGAATGATCAGAAATCACACAGAAGGAAATAAGAAATAAGTAGGAAAACATCCACTACTAGAGGGTTATTGAGCGATGGCGGAAGGCAAACGATACGCTGTTTAAAGGGTATTAAAAATTAAGGCCTGTCTGCGATTTCCCCTTTGATCTATGGGGCTAATCATGGTAAAGGCTAATGAGGCATGTGGTGGGAGGAGGGGATGGAACGGAGAGAGGAGAGCAGCAGAACAGAGGGACACTTGCATAAGGTAGGTTCTTCACAATAAAGGCAGATGGTGACAGGGTATTCTTTCGTTACAGATAATTGACCAGTGCCTGCATGAGGATTTAATTGGTTTACTGTACTCTGGTGGTTATCTAGAAATTCTCATTCCAGTCAAGACGTAATAAACGATAGAGAGAATAATTATTTAGCATGAGTAGCTCAGCATTTGCGTCATAAAGGCTTAATGTCATGTCCCAGCACCCAATGCAATATACTGGCAAAATGACAAAAAACAAAACAAAACGTTGGTTATTGGTTGGACTGAGTGATAACACACACACATACACACACACACACACACACACACACAGACCTAATCCCCACCCCAATAACAAAAAAAAAAAAAAGCTGGAATAACCAAAAATCATGTAATCTATTGGACTTTATGTAAGCAGCATTATCAGGTGATATACCTTCATGATACCACACAACCTAATGTTGCTTTAATACAGCAGTTCCATCTTCTTCTTCTTCCGCTCACTCCTTTTCGGGTCGCGGGGGTGGGGGTGGGGGGGAGGCTGGAGCCTATCCCAGCATCTTTGGGCGAGAGGCAGGGTACACCCTGGACAGATCGCCAGTCCATCACAGGGCCAACACAGAGAGACAGACAACCATCCACTCTCACAGTCATACCTAAGGACAATTTAGAATCTCCAGTTTGATGCCAATTAACCTAACATGCATGATTTTGGCATGTGGGAGGAAACCGGAGAAATCCCAGAGTTATTCATTGGCAACAAAACATGGCAAATGATCCACAAACAAAAAGAGTCTCTCCTGACTGTACTAGATTAACTGCTCCCAGGCTTATGCTCTTAATAACTTACGTGCACAAATGCTGTGGCTGATCTTGCTAGGACAATTAGCCTAGCCCAGCCATTGTGTTTTTTTTCTATCATTTACTTATTCCAAATAACAATGTATGTGTTACATATGAGAATTGTACTGTGGGGTTTGCCATAGCTCAAGTGGGGTTGGGGGTGAGTGACGTCAGCAGGCTATGGCTAGGAGTATATATTGAGCTGTAGAGCTAAAGTATATTCTATGAACAGCAGAACAAGCTCTCTGTCCTCCGTTATTCAGACATCAAAAATGGGCGCGTGCGTCAGGGAGCCACCTCCATTCCTACAGCACCAGGACACACCGGCGATACCGTGGGCTTGCTGGAGGAATATATTCGAGGTGTATGTGACGGTGGCCGGACTCGGTGATATCAGCGAGGTGAGACGGAGGAGCCTGCTAGTGCACTACCTCGGCACTGAAGGGCAGCGCATCTTCTTCGGGCTGTGTGGCAGCGGTTTGTGGAAGACGGGCTAGCACTGATGGACAGCACTTTCGGTGACCACTCCACCGTCACCGGGAGGAGGTATAAGTTTTTCAACTGTAAACAGCGAGCGGGTGAGTCCACACAATCTTTTATCATGAAGCTACGTAGCCTAGCGAGGGAGTGCACTTTTGGGTCCATTGAAGAGGAACTCGTGAGGGATAAACTAGCTCACAGCACCAACGATACGTGGCTAGGAAGTATGCTAAGGCTAACCCGGGAAACTTTGTTGCTGGGAGGTGTACTGGACTTGGTTAAACAAAGAGAATCCACAACCCTGCAGAAGCTAATAGCACCAGTTAGCGAGGAGCGGGCCGCGGGCATTTTCCCGCTGAGCGTGTGGGTTTGCATACTAACTAGGCCCTGAAGAAGAGCAAAGAGGAAGAAAAGGCGGGCCAGGGCACAAAACAGGGCCCGCATGCTACCTCCTAGACTGATAACGGCGGAGCCCAGAGACATTGGGCAGGTGGGTGTAGCACGCATTGGGAAAGGATCACTAAAGTGGTACGTGCTCCAACTTGACGGGGTCAGTGTACCCCTTATGGTGGACTCAGTGGCCGGGAGATCCATCTTGTGCTTAGCCACTTTGAGGAAGCTGTTCCCCACGAAGGCTATTAGCGGGGGGGGGGGAGTGAAAATGTTCGGGTATGGATATGCAGAGATTGAGATGGTGGGCACAGTGGAATTCTCGGTTACATGTGGATCGAAGACGGTGTCCAGATTCACCTTCCAGGTGGCGCACCAAGAGGCGGACCTTTTGGGAATTGACCTGCTGGGGGAGCTAGGGTTCTCCATAAGGGACCCAGAGGGCTCAACTGTGTTAATGGTGTGTCCTGATTGGCACCTCCGCTGGCCAGCATTGTTTAAGGGTCTGGGCCGAATCAGGGCTTTTCACCATCACCCTCTCATAGACGAGAACATGTCACCGAGGATCCAACCACTGCAAAGGCTTCCCCTCGCGCTGCGGGATGAGGTCTCGGTGGAGCTGTCCAAGCTGCTGGAGGCCGGCATCATAGAAAAGGTGGACGCTTCGCCATGGATTTCACATCTGGTGGTGGCCAAGGAAAAAGGAGGGGGGCATCAGACCTTGTATAGACCTCCGGATAGTGAACAAGGCCTTCATTCCGGACAAATACCCCCTCCCGACCATGGAGGAGCTCACAGCGACGTTCAGTGGGTCTCAGGTGTTCATGAAGCTGGGCCTCCGCCAGGGCTACCTGCAGGTGCCGCTACACCCGGACAGTAGGAATCTGACGGTGTTTGTGACCCACATCGGGGTGTTTCGATATACTTGGATGTCGTTTGGCCTAAGCCCCGCACCAAGCTGCTTCCAAAAGGTGATGTCAACAATGCTAGTCGGTCTCAAGGGCGTGGTAGCATACTTGTATGACATCATGGTACACGGGGTATCACGGGAAGAACACGACACGAGGCTGGAGAGAGTCCTGAGCACATTTCAAGAGCACGGGGTCACCCTGAATGGCGAAAAATGTATCTTTGCAGCAGACGCCTTAGAGTTTGTGGGATTCCAGCTCACTGGACGAGGCCTTCAACTGCTGCTCTCAAATATGGAGGTGGTTTTACGCATCTCGGATCCATCTATGCCCGCTCAGATCTTGTCATTCCTGGGCATGGTTAACTTCTATGGATGGTTCATCCCTCATTATTCGGAAACAACTGAAACCCTCCGGGCTCTGTTGAAGCAGGATGCGCTGTGGGAGTGGACTCCAGCCTGTTCAGCAGCGGTCACGAAGTTAAAGCAGCAGCTCACCTCTCCACCAGTGTTGGCTCATTTCGACCCCAATTGACCGACCATCGTGACTTGTGATGCATCCGGCTCGGCGCTGGGAGCAGTCATGTCTCAAGTGCAGGATGGCACGGAGCGCCCAGTGGCGTTCACGTCAAGGTCTCTCTCGGCGGCTAAACAGAAATATGCCGTGGGTGAGAGGGAGTCACTGGCTTGCGTCTGGGCATGTGAGAGGTGGCACATTTACCTCTATGGCCGGCATTTCACCCTGAGGACAGACCACTGGGCGCTCACAACATTGCTGGAGTCGTCGGGGTCGGGACACAGGCCACTGAGGATCCACAGATGGTCCGAGAGACTGAGAGCTTATAAGTTCACAACCAAGTTCACCCCAGGTGAAGATAACATCGTGGTGGACCTCTTGTCTTGCGCCACAGTGGACTCCTCTGTATCGGGCAACAGCAATGATGATCCAGCCGAGGCGGATCTGAGCCACACGCTACACGGAACACTACAAAAGATAGTATCCCCTCAAGAACTCAGGGAGGAGTCGGAACGTGATCCGCTACTGGCGAAGCTAGGGTTGGCAATCAGGGAGGGTTGGCCAACAGGGGTGCAGGGTGAGTTGGCGCCTTATCACTGGGTCAAGGACGAACTAAGTTGCTGGAATGAGGTGTGTGTGGCCAGAGGACATTGTGCCCTGATCCCACAGTCACTGAGGGCACGTGTTCTGCCAGTGCTGCATGAGGGACATCTGGGGGTGGTTAAGGTGAAGCAGTGCAGTAGGGACTCTTGTCTGGTGGCCAGGTATCGATAAGGACATCGAGGCTATGGTGAAACACTGCATGCCGTGCCTGGAGAGCGGAAAGACTGGCGGACCACCTCCCCTACCTCTGTGATCGGTGCCATACCCGGATGGACCCTGGCGGCATATCGAGCTGGATATCTGTGGTGAGCTGCATGTGGCGCCTTCAAATAGCTGGTTTCTTCTCATGGCATATGATGTGTTCTCTAAGTGGCCAGAGGTGCTCCCAGCCAACTCTGTCACAACGGAAGTGGTCACTGGGATCTTGGCGTCCCTGTTTGCTAGGTGGGGGACACCGAGCACGATTACCACGGACAGCGGACTACAGTTTGTTTCCAGAGCTTTCGAGGAGTTCCTGAGCGACAGAAGAGTTGAGCACGTCAAGACGGCGTACTATCACCTGCAGGCTAATGGAGGTGTTGAGTGCTTTAATAAGACATTAAAAAATGGACTGAGAGCTCACCTGGCGGATGGTTTTGCATTCATGGATGCCCTACATAACACACTGCTGCATATAGGGCGTCTTTTCATGCCATAACGGGCAGTTCCCCGGCGGCCCTCATGCTGGGGTGTGAGCTACCTTTGCCAAGTGGGTCGGCTGAGACCTTCGGCGATAAGTTCTCGGGAAGGAACAGAGGCAGTGTGGGACCGGGTCACTGGACAACAGCGCACAATGAAGCAAAGGTTCGACCGGAAACACAGGGCGAGAGACCATGGACTGAAGGAGACGGACCGGATGTGGATCAACCATCCTGTCCGCGCTCACAAGCTTCAGCCACTGTGGACGGGGCACAGCAGATCGCAAGGAAGAGGGGCACAGACACGTTTGAACTTGATGACGGGTCTCGGTGGCACACCAGTAGACTGAAGAGGTCGCCACTGGGGCAGAGGGCTGAGCCCGCAGCGGGACGTTTTAATGAGAGCTGGGACTAGGGGGGTTCTGCCTGATGAGGGCCCACAGGCTAGGCCGACGGTGCCAGGTGCAGGGTCCCCTCCTGCAGGACGCCCGGCTAGAATTCGTCGGAGGCCTAGGTACCTGGAGGACTACGTTACCAGAACTGTCATGCTTGACGCCAGTTGGATCTAGCGGCAGAATAATCCACTCCAACTTGGCCGGGTGTACTGACAGTCTACTCAGACACCTGAGGAGTGCATCTGTTTATAGTTATTTATGTACATAGTTAAAAAAAAGAGTAGAAATGATGTTGTTATTATGTTAACTTTCATCCATCCATCCATCCATCTATCTTCTTCCGCATAATCCTTTTTGGGTCGCAGGGGGGGCTATCCCAGCATCTTTGGGCGAGAGGCAGGGTACACCCTGGATAGATCGCCAGCTAACTTTCATGTTCATTGATTTGTGGAAATGGGGTGGGGGTCTGGAGTTTTGTAACGTAGGTGGTGGGGTGGATGTTACATATGAGAATTGTACTGTGGGGTTTGCCGTAGCTCAGCCGGGGTTGGGGGTGAGTGACGGCGGGCTACGGTTAGGAGTATATATTGAGCTGTAGAGCTAAATAAAGTATATTTTATGAACAGCAGAACAAGCTCTCCGTCCTCCGTTATTCAGACATCACAGTATGGGCTCTAGTAAGGGAAATATGTCTTAAGTTGTCATGTGGCCTCTTTTATTATTAACTTGTATGCGCATTGTGTCGGCTTTCATCCTCTGACAGCTGACTGTCGGCACCTCAGGAGGGGACGCTGGTAGCAAGCTGGCTTGTTCTTTTTGGGTCTCACCTGTCTCCTGTTTTCACCAGCTTTTTGGCAACTGTCGCATACGTGCCCCCGGGTTGGACAGTGGGAGTCTGCCTCTGCGCCACAGGCTACCCACTTTTTGGAGGGTCTTGTGATGGGTGCCCGTTCCGCTCAGTTTGTTGGAGGTTGCATAGGAACCACAGGAGACTCACTGACTGGGACAGAAGCCTTTCGATTGGAGCAAAAGCAACATAAAAAGCATGGGGAGCTGGCGCATTACTGGCAGAGCTATGGTTTGCCGTGTGCGTGGTTTCTGCTGGCAGGTGGAAGATGGAAGAGGAGGCGGTGAAGGCTGGTGATAGGAGGTGTTGCCAAGCTGCAGTTATGCTTTGGTTTATAGCAACGTTCTAATGTAACATCCAGTGGAGAATTAGAATCCTGAGTCTTCCTTTATTATTCTTCAACTGCTTAGGTATGCTTGTCATTTAACGTTAATCTTTCAATTTAGATAATTCTTTATACTTTTTGTTCACATGAATTAAAAAAAAACAATGGGATAAAACAAATTAAATGATAATAAGCAAGCTTTTCCATGAGAAACTCAAACCATCCCAAAAAGTGGTCAGATCTCCTGACCATTGACCTTGACTTTGAACATAACCTAGATGTAGACCCACCACAGGATAAGATCATTGCGCATGAGTTTGCCAAACACTGGGGCAATTGCCTAGGAGGAGTAACGATGTTCTTGAAAACATAAATGCCCAGATCTCCTGACCTTGAGCACAGCCTGGATGCAGACCCACCTGAGGATCATTGTGAGTAACTTTGGTGACCACTGGGGAAACTGCCTAGGAGGAGTAATGATTCTTCTGAAATGTGGACGGACGATCAGATGCTGCAACATCGCATTAGCTCCTTAGGGCGTCACCGGGATGAGCTAAAAAAAATTCTGAAAATCTTCAAATAATATATCCTTTAAAACTTCTCAGATGAAACTGGTGTGACCAACTCTAGAACAGCTATGAAATTTAGCTGTTTTTTTTTTTTTCAGTAGGTGGCTCACGAGTGTTGTTCTCAAAGCATTTTATAATTACCATTTGATTGCAGAAGCAGAATCAAGGCCAGTTCACATGACGTTGAAAAGAAAAAAGTAGTGAATGGTCATGCTGAAAGTGTACAGTAGTGAAAAGCAAAAGTTTAAAAAGTTTAAAAGGTAGAGAGAGAGAAGGGAAAGGGGAAAAAAGGAGTGCCTCCACCCATCTGTGATCTATTGAAGCTATAAATACCATGGTGGACTACATACAGTCATGTGGAAAAATTAGGATACCCTGTATAAGCCTGTGTGTGTGTTTTTTTTTTAAACATATTTAGACATAGGGATATTTAATATCAGTGTTTAAAATACTGGGAGATTCATGTAATACAACTAAACAATTAAAATGAATTAAAGACTTTTCAAATTTTCTGTAAAATATAATTCTAAACAAATAGTGAGGAATAAATTTGGACACCCCCCATCTTTTTTAGGATACCCCCACATTCATTCCCCCTTAAAATGGCTAAAATAAATGTTAAAAAAATACAAATAAAAACAAAAACAAGGTTAGACATAGTTATGTGAACATTTCTTAATAATAAAGAACTGAATATTTAATGGGGTATCCTAATTTTTTCACATGACTGTAGATCAGGAACATTTGAGTCATCTGCCATTTGAAGGTTGGTCTAATGCAGCAGGTCTGCTTTGAACCGCCACAAATAGCAGACTGCACGTCAAACTTTAATAGCTCTGACTGAATAATACAGGGGGGGAAGATGAGGAAATTAGGTGAGTGCAATCATGGAGTCGATATTGCACGCGGCAGCAAAGACATGAGAGCAGGAAGGAACATCCACTGATAGACTGACAGACAGACAGACAGACGGTAGAAAAACAAAGAGGCCATTGTGTGTTTGATTGGGCTCACTCTTTACCATATTGGTTTCCATGAGAACACAAGACTGTGATGCAGACTAGGTAGTAGCCTTGAAAGAGTACTTCAACACGTCCTGCTGGCTTTTATGACCAGACGTTAAAGAGGACAAACACGGAGCTGCTGATGGAGCAAGATAAAGTTGACAAGAACACGCCCACCATTGCTATCTGTCCATCACTAAAAACTGATAAGATCCAGATTATAGTATTTGGATCAATGCTATATAGCACTCAACGATATAAACCTCCCATACTGTATGTGATAGGATTTTGTTCATTAAGTTCCATGTATATTTTATGACAAGTTAATGAAAATGTAAGAAAAAAAATGAAATACTGTCAGACTCTTATGACTCATATCATATTGTTGAAAATGGTGACATCACTGCATTTTCCCATCTCAATACTGCCTGAATCCTTGTATAGAGGCAGGAGGACGATGGTGGGCAGGACTATAAATAGCCCTTCAATATACAGCTCTGGAAAAAATTAAGAGACCACTGCAAAATTTTCACTTTATCTGGTTCTACTATTCATATGTACAGTATGCACCGAAGTAAAATGAAGAACTTTGTTGTATTTTCCAACCCACTGAAAACAACGCACCCATATTCCAAGTCAAAATATGATCATTTAGAGCATTTATTTAAAAAAAAAAAGGCAACTGGCCAAAACAACAAAAATATGCTGTTTTTAGATGTGCTTTTAGATCAAGTAATGCAAAGAAAACAAGTTCGTGTTCATTCTTAACCACTACAATACTTAGGAAGAACTCAGAAATCAGCATTTGTGTAATAACTGATTTTTATTCACAGCTTTCATGCATCTTAACATGCTTAGATGATCACTTAATCACTACCTCCTTAAGTAGACTGACACGTCCTTGTGTTTTCAACAGATGCTCAAATTGAATGGCTGAAATACATGCTAATTTAGGAAAGATTTTGCAGTGGTCTTTTATTTTTTTCCCAGAGTTCTATACTTCCTGGAGGCATTGAATTCACATTTTTGGGCACTGAAGGGATATTCTCACTGACCCCTGTTGCTCCATACTAGGGATGGGCATTCGGTGAAATTTTCTTCACCGATCGTCGGGAGAATTAATGATTAATAATCGGTTAATCATTAACATTTTTAGGTAGGTAACAAGGCAGGTAGACTACATTAGAACATCAGGTATCAGCACGGAGCGCCGCACAACTCAAATCCACCTCTCTCTCTCTCAAATCTCTCTCTCTCTGTTTGCTGTTGTCGTGTTGGCTCGGCTCGGGAATCTCGCAAGCTGATTGGCCGAGACGTTTCACCCCGCAAGCTGATTGGCCGAGACGTTTTACCCAGCTCTCTCTCCCTGCCGAGCGGCCACCCAACAAACGAAGACCGCATTCATTGCTCTATCGCTTGTATTGCTTAGTCTAGCCGCGTGGAACTTTTTGCTGTTCTCTTGTGCCATTTTGTGCGAAATAGTCTTCCCGTCGAGCCACTACGCCGCCTCCTGCAGCTTCCCTCGACGTGTGTACACCGAATCTTCATGACCTTCTCAATAAAGTTTCTGAAAAAAAAAAAAAAGAATCTTCACGACCGCCATTACTCAGCGCGCAACCACTGTTGGCGGTTTCTTCGCGTAATAAGGGTGTTCCATGGACCCTGTCGATGAGGTATATTTGTATGCTGCATTGCAGTAATTGCAGTACACCTGGTCATTTTTTAAATTGAAATGGTCCCACGCAACACTTCGCCGTAACCGCTTCATGATTTGGCGATTGCCCTACGGAAGCACGCATGTATCAACTGAGGCACGCCAGGGTACGGCGATGGTGTAATGTTGCCCCCTTGTGCCCAAATTTGCCATTGCATTGTTTGAGGACGGCCGTGCACTAGGCCTTAATAACCTCGGATTGTTTTAAAAAAAAAAAAACGGTTTGTCGACGAAAATGAACTTCCTCGGTGAAATTCTTAATGATCAATTATCGGTTAATCGGTAAATTATGCCCATCCCTACTCCATACCACAACAAAGAATGATTGTCTCTTTTCCCATTTCCACCACTGAAACACATGATTGTAAATTTTCCCAAATACCTCTACATTCTTGTGAATTTCATCGAATTGTCTCTGTATATTTGTATCTGCGCAAGAAAAAACACTCAAGCTCTGCACAGGACCAGTGTGATCTGTTTTCTGCTGTTTTTGGTAAATGATTGAGGAGAGGAATGGTCAGATCGATGATGCGGCATATTTCCATTGTGCAGGTGTGCAACACAACCATGAGCATTGTTCTGTACCTATAAAGATACCTCTCATGCCTGAGCTGAGGAAATGTTCCATGCTTGAGCCCAGTATGAAAAGATAACACTAGTCAAATGTGATGCACTTTGGAGGTCAAATATGCTTGAGTACAGTTCAGCTTGGACATGTGAGTGTGCCCTTAAACTGTTTGGTTAGGGTTTGAGAAATGGTAATGTTTAGAAATGAGAGAAGGTGTTCTACTTTGCACACATTGCGACTGTTAACCTCCACCATGTCATTGTTTAGATGAACACTAAAAGCTGCTTAATGTCAAAAATGTACATATAGCATGCAGTGCCTACTAGTAAAAATTACAATTTTCTCTTGGAAGACAGTCCCCTTGATTTGGATATGTGTCACATTCTACACCAGGGATGGGCAACTGGTGGCCTGCTCCCTCATCCACTGCGGCCCGCCAGTCCATTTCCAAGATTTATATCACGTTTGGAACTGCATTCTTAAATGCAATTATAGAGTCCGCCAGCAAAGGGAGCTCTAATCAAAACCTAGGTGCCGCTCTGTGCGAGTGGTGGAGTGAGAGAGCGAGAGTGAGGGAGCGAGAGTGAGGGAGCCATAGAAGGAGCAGTGTGCACTGGAGAACCTGTTTGCAAGGTATGTGTTGCATGCTAAGAATGCATTAATAAGCTGTAAACAGCAGTAAGTGTGCAAAGTAGGCTGCTTTAAACAAACTAGATGCTACAGCTGAGGAGCTGTAGCATTTATTCTTGTCTGGCAGGTGAAACTTCATGGAGCTCGGAGGCTTTCCTTCTAATTGTGCAGAAAGGATTGAAAGCTTTGAGGTTTCTTTGTAAAGAGTGTGACTGAAGCACTGACACTGTTTCAATCCCATGTCTGCAATAAAAGTTCAGAGACTGTGGTCATTTTAATTGGGTGGGGTTTTTTTGTTGTTCATTTATACCAGTGGTTCTTAATTTTTTTTTTTATTCCCCATTTTGGGGAGCCAGACGATTACCAAGCCCATCTACACACAGCTATTTCTCTGCCCCTCCACACCCACAATGAATCCAAGCGCAAGCTCAGCCTCGTCATGTTTTCTTTTCTTCTTGGCTCTTTTTGTTAATTATCTTCTGGAATTTCTCTTTGCTCATCATTTTGATGGCAAGAGTTTTAAAAATTAGGTCATGATATAATTTTATCCATCCATCCATCCATCTTTTATTCCAGCATCCTTGGGTGAGAGGCAGGGTACACCCTGGACAGATCGCCAGTCCATTACAGGGCAGATATAATTTTATCAGTAATTTTAATTCTAATATGATAAAACACAGAGTAGCTTTTACTTTCATTTTCATTTTCAGTTTTAATTGTGAAATTTTTTAACTTTGCAGGAAATAATACCCCCCATGGAAAGTTTACATGTAAATCTGGCCCTGGGGAAGTGAGGAAAAAATGTTGTGGCCCTTACGACCACCAAAGTTGCCCATCCCTGTTCTATACACCCATAAATACCCATCTTCCATATAAGATAAGATAAGATAAGCCTTTATTAGTCCCACAATGGGGAAATTCCAGGATTGCAACAGCACAGGGATATATGGCATATATGGCATACTTAAAAAAAATCAATTCAGTACATAATTATCTGTGAAATTCAAAACAATGTCAAAAAAGACTCACTCTTGGGATGCTAAAAAAGGGAAAAAGGGTCTCTTGGAGCACACCTTTGAACTGGATCTGCTTAAAACGGATTAAAAATAACAAAGCAATGTAAGCACATCAAGTTTCCTTTAAGAGTTTTTTCAGTTCACATACAATGTTATTGGATTTTTAAAAAAATGCTCTGTGGAGGGAGAAAAATATGAATGTCAGTGATAATATCTCCACCTTTGCTTGGATTTCTAATAAAAGCAGTAATACAGGCAGGTGCAGTGGGATCGAGATAAGCACTCAGGTGTTAACCTCAAAGAGTTGAAGTGGTTTAGTAAGCCTCCTGTGGGAAACTCATTCACAAAAAGATGCAATGAATGGAGTTAAATGGGCAGCAGCAGCCACAGCAGAGTTGGGAGTATCACTGGTGGTTGCATCAATAGAAACAATTTGTTAAGTCTCTATTTGAAGTCATCAGTAGCAGCATTAGCAAGGTGTACTTGTACAGTGAAACAAAATGCAGTTTTTCCCTAAACAAGGTCATGCATGATTTCAGAATTCTACATACAAACCAACAGTTTGAACTGCGCCACACATTTGGATATCCCATTTTATTTCTCAATAGCTCATTTGTGCATTAAAAGCTATGGCCTGTTCAAAGTTGAAAGGAAATGCAAAGCTTGCAATGTTTCTATCAGTCAATCAATCAGACTTTATTTACAAAGCACTTTTCATGTAATGTAGCAGCTCAAAATGCTGTACAAAATAATAAGCAACATACACCAAAAAGCCATATATGGTCTCACCCACCCACATACACTCAGAACACACCAACTAATGGACTCACCATATAAAACTATATTAAAAAAAACACCATGTAAAACATTAAAACTGAATTGAGGAAGTGCTCTCAGTGAAGAAAAACCAGAGGTAATAAGACATAAAACCAACCAATGACAAGTAAAAAAAAAAAGACTTTGAGCACAGCCTGGGTGTAGACACACCTAAAGACATAGGCAGCTCCATTAGCTAGTTTTGGCATCGCCAGATAAAAATGATTAAAACTATAATATGCTGTAGAGTGTAATTGTAATGTCTCAGGTTTGTGCACGTTTTTCTCCTGCTGATTACCTGATCATGTCCAGCTGCTCTAATTAACCACCTGTCTCTCATCAGCCAGAGCCTTTACAATGTTTCCTCTTCCTCATTACGGAAATGTTGGACTTTGCATGCCAGCAGCTTGGTGTCTTTCCCCAGCTTTCATGTGCCTATCTGTAGCATTCCTCTTCCACCTACTCCCAACATTGGAAACCATAAGAGCAGACATTATACTCTAACCTTTTCCTCTGCCTCCACCTGTCCCAGGACAAACCTTTACCTACCATTTCTTGGCAGACTTGAATCCCCTCCCAGGCAGAACCACAATTCGGAAATCCTCCAACTCACCAAGCAAGTCAGAACTCAATATCCACAATATCCTAACCTCCAAAGTCCTGGGGCCCAGGGCACCATCTCCCACCCCCTTCAGACGCCTAACCTACTGAAGCCAAAACTGATTCAATCTCCACTTGACGAAGAGCGGCAGACTTCCTGCAATATAGTCACTGATCCTCGCAGCATCGCCACCTGTAATTCAATTCAATTCAATTCAACTTTATTTATTTATAAAGCACCATTTCACAACAACAGTCATCTCATAGCACTTTCAACTGTAGGGGAAACCCCCACAATTGCAGAAAGACCCCAGCAATCAGGCGATCCCCTGTGAGCAAGCGCTTGGCAACGGTGGAGAGGAAAAACTCCCTTTTAACAGGAAGAAACCTCCAGCAGAACCAGGCTCATGGAGGGGCAGTCATCTGCTGCGACTGACTGGGGGGGGGGGATAGAAAAGATGAAAAGAACAGACATGTAGAGAGCAAACAGCACAATGGGGACTCAATCTATGGGAGAGAACAAACAGATATTAATGACCAGCAAAAAAATTATTTCATTGAGAGTGAAGAAAGGATTGAAGCCTAGTGCAATTATTGGAGGTCCCCCGGCTGTCTAAACCTATTAGCAGCATAACTAAGGGAGGGTTCAGAGGCACATGATCCCTCCCTAATTGTAGGCTATATCAAAAAGGAAAGTTTTAACCCTATTCTTAAAAACAGAGATCGAGTCTGACTCCCGAATCCAGATTGGCAGCTGGTTCCACAGGAGAGGAGCTTGATAACTGAAGGCTCTGCCTCCCATTGCACTTTTGGAGATTCTAGGTATTACAAGTAATCCAGCATTTTGGGAGCATAGTGCTCTGTTAGGATAATAGGGTAGTATCAAATCTTTTAAATAAAAAGAGGCCTGATTGTTTAGAGCTTTGTAAGTGAGAAGAAGGATTTTAAGCTTAATTCTAAACTCTATGGGAAGCCAATGAAGGGAGGCCAGAACCGGAGAGATATGATCTCTCTTTCTAGTACCTGTTAAAACTCTTGCTGCAGCATTTTGGATCAACTGAAGACTTTTTAAAGATGTTTAAGGACAACCTGATATTAAAGAGTTACAATAATGTAATCTAGAGCTAACAAAAGCATGGATCAGTTTCTCAGCATCACTGTGAGACAAGATGCTCCTAATCTTGGCAATATTACGCAAATGATAGAAGGCAGTCTTAGAAATTAATTTAATATGTGAATTGAAAAACAGATCTAACTCCAAGGTTCCTCACAGAGCTATTAAGAGAAAGAGTAACCACATCCAAAATAAAAGTTTGATTTGGAAAGGTATTTCTAAGGTTTTTTTTGGACCAACAAGAATGACTTCAGTCTTATCTGAATTTAATAGCAGGAAATTACAAGTCATCGAAGCTTTGATGTCCTTAAGACAGGCTTCTAACTTGGCTAATTGATTACTATCATCTGGTTTCATTGACAGGTATAATTGTGTGTCATCTGCATAACAATGAAAATGTATACAGTGCTTTCTAATAATGTTGCCTAACGGAAGCATATATAAACTAAAAAGAGTAGGGCCTAGCACAGATCCCTGTGGAATTCCATGACTGAGCTTTGAGTTGAAAGAAAACTCATTATTGACATGAACAAACTGGAACCTATCAGATAAATAAGATCTAAACCACTGCAACGAAATTCCATTAAGTCCAACATAGTATTCTAATCTATCAAGTAGAATATTATAATCGATAGTATCAAAAGCTGCACTAAGGTCTAAAAGGACAAGTACAGAAACAAGTCCATTATCAGATGTGATAAGGAGGTCATTAGTGACCTTGACTAAGGCTGGTTCAGTACTGTGATAGATTCTGGGTTTAGAATCTATCACAGTACTGAACCAGCCTAGAAATAAACCATTTCCCTGCAAGTGGTCAAATAATTGTGTAGCAACAACTCTTTCTAAGATTTCTGAAATGAGAGGAAGATTAGAGATTGGTCTATAGTTAGCTAAAACTCCTGGATCCAGTGTTGGCTTTTTGAGTAAGGGTTTAATTACAGCAGTTTTAAAAGTACATGGCCTAAAGTTAATGAAGAATTGATTATTTGAAGAATAAAGCTACCAATAAATGGGAAGACTTCTTTAAATAACCTGGTAGGAATATGGTCTAAAAGACAAGTTGAAGGCTTGGATGAGGAAATTATTTTGTCTAACTCTAAAAGGTCAGTTGGAGAAAGCTAATCCAAACAGGTATCAATTGAAGGAGTTGTAGTAGTTACTGTATTTAAGTTAACAGTGGGAAGAATCTGACTGATTTTGTCTCTGATAGATGAAATTTTATTATTGAAAACGTTCATAAAGTCCTGACTAGTAAGCTCTAAGGGAATGCTAGGATTGACAGAGTCCTGACTATTTGTCAGCCTGGCTACACTGCTGAAAAGAAACCTGGGATTATTCTTGTTCTCTTCTATTAATGCAGAATAATAACTCGTTCTAGCTTTTCTAAGAGATTTTTTATAAATTAAAAGATGATTTCTCCAAGCTAAATACATTTCATCTAAATTAGTGGCGTGCCATTTTCTTTCTAATTGATGAGTCTTCTGTTTTAAGCTACGAGTTTCTGTGTTGAACCAAGGAGTTAGAAATCTCTGATTAGACTTTTTCTTTTTAAAGGGGCCACCATGTCTAGAGTCTGATGCAGAGAAGCTGTAACACTATTTACCATGCTATCAGTTACAGAAGGAGCGAGCTGTCTATAGCTTATTTCCATTGTGTTGTCATAGCCATAGGTTCCAAGGTTGTCATAGCCAGGAGCGGCACTGGGGTTAAGCTCCCAGTGCTCATAAAATGCTCCTTATGGCGTGCGTCTCGAAAAGCCTCTGAAAACTAAGTCCAACTCCTAGCCTGCCCGTGTGGTTTAGTCTCTAAGCTCGGCGGAACTGCTTTTACTAATAGGAGAAGGGGCGAGGGCGGATCTCTGGTGCCTTAAAACCAGATGCTTCGGGTAGATGGTGGCTCGTCAACCTGGGAAGGTAGCCCATCTAGGGGAAGGTAAACCCTGATTTCAAACCTCCGCTGCCTTGCGGCACACCCGGTCACGGGAAAGGCTTCGGGAGTCAACCCTGAGAAAAAATCCGGAGTCAGAGCCCCTAAGGCAGTTCTCTGTTGTGCTCAACATCGTTCTGGCAGCTCCTGCGATGGCGCTGGTGCCAAACTGTAGCAGCCCTGCTGTTCCTTTGGATTCATCAGTGACGTGGAGAGGGGGGACATGCTGCATGGGCAACATCTTGTCCTCCATATCTTCCTGCCCAGGCTTGAATCCTACCAACGCCCAACGCTGGAAGGTAGAACACAGGATCACTGGAGAGGACACTCCAGCTTCGCCTTTGGCGTAGACAAAACACGGGGAATGACAGTTACCAGTTATAAGCCACCGCTCAATTGGCGTAGAGCGCGGCGCCAGGGGTTGTTCCCAATGGTGGGAAGGATCATCGGATCTCACTGGACAGCTATCGCCCGCCTCAAGCTGGGCAGCCCCCAGCCAATAAGGTGTTGTCCCGCCACAGCTTGCTTTCCTCATTGGGTGCATGGGGATGAGGAGAAGTCCGAACAGCAGGCTGAGAACCTTCGCACCAGGCAAGACAAAAAAACAAAAGAGACCAACTCTAAAACTGGGAACTTGGAACGTCCGCACTATGATGACAGGACTCGCTGCTAACCTCAAGGACATCAACGACACCAGGAAGACTGCCATCATCAATAATGAGCTGAAGAGACTGGGAGTGGATATCGCCGCTCTCCAGGAAACATGGTTGGCTGACGCAGGCACACTGAGAGAGAAGGACTACACGTTCTACTGGCAGGGAAAGGGCAGTGACAAACACAGGGAACACAGAGTGGGCTTCGCAGTGAAGAACACCTTGCTGAAGATGGTGGAACCGGGCAGCAATGGCTCTGCACGACTCCTCACCCTCCGCCTCAACACCACTCAAGGCCCAGTCACCCTCGTCAGTGTGTATGCCCCAACACTGACAGCCACACCAGAGGCAAAAGACGAGTTCTACGAGAATCTCGCAACAACTGTCAGGATCATCCCCAACTCTGAACAACTCATTCTCCTTGGAGACTTCAATGCCAGAGTGGGTGCTGACCACGACTCCTGGCCCTCCTGTCTTGGACCATTTGGCATGGACAGAATGAACGACAACGGACAGCGGCTGCTCGAGTTCGGCACATATCACGATCTGTGCATCACAAACTCGTTCTTCAAGACCAAGCCCCAACACAAGGTTTCCTGGCGACATCCACGCTCAAAGCACTGGAACCAGCTGGACTTGATCCTGACCAGGCGCACCTCACTGAAGAACGTGCTAATCACCCATTCGTTCCAGAGTGCAGATTGCAACACAGACCATTCATTGGTGTGTTGCAAGGTCAAGCTGCAGCTGAAGAAATTCCATCGTGCTAGACAGCCTGGAAAGGCACGGATTGACACCAGCAAGATGGCCCAACCAGAACTTGTTGAGCAGTTTGCCTCCACCTTTGAGAAGGAACTTGGTGTACCACAAGAAGGAGAATCTGCAAAGCAGAAGTGGGAAGAGCTGTGAAACACCATCCACCGCACAGCCTTGGCTACCTTTGGGAGGAAGACCTCGAAGTCACAGGACTGGTTTGATGCCAAGTTGACCGAGATGACCCCCATCATTGAAGCCAAGCGCTCAGCACTTGCTGAGTACAAGAAGTACCCAAACGAGAAGAATCTCCAGATTCTCAGGGCTGCGAGAAGCAAAGTTCAGCAGTCTGCTCGGCGCTGTGCCAACAAGTACTGGACTCAGCTCAGCCAAGACATTCAAACCGCTGCCATAACAGGGAACATCCGTGGTATGTACGATGGCATCAAGAAAGCACTTGGTCCGGCTCAGAGCAAGACGGCCCCCCTCAAATCCTCCTCTGGGGAGATGATCACAGAAAAGAACAAGCAGATGGAGAGATGGGTGGAACACTACTCCGACCTCTACTCCAGACAGAATACTGTGACACCGTCAGCCCTTGATGCCATCAACTGCCTGCCATCCATGGACGAACTTGACGCCGAGCCAACCATCGACGAACTCAGCAAGGCCATTGATAGCTTGGCCGCTGGCAAGGCACCCGGCAACGACGGCATACCCCCCGACCTGATCAAGCACTGCAAGACCACCCTACTGCTGCCATTGCATGACGTCCTCTGCCAGTGCTGGAAGGAAGGTGCCGTACCACAGGGCATGAGGGACGCCAACATCATCACCCTCTACAAAAACAAAGGAGAGAGAAGCGACTGCAACAACTACAGGGGCATCTCCCTCCTCAGCATTGTTGGCAAAGTCTATGCACGAGTTGTCCTCGTTTGTCTACAGAAGCTTGCCAAACGTGTCTACCCCGAGTCTCAGTGTGGCTTCCATGCTGAGCGATTGACGGTCGACATGATATTCTCCATCCGCCAACTCCAGGAGAAATGCAGAGAACAGAACATGCCCCTGTACGTCGCCTTCATCGACCTCACCAAAGTGTTCGATCTGGTCAGCAGAGAGGGCCTTTTCAAGATCCTGCCAAAGATAGGATGCCCACCAAAGTTGCAAAGCCTCATTGAATCGTTTCACACCAACATGCAGGGGATAGTGCAGCATGACGGCAACGTCTCAGAGCCATTCAACATACGCAGCGGAGTGAAACAGGGCTGTGTACTTGTGCCAACCCTCTTTGGGATTTTCTTTGCTATGCTCCTGAGGCATGCCTTCAGCACAGCAACAGAGGGAATCTACCTGCACACAAGATCTGACGGCAGGCTTTTCAACCTTGCCCGCCTGAAAGCCAGAATCAAAGTACGCGAGGCTCTAATCAGAGACATGCTGTTCGCAGACGACGCTGCACTCGCAACCCACACACAGCAGGAGCTTCAGACCCTGATGGACCGCTTCTCCCAGGTATGCAAGGACTTTGGGCTTACCATCAGCCTGAAGAAGACTAACGTCTTGGCGCAAGGCACGGAAGCACCACCAACCATCACCATCGACGACTACGAGCTGGAGGTCGTGAATCAGTTCACGTACCTGGGGTCCACAATCAGCAACAACCTCTCCCTTGATACAGAGATCGACAAGAGGATTGGAAAATCAGCCTTCCCACTCGCTCACCTCACCACACGAGTGTGGGAGAATCCCAAACTCTCTGTTAAGACGAAGATGGCAGTGTACAATGCCTGCGTCATCAGCACGCTGCTCTATGGGAGTGAGACGTGGACAACATACGTCCGGCAGAAAAGAGACTGAACTCCTTCCACTTGCGCTGCATTCGCCACATCCTGGACATATCCTGGCAGGACAAAGTGCCCAACACAGAAGTTCTGTCCCGCGCCAGCCTTCCCTCCATGTTCACTCTACTCAGGCAGCGCAGGCTCCGCTGGCTAGGCCACGTTCACCGTATGGAGGATGGCAGAATCCCCAAAGACGTCCTCTACGGAGAACTGGTGACTGGCAGGAGAGACGCTGGCTGCCCACAGCTGCACTTTAGAGACATCTGCAAGAGAGACATGAAGGCCCTGGAGATCAACACAGAGCGCTGGGAGGACCTTGCAATGGACCGCTCCAAATGGAGAGGCACCCTGACCAGACAGCTCAAGGCGGGTGAAGAGAGATTGAGTGCTGCAGCAGATGAAAAAAGGACCCGCAGGAAGAACCGCCACAGACCCAGCAGCACGGAGACCACCCACAAGTGCGACCTGTGTGACAGGGACTTCCATTCGCGCATCGGCCTGTTCAGCCACAGGCGGTGCTGTTCCAGCAGAGTAGACGTTTAGGATTCTCTTCCATGGTCATCATAGACCGACGAAGGCCGACGAGTTACAAAAGCAGCAAGCTGCCTATAGCTTATTTCCATTGTGTTGACACATGGCATAGAGGAAACAATCTGCATAAATTTGGTTGCAACATCATCTGAGAGGCATCTACTGTAGTAATATTTTTCTTTAGGAGGCAAATAGTCAGAAATAGTAAAATCAGAGGTTAACAGACAATGGTCTGACAGTACAGGGTTATGAGGAGACACTACCAGATTTTATATTTCTATGCCATATGTCAGAACAAGGTCCAACGTATGGTGGAGATCATCATCATCATCATCATCATAGCAGTCTGTCGGGGGCGACAATGGGTAGAATTTCCTACTTTCTGAGAAAACCCCATCGAGTCTAATATTGAATTAAATGCCATATTAAGGCAATCACTATCTACATCTACATGTATATTAAAGTCCCCTACTATAATTATTCTGTCTGATTTGAGCACTAAATCAGCTAAGAATTTGGCAAATTCGGATAAAAACTCTGAGTAGGTTGATGGAGGACGATAAACTATGGCAAACAAAATTGGGTTTAGCCTAAAACTGCTAAAATGCCCAATACTGAGGACCAGGCCCTCAAAGGAATTATAACGTGTTTTTTGCTTTACATTAACTAGTAATTTGGAATGGTAAATTGTTGCTACTCCTCCTCCACGACCAGAACTTCTGGGATTTTGACAGTTTAAATAACCAGAGGGAGTTGATTCATTTAAACCAACATAATCCTCTTGCCCTAACCAAGTCTCTGTAAGGGATATTAAATCAATCTGATGATCAATTAACAGATCATGGACTAGCAGAGACTTGGGAGTTTGAGACCTAATATTTAACAAACCACATTTAATTTTTAAATTATGAGGAGGAACAGAGGCCAAATCATTCAATTTAGAGGCTTCATGTTTAATTTGAGTTTTACCAACTTTTTGTTTAATCACTTTGGGATGCTTATACACTATATTTTTATTTACTTTGGAGGGAGCAGACAATGATTCTCTGATGGGGAAGACAGGGGCTAAGTTGAGGGGTGGCAAATGAAGAACAGCTGCAGAGAGGCATGTAAGACTGCGACTCTGCTTCTTGGTCCCAACTCTGAGTTGTCAATATTTTGGAAATTTGGATAAAAATGATGCCAGATTGTTAGATAAATGAGACGCACCATCCAAAGTGGGATGGACGCTGTCTCGTCTAATAAGACCAGGTTTTCCACAAAATGAGTTCCAATTGTCTATGTAGCCCACATCATTTGCAGGACACCACACAGACAGCCAGCGGTTGAAGGATGACAAGCGGCTAAACATGTCATCACTGGTCAGATTGGGGAGGGGCCCAGAGAATACTACAGAGGCAGACATTGTTTTTGCAAAGTCACACACCGATTCCACATTAAGTTTTGTGACTTCCGACTGCCGGAGTCGGATGTCATTAATGCCGGTGTGGATAACAATTGTGGAGTATTTACAGTTACTTTTAGCCAGCATTTTCAAATTTGACTCGATGTCGCCTGCTCTGGCCCCAGGAATGCATTTGACTATGGCTGCTGGAGTCTCTAGGTTCACGTTTCTGACTACAGAGTCGCCAATGATCAGAGTTTTTCCTCAGCGGGTGTGTCGCTGAGCGGGGAAAAGCGATTAGAAACATGAACAGGTTGGTGGTGAACTGGGGCCTTGCGACTAGGTTTCCTTCTCACTGTCACCCACCCATTCTCCTCGCTGTTAAGGAGGACTGGAGGACCGCTAGCAGGCCGCCCTATGCTAGGGAGCTCCACTGCAGCTAAGGGGTGTCCGTCATTATTAACTGGCACAGACAGTGTTTCAATGCAGCGGAGCCGGGATTCCAAATCAGACAACCTCGCCTCGAGCGCCTCAAAAAGACAACATTTATTACATTTACCGTTATCACTAAAAGAGGCAGAGGTGTAGCTAAACATCTGAAAGAGAGAGCACACCAGAGGAGGAGGGGAAGGAGAGCTAGTAGCCATAGCTAGTGGCTAACCCAAAGCTAACAAAAACACCAATGAAAGGTGAACAAAAGGCTAAAGAGGGTGATTAGATGACACTGAGTGCGCACACAGGTGCAAGAGGATTGATAAACAGAAGTGAGAGCTATCGGTAGATGGAAAAAAGTGATTAGAGATCCAAGATGGCTGCCGGGGTGCAGTCACACAATTTGGCAAGTCCTGTGTGTTTGCTTAAAAAGTCATCTAAAGAGCAAATTGGACCGTGGATTGTGATATCAACGTACTCCTCTGTTGTTTGGATAATTCTCTTTCTTCTAAGTTCAACTTGTCCAAGAAAAAGGGACACTCTAACCTTGTATCCAGCCAGATGGAGTCAGCACATGCTATTCACAAGGGTACTGGATTATGGCCATGCTAGGCCACCCCCAGGTGAGCAGGAACAGGCTGTTACAGACAAACCACTCCTGGGTGTTTTTAATCTCTTGCTGATACTTCTTTTGGCTGGTGATGTTGAATTAAATCCTGGTCCAGTGCCAGCTGGGCCTCTACCTTTGCTAGCTGGGTTTCCACCTCTGCTATCTGGGCCTTTACCATTGCTACCTGGGCCAACACCATCATCAGCTGGGCCTCCACCTCTGCTAGCTGGGCTAACATCACTGCAAGCTGGGCTTCCACCTCTGCTGGCTGGGCTAACACCATTGCTCGCTGGGCCTCCACCTCTGCTAGCTGGATTTCCACCTCTGCTAGCTGGATCTCCACCTCTGCCAACTGGGCTTCCAACTCTGCTAGCTGGGTTTCTACCCCTGCCAGCTGGGTTTGGACCTGGGCTAACAACACAGCCAGCTGGACTTACATTGCAGCCAGTTGAACCACCTTCAACAATAGCTGGGCCACTTCCATTGATATTTGAGTCATCATCACCTCTAACTGAATCTTCACCAACACCAGCCGGGCCTTCACTATGTGCAAACATTGCCAATAAAAGAAACAGGAGTCTGCCAAATCCTGCAATATTAAAACACCGGAAATTCAGGGTGTGTCAAACTGTTAATAATTCTAAATTAATATGGGACTCAGTACATAAACCAAAAGGCATTCTTTGTGCACACTTAAATATACAAAGTATTCTAACAAGTGATCAGGTTCATCACCTTCTCATTGATTCAAATATTGACTGTCTTCGCTTATCTGAGACATGGCTCCGTGAATCTTCGCCCTCAGCAATACTATCTGTACCTGGTTATAAAATGTTTAGAAAAGACAGACAGGGTTCTAAGGGAGGAGGTGTTATGATTTATGCCAAGGATACTTTTAATTGTAATGAGATACAAGTTACAGATGAGAATGGATTGGAATTTCTTGGACTGTTTCTTTGTCACAGCAAATGTCTTTTATTCTTGTAGTTATTTATAGGCCTCCTTCATCAAATGTAGATTTTTATGAAAAGCTGGAAATTTTATTGAAACAATTTAATTTTGCAAAAGAGGTAATAATAATGGGTGACCTAAATGTTAATTGGGAAGTCAACAAAGTTAGGAAAAATTTGAAAAAGGTTATGGATGACGGATATGACTCAGGTAATTAAATCACCCTTATTGTCATTCAACTGTATAACCAATCATGTACAGTAGAACGAGATTGTGCTTTACCTATCTACAGTTAGTCTATCTACAATTAATGGCCCTACGAGAATCACAAACTCTACTAGCACTCAGATTGATCTAGCTTTTACTAATAGGCCAGAAAGGATCTTGAAGTCATACAATATGCTCACAGGATTGTCTGATCACAATCTTATAATGGTCACAAGAAAATTAAATAATAAAAAGCACTTCAAATCCTTGGCCGCCATCGAATTCTATAGAATACCAAAACAGGAACAACAAAATTTTCAAAATTCAATTCAAGAAGTAAATTGGGATGAATTACTCGTTGGTAAAAATTTAGATGAGGATTGCTCTAAATTTACCAACAAAATACAACAAATTATTACACAATTTACACGGATAATTAAATTAAAAGCTAGAAAGAATAGCCTTCCTTGGTTAAACAAATTTATTCTGAAATTGATGAAAGAACGAGATCACTTTTTGAAGTCGTCAGTTAAATCAGGACACAATAGGCACCAATTTATTTCCTTGAGAAATAGGGTAGTGAAAGAAATAAGAAAATCTAAAGCTGACTTTTTCATTACTGTTTTGAATAGTGCAAGGGGAAATTCTAAAAGAACCTGGAATTATATTAAAAAATTATTGGGTGATTCCCAAAAAAACAAAACAAAACTAATGCAAATTCAATTAAATGGAAACATTCTGACAGAACCTCAAGTGATGACTGATGCTTTTAACAACTACTTCATTGAATCTGTGTCAGAAATTTATGATAAGTTTATAGTAAAACAAAGGAAGGAATATCCTGTATTGTCTGCAACGCAGTCCTTTACCATTACAAATATTACTGAGACCAAAGTTATCGATTTAATTCAATCACTCAAACCATCTAAAGCAAAGGATATTTTTGGAATGGACACGAACATGCTCAAAGATTTAGGTTCAGTCCTTGCCACCCCTATTGCTTCAATCATTAATCTTTCAATTTCATCTGGCCATTTTCCAAAGGCCTGGAAATCTTCTATTGTTACCCCTGTCTTTACATCTGGTGACCCAACTTTTCTGCATAACTACCGACCAATAAGTATTCTTCCGGCCATTTCCAAAATTGCAGAAAAATGGGTGGCAGAGCAGATTGTCCATTATTTAAACAGTAGTTCCCCCTCTCTCCATGTCATGCAGTTTGGTTTCAGATCCAAGCATTCCACTGAAATGGCTACATGCCTCTTCATTGAGAAAATAAAATCTTTCCTTGATAAGGGTGGAGTTGTAGGGGCGGTGTTTTTGGACCTTAGCAAAGCATTCGATACAGTAAATCACTCTGTTCTTCTTACCAAGCTCTTTAAATTTAACTTTTCTCACAACGCTGTGAGCTGGATTGAATCATATCTGCATGATTGAACACAGTCTGTATTAGTTAACAACTGCAGATCTGATTCTCTTAGGCTAACTTCTGGAGTCCCTCAGGGATCAATATTAGGCCCCCTTTTATTTAGTCTTTATATTAATGATTTGCCCACTGTTTGTTCTGAAGCTGAATGCTTAATGTATGCAGATGACACGGTTTTCTTTGTTCATGGTCGCTCCAAAGACACTGTTGCTGCTAAACTCAGTAAAACAATGTCCTGTGTCACAACTTGGTTGCAGGAGTGCTGTCTACAGTTAAATGTTTCTAAAACTGTAGGCATGTATTTCACTAAAATAAATAGTGTCACCTGATCCTGACATATATGTTAATGGAGGAAAAATACAAATTGTTAGCCAATATAAATATCTTGGGTTAATAATAGATTCACAGCTTTCCTTTAAAGCTCATATTGCTAAATTGAGTAAAAAAATCAAGTTAAATCTTGCAAATTTTCGTGCAATTCAAAATGAAATGTCAACTGAAGCCGCAAAAATATACTTGCATTCAATGATTCTCGGTCACTTCAATTATTGCCTAACTAGCTGGTCCCAGGTGGGTTTGAGTGCAAAAAAACCATTGGAAGTTTTGTACAAACAAGCAGTCAAAGTTATGGATAAAAAACCTAGGTATTATCATCATTGTGCAATTTTAAAAAAAATAGTCTTTTAAACTGGGATAGTCTTCATACATTTGCAGATTTAAATTTGATTTATAAAGTACTGCATGATTTGGCTCCAGATCCTCTGGCAGAGTTCATCAGCCAAAGAAACAGCTCTGAGCGTGTCACTCGAGGCTCTGTCAGAGGTGACTGTTTCATTCCTCTGCGTAGGAGCACTTTCAGTAAGTCAGCCTAGTCAGTGAGGGGCGCTAGTGAGTGGAACTCAGTACCTGAGGAGGTTAAACTGCTTACAACATACAAGGCCTTCACAAAAAAATTGAAAATGTGGCTTATAAACACCTACAGCTGCCAACACTAAAAGATAAGTCTGTTGTGATGTTTGATGTTGTGATTAAATGTACGGTTTGTTATGTGTATGTTATTTGTTACATTAGTGCCTTCTTAAATGTTTAACTATGTTTTTTTCTTGTAGATGCATTTTATTGCTTTTTTACATCTTGGCCAGGGGACTACAGATGAAAACTAGCCTTTTGGCTAATTCTGGCTTTTTTAACCATGTATAAACATGTGTTTTATGAAATTGCATTGCCCCTTTTCAAATAAACTAAACTAAATTAAAATACAATTAAAGGCAAAAATCCTCAGGAAAATGAGGAGAGCTAACCACAGAGCAAACCACACAGACAGCCAGCAACACAGGAAGTGACGATACGTTACCACAGGAAGCCGCCAGCCAGAGCACCTTTAAGAAAAGATTAATTCAGTTTTTTAGACTCATCATCTCGCTATTCAGTATGCTTACCCTTTTCTGCTCTCCTTTTCTCTGCAGGGTTGCCAGCTCTTTTTTGTCAAATGTGTTTTATTGAAAACCTGATATTGTATATATATTACATAATAGATAGATAGATGGATAGATAGATAGATAGATACTTTATTTCGAACAAAAAAGTAAAAAAAACAAAACAAATGACAAGTGCGATAAAGTGACAGTATACAGTGCTCGAAATGGAGAAGGAAGAAGTGAACACTTATTAACTCCAACTCCTCTTTTCCATAAATACAACCCATGTGAAATATATACAAATTACTGCATTTAATAAAGCACATCTTGTTTTTTTCCATTGGTTTTTTAAAAAAAAGGAGGAAAGAAAAAGAAAATAACCAAAAACAAAATAAATATACAAATACACCAAACACACACACACACACACACACACACACACACACACACACACACACACACACACAAAAAGGGCTCTTAACACCCCCTTCCCCCCACCCTGCTCATTCTGCTAATAAAACATAATGTATGACAGCTGTTGTGATGGACAATAATATGGCAATATGGGATGGAATCCCGGCGGAAATATTCAAATCAGCCAGTCCTGTGGCCCTTGAAATCTTCCATTCCCTCCTCACCAGCATCTGGGATGAAGAACAACTGCCCAAAGACTTCAGGGATGCCACTGTTGTCTCCCTGTTCAAGAATAAGGGTAGCAAGTCGGACTGCGGCAGTTATTGAGGTATCTCCCTTCTATCTATTGCCGGAAAAATACTGGCCCGGGTCCTTCTCAACCGACTGATTAACAACATCTCTGAAGGGAACCTGCCAGAAACACATTACGGATTCCGCTCAAACCGCAGCACCGTGGACATGATCTTCTCCGTCCACCAAGTGCAGAAGAAATGTCTAGAACAAAATATGGACTTATACGTGGTCTTTATCGACCTGACTAAGGCCTTCAACACGGTGAACAGGGAGGCCCTCTGGATCATCCTATCCAAGCTTGGGTGCCCAGACAAGTTTGTAAACCTCATACGCCAGTTTCATGACAACATGACTGGGCAGGTTCTCTCAGGTGGAGAGGTATCGGAGCCATTCAATATCAGCAATGGCTGCACGGTGGCGCAGTGGTTTAGCACTGTGGCAGCACAGTTTTACCCTCGGCGGGGGGATCGCGGGGATCATGAGATCGTGGGTTCGATCCCAGCCCCCGACCAACAGTGAGCTGTGTGGAGTTTGCATGTTCTCCCCGTGTTGCGCGGGTTTACTCCGGGATTTCTCCGGTTTCCTCCCGCACACCAAAAACATGTAGGTTTAGGGCGCTCGCGCACGCAGCGACCAGCAGCCGGTGGCTTGTCACCAGACTGCAAACCAAGTCTACCTACGGGTACAAATAAGTAACAAAAAAAAAAAAAAGCAGGGGTACGTTCTGGCCCCGGTCCTCTTCAACCTCTTTTTCTCTTGCGTCCTCAACCATGCCTTCAGGGACTTGGACCTTGGGGTATACCTGTGATAGAGACTTGATGGCTCACTGTTCGACCTCCGCCGACTGAAGGCTAAGACCAAGGTCGCAGAAAAGATTGTCCTGGAAGCACTTTTCACTGACGACTGTGCCCTCATGGCCCACACGGAGTTTGATCTCCAGATCATCGTGAATAAGTTTGCAGAAGCCTCCCGCCTTTATTGTCTTACCATCAGCCTCGGCAAGACAGAGGTACTGTTCCAACCAGCACCTGCCTCCACCGTCCTACCTCCCTCTATCTCCATCGAGGGTACCCAACTGAAGATGGTAGACGACTTTAAATACCTCGGCAGCACCATCAGCAATGATGGCTGCCTGGATAAGGAGATCAACGCCAGAATCTGCAAGGCCAGTCAAGCTCTCGGTCGTCTCTGAGCTCGTGTCCTAAACCAGCACAACATCCAGCTGTCCACGAAGCTCAAAGTGTACAGGGCCGTTGTCCTCACCAGCCTTCTCTATGGATGTGAGACGTGGACGGTGTCCAAAAAATACCTAAAGCGGATGGAAAAGTTCCACATGAGAAGTCTACGGATGATCACGAACATTCACTGGCAAGACCGGGTCACAAACCTTGAGGTCCTGGACAGAGCTGAGATGACCAGCATCGAGGCCATGATTCTGAAAGCCCAGCTTTGATGGGTTGGTCATGTGATCTGGATGGATGGCCACAGGCTGCCCAAGCAGTGCATGTACGGCGAACTCTGTTCTGGGAAGCGGAACCAAGGCAGACCACGCAAAAGATTCAAAGACTGCGTGAAGCTCAACATCAAACACACTGGCATCCTTCCCAAACAATTAGAGCTGTGGATTATGGACAGGCCAGGCTGGCGCACCCTCACTACCCAGGCACGAGACTACTTTAAAGAGGCGAGCTGATGTAGCTGAAGCACGGGCACGAAGAAAGGCGTTATTACCTGGGCAGTTTCCTTGCCCCTACTGCAGCTGTGTCTGCCGATCGAGGATCGGCCTAAACAGCCATCTCCGTGCTCACGCAAGAAGAGGACTTAACACATGAGGGATGATCATCATCGGATCAATGGACAACCAAGACAGAAGATGAATTAATTAAGAATTGTTTTTTAGGTAACAGACGAGGGGTGACCTGATCTTATCAAACTGTGACTCTTTATTTTTTAAAAAGAATCTAATTTTTTTCCAAATGAAGTGTATCAGCTAATGCCTTAAGTCAAAACTTAAAGGTAGGAGCTTCCTTCTTTTTCCAGAACATCAGAATCAATTTTTTGGCTAGGATTAAACTATAGGAGAGGAGTTGATTTTGTGTTTTCTGTAACGCAAGTATATTATCAGATACTCCCAGTATGATTAAGATGGGATCTGGATCAATTCTAATCTGGAGAATTTTTGATAATTTGTCAAAAATTTTTGTCCAATATCTTGTTAACTTGGGGCAAAAAACAAAGGAGTGAACGAGGTTCGCCTCTGCTACAGAGCATTTATCACACTGTGAAGAGACGTCAGGAAAAAGTTTGTGAAGCTTGGATTTAGAATAGTTTAGCCTGTGAAGAACACAAAACTGAATCAAACAATGCCTAGAATTTAAAGAGCAGGTACCAATGTCTTCAAGACTCTTATCCCAGAGTCTGTCAGCGATTTGTGTCCCCAACTCATTTTCCCAATCATTTTTGATTTCAGACATTGAGGGAGGGTAGATGGATTGTAAGGCGTCATAAAAATGTGACACTTTTTGATCAGAGCCTGTGTTTTGAAGAAGGCACTTGTCTAGGACTGTAGCTGATGCACTTGCAGAAGAAGGTATATGGGTACGCACATAATTTCTGATTTGTAGAAACCTAAAAAAATTACTCCTGGGTAGTTCATGCATTTCTTGTAGCTGTTCAAATGAGGCTAAGGCAGCATTCAGGTGAAGATCACCGATAGTGTGAATACCCAGGTCTCTCCATTGTAAAAATCCATTATCAAACTGAGATGGTGGGAAAGACAGATTCCCAGCAATGGGAAGTAAAAAGGAGAGTGATTTAACCCTGAAATGCATCTTAATTTGTTTCCAGATTCTGATCGTGCTATTTATAATAACACTTTCACCATAAATAGACTTATGTAAAGTTACGGGAGACAGGATCACTGCCCCCAAACTGTATGGGCGGCAATGCTCCTGCTCCAACTGCAGCCAACGAGGGAAATTAATTGAGTTATCCAACCATCTTGAAATTATTTTAATGTTGAAGGCCCAGTAATAAAGAAAAAAGTCAGGGAGAGCAAGTCCACCCACCTGCCTGGGTTTACAAAGATGAGCCTTTTTAATCCTATGGTTTTTGTAATTCCAAATAAGGGGTAAAACAATAAAGTCTAAATTTTTAAAAAAAGGATTTTGGTAAAAACACAGGTAAACACTGGAAGAGATACAATAACTGAGGAAGAAATATCATTTTGATTGCGTTAATCCTCCCAATCAATGAAATAGGGAGAAATCTCCAAAACTGAATATTAGTCTGCAATCTGGCCACAAGAGGGGGATAGTAAGCTTTGAAAAGAGAAGATAATTCTTTTGTTATCTGAATCCAAGGTAAATGAATGCCTGAGTAGAAACTTTAAATGGTAGATGTTGTATTAGGGATAAATCCACCAATCCAACAGGCATCAACTCACTCTTAGTTAAATTAATTCTGTAATCAGAGAAAGTTCCAAATATATTTATTTTGTCTAGAATTGCAGGAAGACTGGACTGAGGTTTTGTAATAAACAACAGGACATCGTCCGCATAAAGGGAAATCTTATCAGCTGTGCCCAAAATATTGGAGCCATGTACATCTGGATCTGTACAAACCGACTCAGCGAGAGGCTCAATGGCCAGTGCGAACAGGAGGGGTGAGAGGGGGCAGCCCTGCCTCGTACCCCTAAACAGGCTAAAATGAGGGGATAGCATTCTATTAGTTAATATCTGAGCTCTGGGGTGCTTGTACAAAAGTTTTATCCAGGTAATAAATTTATCACCTAGATTAAATTTGTCTAAAACGGCAAATAAGTAGGGCCATTCTACTTGGTCAAACGCCTTTTCAGCATCGAGAAAGACTGCAACAAGGTTACTCAAGCTAGACTTACAATGATACATTATATTAAAGAGACGTCTCAGGTTGGAAGCAGAGTTTCTGCCATCCAGTTTGGTCTGGATGGACAAGTCTGTCCATATACTTACTAAGTCTGTATGCAAAAACTTTGGCTAGTATTTTTGATCCACATTAAGGAGAGAGATGGGCCTATATCCTCCAAACTCCTCTGGGTCTTTACCCTTTTTTGGGATAAGAATAATGACAGCCTCACTAAGTGCTGTGGTAATAAATCATTCTTGAAGGTGTAGGTGAACATATTGAGCATATAAGGACCATTCTACTTGATCAAATGCCTTTTCAGCATCGAGAAAGACTACAACAAGGCTACTCAAGCTAGACTTACAATGATACATTATATTAAAGAGACGTCTAAGGTTGGAAGCAGAGTTTCTGCCATCCAGTTTGGTCTGGACGGACAGGTCTGTCCATATACTTACTAAGTCTGTTTGCAAAAACTTTGGCTAGTATTTTTGATCCACATTAAGGAGAGAGATGTGCCTATATCCTCTGACCTCCTCTGGGTCTTTACCCTTTTTTGGGATAAGAGTAATGACAGCCTCACTAAGTGTTTGTGGTAATAAATCATTCTTGAAGGCGCAGGTGAACATATTGAGCATATAAGGTGTAAGCAAATCAGCAAATGATTTGTACAGCTCAGTAGGAAGCCCATCAGGGCCAGGGGTTTTGCTACTTTTTAGAGTGCCTATGATTATTGTATCCTTTAACTCCCTCAGGGTGATGTCCTTATTTATAAAAGTATAATCCTCATGGTTTAGAGTAGGAAGATTAATACTTCTCAAAAAGTTTTCCATATCATGAGGTCCTGCATTTGTTTTGGAGCAGTAGAGAGAGTCATAAAATTCTTTAAAAGTTATTAATACGTATCTTTAGCCAAAGTAAAGCAGGCTCCTTGTTTGGACTTAATTTTATAAATGGTGCTGTAGATAATGTGAAAATGACGAGGCAGAGTTCATCTCACGAGTCGGGTTTATTCATATCATCCAACATCATCAAAAGCAGAAAGAGGAAGAAACCCAGACATTCGTCCTTTAAATACCTCAGGACTTCAAAGCACACAGTCATATTGTATTTAATCCCAAATAACAATACATCTTCCTTCAGATCTTAACACCTCCACCCCCAGCCTCTGGCAGCCAGGAAAATCCCCCCAGGCCGTCTCTCTACATACCAAAGACTAGACTTTCACATCCTCCTGTTATCTCCAGAGAGGCTCAGTCCTTTGTTCAATCTAAGATGTGAAGCCTAAAGTGGTATACATATGAAGCATGAAGTGATATACATAAGTGCACATATATGTGTCCCACATGACCCCCCCAAACGTCTAAGATGGAACAACGGAATAACAGTCTGCATGTCATGATAAATCATTACACATCAGTCCACGTGCTGCTTGGGCCTCAGTCTCCTCCCGTATCTGCTGTAAGCGGGCTTTACCACTTCCGCGGCGCCATCCTGTTGGGGAGCTGCTGCCTGAGGGTGAGAACTGTTAGTCAATCCCTGTGGGTGTTCTGGGGAATGTCCCCTAGGGGGTCTGCCGCGCCGAGGAGCCCTGGCGCACAGCACATCCTCGTCTGCCACAACAAAGGCGGGTTTGAGCCTGTTTATGCCAATCTTTTCTTTCCTGCCCCCCAGGTCTAGCAAAAAATGCTTATCCCCTGTTTCCAGCACTCTAAATGGTCCATCATAAGGTGGTCGCAACGGTGGGTGATGGGCATTGTGTCTGACAAAAACAAACTCTGCGTTTTTTAAGGCCTTAGGCACAAAAACGCGCGGAAAACTGTGGTGAACGGGGCCAGGCAGCGTGCCTGATTCCGTGCCACTCTGTAACCGCTGAGCCGGGGAGCATTCTGGCGCAGGATTATCTGGGAGAAATTCCCTGGGCAGCCGAAGTGGCTGCGCAAAAACCAGCTCAGCCGGGGAGGCTTCTAAATCCTCTTTAGGTGCAGAACGCAACCCCAATAAAACCCACGGTAGCCTGTCTACCCAATTTGCATCCGTAAGCAACGCTCTGAAAGCCGCTTTCAATGACCTATGAAAACGTTCGCATAACCCATTAGCCTGTGGATTGTACGCGGTTGTGCGGTGGATCGTTACCCCCAGGCTGCGGGCCATTGCTGACCAAAGTTCGGAAACAAATTGAGGACCCCTATCGGACGTAATGTCCGTTGGGACTCCAAAGCGCGCTACCCATGCTGTTAAAAACGCGCGCGCCACCTCCTCGGCTGTGGTTGACGACATTGGGACCACTTCCGGCCAGCGCGTGGTGTGGTCTACCATTGTCAGAAGGTGTGTGCACCCCTGTGATGGCGGTAGGGGGCCTACGAGGTCCACGTGAACATGATCGAACCTCTTAGCCAGGATGTGGAACGGCTCCAAGGGAGCTCTCGTGTGTCTGTGTACCTTGGCTCGTTGACAAGCCATGCAGGCTGCTGCCCACTCTCCAACTTGTTTGCGCAGGCTCGGCCATACAAATTTCTCTCCCACCATTTTGACCGATGCGCGCACTCCCGGGTGCACCAGAGAATGAATCGAGTCAAAAACGCGGCGGTGCCACGCGGCCGGTACCACAGGATGCGGTCGCCCAGTGGAGACATCGCAGATTAGGGGGGGGGGTATACCGTCTTGCAGCACCCTGTTCTCCAGCCTTAACCCTGTTGGTCCAGACTGGAGTGCGCACACATCCGCGTCGCTAACCTGATCCGCGGCCATGGCTGCATAATCTATCCCTACGCAGACTGGGGCCGTCACGGCGTGCGAGAGACAGTCTCCCACTACATTTAGTTTACCCGCCACATGCTGAATATCGGTAGTAAACTCTGAGATAGCGGCCAGCTGTCTTTGCTGCCGGCCTGACCACGGTTCTGAAACCTTGGCCATCGCGAATGTCAGCGGCTTGTGGTCAACGAACGCGGTGAAACGGCATCCCTCCAGCCAGAACTGGAAGTGGCGAATGGCCAAGTGGAGAGCTAACAACTCCCTGTCGAATGCGCTGTATTTTCGTTCGCTATCGCGCAAAGTCCTGCTGAAAAATGCGAGCGGCTGCCAAGCCCCGGCTACATGCTGCTCCACAATCGCCCCTATGGCCACATCTGACGCGTCAGTAGTGAGCGCTATGCGGGCCGTTGGGTCTGGATGTGCTAACAACGCAGCGTTTGCCAGGGCTGTTTTGACCTCCGAGAATGCTCGCTCTCACTCCGGAGACCATTCGATCTTATTTGTGGGTTTTTGTTTTTTTAGTGCGGTATACAATGGTTGCATGAGCTGCGCTGCGCGGGGGAGGAAACGGTTATAAAAATTCACCATTCCCAAAAACTCCTGTAACGCCTTGACTGTTTGTGGCTGGGGAAAATTTGTTACCGCGCGTACTTTGTCAGGCAGCGGAACCGCTCCTTCTGGGGAGACGCGATGCCCCAAAAAATCAATCTGCGTCACCCTGAACTGACACTTCGCTGGGTTGATTATTAACCCGTGCTCTCCCAACCTCCGGAAAACTGCCGTGAGGTGGTTTTCGTGTTCATCTTCGGACGCGCTGGCTACTAAGATATCGTCCAGGTAGACGAATACGAAGGGGAGATCGCGCAACACCGCGTCCATCATGCGTTGGAACGTCTGCGCAGCACCCTTAAGCCCAAACGGCATATGCAAAAACTCGAATAGGCCAAACAGAGTTATTACCGCTGTTTTGGGTATGTCCTCAGCGCGCACTGGGACTTGATGGTAACCGCGGACCAAGTCTATCTTAGAAAAAACGCGCGCCCCCGCCAAATGAACCGAAAAATCTTGGATATGCAGGATTGGGTAGCGGTCGTGCGCTGTGGCGTTGTTCAACCTGCGGAAATCTCCGCAAGGTCGCCACGAGCCATCAGCTTTCGGGACCATGTGCAGCGGGGAAGCCCATGGGCTTTTCGAATGCCTGATGATGCCCAACTTTTCCAGGTTGGCGAACTCCTCGCGTGCTATGGTCAGTTTAGCTGAATCCAAGCGCCGAGCTTTTGCAAAAACGGGTGGTCCGGTGGTAGTAATAAAATGTTCCACTCCGTGTTTAGCGACGGCTGCTGAAAATGTGGGAACCGTGAGTGCTGGGAACTGAGTGAGCAGAGTGTGGAACTTACCGCTTGCCGTTGCGACGTTGGCTTGTGCTGTGGGTGGGGTCACTCGGGCTGCACAGGGAATAGAATAAAAGGAAAGTGCATTAACCAGGCGCCTGTTAGCAAGATCAACCAACAAACCATGTGAGCACAGAAAATCAGCCCCCAACATATTGAAACTCACTGCAGCTATAACAAAAGTCCACTCAAATGTACAGCCGAGTACGGACAGAAGCAGGTTCCTCTCAACAAAGATCTTAATCTCCGAGCCGTTCGCTGCTGACGCCCCGCGACCTCCGGGACCCGCCAGCTGGTCAGCGGAGGTAGGCATGATGAAACTCACTTGGGAGCCTGTGTCCACGAGGAATTGCCTCCCCGAACGCACGTCCGTCAAGTAGAGCAGCTTGTTCTCTTCACCGAGGGCCGCAGCTGCTACCGACCCCCGGTCTTGGCGTTTCCCGAGCGCTTGAACTGGCACAGTGGTATACATTTGCGTGCCTTCTCTGCAAAGCGGCGATGGTAGAAACAGAGGGTGTCTCCTCAACGATCCTTGGCCCTCGCCGCCGCCGTCGTCGGTGGGTCTGCTACCGCCGTCTCTGGCCCCTCGCCATCTCCGGCCGTCGCGTTGAACTCTGTCGCTGCCGCGGTGGCCACGTGCTGTTTGCTGGCGTTGAGAATCCGGTGCGCCTCCTGGGCCAGCGCGCGGAAGTCCCGCTGGGCCAACAACGGTGAACTGGCCAGGGTCGCTCTCGTAGCCGAAGGTAGGGTTCTCAGGAAAATGTGGGTGAAGATGAAGTCGTCGTCGTCTGAGCCCCTCAAGCTCAGCATGTTCTCCATCAGGTCAACGGGCGTGCCATCTCCCAAGTTGTTCAGAGCCAGGAGCCTCTCCGCTCTCTCCTGGACTGAGAGAGTGAAGCGTTGGATGAGCGCAGCCTTCAACCCGCCGTATTTGTCGTCGGCTGGTGGCTGCTCCACAAGGCTCTGCACATGCCGAGCCGTGCGGTTGTCGAGCTTGGCAATCACATGGTAGAACTTCGTGTCATCTACCGTTATCCCCCGGAGGGCGAACTGTGCTTCGACCAAGCGGAACCAGGAGCGTGGGTTGTCTCGCCAAAAGTCCGGTAGCTGGACGGTAGCAGCATACGATTGGCTGGGAGCTTCTGACCCGGCTGGCTCGGGGGAATTTCTTTCACTCATGATATGTCTTAGGGTCACCAGCGTAGATAATGTGAAAATGACGAGGCAGAGTTCATCTCACGAGTCAGGTTTATTCACATCATCCAACATCATCAAAAGCAGAAAGAGGAAGAAACCCAGACATTCGTCCTTTAAATACCTCAGGACTTCAAAGCACACAGTCATATTGTATTTAATCCCAAATAACAATACATCTTCCTTCAGATCTTAACACCTCCACCCCCAGCCTCTGGTGGCCAGGAAAATCCCCCCAGACCGTCTCTCTGCATACCAAAAACTAGACTTTCACATCCTCCTGTTATCTCCAGAGAGGCTCAGTCCTTTGTTCAATCTAAGATGTGAAGCCTAAAGTGGTATACATATGAAGCATGAAGTGATATACATAAGTGCACATATACAGTATGTGTCCCACAGTGCGATCATTTTCCAATTTGCGTAATTGTCTTGCAAGCAACCTTTGTGGCTTTTCACCAAATTCAAAATGCTTCTGCTTTAGAAAAAGAAAAGATTTAGAAATCTTGGCTGAAACAACCTGATTATACTGAATTCTCAGCTCTATGATTTGCTTATACTTCTCTATGGAAGGGTGACGTGAATTCTCTATCCAATTGATGTATCTGCTCTTCCAACCTTAGAAGCTTTTCTCTATTTAACTTGTTTCTACGCTCCACAAAGGAAATTATACAACCCCTTAGATATGCCTTTAGAGTCTCCCACAATAAGCATGGGGAGATCTCTGGGGTGTCAATGGCTTCAAAAAATATTTTCATTTGTGTGAAAAAATAATCACAAAATTTAGGGTCGTTAACAAGCTGAGGGTCCATCTTCCATAAGGGTCGAGAAGTTTTCAGGCCATTGAAATTGAGCTTAAATATAAGCGGGCTATGATCTGAAATCAAAATATCACCATAATGAGGGTTATCAATACAAACCATCAATTTAGACTCTATGAGAAAGTAGTCAGTACGAGTATAGACATTATGTACATGTGAGTGAAATGAATACAGTGATCCCTCGCTACTTCGCGCTTCACCTTTCGCGCCCTCAGTGCATCGCGGATTTTTCAAAAATATTCATCAAAAATTCAAAATTGAGAAATAATGGGCGGGCGCTAGCAGAAGGCAGGGAGACTACATTAGACCATCAGGTATCAACACGGAGAGCCGCACAACTCAAAAAATCCACCTCTCTGTTCGCTGTTCTCGTGTTGGCTCGGCTCGGAAATCTCGCAAGCTGATTGGCCGAGACGTTTCACCCCGCAAGCTGATTGGCCGAGACGTTTCACCCACCTCCTCTCCCTGCCGAGCGCCCATGAAGGAAGGAAGACCGCATTCATTGCTCTTTATCGCTCGTGTTACTTTTAGTCTCGCCGCGTGGAACTTTTTGCTGTTCTCTTGTGCCATTTTGTGCGAAATAGTCTTCCCGTCGAGCCACTACGCCGCCTCCTGCAGCTTCTCCAGCTCTATCGGAAGCTGCCCTCAACGATCCTGCGCTTCTAGCACCTGACGATGAGGCGTCACCTGAGGAGCAGTAAAGCTCTCATTAACCTGTGCAGTAAATCATTTTCATCTTGAGTTACGTATCTTGTTATAAGAATAAAAGGGTTCTAAAAACATATTTATGTACACTTTATTTACATCTACGTATGTATGTACACGTACACACACACACACACACACATGTATCATATGAGAGAGAGAGAGTGAGAGAATGAACGTACGTATTATTTATGGATGACGTCATTAGGGGTGATGCTACTTCGCGGTTTTTCACTTTTCGCGGTCGGTTCTGGAACCCATTAACTGCGATAAGTGAGGGATCACTGTAGTCTCATTCAGAGGGATGGAAAAATCTCAAAACATCTGATAGATTTGAATTGTTAATATATGCATTTAAAAAAATCCCTTGTATTGGAGTGTGTTGCCCGTTTTGTAGAGGAAGTGTCCATATAAGGGTCTCGCATACAACTGAAGTCTCCTCCAATTATAAGATTAGTTTGTGGTGCATCTGTTATTAGGGAGAACACTTTCCTGAAGAAAGCTGGATGATCAAAATTCGGACCGTAAACATTCACTAAAGTTACTGGGGTAGAGTGAATTTCCCCAGAAACTATAAGGTAGCGCCCCTCTACATCTATTATTATTGAATGGTGTTTAAATGCCACACCCTTACGAATTAAAATAGCAACACCCCTTGCTTTGGTAGAGAAGGAAGAATGATACATTTGTCCAATCCATCTGCTTTTAAGCCTAGTTTGTGAGCTGTTCTTTAAGTGTGTTTCTTGAAGAAACATAACGTCTGAAGACAAAGATTTAAGATGGGCTAGTACTTTACCCCTTTTAACTGGATGATTCAGCCCCTTCACATTCCAAGTGACACAGGTAAGGCCTCCTCATCTGTTATCATGACCTAGATCTGTGTCCTGCCCCCGGCCAACAGTGATCTGTGTGGAGTTTGCATGTTCTCCCCGTGTAGCGTGGGTTTACTCCGGGATTTCTCCGGTTTCCTCCCACATGCCAAAAACATGCAGGTTAGGGAAACGGGGCGCTTGCGCACGCAGCGACCAGCAGCTGGTGGCTTGTCACCAGACTGCAAAACAAATCTACCTACGGGTACAAAATAAGTACCAAAAAAAAAATGCTCCGCACTGTGTGTGTGTTTATATATCTACATATTCATTCCATCTAGCTACAATACTCCGCACTGTGTGTTTTTATACTCATATTTATTCCATCTAGCTACAATGCTCTGCACTGGGTGTCTATATATATATATATTTATATTTATATGTACATATGTATACTCGCTGCTCTTGTTTTTCTCTTGCCTTCTGATTGTTGCTCTGAGTGTTGCTATCCCTGTGCTGTTGCAATCCTGGAATTTCCCCATTGTGGGACTAATAAAGGCTTATCTTATCTTATCTTATCTTAAAATGTCTTGCCACTGCTAAAACAGTAAACACGGCGGGACTCCATAAGGGAGACTAGAAAACAAAGTAACAATAACTATAAGACAAAACAAGTAAAACAAAACAAATAAAATGAAGAAACAAACATCCTAACTCCCTATGACCTATGTGTTGACCTAATGTCCACCTTTCGGTAAATGAGGTGTAAAATAGCACCACAGCCATCGAAGGTTTACAGAAACAAAAATGAACAGGCCATCATCAATTTAGGACAGTAAAACAGAGTGACCTGAGAGCATATAGTCTGAGCTCTGAACAAATGTAATTGAGCAAAATTAAAAGAAAAAGAAGGAAGGAAAAGGGACAGGCTTACTTCCAAATACTGAAGCAGATGCATTAAGCACTTTTTCTGTGCTACAACAATAAAACATACAACGATTAACTACCAAATCAGTGCTCAATTAAGAACAATATCATCAAAGCACGCCCGTCCCAATGAGTCAGAGAGGAAGAAAAAAAAAGAAAAGAGAAAAAAATAAATAAATTGAAAAAAATAAATAAAAATAAACAGATACCGTAACCTCAGTGAAAACAAAAATATCTAGAAAATCAAAATATTAACTTGAGTAAATCACTCTAGGTGAGGATAAAAAAACCCAAAACACGTCACAATGATATGATACCGACAATGACCATGTTTACATGTACACTAATAAACCAGTCATGACTGGACCCCTGCAGTCATCCGACCATTCAAGTGACCATACAAACAGAACAATCAAATAAAGGCCATGTGACCGGGGCCATCAATCCTAATAGTCCACCCGCCAGCAATCCGTCCACTCAATGCATGCAAACACAAGAGAACTGATCATTGACATAATCAGTTCATTGCCACCAATCATGCCACATATCCAAATCGTTCACATATCGAATCAGCCTGAGGAGACGACTCCGAAGTGCTGCTCCAAGAATTTAGTCTTCTCATCAGGATCTATGAAGAAATGTTCCTTGCCATTGATGGTAACCCTCAGCTTCGCTGGGTACTGCATGCCAAATCTCACTCCAGGTTTGTCCCTCAGCAGTTCTCTGGCTCTTTTAAACATGGCCCACGGCTTCACAACTGTTGCCGGGTAGTCGGGAAATATCAGGATCCTCTGTCCATTGAAAGTGATTCGCTGCATTTCAGCCGCCTTCTGTAGTATTTCCTCCAGCTCGTGGATGTAGTGCATAAGGATGAGAGGGCGAGGGGGTTCATTATCACCTGGGCGGACTTGGAGCGCTCTGTGGCATCTATCAATAAGTGGACGTTCTTTAAGAGAGAGTGCGTCTTTCAGGAGTTGAGCAGCAAAGTCTCTTGTTTTCTTACCCAACTCAGCTCCCTCCTTAATATACAGTATTTGCAGGTTTTACCTCCTGCTAAGTAAGTAAGTAAGTAAAATTTATTTATATAGCACTCCTCACAGAAAGAATCACAAAGTGCTGCACAATAAAATAAAACACAACATCACAAATACAATAATAAAGGCATAAAAATATAAAAAAAAACATAAAAACCATAATCAAACTAAAAAGCCTGTTTAAACAGCAGTGTCTTCAGCTGCTTTTTAAAAGCCTCAACAGAGTCTACTGAGCGCAAAGACAATGGTAGAGCATTCCACAATTTTGGTGCCACTGCCTGAAAGGCTCTATCACCTCGAGTTTTAAAATGGGTTCGAGGGACAGCCAGTAAAAGTTGATCCGAGGACCTCAAAGACCGCGAGGGGTTATACACATTAAGCAGCTCAGTGATGTATTTAGGGGCCTGATCATAAATAGCTCTAAAAACAAGAACTAAAATTTTAAACTGAATCCTAAATTCAAACCAAACCAAACCTATATCCTGTGCTCTTCAAGACTGGTGCATTTATCAGACAAGTGGTCTATCAGTTTGCTTAAGTGTCCCACTTCCTGCTGCAACTTAGTAACTGTATCAGTGATGCTGGACGTGTTGTGCTCCAAATCCACTAGCTTGCTAGCTTGTTCAGTAACGGAGGCATTCACGGCTGCAATAGCGGATGTAGTTTCACATTTAAGGGCTGTTAGCTCTCCCGTGATAGTGGCCGAAAGTTGGTCAATTTTTGCATCAATTATGTCTCCAATCTCTGCCCTGAATGAACGTAGTTCCTGATGGAGAGAGGCAATAGTGTCCAACACCATACCAGTGTCCAGGCTTGGGGCCTTGACAGACGCCGTCTCTTCCTCAAGGCAGTCCGAGGTAGCGTGGCCTGCTTTGGTGTTCTTACGAAGTCAGTTACACATGGTTGCGATTCGGGTGAAATTTCGGCAAAAGAAGAAGCAAAAAAAAAAAAAAAGAAAAAACATTAAGAAAAGTTACTAAATAATAATGTCCATTGTCCAAACTGGTCTTCTCAGTGTCCAAATAGCTCCCACATCCTTCCTCTCAGTGCTACAATGGTTCCAGATGTCTCCTCTTTATGGCCCCTCACAGCAGATGTCTCCTCTTTAGTCCATCCTGTTATTTAGCCTCACACAACCCCATGCCCCTATATGGAAACAGGAAACAGAGACTAAAGCTTTTTTTTTTTTTTTGTGTGTGTGTGTGTGTGTAGCTTGTATGTACTGTATGTGTGTATGCGTGTGTGTGTGGAGCTTGTATGCATGTGTGTATGTGTGGAGCTTTGTGTGGAGCTTGTATGTATGTGTGCATGTGTGTAGCTTGCGTGTATGTGTGCATGTGTGTAGCTTGCGTGTGTCTGATGTGGTGTGTTTGAGAGCACTTTGTGCAACATCTAACTAATCTTCACCATTTATTTATAACAATTTCCTCTCTTGACTCCATTTTTATGGAGTCAATAACTATGGCAGGCTCAATAATAAACAGGCATCAGACACTTGATGTTATTTTCATGTGAGATGAGAGAAAAACCTGTAGGCAGTATATACTTTCATGAGTAATCATTGTAATGCAGTTTCTTTGTTCATTCAGTACATATTCACAGGCAAAAATTCTCATCTCAGACCCCACTGCCCTTAGTGGCCTTTTTTGGAAATTTTATTAACACACGTTTTATCAGGAAAACAAACATATGCAAAGCAAAACATTTTCAGTCAAAACATTTCTTATTTATGTGTGTTGTGTCTGAGCCGCAATACCTGCCATATAACAGAGCTTCAAACTGCAAGAAAACAAAGGAAAAGGAAAGGGCCAGAGGTTACTAGCACATGACCCACTGCAGGAGGGTGCCTTCAGCGCACCCCCTTTTCAAACAGTCATTGTTGCCCACGACAGACTGCTATGATGATGATGATATGTGTACTGTTATCCCTACGTGTTATATACACTGTGTATGTTAACGCAGATCAACAGCAAGCCAAACTCGTTTTTCACGAGCCAGGAAATCGAGCGTCCTGCTCCTTTATTCAGTCTCCTTAGACAGCTTACAGTTCTTTACAACTGTGGCTTGTAGAGCTCGATGAAAAGCCCGAGTGAAAAGCCATTGCTTTCGAAGGTGTAGAAAGGCGTCTAACACACAGGAGAAATGTTTCAGACATTCGCGGGCAGGTTAAGCTCTCTGCCTTTTTTTTCTTTCTCCCTCTCGATGTCCGTTTCTTCTACCCACAAAACATAGTGACAACTGGCTGCACTTTCAATATAAAATACATGTAAATTACCGCTAACTGTACAAAGTTACTCTTAACCAAATAACTAATTTTTAACGTGAATTATTACAAATAAAATTATGACATTTTGATATAAACTTGTGAACTAATTTTGACTTTCTACAAACACACACTACTGAGGGCAGAACACTCCCCGCCTGGCATTACTAATGCCACTACTTCCCTTTATCTATAACTTCATTTTCTAAGAGCATAACAACATTTGAGACAGGACGCAGGTAAGTCTTTGAAACACCCTGGGATGATGTCCTCACTTCGACCTTTCTGACCTTCCCGTCGCTACTTGGAAAGGTGGATGTGATGATGGCCATTGTCCATTCATTTCTGGGTGCTTGGTCCTGTTTCAACAGCACTATGTCACCTGTCTGTAGGTTGCAGTGTGTTGTATGCCACTTGTGCCTTGATTGGAGGGTGTTGAGATAATCGTTTGTCCAGCGGCTCCAAAATTCGTTGGCGAGTGCTTGCACTTGTCTCCACTGGTTTTTGAGCAGGTCTTTTCCACAAAAGTCTCCTGGTGGAGGGGGAACAGGCTGCTTTTGGGTCAAGATCATTGCGGGACAGAGTAGGAATGGTGAGGAAGGGTCTGTTGAGATGGGGACTAAGGGCTTTGCGTTGATTATAGACGTTACAGATATATATATATATAATATATATATATATATATACAGTATATATATATATATATATATATATATATATACTGTATATAACAACATTATAGACGTTGTTTTGCAAAAGCATGGAGTCCAGTATTCTGCGAGTGACCCCAATCAGTCTTTCCCAGACGCCTCCCATGTGAGAGGCATGTGGGGGATTGAACTCCCATGTGCAACCGTTGGCATGAAGATAGTTGACAATGTTGGGAGGGTTCTTGTTTGGTTGTGCCATGCCTAACTCCACACTTGCTGCAATGAAGTTAGTGCCTCTGTCAGATCGCATTTGCTTTGCTGGGCCTCGTATTGAGAAGAATCTGCGTATTGCGTTTATACAGCTGGAAGCGTCCATAGATTCAATGACTTCAATATGCACGCCTCTTGTGGTCATACACGTGAAGAGTATTGCCCACCTTTTTCCTTGTGCAGCTCCGCCTTGTGTATGTCGAGTGACTACTGTCCATGGGCCGAATACATCCAACCCGACATATGAAAATGGAGGGCATGTTTTGAGTCTCTCAGGTGGGAGATCTGCCATTTTCTGAGTCTCTAGTTTTCCCCTGAGTCTCCTGCACGTTACACAATGGTGGATAATGGACGAGACCAGTCTTTTGCAACCTACAATCCACAGTCTGGCTTGCCTAATTGCGCTTTCTGTGAACTGCCTTCCTTGATGCACAACTTTGGCATGATAGTGACGGACAAGCAGTTGAGTTACGTGATGCTTGTTTGGGAGAATGGTTGGATTCTCGGATACTGTGTTCAATGAAGCATCTTTGAGGCGACCTCCAACCTTGATGAGGCTTTCATTCATATAGGGATCAAGAGCCATGATGGGACTTGAACTGCGGACGGTTTGGTTGGCATGGAGAGCAGCATATTCGTCGGGAAAAGCGTCTTTTTGAACATACTGGAGGATGAGGTTACTGGCAGCATCCAACTCCTCTGGAGTGCGTGGCTTGCTACATCGATGCCAGCCCCTGAATGAATGATCTGACAGGTTGCTTGATGAGTGAGAACGAGCTTGGTGAATTAGGAATGCAATGGCACGTACTAATGAGTTCCAACTTGAAAAGCGCTGGAAGCATTCTGGTGAGAGCCCGTTCTTCTGAATGCGAGTAGAAAAGGTAGTGACTTTTCTGATTTCAGAGTCTACTTCAGGCTCGATTAACTCAAAGGATTCAGATGTCCCGGATTCAGGTGGTCTGTAAAGGAAGTCTGGTCCCTTAAACCACATAGTGTTCATGAGTTGTGATGCAGGTATTGACCTGGTGGCTAGATCAGCTGGATTCTGCTCTGATGTGACGTAGTGCCACTGTTCAGGGTTGTTTCCGTCCTGGTGGACTTCTTCCTCCATTATCTTTAGGAAGGTCTCATCTTCGAAGGACACGGCACACTTGTTATCGTTCTCTGTGCACTCAAAAACTTTGTCCCCAAGCTTTTCTTCCACTGCGTTGGGTTTTGAGCTGCGTTTAGAGAGGCCGTCCTTGTGCTGCCCGCCGTAGCATGATTTCTCTTTGATGTTGATGCTGTTAGGACAAGGAGTGAAGAAGGATGGGTGTCCGTTGGAGAGCATGTGCGTCTTATAAACATTGACGGTTGGCTTGTGAGCGTTAAGGCACACCTCCCCCACAATTACCCAGCCTAGGTCCAGGCGTTGAGCAAAGGGAGCATTGTGGGGTCTGTTGACTTGTTGCCTTGCTTTGTGGACTCGTAGGATGTCTCTGCCCAGTAAAATTACTATCTGAGCATCTGGGTCGTACTTGGGAATGAGAGGAGCGAGGTGTTTTAAGTGGGCGTGAGCAAGAGCGACTTCAGGCGTAGGTATTTCACCCCTACTGAACTTTATCTCGTCGCATTCAAGGAGAGGAGGGAGGTCTAAGCGTGGGCCTCCACCCACTGGCTCGATTTGGAACCCCACTGCTTCCCTGCCAAGCATTTCGGTTAGACCAGCACATGTTCTCATATGGTATGTCAGAGGGCTACCCTTGATCCCAAACAGCTCGAAGAATTCAGGACGGGCCAGCGATCTATTACTCTGATCGTCAAGGATTGCATATATCTTAACGGAGCGTTCTGGTTGGCCTTTGGGGAAAACTCGAACTAGACATACCTTTGAGCAAGAACGTGGGGGATTACCTTCGCCACAGATCTCAGTGCACCGTGACGTTACCTCGGGTGGCGTGTTGTCTCGGGGCTGAGGCTCTGGTTCAGGTGTGTTTTCTGGCTGGGGTTGCTGACTTGAATCGGGATGCATGGCAGAGCAATGCCTTTCGCTTTGGCACTCCTCGCACTTGAGTTTCATGTCACAGTCCCTTATTGCGTGCATGGGAGAGCAGCAGCGAAAACATCGTTTGTGTTCTTTGAATATGTTTCGCCTTTCTTGTAGCGGTTTAATCTGGAAAGCTCTACATTTGGCTAGAGGATGCATTTTCTTATGGACTGGACAGTAGCGTGTTAAATCGTCCTCTTTAGTACTAGCGGGAGCAGTTGTGTCGACCTCTGTTTTGTTTACAGTTAGAGGTGTTCTGTAGCTAGTTTGTTTGAATGGTGGTCTCTCACCTTTGCTGAAGGGTTGGCTGCTACATGTCGTAAAACTTGGGTCATTTCTTGCTTTAGCCTCGTCTTGGACAAACTTTACAAAATATGAGAAGGGAGGGAAAGTTACATCATATTTTTGTTTGTATTTTGAGCCCGCGTGCAGCCATTTATCTTGTAAACTTGGAGGCAACTTTTCAACTATGGGCTTAACCCCACGGGGTGTGTCGAGGTAGGCGAGGCCTGGGAGATAAGCTTCATCCTTAGTGACCCGCAGCTCTAAGAGAAAATCTCCAAGTTCCCTGAGTTTTACATTGTCTCTGTTTGTAAGGCGAGGGAAGTTATCTAATTTTTTGAACAAGGCGTTTTCTACTACTTCTGGCGTAGCATAACACTCTTCTAACCTGTCCCATGACAATTGGAGAGCAGCTTTGGGGTTAGTGGCATAGACAGCTCTGATTCTTTTAACGTGCTCTGAGGACTCTTTACCGAGCCACTTGACTAGGAGATCTAACTCCTGGCTATATGTGAGACCATCTTCAGTTGCATTTATGAATGACGACTGCCATGCTCTAAAGTTTTCGGGGGTGTCGTCAAACTTAAAGAGTCCGGTTGTGATTAGCTCTCTGCGTGCGAGGAACCTAGCAAAGTCTGCCATAGGTGAGTCACCATTGTGGGAAGCATGGTAGCTGTTTGGCCTGACATAGTCTCTCGGTATGTCGATGGATTCATTTTTCATGTACATTTTCTTGAATGCTGGTGGAGAGAGAGTTTGTTCGGGTTTCCTCGGAGTGAATAATTGCGCCCTTTGTGCAGGTTCGACTTGAGGTGTTTCTTCTTCAGCTGGTCGCGCCTGTGACTTTAGCTGGATTTGGTGGTGCACATACTCCATAGTTCTCTGTCTGACAGCTTGTTATTTATTTAGCGAATGCAAAGTCCTTAAGCCAAGCAGTTGCCTCCTGGTTTGCTGTATGGAGGGTGTGACAGCTTGTGACGGAATTGCGCTCCTTACACTCTCTCCTTCGTCCAGCTCGGCAGCTGCAGCAGCTTCTAGAACTTCTGCTTTTACTGTGGCGGCCGCTGTTTCCTTCTCTATCTCCAGCATCTCTAGATCCAGTTCTAGCTTTGCTTGTTCTAGCTTCGCTTGTTGCTTTGCTTGTTCTTGTTCTAGCTTTGCTTTTGCTTGTTGCTCTGCTTGTTGCTTGGCTTGTTCTTGTTCTAGCTTTGCTTGTTGCTTTTTAATTTCTAGTTGTTTCTTACTGTACAAGGCTCTAGCATTCGCAGCTTCAGTGGAGGCTCGTGCCATGATGGCTGCTTCCAGTACATTGGACTTTGAGGATAACTTGGAGCTAGAACGTCTGGAGCTGGAGCTAGCGTTGTATAATGATTTGGCTTTGGAGTTCGCCTTTTCTTCTGCCCTCTTCTCTTGAGTGTCGTCCATCGCTGTGTTGTGAATCTTATCTTCACCAACTGCTGACGTGGCTTTTCACTCTTGAGTGTCGTCCCTCGCTGTGTCGTGGACCTTATCTTCACCAACTGCTGACCTGGCTTTTCACTCTTGAGTGTCGTCCCTCGCTGTGTCGTGGACCTTATCTTCACCAACTGCTGACCTGGCTTTTCACTCTTGAGTGTCGTCCCTCGCTGTGTCATGGACCTTATCTTCACCAACTGCTGACCTGGCTTTTCACTCTTGAGTGTCGTCCCTCGCTGTGTCGTGGACCTTATCTTCACCAACTGCTGACCTGGCTTTTCACTGTACTGTTATCCCTACGTGTTATATACACTGTGTATGTTAACGCAGATCAACAGCAAGCCAAACTCGTTTTTCACGAGCCAGGAAACCGAGCGTCCTGCTCCTTTATTCAGTCTCCTTAGACAGCTTACAGTTCTTTACAACTGTGGCTTGTAGAGCTCGATGAAAAGCCCGAGTGAAAAGCCATTGCTTTCGAAGGTGTAGAAAGGCGTCTAACACACAGGAGGAACGTTTCAGACATTCGCGGGCAGGTTAAGCTCTCTGCCTTTTTTTTCTTTCTCCCTCTCGATGTCCGTTTCTTCTACCCACAAAACATAGCGGCAACTGGCTGCGCTTTCAATATAAAATACATGTAAATTACCGCTAACTGTACAAAGTTACTCTTAACCTAATACAGTGATCCCTCGCTACTTCGCGCTTCACCTTTCGCGCCCTCAGTGCATCGCGGATTTTTCAAAAATATTCATCAAAAATTCAAAATTGAGAAATAATGGGCGGGCGCTAGCAGAAGGCAGGGAGACTACATTAGACCATCAGGTATCAACACGGAGAGCCGCACAACTCAAAAAATCCACCTCTCTGTTCGCTGTTCTCGTATTGGCTCAGCTCGGAAATCTCGCAAGCTGATTGGCCGAGACGTTTCACCCCGCAAGCTGATTGGCCGAGACGTTTCACCCACCTCCTCTCCCTGCCGAGCGCCCATGAAGGGAAGACCGACCACATTCATTGCTCTTTATCGCTCGTGTTACGTAGTCTCGCCGCGTGGAACTTTTCGCTGTTCTCTTGTGCCATTTTGTGCGAAATAGTCTTCCCGTCGAGCCACTACGCCGCCTCCTGCAGCTTCTCCAGCTCTATCGGAAGCTGCCCTTGATGATCCTGCGCTTCTAGCACCTGATGATGAGGCGTTACCTGAGGAGCAGTAAAGCTCTCATTAACCTGTGAAGTAAATCATCTTCATCTTGAGTTACGTATCTTGTTATAAGAATAAAAGAGTTCTAAAAACATATTTATGTACACTTTATTTACATCTATGTATGTATGTACACGTACACACACACACACACACGTATCATATGAGAGAGAGAGAGTGAGAGAATGAACGTACGTATTATTTATGGATGACGTCATTAGGGGTGACGCTACTTCGTGGTTTTTCACTTTTCGCGGTCGGTTCTGGAACCCATTAACCGCGATAAGTGAGGGATCACTGTAACTAATTTTTAACGTGAATTATTACAAATAAAATTATGACATTTTGATATGAACTTGTGAACTAATTTTGACTTTCTACAAACACACACTACTGAGGGCAGAACAATATGTATGTGGGCAGTGTTGGATGTGTGGACAGTAAATAGAACAGTAGAAAGCAGAAAGACAATATATACATTTCAAACAATGGCCTCTCCTTCATCACTGTCAGTACCAAATTCACAGTGGTCCTTGTTGTCGAGGAGAGACCTGGACTCCTCTTGGGAGTGGACCTGGGCCATCATCCTCTGGGTTGACTCTTTGGACAAGGTCATAACTATACATCTTTCCAGCAGCGTTCTCAGACATGGGATACAGTAGCAGCCCACTATGAGTATCACTGCTAGTGAGATGACAATGATCAGAATTACTGAGCATACTACTCCTGTCCAACGTCCAAAGATAGACTGCAGCCATGCAGTAAAAGCATCTTCCTCATAACCTGTGTTTTGCCCAAACTCTATCCTAAGGCCTTCTAAGGCTTCTATAGCACGTGTAATGCTCCCATCTGGACTCATGTGATTAGGGATAAAGGTACAGCAGACAGAGCCAAAAATTTGACACACCTGACTCTGCTAAAAGCATGTCAAGGGCAATGCGGTTCTGATAGGTCATGAGGGAGGTTTCCTTTAATTGCTCATGCACTCCTTCAAGAGCATCTACAGTATAATTTAACAATCTTTGTTCATTATAATACAAGTATTCAATCCAAGATTGCATTTTAATAAATTCTATTGTGGCTCCCAACCATGGGATAACATGTACGAGAGCTGCAGCATAATGGTTTCTGCCTATGAATTCATCAGGGACTCCTCTAACCATGCCCATCCCATCTACATACAGTGTAACCCCCCCCCCCCCCCCCCCCCCCCCAGGGTGTCCTTCATCTTTCCCATAATCGAAGATGCATCTTTCTTTGGCCTATTGTGATTTTTAGTAATTGCTCCCAATGGCAGGATCATAAAAGGCATTACCAACTGAACTGGTGCACAGATCCCTTTCCAGTCCTTGGGTAGGGTTGGCCACAACCTCATTTGTCCACACCAAAACCAAACATCAGCTCTTGGTTGTATCATATTTTTCAGTTCATTGTTGTAAGTATCCTTCAGGTTAAGCAGGAAGTTAACTTCCCCACTTATAGGGACCCTGATGTTCTTTCAAAACAGGTATACAGCCGTGGTCAAAATTGTTGGTACCCCTCTGTTAATGAAAGAAAAACCCACAATAGTCACAGAAATAACTTGAATCTGACAAAAGTGGCAATAAATAAAAATTCTATGAAAATTAACCAATGAAAATCAGACAATGCTTTTGAATTGTGGTTCAACAGAATTATTTTAAAAAGCAAACTCATGAAACAGGCCTGGACAAAAATGATGGTACCCTTAACTTAATATTTTGTTGCACAACCTTTTGAGGCAATCACTGCAATCAAACGATTTCTGTAACTGTCAATGAGACTTCTGCACCTCTCAGCAGGTATTTTGGCCCACTCCTCATGAGCAAACTGCTCCAGTTGTCTCAGGTTTGAAGGGTGCCTTCTCCAGACGGCATGTTTCAGCTCCTTCCACAGATGTTCAATAGGATTTAGATCAGGGCTCATAGAAGGCCACTTTAGAATAGTCCAATGTTTCGCTCTTAGCCATTCTTGGGTGTTTTTAGCTGTGTGTTTTGGGTCATTATCCTGTTGCAAGACCCATGACCTGCGACTGAGACCAAGCTGTCTGACACTGGACAGGACATTTCTCTCTAGAATACCTCGATAGTCTTGAGATTTCATTGTACCCTGCACAGATTCAAGACACCCTGTGCCAGATGCAGCAAAGCAGCCCCAGAACATAACAGAACCTCCTCCATGTTTCACAGTAGGGACAGTGTTCTTTTCTTGGTATGCTTCATTTTTGCGTCTGTGAACATAGAGCTGATGTGCCTTGCCAAAAAGTTCCACTTTAGTGTCGTCTGTCCATAGGACATTCTCCCAGAAGCTTTGTGGCTTGTCAACATGCAGTTTGGCAAATTCCAGTCTGGCTTTTTTATGATTTGTTTTCAACAGTGGTGTCCTCCTTGGTCATCTCCCATGAAGTCCACTTCGGTTCAAACAGCGACGGATGATGCGATCTGACACTGATGTACCTTGACCTTGGAGTTCACCATGAATGTGTTTAGAGGTTGTTCTGGGCTCTTTTGTTACCGTTCTTCATCAAGTTTCCTCCTGCGGCCACGTCCAGGGAGGTTGGCTACAGTCCCGTGGATCTTAAATTTCTGAATAATGTGTACAACTGTAGTCACAGAAACATCAAGCTGCTTGGAGATGGTCTTATAGCCTTTACAACAACTGTCTCCTTTGCCTCCTCTGGTCCATGTTTAGTGTGATACATACCATGTCACCAAACAGCACAGTGAATACTTGTCACCCTTTAAATAGGCCGACTGACTGATTACAAGTTTGTAGACACCTGTGATGTTAATTACAGGACACATCTTGGTTGAACATGTCCCTATGGTCACATTATTTTCAATCTTTTCTAGGGGTACCATCATTTTTGTCCAGGCCTGTTTCATGAGTTTGTTTTTTAAAATAATTCTGTTGAACCACAATTCAAAAGCATTGTCTGATTTTCATTGGTTAATTTTCATAGAATTTTTATTTATTACCACTTTTGTCAGATTCAAGTTATTTCTGTGACCATTGTGGGTTTTTCTTTCATTAACAGAGGGGTACCAACAATTTTGTCCACGTGTGTAATTACCCCCATAGGGTTGAAATGGTGGGAGATTCATTTCTATTGTTGCAGGAAACAGATGATGGAGCGTGGTAAAGTTCTTAGTTGGAGCTTTAGTGGTGAAGAAATGGAGCAAACATTTGAAACCCATAGGATCATTATAGGGATTGAAGGGAAACAGGACCGTGGCTAGACCTGGCCTAGCTGCTGCACATGCATAACAATCCACTTTATTCTGGACCACCGTCTTAACTGAATATTGAACTCAGGTTAACCACTCCTTTTGGTCAATATAACCGATTTCTGCAGCAACTCTACCTTTTTTAGTTTTGACATTCATATACTGTATGCCACCACATCAGATCCTGGTTTGGATTCAACTTCATAAAGAGCTAGTGTAGTCTTGTTAACTGGTATGACTTTTACCAATCCTCGTAGTACAATTGGATCCTCTTTGTTTGCTCCTATAAATGCATCTACATATAAATAGAATGGAGAAGTCTGGGCTGGAGGAATATGCAGACTAAATCCCAATGTTTTTGCCTGCTTCACGATAGTCTTAGGATTAAAAATTTTATACCTTTACACCATATATCATCTTTCCACGGTGAAGCACAAACAGAATTTTGTAAGGTTAAAGACCATTGCGTCGATCCACATCCTTTCTGTGTGCTCCATTTTGCTTTCATATTGGGCTTACCCTTGATCAGACACATCATAAGTAAACGTTCTCACCAATTACAACTCCCAACTGTGCAATTGGCTATATCACACAAGTCTAATAACACTACTGTGTGGTTGCCTGGGATTATTGCTATCTTTATTTTGGCTCCACAGGGGTCCACACTCTGAGGTGTGGCAGAAGGTACAGGTCTATCCTCCTGTAGCTGCTTAGGTTGTTGGAATTTTCCCCAGAAAAAAAGGGAATACAATAATCAAAGACAGGAGCAGCAGAACACAAAGAGCTGCTCTTGCATCATTAGGTATGGTGGGCATTTTTATTGATTTTCTGAGTTTGCCAAGTCGTCAGTGGTCTGGAGGATAAGATAAGATAAGCCTTTATTAGTCCCACAACGGGGAAATTCCAGGATTGCAACAGCACAGGGATAGCAACACTCAGAGCAACAATCAGAAGGCAAGAAAAAAAAACAAGCAAGCAAGAGCAGCTAATATACATATGTACATATTACTATAAAATATATACTGTATATACACACACACACACAGACACACAGTGCAGAGCATTGTAGCTGGATGGAATAAATATATGAATATATGAACACACAGTGCAGAGCATTGTAGCTAGATGGAATAAATATGTAAATATATAAACACCCACAGTACGGAGCATTGCAGCTAGGTGGAATAAATATGCAAGTATATAAACACACACAGTGCGGAGCAATGTAGCTAGATGGAATAATATGTAGATATATAAAAACACAGTGCAGAGCATTGTAGCTAGATGGAATAAATATGTAAATATATAAACACACACAGTGCAGAGCATTGTTGCTAGGTGGGATGAAACAGCATAACCGTCTACTTAGTTATCCTACATGGTATGATTATGTGCCCATACATATTCTCACCCTCCATAGCAACCGGTATGTTCCTAGTTGTATGCCGGAGGGGACCATTGTGTAAGTCTATTGCATCTTTTGCATTCAAAAAAACTATTAGTTTGTTACGTCTTTTTGCTATCTCTGCGAGCAGCCGAGGAGTGGGGAGTGGGTGATTTGGTTCTGTGGCTTTTGTCCAGTGAGTTACGTGTATCCAATTACTCAATCTTCCTTTTTTCCAAACTTGCACTGCATGTGATGTAGCTTTGTTCACGTTAAAAGGTCCTTGCCACTTAGGAGAGTCCCAATGGGGCTTTATTACTTTTTGCCACACCCAGTCCCCAGGTTCCACTGGGGCAGCACTCCCCTGGGTGCTGCTGTTGAGAATGTCCAGAACCTGTTGAGAGAGCGTTTCAGATATTTTCCTTAGACTCTTAATGTATTGTAACAGTTCTACAGCTTGACTATTCCTAGAAGTCAAAGGTGGATCAACGAATGGTCCTGGCATCTTTCTCTCTGTTAGCAACTCATGAGGAGTCAGGCAAAGCATCGTGTTGGGGGTGGATCGCAGTGCTATCAGCGCTAATGGCAGTGCATCGACCCACGTCATGCCTGTCCCCATGCATTGCTTGGCTAGCATTCTTTTTAGAGTCCTATTTGCTCTCTCTACTAGCCCTTTGGAGGATGGATGCACTACTGAGCCAAATTTATGCCTTCAGCCTAAGGCGCATTCAACTTCCTTCAAATGTTTATTTGCAAAATGACTGCCATTGTCTGACCTGATCACTCTTGGAAAACCATGTCTGGGAATCACCTCTTCTGTCAGCCATTTAATCACTTCTTTTGCACTTTCTGTTTTACATGCTTTTACCTCAATCCATCTTGAAAATGTATCCACACACACCAACAGACATCTGTAGCCTCTGCATCTGTTTTCTGGGCCCATGTCTGTGAAATCTATCACTATGTCCTTCCATGGTTCCTCAGGGGCTGGAAAAGCTCCCATAGAGGCCTTTAATGTGTGTTTGGGATTAAACTTTTGGCATGCTTCACACTCAGAAACCACTAGTTCTGCCACATCTGACAAACGAGGATGCCACCAACGTGTTTCAATCAGAGTTAATACCTTTGTTTTTGAAACATGGCCTTTTGTATGTGCCTCTTTGCACAGCAGCAACACCTTAGCAGGGGCTACCAATCTTCCATCTGCAGACCTCCACAGGCCCTCCTCATCTTTCTTTGTTCCTTTCTCTATCCACCTGCTCTTTTCCCCAGGACTTGCTTTCTCCTGTAACTGCTTAATTTCCTCTGTGCCTAGTTCCAGTTACTCCTGATTCTCTTTCTGTATCATCATATTTGCCTGTGTAATATAGCCACCTGCTTGTTTAGCAGCTAAATCAGCAGCTTCATTTCCTTTGGGCACAATTGCATATCTTTTTTGATGCCCTTTACACTTCAGAATTGCTATTCTCTTTGGTTGACCCATGGCCTCCAACAGCTCAACCATTTCTGTTAAGTGTTTAATTGGTGTGTTCGTTGAAGTGAGAAATCCCTTTCTTTTCCAATGTGGTAAGTCAACATGTGCAGCCTGGTGGGCATAAGCTGAATCAATGTATATGTTTACCTCTTGTTGTTTTGCATATTGACATGCTTTAGCAAGAGCTACAAATTCAGCTTTTTGGGCAGAGACAGGCTGGTCTACCATTCCTGCCTCTACAGTTTGAAATGCACCTGTCCTCTCATCATATTTTACCACTGCATATGAGACACTCAGAGACCCATCTGCTCTCCTGTAGCAACAGCCATCACAAAAAAGGTTCACATTTGGATGTTCGATAGGTTCAGATTGAAGATTAGGGACAGCTTTCATGTCAACTTCCACAGCTGCTAGACAGTCGTGAGGTTCACCTGTAAGCATGTCCTCTGCCATATTTGTCCCTTCACTTGTGTAAATGACATTTGGTGCCTGCAGTATTCTTTTCAACCTTTGTGTTCTTTTAGCTGAGAGTGTGAACAGTATACTTTGTAAGTAGGAGGCTACTCCATGCATGGTGTGTACAACCAGAGTGTGCTGCATTGTTATGTGAGAGGTTTTTTCTAATGCCTTAGCTATGGCTGCGACATGACATGTGCATAGTGGGTTCCTTTCTCTATGTTATCTAATGTTGAGCTGTAATACATTAGAACTGACCTGGACCCTGTTCCTTCCCCCTTCTGATACAGTATGGTGTTCACAACGCCATTCTGTTCAGAAACATCTAAATGAAATGGCAAAGCGTAATCAGGTGGTTTGAGTGAACATGCATGTGACATTAGTTGTTTTAGTTCAATGAAAGCACCCTCAGCTGAAGTAGTCCATCACAATGGTAACGTGAGATTTTTGTGTCCTGCTTCCTTAAGAAGGTCACGCAGTGGTTGAATAAGCACAGTGTAATTTGGAACAAAATTTCTGCTGTATCCGGTAAGACCCCAAAATGACATCATTTCCCTCACAGTGCACAGTTTAGGGTGTGAGAGAATTGATGACCTTTGCAACAGAGACACCGAGGAGTTGCCAGATGTGATTAACCTGCCCAAATAGTGAACTCTGGAGCAACAACATTGCACTTTTTTGCCGCTCAATTTGTAGCCTTTTTGGTAAAGATGTTTCAGGAGGAGCTCCGTAACTGAGAGCACAGAAGAAGCAGTGGGGCCTGCTAATAGCAGATCATCAACATACTGCAACAACAATGTGCCAGGGGGCAGGAATAAATCCTGAAAATGTTGTTGCAGTATGTGATTAAAAATGGCTGGTGAGTCAACAAAACCTTGTGGTAGTCTACTGTAAGTGTATTGCTGACCCTGATAGGTAAATGCAAGGAGAGGCCTGCTGTCTGCATGTCGTGGAATGCTGAAAAAAGCATTAGAAATGTCCACTACTGTAAAAAAAAACTTGTGTTGTGGGGTAATGTTATTCAGCAGTTGGTAAGGATTTGGAACAGTGTAATTTGTAGGCACCACTACGGCACTGTTTGGTCTCAAGTCATGGATCATCCAGTGGTCCTTTTTCCAGGCTTCTCTTCAGGAAGAATAGGAGTGTTCCATGGGGACTGTGTTGGCACTAGATCCCCTGCTTGGAGAAGACCCTGTATTGTTCCTGCTATGCCTGTTTCCCTCTCGTTTGTGAGAGGATACTAATTTCGCCATATTGGCCGAGTATTTGTTTTGAGTGAGATTTTTGACTGGTGAACAGGTAATCACACCAACATCTACAGAGCCGTCTGACCATAGAGAGGGGGGCAAAGCGTCCAACAGTGCACCAGAATTTGGATGATCGGTGTTTTCTCTGCCATGTGTTCTGTCACGATGCAGTGTTTGTGGAGTGGTCTGTATTGTTATATTGCATGAAATGAGATAACAACCAGCAGATGGTGAGTAATGTAAATCCCTACATTGTGTGACAACCCAGTCAGTCAACTTAAGATAGTTTTTCACCATTGGTCCCAGTGTCCGTGCCTCCTCCCCTGCGGACACCCCCAGTGTCACATGAGGTGCAGCAGTGTCCTAGAGGGCATACATAGGCAACAAGGCCTTGTCCAAATAAACTGCAGCAGCAACTCCTTGGGGACCCACATAAATGTCTTTGCACACCAAGTCCTGTACCCCCTGATTTTTGTCAGGGCTCACATCATTCAGCTGTAGCCACCACACAGTTGCAGAAGAGGTTTGATCTTCCTCTGTGTCTGTTTCCTGTGCTTGCAACTGTGGAGCATTTAAGGAAGTAGACAAGTCTGATGTGCACCGGAGCACAGTACCATCTGGCAGACACACAACAGTTCCAGAAGAAGCAAAGTGTGCTCTCACTTTCAGAAGCATATCTCTTCCCAAGAGGTTTACTGGACAGTCTGGAGAATACAGGAAAGAATGAACAAAGTCAAGTCCTGCCAATGAGCAGTTCAGTGGTACTGAGAAAGGGAGACGTTTCGGGGTCCCAGAGATGCCAACAACTGATGTATAGTTAGTGGACAGGGGTAGAGTAGTTGATACTGATGAGAAACAAGCCCCTGTGTCCACCATAACTTCGTAAGTTTTGTCTCTCACCTTGAGTGACAGCATTGGATCTGAAAGTGCTATCTCTTCAGTGTGGCTCCCTAGGCCCCATCATTGTTGACCAGGCATCATGCTCTGGATGGGAGCTATGTGTGATTGCTGAGGCTGTTGTTTGCGTTGTGGCTGATCTAGCCACACCCCTGGTGCTGGGGGTGGAATGAGTGTGTATTTTATCCAGGCATGTCCTCTGCTAGAAGGTGGCGCTCTACAGTCATGAGCCCAATGGCCTCGTCTACCACACTTAAGGCACATATCCTGTGGCAGGCCAGGTGGTCTTCTATTTCTTCTGGATACAGTGATCCCTCGCTACTTCGCGCTTCACCTTTCTCGCCCTCAGTGCATCGCGGATTTTTCAAAAATATTCATCAAAAATTCAAAATTGAGAAATAATGGGCGGGCGCTAGCAGAAGGCAGGGAGACTACATTAGACCATCAGGTGTCAACACGGAGAGCCGCACAACTCTCTGTTCGCTGTTGTCGTGTTGGCTGGGCTCGGAAATCTCGCAAGCTGATTGGCCGAGACATTTCACCCCGCAAGCTGATTGGCCGAGACGTCTCACCCACCTCCTCTCCCTGCCGAGCAGCCATGAAGGGAAGGAAGACCGCATTCATTGCTTTTTAATCGCTCGTGTTACTTAGTCTCGCCGCGTGGAACTTTTTGCTGTTCTCTTGTGCCATTTTGTGCGAAATAGTCTTCCCGTCGAGCCACTACGCCGCCTCCTGCAGCTTCAGCTCTATCGGAAGCTGCCCTCGATGATCCTGCGCCTCCAGCACCTCACGATGAGGCGTCACCTGAGGAGCAGTAAAGCTCTCATTAACCTGTGCAGTAAATCATTTTCATCTTGAGTTACGTATCTTGTTATAAGAATAAAAGAGTTCTAAAAACATATTTATGTACACTTTGTTTACATCTACATATGTATGTACACGTACACACACACACGTATCATATGAGAGTGAGAGAATGAACGTACGTATTGTTTATGGATGACGTCATTGGGGTGACGCTACTTCGCGGTTTTTCACTTTTCGCGGTCGGTTCTGGAACCCATTAACCGCGATAAGTGAGGGATCACTGTACACCTCTCCCAAGCCCTGGTTGCAGTGGGCAAGGATACCACTGTTACTGGGGTGCCAGCACAAAGGGTTCATCAGGGACTGGACCAATAATGGCCTGAGGGGTTGCCACTGTGATGGCTGGAGCCTGTACAATAGTTTTTTGTTTTTTTGTCTTTGTTCACTACATCCCTAGCTGCTTTCATCTGGGCTATTACCAGCTGATTTGATAAATCTGCTGTTTCTGTCTCTTTTTTCATTTTGTTGTTTATTGTATTGTTTCACATAATGATGCACATGTGAGAGCCATTCTGCCCAGGGGTGGGTATTCAATCCCACTACTCCTTCCAGTGCAGCTCTGACAGGCGGTGGTATGTCTGTATGACATTGTGGAATACCGCTGATGTGGTAGCATTGTTACGTGGGTTTTCTCCAGTCATGTCAGTCCAAAGTGCCAAGCACCTATCCACATAGGGTCCTGCATTTTCTCCTTTTTCATAAGTATATCTGTTAGCTCTGCACTAGTGAGATCTACAGGAAACATCTTCCTCATTACTGCAAAAATCTCATCACTGTGTTCTCTGAATGGAGTCTCATCAGGCTCATCAGTGGTGCCAGCCTCTTCCTCTATGTTCTTAAGCATAGAGGCTGAAGTGTGGGTAGCCAGTATTCTTCTAACATCTGCCAAGCACAAACGGCAACCAACTGTGGCCTTCTGCATAGCGCTAATCCACGGAGAGGCCCCCGAAGTTAGTGGAGGCAATGTGTCACAAATGCCTTTTAGATCCTTAAATGACCATTCTACACATTGTGCCTCCCCAGTTTCAGTAGCCATCATGGGTATTTTTTTTTATAGTTTACTTTAGATATGGCTCCTGTTTGTAAATGTGTGCACTGAGGTACCCCTTCAGTCAGATTTGCTATTGTGGATCCATAATCACCAATTTCCCACTGTTTTCGTGTCCCTGTAGTTGTTTATTTTATTCTTCTATGTAATCAGTTACTTTCTTAGGGCTGGCTCCCTCACCAGTACTTGACGTGTTTCCTAGCCTAGTTCAAGTCTTGCTCAAGTGTTCATTAAGCTCACGTAAATAAATGTAAACAGGGTCTCCATGTACTTTTTTGTTTGTTGTAGGGGTGGAGGCGCCAGTTATCCCTGTATTAACAGGGGATTCCTCCTCCTGTCTGTCACATTCCTGTTCAGCCTGACTCATAGGTTGCATGGGAGTGTATTGATTGATAATTTGGTGCATCTTATCTCCAGCTGTCTCGCTATCATTTTTGGATAACATTGGCCTCATGTGTAAAACTCCTGCTACTGTCTGCATTGTATCTTGGTTCCCTTCAACAAAAGTAGTAAGAGGCATTTGTTTAGAGAGCATGTTTACACACTCTGTGTATGGGCTTGTCTGTGTCAGGGTGGGGGCTGAAGGGGCTGGTGGAGGCAGAGCTGATGGAGGCAGGGCCACATTGTCATATTGGGGTGGCAACTCTGCCACTACTTGCTGCCCCTGCGTTTGTAATATGACCCTTCCATTATCACAGACTACCAATTGTCCTCCGTGCAATGCAGCCACGAGTTTAGGAATATAACACATGGCCCTAATTTTCCTCTTCTCTGAATTTTTCAGTTTTTTATGTACCAAGCCCCACCTGGGATCTCCTCTTGTCTCATGATTTTCCTTAGCAGTATTAGAGCTTTGTATAATTATTTGCAGGATCTCTGCCAGTTTAGCTGGCGAGGACATCGGTTTTGATGATCCTGGCAAATATCCTAAATCCTCTAACTCAGCCACCCATTTTTCAAAGTTTCTTACCTCCTCTTTCCTATCTTTCGCAACTGTCTGTCTCTCAATGACTTTCTGTGTTCTATCTACTGTTTCACCAACAGTAAATGCTGACTTTCCTGCTGCCATAACTATAGAATTTCCTTTGAAGTTAACTTGAAAGCTCGATTTGGTTATAAATTGGCTTAATAAATTCGCACTTCATTTAATTTGGAGGTAAATTTATGAAAGAATGCAACTCTTATAGATGGCCACAAGATGGAGGAAATTCCTTCTGCACTTAAGGAGAAGGAGACACAGTGACGTCGCTTGGAGGTGGTCTAGCTGTCTCTGCTCCAAGATGGCACCCAGGTTGACTCACCCTGCTGATTTTCAAAATGGCGTTTGCACTGCTTAATCTGCACATGCTCAGTTCTCATGCAATGGGAATGCCACGTGGCTGTTTCGTTCACACGCAAATGTGAACGTGCAACGTGGCTGCAAACCCTGTTGACCACAAACCATGCCTTGTTTTTTTCAAAGAAACTGAAGAGCTGCCTCCCTTAAATTTGATTCTATTCATGCAAGAATAATCTTACAATTTTAACTTCGTGTATAATTCAGCGCTGTTACTTCAAACAATTTCCTCTCAGTAACTCTTATCATGCTTTAAGCACAATTTCTCAGTTCAACTCAGGCGAGCGGGTGAATTACCCCCTTCCCTCCGTGAACAAAGACACACAGACTTGCCTCCACCTCCTGCACAGCAAAAAGTCCACAGTTTTAGTAAAATCGCCTATATATTTTTTTTTAAATTTTTTTTTTATTTTGTATACTTTATTGATCCCCAGAGGGGAAACTGAGGGCATCCACCTGGATGGATGAAGCAGCCACTGTACGGCGCTATCCCTTTACCATTCACACCTAGGGCCACTTTAGAGTCTCCAATTAACCTAACCTGCATGTTTTTGGCATGTGGGAGGAAACCGGAGAACTCCCGAAGTAAACCCACGCAGACACGGGGAGAACATGCAAACTCCACACAGATCACTGTTGGTCAGGGGCTGGGATCGAACCAGGGATCCCATGGCCAAGGGTGAGTTGCTGTGCTGCCACAGTGCTAACCACTGCACCAATACTATGGAAAAAAGAGTTAGTAGATATTTTGACATCTCAAGAACATGTATGTAGTTTTGAAGACAAATGTTTTCTGTGTTGTTTTACTACTCTTAAAAAAGTTGTCTGTAATGGTCTATGTGAAACAGTCAGTTTTCAGTCAACTCAATATTAATGAGCTCCTAATCTTGATTGGGTAAAGGATTTTTGAGTGGGTCACAAACAAGAATCCAGTCAGGGTCTATTAGTTTTGCTGTCTTAGAGAACTGAAGGTGGGATTTGTGTGTGACATTATAAAATCCAGGAAGTGAAATCTTGTTATTCAAGAGTTTGATTAAATAATGACAGTGTGTATGTCTTGGTGAAGTAAGCATGCTAATATTTTAACAGTACACATGCAACCCATTGCAGAAGAAAACTCCACCATTCACTGACTTGATGAGTTAAGAACTCATCAAGACCAGAGTCTCCCAAGATCCAGACAAGAGGTCAAGACCAAGATCGAGACCAAGTCAAGACCATGACCTACATACACAGTGGTCTTGGTCTCAATTTCATCTCTGCCTGGTTTGGTCTTGACCCCTTAAAGGGCCTATATCATGCTATTTTAAGCCTTTCAGAGTAAACTATATGCATGTATGTGATAGTATATTACCTTTGGTACACTGGAGAATGAATTTCTTATGAAATATGAGTTATTTTTGCGAGCCCGGAAGTAAGATGCCTTGATCTCTGAGGCTCTGCCTGTCCTTCTTGTGGCTGCCGCCCATTTCATGACGTAACCCCTGAGCCGGCTGCTGCAGCGTGTCGCTGGGTTCCGCCCACAAAAACAAGGAAGGTTGAACAAACTCCTAAATCTCTCACAGCCAAAGACACATTTACGCCACTTAGAAGACATTGTCTTACGTTAAAAAGCAAACAGTGACATAAGGTCTGACCCAGGGAACACGCACACAGGCTCGAGTGTGATTCAATAATTTTATTGTGAGAAAAGCAGGTGTATGGTTGCGTGTCTGTGGAGTAATATGTGTTGCAGGTGAACAGGATGCGTCGAGGGCGAAGCGGAGCGCCGTACAGCCAGGCAACCCTAAGGGCAGAGCAGAACAGAGATTAGCTGCCGGTGCACACCCAGCAGAATTAATACACAGTCTTGTGCTTACTTGCCGATGGTAATGTGGCTGGCGTTGGCTTAAGCCGCAAGTCTCCCGCCTGGAAGACAGCGTCCTAGGAGCGCGCTCGGCGCGGTGAGGAGAGTGATGGCGAGGATGAGGGAGGAAATGCGCTGCCAGGGAATCCACCTGTGCACAGGGGAGAAACTGGAGACAAGGTAAGATGATGATGAGCTTACGTGCAGACGAGAAGCAAGCCAGAGAGCGCAGGCTGTCAGGGAATTGGCGTGCGCTGAGACGATGAGCGAAGATTAGCAGACGGCTCCAGGCGGAGCGGGCTATATAGCCCGAGACTGATGAGGCACAGGTGTGCGCGCAGCTGAGGCGGGAGACAGGCGAGCGCGAGTTGTAACAAACAGTTGTTGTCACTGAGCAGGTTAGGTGCGAGAGGAACTACTTCTTCACAGCGTCAATGCTAAAGTGACAGAGTTTTGCTGATCACCGCTCCATTAGCTGCGCGGAGAAAATGGGTGTGTGCGTTAGCCTGGGGGCAGTGCTGGCAGCACAGGCACTTCCTGGAGTGGGCGGCTCACCCACGTTCATACGCATGAACGTGGGGACCCAGTCATTATCAGGGACAGGGTGGAGCAGCAGCTCAGAGAGCAGGGTTGAGGAGGAATACTCAGAGATGCGTGAATGGAGCAAAATACCACGTTGGGGGTGTTTTGGGTGAGGAATTAACATTATAACATGCTTAAAAGCTCAAAAAAGGCGCTAGTGAGCCATGCTGGAGTAAAGACGTGTCCCTCAGTGCTCCCGCAGACTTTTGGACATTTTACTTTTAAAAACGAAGTTTCTTTGGTAAAGCTCAATACAAACTCGTCACCTATCATTATCGGACTCTCCTGCCCACTTTTATCGTCATGATGGATAAACTTCAGAAGTTTAAATTCAACGCTACCGACAAACCCAATAGGCCCAACACGAGGCTGCAAGCCGAGCTGGAAAAGAATGACGAACCACAGAGCGCAGTGCCAACGTTGACCACGGACGAAGGCTTTAAAACTCAGATTTTGGCATCCTTAAGAGAAGACATCACACAAATTATACGGGAAAAATTTAAGAATGCCTTAGCTAATGATTTTGCCTCTCTCAAAGCCGAAGTCCAGGCTGTACGTTCGGAAATAGCTAGCAACGCCACCTCCGTTAGCGCACGATTTGGCACAATTGAAGCTAACATTCAAGACGTGAAAGACGGCTTGTCTACTTGGTCAGATGATATAACTGGGCTTCAGAGCTCGGTGAAAGAGCTCCAAAGTGAAGTGAAGTCACTGCGGAGCAAATGTGAGGATCTGGAGGGGAGAATGAGACGTGGAAATATCCGCATTGTCGGTGTCAATGAGCAAAACCCCTGCAATCCAAACGAGGTGGCTAAAATTATTAAACAAGCCTTATACATGGACCGAGAAGTGAAAGTTGATCGATCTCATCATACACCAGCACCACGGACCGCGGGAGCAGACAGACCCCGAGTGATAATCGCCAAGATGCACTATGATGGAGATGCAGCGGATATTTTGAGAAGAGCCAGGGAAAAGGCACCTTTGATGTATAATGGTAACAGGATCAGCATCTTCCCTGACTACACGGCAGGTGTTGCTAAAGCCCGGGCTGCCTTTTCAGATGCACGGAAGGCGCTACGAGGCCGACGTGATGTGCGCTTTGGTCTTTTTTACCCCGCAAGATTCCGGATCACTTTCGGGAATGAGAGTCAGGATTTTCATGATCCAACAAAGGCCATGGACTACATAAAGAACAATATCCTGCCCGAAGCTGATGATTCTTGAGGTACCATGTTTGGATTATATAGCATGAGTCCGCAGGTTATGATTGCAGTGGGTGCGTAATCTGTTAAAATATGTTTTTTTTTATGGTGACGAGAATAATACATTTTTTTTCCCTATCCTGTATTGTTATAGTGTAATGTGTTGAGTATTTTGAAAATTTTCATTTAATGTTGTTCCTTATCGTAATTTAGTCTGCAGGGGCCTGAGCTCCTTTAGTAAATTTGTTTTGCCGATTTAATTTCTGCTCCTTTTTTTTTTGCTGTGGACACAGCCTACCATAGCAGGTTGTGTATTTAGCTGCTAATATACAGTGGCTAGGGACTTAATCCCACCCTTTAGTATTTCGCTTGTTCGATATACATTTTGTTTTTGTGTTTCTTGCGTTCTGATCCCTTTGTTCCCCGGGGATCACATATTATTTAAAAGAGCAACAGAGTCACTATTTGTTACTTACTGGAACCATATTCTCTCAGTCATAAAGTCTTTCCGCTTCGATGCAACATTCCTATGTGAAGTAATATTCCCTATGTTGTTTCTGCTGTACTCTCGATCATGAGCCCGCCTCTGCCTCAAAACAACTTTTATGATGCCCTATACTGTAACTATCTGCACCACAGTACTTAAGTTATGAGTCCATTGACAATTATAAGTTATAATGTGAAGGGTCTAAATAGCCCCATTAAAAAGAAGAAAATATTATTACAGCTTAAACGTTTGAAGTGTCAAGTAGCACTATTACAAGAAACCCATTTGTCCGATGATGAGCACCTGAAATTAAAGAAATCCTGGGCAGATAAGGTGTATTTCTCATCTCACCGCTCAGGTAAAAGAAGAGGGGTAGCAATATTAATACATAGACTAGTTAATTTTGTTGATACATTTGTACATGCAGATGGAGAAGGTAGATTTATTCTGGTAAATGGGCTGCTTGATGGCATACCTGTCTCCCTAATTAATGTGTATGCCCCAAATGAGGACCAACCAGGCTTCATCAAATTACTATTTAACAGAATCACGGAGTATAGTGTTGGTCTTTTACTCATGGGGGGAGACTTTAATTGTGTAATGTCACAACAAGATAGACAACCTCCACCTAAAGCATCCATACCCAAGATGGGCAAGATGCTTAAATATTTGACTGCTGAAGCAGGAATGGTTGATGTATGGCGATCAAAATTTCCAAAAGAAAGAAATTTTACATTTTACTCTAACAGTCATGCATCCTATTCAAGGATTGATTATTTTTTCACTTCTAAAGTTGAACTCCACAGAGTTGAAGACATAACCATCATGCCCATTACAATCTCTGATCATGCCCCAGTGGTTCTTCAGTGGGACATGGGATTGACACCAACTTATAAACAATGGAGATTGAACGCCTCTCTTCTTAATGATAAAGATTTCATTACTCTCATTAAAACAGAGCTCAAGAACTATCTTGATATAAATGATACACCTGGCATGTCTCCTCTTGTACTTTGGGACTGTGCAAAAGCCTATTTAAGAGGCTGTATAATTTCTTATGCTACTGCAAAAAGGAGGCAAAAAATGGCTAAACAAACAGAATTGGAGCATAAAATTAGGGAGCTCGAACATAAGCATAAACGAGGGATGGCGTCTAATCTCTTAACTGAACTCAAAGCAGCCCGTTCAGAGCTACAAGAGCTACTATCAGAGAAGATCGAGGGAACTTTACGTTTTGCCAAGCATCAGCATTATGAACATGGAAATAGAGCGAGCAGGCTTCTGGCTTTCAAATTACGTAAACAACAGTCTTCTAATATTGTACATAAAATAAAATCTGGACACAAATATATAGTAAAGCCTAAGGAAATAGCTGAAACATTCGGAGAATTTTATAAATCTCTCTACCAAGATACTGATACATGCCCCGATGAGTCCAATATTGCTCAATTCTTACAGGATATTAATATACCTCAGTTATCTGGTGAAATTGCTGCAAATTTGGATGAACCAATCCAAGATTGGGAAATAAAACAATGTATTTTATCTCTCAAAAATAATAAATGTCCTGGTCCAGAGGGATTTATCAATGAGTTTTATAAATGTTTCCATGAAGAACTTATTCCACTCCTCTTAAAAGCTTATCACCATTCATTAGAAACAAAAACAATGGCTGTGTCATGGGCAGAAGCTACTATAGTGGTATTACAGAAGGAAGGTAAAGATCCCACTGATTGCAGCTCTTACAGGCCATTGTCTATGTTAAATGGAGATGTTCATATCTTGATGGGTGTATTGGCACGGTGACTAAATGACATAATAACTAACATTATTCATCCAGACCAGACTGGGTTTATTGTCAGGAGACATTATGCAAATAATTTACGTCGTTTGTTTAATATCTTATCATACCAAAAACAAAGCAAAACCAAGACAGTTGTATTATCACTGGATGCCCAAAAGGCTTTTGATAGAGTGTCATGGAAATATCTTATTCAAACATTAAAAAGATTTAATTTTGGCCCTAAATTTATTGACTGGATTGAAACCATATACTCTTCACCTCAAGCAGCTGTGAGAGTTAATGGGTTTCGATCTACAAGGTTTAACTTGGAGCGTGGTTGCAGACAAGGGTGTCCTCTGTCACCCTTGCTCTTTGCTTTAAGTATAGAGCCAATGGCCCAACTCATTAGAGATGACAATAATATTAAAGGGGTGCTGATTGGCAAAGAAGTACATAAAATATCACTGTACGCGGATGATGTCCTACTGTATCTGACAGAGCCATCCTGTACAATTCCATGTTTAATGAAAATTATATCAACATATGGATATTTCTCAGGATATAAAATTAATGTTGATAAAACTGAGGCAATGGACATTTTGGACAATATTTCACCAGAGTTTAAACAACAAAGTGGCTTTCATTGGCCTAAAGAAGGTATAAAGGGGATAAAGGGGATCGCCTGATTGCTGGGGTCTTTCTGCAACTGTGGGGGTCCCCCCTACAGTTGATAGTGCTATGAGATAAGATAAGATAAGATAAGATAAGATAAGATAAGCTTTTATTAGTCCCACAACGGGGAAATTCCAGGATTGCAACAGCACAGGGATAGCAACACTCAGAGCAACAATCAGAAGGCAAGAAAAAAAAAAACAAAAAAACAAAAAACAAGCAAGCAAGAGCAGCTAATATACATATGTACATATTACTATAAAATATACAGTATATACACACACACACACACACAGACACACAGTGCAGAGCATTGTAGCTGGATGGAATAAATATATGAATATATGAACACACAGTGCAGAGCATTGTAGCTAGATGGAATAAATATGTAAATATATAAACACCCACAGTATGGAGCATTGCAGCTAGGTGGAATAAATATGCAAGTATATAAACACACACAGTGCGGAGCAATGTAGCTAGATGGAATAATATGTAGATATATAAAAACACAGTGCGGAGCATTGTAGCTAGATGGAATAAATATATAGATATATAAATATAAACACACCCAGTGCAGAGCATTGTAGCTAGATGGAATAAATATGTAAATATATAAACACACACAGTGCAGAGCATTGTTGCTAGGTGGGATGAAACAGCATAACCGTCTATTTAGTTATCCTACATGGTATGATTATGTGCCCATACATATTCTCACCCTCCATAGCGACCGGTATGTTCCTAGTTGTATGCCGGAGAGGACCATTGTGTAAGTCTATTGCATCTTTTGCATTCAAAAAAAAAAAAAAAAAAAAGAAAAGATAAAGAAGAAAAAAGAAGAAAAGATGACTGTTGTTGTGAAATGGCGCTATATAAATAAAGTTGAATTGAATTGAATTGAATAAAGTATTTGGGTATCTATGTTCCCCTTTCATTAGACAAGATATTTGATGCAAATTATGGTAGGATAATTAGTACTATAAAAAAATGACCTAAACCGTTGGTCATCATTGCCTTTGTCTCTCCTAGGTCGCATAGAAGCCATTCGTATGAATGTTCTGCCTAGGCTTTTATATCTGTTTCAAATGTTACTAATACTAATACCTAAGTCAACATTTGAAGAAATGGACAAAACATTCTCAAAATTTATATGGCAGGGCAAGCGCCCTCGGATAAAATATAAAACACTTCAAAGACTTAAGGAAGAAGGGGGGCTTAACCTGCCAAACTTGAAATATTATTTTTGGGCTTCACAATTAAAACCATTGATTTCATGGATGCAGAATGACATTCATACGAGATGGGTGGACATTGAACAAAACCTGAGCCTCAAACCACTACAAGCTTTGCCTTTTGCTAATATTCCAGTAGTGGGCTTATCAAGGTGGACTAAAACCACACTTGATATCTGGAAGAGGGTTGGAATTGCCTTTAAGTTACCAACTAGTCTATCTGCCTTGTCTAGTATTGGGCATTTAAAATCCTTTATACCAAGCAGATTGGATACGAACTTTCTCAAGTGGGCTGATCATGGGCTTATTTACATACATCAGTTAATCGATAAGGATGGTTTTGTATCGTTTGAATATTTGAGAAGACGCTTCCAACTCCAAAAAAATGATTTTTTCAGATATCTGCAAATACGATCTTTTTTGGTTTCTCATAAAGAGTGGGATAAAGTGCTAGACCCATCACTCATTGAACATTTTTTAATTCAAACTCAAAAACACAAAGAGGATAAAAAAGTGATCTCAAAGTTATACAAAATATTTGGTTTAATGGCTCAAAATAAACCTATTCTGGCAAAACAAAGATGGGAGGCAGAGGCGGGTCAAATTTTCTCTGATCAAATGTGGGAAGAGGTATGTACAGTGGCGCATAAGACCACAAATTCAAATACATGGAGGGAATTTAAATGGAAGATATTTAGTAGATATTTCAGAACACCAGATATTGTGGCCAAGATGACACCAAATGTTCCAAGCCTGTGTTGGAGAAATTGTGGTACAGAAGTGCCTAATCACACACACATTTTCTGGTCGTGCCCTAAAATACAAACATTTTGGGATGAGGTGTACAAGGCAATAAATCATATGTTTCAAGTTACAATACCAAGGGACTTGGCAGTAGCAGTTCTTGGCATCACCCCTCCGGAAGTGCATGGGAGAGCACCAACATACCTCCTAAACATACTTTTTGTAGCAGCCTTGAAATGTGTCACTGCCTCTTGGATGAAAACAGACCCACCCTCCTTCAGTGCATGGCTTCAAAAAGTACAAGAACTTTATCACATGGAGAAGATTACTTACGCACTGAGACTCCAATTACCTACTTTTAAATCAAGATGGCATCCAGTAGAAGTCTCTTTATTGTAGTTGCTCAAGGTGGCTATTAAGCGCTTGGTTTTATTTTTTTTTGACAGATGCTGTTTCTCTTATATTGATGTGGAATTTGTGTATTAAATAATCTTGACTACATATGGTAATTATATCTGTAATGACTCTGTTGTTAAAAATTTTAATAAAATATAAGTTCTAAAAAAAAAAAAAGCTCAAAAAAGTCAATTTTGCATGATACAGGCCCTTTAAAATCTTGGTGTTTTTAATATTCTGATCTTGGTCTAGTCTCGGCTACAACACTAGTTAAAATAATACAAATAATGAAAGATAAGTAGATTTTGAAAAATCAGGGTTGAGTGGTTTGATGGACTATGAAGTTTGTAGATGACACTGATCTGTGGTGAGAGTAGGGAGCAGGTGGAAGAGAATAGATGGATGAAAGTCAGTAGAAATGTGTGTGAATGAGAGGGAGGCAGGCGTAACAGTGAAGATGCAAGGAGAAGAGGTACTGAAGGTTGATTTGTTTAAATACCTGGGGGTCAACCATCCAAAACAATCGACAGTGCATAAGAGAGGTGAAACAGGGTAGAATGGATAGAAATGTGTGTCAGTGAGGATTTGTAACAGAGGGATAGCAGCTAGAGTGAAATGGAAGGTTTACAAGACGGCAGTGAGATGAATGGTTTGGAGACGGTAGCACTGACAAAAAGACAGGAGGTGGCAGAGTTGAAGATGCTAAGATTCTCAAGAAATGATTAGGAGGGACAGGATTAGAAATGAGTATATCAGAGGGACAACTCAGGTTGAGCACTTTGGAGAGAAAGTAAATTAAGGTAAAAGATGCTCTGCTTGTTTTTTTTTTTTGTTTTTTTTTTTTTTTCTTGCCTTCTGATTGTTGCTCTGAGTGTTGCTATCCCTGTGCTGTTGCAATCCTGGAATTTCCCCGTTGTGGGACTAATAAAGGCTTATCTTATCTTATCTTATCTTAAGATCCTTGAAGATGGAGCTGCCAGGCAGAAGTTAAAGAGAAAGACTACTAAGATTCATGGATGTAGTGAATGAGGACATGCAGAGAGGAGGTGTGACAGGATGCAGGGGATAGGGTGAGATGGGAGCAGATGACCTGCTGCAGAGACCCCAAAAGGGAGCAGCTGAAAGAAGAAGATGGAGAGCAATTTGAAAGTGAATATTATGAAATTTGGAAATAGAGTGACACAGCAGTAGGTGTACTATATGGCTGATGCATCTGCGCTCTGTAACCATGGACAGTAGGGAGATATGTGCCTGTGTCTGTGTCTGTGTGTGTGCATGGTCACGCATCACGTCAGTTTAGGCAGTTTGAAGGTTCATAATTAAAACAGAACAACGGCTCAAACGCAGCATTCGCCACAGGAACAGCTGGCCCGTTACACAACCGGTAACTGTTTTCTTGAGTGTCGTGTGTGTTCGCGTGTCTTTGTGTGCGTCTGACACGGACCAACAAAACTGTGTGAGATCACACCTTCCTACGCTAACACACGCAGTCATGGGCTAACGGCTGTATGAAGCCGACAGAATGAAGTACAGGGAAAATGAAGACAGTAGATCACAGTTATGTGTTGCAGCTCACACTAATATGTCGCTCCATATGGGACATGTTGGCTGCAAATGTTTACTTAAGCAAGCAATACATTTCTGCTTAATGTAAACGAATTTTGGTTGGAATATGGCTTTATTTCACTGATGTTAGCATACCCATGGCATTGCAGTTACACTTTTAGTCTCTACACAGTGCAAGCTGAGTTCCACTGGGATTGGGCTACAACAAATCCCTGTGAAAATGGCTTGATCAATTGCCGGACGTGACTGATTTATTTTATCCTGTGAGTTCTACTCTTTCTTCCACAGGCCACATAAGGTCCCAATGGAAACACAGACAAATCCTTTGTCTCATCTAAATTGCAAAAACCCAAAGATAGGACATTTAACAACACCTGCTACCTCGTTCACCTTTGTCTATTTTACACGATGTCAGCTGGTGTTGGTCAGAGTTCAAGCAGTGGAGGTCATGCTAATACAGATGAACCTGAGATGGCTCAGACATGTTGAGAGGATGGACCACCAGCGTCTCCCTCGGCAGTTACTCTACTCACAGTTATGCGAGGGCAAACGCAATCAGGGTAGACCAAGGCTCAAATTTAAAGACACTGTAAAAAGAACCTTGAAATGACTCCCAAGAACTGAAAAATAAAGCAGAGTCAAAAACTGTAGTTCCTCAAAATGCCCACTCGAGGCACCCTCCACAAAGAGAGACTATTTCCATAGATTCACGTTAAAATGCTCAACTTTATTGCAAAAGTAAGTAGACCTGTACAATAACAAAATTACACCTCTCTATTTGCTCTGTGCGTAGACACCTGGATTTAGATTTTGATATTCAAAGATTCTTTTTAAACGAGGAAATATCTCCCATGCTTTCTTTTACACTTTCACTTTCAGCTGTAATTTTCACGCTTTGATTATGTCATACTTTTATTTTAATAATAAAGTCATCCAACATTAGAAGCTTTTTATACTGAATGAATGAATGAATGAATTTATTTCGGATAATACAGTACAGGTTGAAGAAACTGTATAATATAACAACAAAGTCAAATTAGACAAAGACTCCTTCTACTAAACAATTCCACGTGAGTTATCCGAAATGGGTGATGGCTGAAGCCGCAGCTTATATTGCCCACCCATATTCCATCCAAGAATTCAAAGAAAAAAGAGTAAACAAGACAAGAGTGATTACAATTTAGAACAAAGCTAAGACAAAGTGTGACTGAGAGAAAAAAAAAAAAAAAAGAAAACTAAGCTAAGCTAAGTTAAGCAGTTACTATTCGAGACAAATCTAAGACAGAATGTCACAGAGAAAAAAAAAAAAAAAAAAAAAAACTAAGCTACAACACAACACAGGCTGGAAATGTCAATCCTTATGTGAGTTTACATGTCGTCTTGTAAATATGTTTGGAGTATTTCTTCCTTTAGTTTTTGTTTAAATTGTCCAAGCGTTGTACATGATTTTAATTCAGGTCCAAAATCGTTCCATAATCTGACTCCTTGCATTGAAATACAGTGTTGCTTGGTGGTTGTTCTCACTGTAGGCTTTTGAAATATACATGTTCCTCTGAAGTGATATCGTTTCTCCCTTGTTTGGAACAACTTTTGGATATTTGCAGGCAGTGATAAATTCTTCACTTTGAACATTATTATTGCGGTTTTAAAGTCAACCAGATCTTTCAACTTGAGAGTTTTTTGTTTAAGAAAAAGTGGGTTTGTTGGTTCCCTGTAAGCTGCTTTGTTTATTATTCTAATAGCTCTCTTTTGAAGCATAAAGACTGGATATATGTTTGTTTTATATGTATTTCCCCATACTTCATTACAATATGTCATGTATGGGAGTATTAATGAATGATACAAGGTGTATAGTGTGGGTTGATTCAGCAAATATTTCACTCTGTGTAATATTGCAATTGATTTGGAGACTTTACCTTTAATATAATTAATATGTGACTTCCAACACAGTTTGTTATCAATTATTACTCCAAGGAATTTGGTTTCAGATACCCTTTCAATCTCTACACCATTTACACTGAGTTTGGGTACTGGATTGTTGTGATGGTTGTTAAAGACTATAAATTTTGTCTTACTTAAATTGAGCGTTAATTTGTTTGAATCAAACCACAGTTTAAGCTTTCCGAATTCCTTCCCGAGTGTATCCAGAAGTTGTTCCAAATTGTTTCCACTGCATAGCAGATTAGTGTCATCGGCAAACAATATTAAGTCCATTTTTTCTGAGACTTTACATATATCGTTTATATACATATTGAATAATAATGGTCCCAAAACTGAACCCTGTGGGACTCCACAGGTGACCTTCAGCAACTCTGAGTTTTTGTTGCTAACACATACATACTGATATCTATTCTTTAAGTAACTACTTAACCAGGACAGTGCTACACCTCTAATACCAGAATTTTGTAGTTTCTTTAATAATAAATTATGATCTACTGTATCAAATGCTTTTTTAAGATCTAGGAATACTCCAACTGAATACTCTTTATTTTCAATGGCTGTTGATATTTTTTCTGTAAATTCCATTAGGGCATATGCAGTTGTCCTCTTGTGTCTGAACCCATATTGCTGCTCACATAATAAATCATTCTTCAGTATGAAGTTGTCAATTCTCTCATAGAATATTTTTTCAAGTATCTTGGAAAATTGTGGTAATAGTGAAATTGGTCTATAGTTTGAGAGTTCCCCTCTATCGCCCGTCTTGTATATTGGAATTACTTTAGCTATTTTCATTGCATTGGGAAATATACCTGATTGGAGAGACAGGTTGCAGATATACGTCAGTAGTTTTACTATGCATTCGATAACAGTTTTGACTAGTAGCATGTCGATACCATCACAGTCAGTAGATGTTTTACTTTTGAACGATTTAACAATTTCAATGACCTCTCTTTCGTCTGTGTTCTTTATGAAGATGGAGTCTTTTACAGCAGTGTTATTGCATATTGTATCACCTGTTGGCACCGTAGTGGGTATTTCTCGGGCCAGTTTAGGTCCAATGTTAACAAAAAAATTATTAAATTCATCTGCAGGTGAAGCGATATTCACACTGAGTCGTTTTATTATTTTTTGGAATATTAGTTGGGTAGCTTGTATTTCTGCTTTTATTTCCAAGGATACTGTAAAGGATACTCTTTTTGTACCCAATGTAATTACAGTATATCAGCTTTTGCATTGGAAAAAACAAAAAACAAAACAGGAAGCTTGTTTTTTGTTGCAATGGAGAAAGCAAGAACTACTGTATCAATCACATCTGTAAAAAGTAGACAACTTGATTTGTGCCTTGAAGCTACAGCGGTAGAGGTACGTGTCCTATAAGACTTAAGCATGTCTGAAATCAATACTTCCCGAGTTTCAGACTGAATGTTTCACCTGGAGTGCCACCTAAAGTCAGATTTCCACCTTTTGAAGTTGGGCAACCCTCACCATACCCTACTTCATTATCCAAGATGTCTCCTCCCATGCACTGCGCATCACCAAGCTGTGTAATATCTATCCATCCATCTATCCATCCATCTTCTTCCGCTTAATCCTTTTTGGGTCGTGGGGGGGCTGGAGCCTATCCCAGCATCTTTGGGCGAGAGGCAGGGTACGCCCTGGACAGATCGCCAGTCCATCGCAGGGCCAACACAGAGAGACAGACAACCATTCACTCTGACAGTCATACTTAAGGACAATTTAGAATCCCCAGTTTGATGCCAATTAACCTAACCTGCATGTTTTTGGAATGTGGGAGGAAACCGGAGAAATCCCGGAGTAAACCCACACAGACACGGGGAGAACATGCAAACTCCACACAGATCACTGTTGGTCGGGGGCTGGGATCGAACCCAGGATCCCCCGGCCAAGGGTGAGTTACTGTGCTGCCGCAGTGCTAACCACTCCGCCACCGCACTGCCCCATAGTGCTAATGATATGTACCATTTTCTTAGCATTATGGTTTTATGCGTTAGTTGGCCCAGGGACCAGGGGAAGTTTTGACATTTGGTCGAGCCCAATGACGACCCCCCCCACCCCCCATGCACATTCATGGAATTGCACACACACACAAATACTAAACACGGGACCACCAATGGCAGTAACAGCAATGCTTAATATTAGGGCACCTCAGCACTGCTGCCAAAAAACTATTGTCTGATGTTTGCAATCAGTTATTTGTTTAAAATTTCATTACAAGCTCCTTATAAAACATTTAGAATAAATCCGCGCTTCCCTCACATCAGCTGCACCCCCACACCTCTCCTACAAAAGTGTGGGGGGAAATATCTGTGGTTAAACATGATTTTTTTTTAACAGCCAGAAGCTCCTTTTTATTCTCCGCAGTTGTGCAAATAGGAATTTGGATAGCACAGAGAAAGAAAGCAAATGCATCTCAACTGTATTTTTCTCTTGTGAATGTATAACCTTTCACATAATTTTCAGATTTTTTCCACAAATTTATAGCTTCTTCCTAGTAAATTTCTGTCTTTTCCCACTTATATATATTATAGTTTTTCCATGTAAATTTGAAACTTTTTCAAATAAATTTGAGACTTTTTTCTCATAAGTGTTATTTTTCTTCATCTTATTTTTTTTGGGGGGGGGGCGGGGGGTATATTTACCTTAAGGCCATCAGTGACTACTGATGTAGCTCAGCCCTGAAGGGGTGTCTCATGCCGGGTCCTATAGACAAAAACCTGGTCGCCAGGTGCTTGCCCTCGAGCCAAGATAACCCCAAAACAGATGTGGTACACTGGATCATTGTTGTAACTTCTTGATGGAGATCAACTGGACCGCTCTTGGTCTAGCTCTTCGCCCAGGACTGATTTCCCTTGAGCAACCCTACCAATCATTGGTACACACAAACCCCTCCATCACGATAAGGTGGCGATCTGACTAGTTGTGAAGAAAAGTGGTTGAAGCGGAAGTAATATTCATTCCAATCCTTTGAATCTGACTTCCAATCTACATACCTGAAATGCAGCATTAGTCATTGTTGTGAGGCAATCAGGAAAATAACTGTCTTTTACTGCTCGAAATGCTAGTGATGCTATACCAGATAATCTTATCTGTAGTAGTTAGTTCTTAGCCTTTAGCTCTGTTAAACAGTGTTTTTTTTTTTTCAAATAAACTCAGTTTGCTATGCATTGAACAAATTTTCCCAATAAATCTGTAATTTTATGTGACATTTTAATATTTTTATGCTAGCTCTGATTAGGTGGTCTCCTCATATTGCTACTCAATCATGCCAACTTGCTAGTTTCTCCTGATAAAGTCACACTCATCCTTTCCTCCAAATATTGTGACTTCTGGCTCCTAAAACCAGGACACGAAGACTAAATGGCATGCAAATATGCTAACTGACACGTAACTGATTTTCAAGAACTACAAACACACATGCACGCACACACACAGCGAAAGACAGAAATACGTATATGTACGCTGCCCTTTCCAATCAGCTTCAAAGCTGTTCTTTCAATGAATAAGAAGAGAGCTATTTTCATCTGACACCCCAGTGTGGCTCCCAAGTCGCCCATGTTAACAGTGATACAGACTGACAGGTGCATGTGTGCACCATTGCGGGGCACGGCAGTGTGTGTACGTCAGACAGCGATGGTGTGGCAGCGGTGGGGTCCTAACCTCCAGCTGTTCAGTGTGACAACAGCCTGTCTGACTGCATCACCGCTCCACGTAAACACATTTCCCCGATTTCGGTTTCATCCCAACATTATCTGGTGGTCTCTCTCTTTGCCTCCTGAATTCAGATGGGAAGTGATGAGATATCATATCCCTCGAATAATCAGAAGTGGAAAAGTCCATTTTCCTTGTGTAAATGCATGCTTTTATTTCCAGTCGTATTGATTATTGCAATGCTCTCCTTTCTGGTCTTCCTAAAAAGACGATCAGTAACTTACAATTATTACAGAATTCAGCAACTCGTGTACTGACGAAGACCAGAAGGAGCGAGCATATTACACCGGTTTTAGAATCACTGCATTGGCTCCCTGTGAGTTTTAGAATCGATTTTAAAGTTCTTTTATTAGTTTATAAAACTCTTACTGGTCTTGGTCCTTCTAATTTATTTTATATGCTTTTACCATATCGACCCTCGCAGACCCTGAGGTCCTCTGGTACTGGCCTTTTAGTGATACCTAAAGTTCGGACAAAAGCCTGTGGTGAGGCATCGTTCAAATTTTTCAGCCCATGTCTGTGGAACGGCCTGCCAGAGGACCTCAGGACTGCAGAGAGCGTTGATATTTTTTAAAAGGAGGCTCAAGACCCAGCTTTTTAGTTTAGCTTTTAACAAATTTTATCATTCATGTTAATATACTTATTTAGCTATTCTACTTATTTATACAGTGGGTATAAAAAGTCTACACACCCTTTTTCAAATGCCAGGTTTTTGTGATGTAAAAAATGAGACCAAGATAAATCATTTAAAAACTTTTTCCACCATTAAGGTGCCCTATAACCTGTACAACTCAAATGAAAAACAAACTAAAATTTTTTAAGGAGGAAAAAAAAACTTGCAATAACCTGGTTGCATAAATATGCACACCCTCTTATAACTGGGGTTGTGGCTATGTTCAGAATTAACCAATCACATTCAAACCTATATTAAATGGGAGTCAGCACACACCTGCCACCATTTAAAGTGCCTCTGATTAACCCCAAATAAAGTTCAGCTGTTCTAGTAGGCTTTTCCTGACATTTTTGTAGTCACATTTTGCAGCACAAGCCATGATCCGCAGAGAGCTTCCAAAGCATCAGCGGGATCTCACTGTTCAAAGGTATCAGTCAGAAGAAGGGTACAAAAGAATTTCCAAGGCATTAAATATACCATAAAACACAGTGAAGACAGTCATCATCAAGTGGAGAAAATATGGCACAACAGTGACATTACCAAAAACTGGACATCCCTCCAAAATTGATGAAAAGACAAGAAGAAAATTGGTCAGGGAGGCTGCCAAGAGGCCGACAGCAACACTAAAGGAGCTGCAGGATTTTCTGGCAAGTACTGGCTGTTCAGTACATATGACAACAATGTCCCGTCTTCTTCATATGTCTGGGCTATGGGGTAGGGTGGCAAGAAGCATTATCTTACAAAGAAAAACATCCAAGCCCGGCTACATTTTGCAAAAACACATTTGAAATCTCCCAAACGCATGTGGGAAAATGTGTTATGGTCTGATGAAACCAAGGTTGATCTTTTTGGCCATAATTTCAAAAGGTATATTTGGCACAAACAACACTGCTCATCACCAAAAGAACACCATAGTGAAGCATGGTGGTGGCAGCATCATGCTTTGGGGCTGTTTTTCTTCAGCTGGAACTGGGGCCTTAGTCAACGTGGAGGGAATTATGAACAGTTCTAAATACCAGTCAGTGTTGGCACAAAACCTTCAGGTTTCTGCTAGAAAGCTGAAGATGAAGAGGAACTTTATTTTTCAGCACGACAATGACCCAAAGAACACATCCAAATCAACAAAAGAATGGCTTCACCAGAAGAAGATTAATGTTTTGAAATGGCCCAGCCACAGTCCAGCCCTGAATCCGATCGAACATCTGTGGGGTGATTAGAAGAGGGCTGTGCACAGGAGATGCACTCGCAATCTGACAGATTTGGAGCGTTTTTGCAAAGAAGAGTAGGCAAATATTGCCACATCAAGATGTGCCACACTGATAGACTCCTACCCAAAAAGACTGAGTGCTGTAATAAAAGCCAAAGGTGCTGTAACGAAGTATTAGTTTAAGGATGCGCATATTTATGCAAACAGGTTTTTGTAAGTTTTTTATTTTTCCCCATAAAAGATTTCAGTTTGTTTTTCAATTCGGTTGTACAGGTTATAGGTCACATTAATGGTGGAAAAAGTTTTGAAATGATTTATCTTGGTCTCAGTTTTTTACATCACAAAAACCTGGAATTTAAACAGGGGTGTGTAGTCTTTTTATATCCACTGTATAGCTTTATATTTTTATATTATGTTAATTCAATTTTGCATTACATTTTACATGTGGGTATATTTATTATTCCTTTAACAATTTTATTCTCTTTTCATTTCATGATCTTACTCTGCTTCTTATTGTATTCTATTGTATTTATTTTATCTTGTGTTATTTTTAGCTCTAGTGTTTCCTTACTGGGGGGCTGTCAGCATTGGGAGCTGTAATTGGCTCTAGCGGTGGGGATACTGCTGTGGTGGTGGCCCTGGCTTGGTGGGATGGGGAAGTTCAGTCACAGCCTTTTGGTTGTGGTATGGACTCCTCTGTTTGACTAGGCCGGGGTGGCCCCTGTGGCGGCGTCTCTGCAGCTGTGGGCTGAGGCCGGCTCCTGGTGCTGATGGTCCCCCTATGGTGGCATTTCCTGGTCCTATGTGCTCAGCCATGTTTCAACTATGCCTAGTATTACTTGTGGGTGGGGTGGGTCGGGTTGGGAGGAGGTGGGGTCTGGGATGAGTTGAGGGGTTGGGTGGATGGACGAGAGTAGGGACGAGGTGGGAAGGCTTGGGGAGGGCTCCCTTCGTCTTTTTTTTTTGTTTCATCTGAATTGTTTTTAACTGTAAAGCACTTTGAGTTGCACTTTGTTGCATAAAAGGTGCTATATAAATAAATAAAGTTTGAAGTTTAAAGGTAACATTATGGTGTTTCTGATTCTGATTCTGATGGTTTAATCCAATTGTGGTATTTTATGGTCCAAGTTATGACATTACTGCAGCAGGCTTGTCCCTTCCAACCTGTGAATGAAGAATGTGTCATGTTATTTACTATTATGAGGGTTGGGTTTTTTTTTAACTCCATGCACAATGGTACACTGGAGGGGAGGAGGTGCTATAGCCCTGTCACACATCTGCATAGCCCCTGCTAAGCCTCCCTATGTCAAAGTTGTGATGGTTAAGGAACATTTTCTCATCATTTCAACTCCGATGCCATCTCCATTTCAATATTAAGCATATAGGGAATTGCATGATGATGGTGTTTGACCAGCAAAACTTTGGTGTCACAGATCCACAAAGATGTTAATAGAACATTAAAGCTTGCATAATCAGATATGCCAAGAAAAAACAAAAACTTTTGCCTCTTTTTCTCTGTTGCTAATTCATTTACTTATGTTCCTGTTTTACTTTCACTGTTCAGTCAGCCTTAAAAATCATTTGACACAACATGCTCCTTTAGAATAGAATAGAATGGAATTTGGTGTCAGGTCAGATTCTATCTGCTACTGGTAAACTGTAACCCAGTACAACCTGTCTCAGTCCTAGCTATGGGTAAATATCCCCACTGCCTTGTGGGTGTCTTGGGAAAAGTCCAAGGCTAAGGGAGTAAACCCTGACAGAAAATCCGGAGTGGAGCCCCTAAGGAGGTCGACTGGCATAATTGTCACCTTCCGGCAGCTCCTGCATCCTGATCCGCCCCCAGCCGTCTTGACTCTGCCTTGCCACTGGATCCGGTGTCTCAGGACGAGAGAGTGAGGCTGATCCTGCGCAAGTCTCCCTCACTTTAATCAAAGTTCCGCGCAAGTCATGACATCACCACCTAGTTACTTTAAGCCCTGTGGCGATGGGGGAGCAGCGAAGCAGCAGGCGAGGATACAATGGAAGCTGTAGTCGCAAACCTGCACACAGGCGGCTCAGGACAAGTGGTCGCTCTCCACTGAACCGAGACACCAGTGAAGTTCGGCAGTCTCCTGAGCGACCGAGCAGCCCTTTTCAGGATCGCTCTGCTCGCCTCCTTAGCAAGAGGACAGGGCTAGAAAAGGTGCCCCAAACATAGCTGGTCTCACCTCACCCTGGTCAGCACACCGCGGCTGGCGGGGATCCCCAAATAGCAGTCGAAACATAAAGAGAAATAAACCAAAGGCGCTCACCTTAGCATCATGGAACGTAAGGACTCTGCTCGACAATGGCAAAGTGAACAGACCAGAAAGACGAACTGCACTAGTGGCCAGAGAACTAGCTCGCTACAACATCGACATCGCTACTCTCAGTGAGACATGTTTTTCAGACAAAGGCCAGCTGACAGAAACCGGTGGTGGCTACGCCTTCTTCTGGAGTGGGCGCAGCAGTGAGGACAGGCGCAAGGCAGGTGTTGGTTTCGCAATCAAATCCATTCACGTGCAGAAACTAGCAAGCATTCCCGAGGGTCTGAACGACCGCCTGATGAAAATGCACCTCCCACTTGGGAAGAAGTCAAATGCAACCATCATCAGCGCTTATGCTCCAACCATGACAAACCCCAAAGAGACCAAAGATAAGTTCTATGAGGAACTAGACTCCCTCATTGCTTCAGCAAAATCTGAGAATCATCATCCTCGGTGACTTCAATGCTCGAGTAGGGGCCTGGCAGAGAGTACCGGGAAAACACAGCATTGGAAAATCTAACAGCAACGGACACCTCCTGCTCAGAATGTGTGCCTCTCATGACCAAGCCATCATCAACACCATGTTTGGCCTACCTACACGAAACAAGACATCCTGGATGCACCCTCGTTCTAAGCATTGGCATCTCATTGACTATGTCATCATCAGGGCAAAGGACAGGCGGGACGTGAGAGTGACCAAAGCCATGTGCGGTGCCGACTGCTGGACTGACCATCGCTTGATCATCTGAAAGATGAACTTCCACATCCAGCCCAAAAGAAGACCACAAGGCCAGAAAGTGACAAAGAAGCTGAACGTCATGAAACTCAAAGACCCTAAGAAGGTACAAGAGTTTCAAGATCACATGCACAGCCGCCTGTCAGATCTCCAGCTCAACCAGCCAAGCATTGAGGACCAGTGGGCATCCTTCAAGGACACTGCCCACTCGGCTGCCCTCGAATGCCTAGGCCCAGTAACCAGAAATCACCAGGACTGGTTTGACGAAAACAACACAGAAATTCAGCAGCCGTTAGATCAGAAACACCGACTGCTGCGGGCCCACCAGAATGACCCTACCTACATGGCAAAGAAAGCAGCCTTCACCAACATCTGTAGTGTAATTCAAGCCAAACTACGCCACATGCAGGACTTCTGGCTCAGTGCCAAGGCCGACGAGATTCAATGCTTTGCTGACAGGCACGACACAAAGAGGTTCTATGATGCCCTGAAAACTGTCTATGGACCTCAATCCTCCAGATCATCCCCTCTTCTCAGTGCTGATGGTTCTACCCTGCTGACAGAAAAGAAGCTGGTCCTGGAGAGATGGGCGGAACACTTCTGTAGTGTGCTCAATCGGCCTGCACAGATCAACAACGAAGCCATTGCTCGCCTTCCCCAGGTGCCAATAAACTATAAGCTGGACATCCCACCTTTGGAAGATGAGGTCAGCAAAGCCATCAAACAGCTCTCCACTGGGAAAGCCCCAGGCTCTGATGCCATCCCTGCAGAAGTCTATAAGACAGGCGGCCCAACCACCCTTAGACAGCTCACCAGCCTGTACCAGTCCATGTGGAGCAACGAACAGCTACCACAAGAGCTCAGAGATGCCACAATTGTCCACATCTACAAGCGGAAAGGAAATCGCCAGTCCTGTGACAATCACCGAGGAATATCCCTTCTGTCTATAGCAGGCAAGATCCTGGCCCGCGTCCTCCTCAACCGCTTGCTGGAACACCTGGAGCAGGGTCTCCTCCCTGAAAGTCAATGCGGCTTCCGTGCAGGTCGAGGGACCACCTACATGATCTTTGCCGCCCGCCAGCTCTAAGAGAAATGCATGGAACAGTACCACGACCTCTACACAACCTTTGTCGATCTGACCAAGGCCTTCGACACAGTCAGGGGACTCTGGATAATCATGAAAAAATTTGGCTGCCCCCGCAAGTTCATTGCAATTGTCTGCCAATTCCACAATGGAATGACAGCCAGAGTCCTGGATGATGGTGAACCATCCGAAGCCTTTCCAGTGACCAATGGAGTCAAGCAGGGTTGTGTTCTGGCCCCGACACTGTTCAGCATGATGTTCTCGGCAATGCTCTCAGATGCTTTCAGAGACTGTGAGCTTGGCATCGACATCAGGTACAGGTGTGACGGAAGACTTTTCAACCTTAGGCATCTGCAAGCCACCAGGAAGGTGAAGAAGACTGTCATCAGAGATTTTCTCTTCGCTGATGACTGTGCACTCAATGCTGGTGCCGAGCAGGAAATGCAGTCGCAGATGGACAGATTTTCCTCAGCCTGTGACAACTTTGGCCTTACCATCAGCACCAAGAAAACCGAGGTGATGTTCCAGCCAGCCCCAGAAACCAGTACCACGAGCCACAGATACAGGTAAATAGACAGACCCTCCAGGCGGTAGAGACCTTCACCCACCTGGGTAGCACCCTCTCCCGTAATGCCACCATCGACGCTGAGATCAACAACAGGATGTCCAAAGCAAGCAGCGCATTTGGGAGACTCAGAAAAAATGTCTGGGAGAGGAGAGGGATCAGCCTCACAACAAAGCTGAAGGTCTACCGTGCAGTCGTCCTAACCACACTACTCTATGGCTGCGAAACGTGGACTGCATACAGAAAGCACGAGCGACAGATCAACCACTTCCATCTCAGGTGTCTTCGCAACCTCCTCCACATCCGCTGGCAAGACAAAGTTCCAGACGCGGAGGTGCTGAAGCAGGCAGACATCCCCAGCGCCATTACCACCATGCGCAAGGCTCAGCTGAGATGGGCAGGCCACGTCTCCCGTATGTCAGACGACCGCATCCAAAACAGCTCTTCTATGGACAACTCGCCCAAGGGAAACGCAGAATCGGAGGACAAAAAAGCGCTTCAAGGACAACTTGAAGATTAACCTTAAAGACTTCTCTATTAACACAGAGTCCTGGGAGACGCTTGCTGCTGATCGCCCCTCCTGGCACAGTGCTATCACAACAGGAGCCCAAAGAGCAGAGGAGCAGCGTGTACAGCATGCAGAGCAGAAACGCCAGATGCGGAAGGGCAGAGCAACTAGCACCAACATCACAACCCCTTCCCACTTCTGTCCTACTTGTAGGAGAGGATTCGTTGCCAGGATTGGCCTCACCAGCCACCTCCGGACTCACCGCAGCAGCTCAACGTCAAATTGATGTCACTGGTCATCTTCGAGCACGAAGGACGAACATCATCATCATCAGATTGGAATTGAATAGAATAGGCTTTTATTGTCATTGTACAGTTGTACAGTACAATGAAATTGTGGGTGCTCCACCAGATTAAACACACGACTGAAATAAAAATAAAAATAGCCCAGGGTTATGGAAATATACACAGGTATGGTAGTGGCTTCATGGATGGAATTATGTACATAAGAGTGTGGGGTGCAGAACACACAATAGAACACGTGAATAAGATGGCCCAAGGATTATGGCAAATATGCATGGTATGGTAGTGGTTTCACAGATGGGTCAGTACAGCTGTATCTCTGCTCTCTGTACACAGAGAATTAAGAGAAGATAATCCTTTATTAGTCCCACAACTGGGAAATTTACAGTACTAGTACATACCCGTGCATATCCGTCCATGCCCATCGAAACCAAGTATAAGCAAGTATTTCTGCATGCCTGCTGCTGAAGGGTCTCCTCCTGTCTGAGACGGCTGTGTTGTTCACAGTCATGCCTGTGGCGTACTGCTCGAACCTGAGGCGTTTCATCTTCACGGCATCTTTTCTGACGTGCAGCAGTTCTCCTCACTCTATTGCCCTCCATCTGGTGGGTCTTCTTGCCCTTGTTCTTCTTTGTTCAGACCACTGGTTGAGGGATAAGTGCGTTGTAATTTCAGTTCATAGACAGGATCATGAAAATAGATCTGAGCAAAAAGTGGCTTTTGACCCTTTTCAGGAAGACCCATGCATGCCTATCAAAACCCAGAAACAGGAGCACCAAGAGAAAATCAGCGCTTTGCTTGGCATTATACACATTTGTAGTGTAGACTACGATTCTTCATGGGTACTGCTTTGAATGGGTGTGGTTTAAAGTAGTGTGTCCTATTCTTAACGGGGTGACAGACTGACACAGAGATTTCTTGAATTTATAGAGTACCTTCTGTCTTACTGAGTGAAATTTCCAGATTTACTGCTTCAAATGGGTGTGGTTTCAGTATTGTGTCCTATTCGGTCTCCGCTTCTTTGTGCCTTGCCTGGCGTGTTGCATTGGCGGCCAGCCTCTTCCGCATCTCCTCGATCTCAGCTTGTCTGTGCCTTGCCTGGCGTGCGGCATTGCTCGCTTTGTGGCCATATCGGGCTTCAAGTGACTCAGCACGTGCATGGCGCACTGCCACATGTTTCCTGTCTGTCTGTGCATCCCTTGTCTGTCGTACCCTATGACGTGCTCGAACCTCAGGTGTTTCATCTTCACGGTGTCATTTCTGATGTGCAACACAGTCACGCCTGGGAGGTACTGCTCGAACCTCAGCTGTGCCATCTTCACGGGATCTTTCCTGACGTGCAGCAGTTGTCTTCTTCATCTTTTAGATCTGATTGGCGGTTGGCAACTAGCTTACAGGTGCATTACCCCCACTGACTTCTTTATCATCACTCTATATCTTTGTATAAGGAGTTCTTATAAGGAGTTCTGAACAACTCCTTATGTGTGAAAAAATTATCCGTCCTTGGACTGTCCTCGGCAGCATCAATAGCTGTGCCAGCCAGCCTCACTGTATTGCTCTCCATTTATGTAGTGTCTGGTTGGTCTATATGACATCATTAAGACATCGAGGCAGGAATCATAGGACACTACGTCATAGGTAGCCAGTCATAAAATACATCAAGGCAGGCATGTGAATGATGGTCTCTATGACATCATAAAGGCATCATAGGACACTACATCATAGGCAGCCAGTCCTATTGCCTATATGACAGCATCACCTATATGACATCATCGCGAGTCCTATGTAGCCTGAGATCATAGGATTATCATAGGACATCATGCAGACATCATAGGCCACCCTATGATATCCTATGATCATGACACAAGACAGACACACAAGAGATTTCTTGAATTTATAGAGTGATAGAGTGATGATGATAATGATTGAAGCTGCAATGGGACAGTAGCACACAGAGCAATAATAAATAAAAAAAATATTGCAAAAACAGTATAAACAGTGCAAGAAGTAAAAAAGTTGATACAAATAGTTTTTTCCAGGTAAAAAAATGAATTAACTAGTATTTACAGAGCTAGTAAGCAGTTAAATTATTCAGCAATATATACAGTGGGCAAAATAAATGTTCGACACGTCAGCATTTTTCTCATTAAACATATTTCTGATGGAGTCAATGATCTGAGATTTTCACCAGATATCAGTAACAACCCAAGTAATCCACACACAAAGAAATCAAGGCAACTATGTTCACAAAACAAATTATTTTTAATAAAGTGGAATAACAAAGGGAATAAGTATTGAACGCATGATGAAAAAGAGATGCAAAAAGGCATAGAAAGCCAAGACACCAACTGAAATACATCAGAATTTAGGAAGCCATCCCATCCCTCATCAGTGCAAATTAATTTCAGCTGGTTGAGTTCTGGCTGATAGCCTTTCAAAGAGGTCTGGCATATCAGATTGTCACACCGCTAAGAACTCATGATGGGTAGAAGCAAAGAGCTCTCTCTAGACCTTCACAACCTTATTGCACTGTGTGTATATATATTTATATATTTATTCCATCTAGCTACAATGCTCCGCACTGTGTGTATATACAGTATATTTATATGTACATATGTATATTTGCTGCTCTTGTTTTTCTTGTCTTCTTGATTGTTGCTCTGAGTGTTGCTATCCCTATGCTGTTGCAATCCTGGAATTTCCCCATTGTGGGACTAATAAAAGCTTAACTTATCTCATCTTACTGTTGCAAAACATAATGAAAAACAAACAATTACCAAACTGAGCTGAGGTAGGGAAAACACAGAGAAAAACAGAAATTAACTTAAAGCGTGAGCATGGTCAGGGGACCATGCTCAGAACCTGACAACCTCTAGTATAATGCTATTACTGTCTGGCAAAAGGACAATAATATAATAATAATATAAATAATATAATACATAAATAATAATAATATAATATAAATAAATAATATAAATAATAATATACATAAATAATTTGATTAAATTAAAACAGCTGCATTATGTTTATTCTCCAGTGCACCAAAAGATTAACAAAAAGTGGGTGAATGTAGAGCAGTGCTATTCAATTACAAAATCAGTTGAGCCACAATTTGAAATCAAGACATGTAACTGGGCTGCACATGTTCAGCAATCTACCGACTATGACAAATTTCAAACCAATACAGATCAATATGATGAAAGATATGTGCTTTTTATTCATTGTTTTGGTTTAAATGTGGGCTTGGCACATGACAAAGGCACATCAAAAGTGCATAAAAACACAATAACAGTGCTGGGGTTGAGGAGAACTTGAAGTAGTAGAAATATTTTTTCTTTTCCTCTTGAACAGCAATTAAATAAATAGAATGAAAAAAAAATTAAAATTCTCTAAATAACCATTTTGGTCACATCTTACTCAGGCATATCTCAAAGTGCATAAAAACTCAGTGTGCACTGTTTGTAACATTTGTTTCCCTTTTAAAATAAAATGCACTACATCCTGGTCATAACTGACCTTGGCACATCACAGAGTGCATTTAGCTGAATAAAAAATGAACTGACAAACACTTCAGTGCACAACCACCCCCCCCCCCCAAGAAAAGATTGATAACATTAACCAACATTGCACATCCACTGTTGTGGTTTGTTTTGGTTTAAGATAAGATAAGATAAGATAAGCCTTTATTAGTCCCACAATGGGGAAATTCCAGGATTGCAACAGCACAGGGATAGCAACACTCAGAGCAACAATCAGAAGGCAAGAAAAAAAACAAGCAAGCAAGAGCAGCTAATAAACATATGTACGTATTACTATAAAATATATATATATACACACACACACAGACACACAGTGCAGAGCATTGTAGCTGGATGGAATAAATATATGAATATATGAACACACAGTGCAGAGCATTGTAGCTAGATGGAATAAATATGTAAATATATAAACACCCACAGTACGGAGCATTGCAGCTAGGTGGAATAAATATGCAAGTATACTGTATAAACACACACAGTGCGGAGCAATGTAGCTAGATGGAATAATATGTAGATATATAAATATATAAACACACCCAGTGCTGAGCATTGTAGCTAGATGGAATAAATATGCAAATATATAAACACACACAGTGCAGAGCATTGTTGCTAGATGGAATGAAACAGCATAACCGTCTACTTAGTTATCCTACATGGTATGATTATGTGCCCATACATATTCTCACCCTCCATAGCGACCGGTATGTTCCTAGTTGTATGCCGGAGGGGACCATTGTGTAAGTCTATTGCATCTTTTGCATTCAAAAAACTATTAGTTTGTTACGTCTTTTTGCTATCTCTGCGAGCAGCCCTGCTTAGGTTGTACAGTCTGACAGCCGTTGGTAGGAAGGACCTACGAAACCTCTCGGTTGTGCACCTGGGATGATGTAGTCTGCTGCTAAATGAGCTCCTCAGTGCATTCAGTATGTCCTGCATAGGGTGGAACTCGGACTCCAGCAGAGATGACAGTTTAGCCACCGTCCTTCTCTCTCCTATCTCCTCCATCGGATCAAGGCGCTGCCCCAGGACAGAGCTAGCTTTCTTAATCAGTTTGTTCAGTCTCTTCCTATCGGCTGCAGTAATGCCACTGCCCCAGCAGACCACTCCAAAAGTGATGGCTGATGCCACCACCGTGTCATAGAATGACTTCAGCAGCGCCCCTTGTACACCAAAAGACCTGAGTCTCCTCAGCAGGAACAGCCTGCGCTGTCCCTTCTTGTAGAGTGCATCAGTATTGTGTGACCAGTCTAGTTTATTGTTCAGATGAATACCCAGGTACTTATAGGATGTCACCATCTCGATGTCTGTTCCCTGTATATTTACTGGTACTGTGAGGGGCTGCCCATGCCTGCGGCAGTCCACCACCAGCTCCTTAGTTTTCCTCGCGTTGATCTGGAGGCAGTTCCGATGGCACCAGTCCACGAAGTCCTGGATAAGCCCTCTGTACTCAGCTTCATCTCCGTTGGAGATGAGGCCAACGATCGCAGAGTCATCAGAGAACTTCTGTAGATGGCAGTGTGTTGTGTTGTGTGAGAAGTCCGCAGTATAAAGAGTGAACAGGAAGGGAGCCAGCACCGTTCCCTGGGGGGCCCCCGTGCTACTGATGATCGTGTCGGACACACAGTCCCGGGTTCTCACAAACTGAGGCCGGTTCGTGAGGTAGTCCAGGATCCATGATGACAGGTGCTGGTCCACCCCTGCGCGCAGCAGCTTGTCCTTCAGGATCATCGGTTGGATGGTGTTGAAAGCACTGGAGAAGTCAAAGAACATGATCCTCACCATATTCCCGGGCTTCTCCAGGTGGGACAGAGAACGGTGAAGGAGGAAGATCACCGCATCCTCCACCCCAATGCCATGCTGGTAGGCGAACTGGAGTGGATCCATCGCTGGTTCCACCAGGGGGCGGAGGTGAGCAAGGAGCAGTCTCTCCACCACATGTGTGAGTAGGAACCTATTTTTTATAACTACACATTCCATTATACCACATATCAGTCCAGGCAGGGATTTTCATCATCAATTTTACGCTTCAGAGTTGACAATGACATGTAACGGTACTAGTGGCAAGATACCAAGCAACGCAAATACATACAAAGTCAATAAGAGGTGAGCATGTGCGAATCTGGCACATTTGCACATTCACGTATGAGGGATAGCGCTAGCCCTGACATTCTGCTGTCACCAAAGTAAAAGTATCAACACTGGAGAATAAACTAGCCCTGAGAGGATTTCAGTCGCAGATCTGCACCATCTGCATGCACCCTCTGGTGGCAAAGATTTTTTTCAAGAAAATATTCAGTTTAGAGATCATAAATTCCAAAGGCTGTAACTTGAAAGTAGTAAGAGATAATGGCATACTGTAAATGACAAAGATATAGAATATGATTCAAAGATTATGATAGGAGTAAATTTTCGCATCTAATTTGCATAATGTGATGGCAGCCACATCAGATTACATAACTTTCGGTCAAAGTGGACTTTGGACATATTGACACAAAGGATGATTTTGTTTTGTTATGTTTGTTTTTTTGTTTTGTTATCTTATCAAAATATATGAACCAGAAAATCAGTATAATGTAAACAAACTGATAAAAAAACATCAGCCCTACTGCTCGTCATGTGTTGCCATGCGTCCGTGTGCTCATCCCCGGTCCTTATTTTGGCTTCTGCTGGTCTTTCACTTTCTGTCCCACATCCAGAAACAATCATATTTATCTTCTTATTTATTCCACCTTGATCTTGGTTAGATTATGCCGCAGCACCGGCAATGTTGTCCTCTCAGTCACGTGCAGCTTCGTCAATGTCGGACGAAAAGTCTTCTGCTCCGGTCCATCTTGTGCTGTCACAAAAGGTAAATATTTCCCTTCAGAAGCTAAGTAATCCCTTTTAGAATCATAGTTGACAAAATTTGGAGCAAATTCTTCCTCCCTGTGGAAATATATGATGCGTAATTGTTTATATGTCTCTCCTTCTGCGCCCTGGAAGTGATATCAGATTCAACGCGGTTCTGGTTTGCTGAGCTCAGTCCTCCAGTGAAGAGCAGTAACCTATATGTGTCTGCCATCTAGTGATGTGAAATGCTTGATACATCTGGGTTTATTTTGATTTTTTTCACACTTTTTGACCAATGACGTGACAGGTGCGTTTCTGCAACACCAGCCGCAGGAGAGGCAGATCATGTAATCAACTTTAATCCTTACAGGGATAGTTTGAAAATGAGACTGACACTCACCTGGAGACAGAAGGACTGGGAGCTTGTCTCTTTACATTGACTTTATATGTAAAAATTATTACTAATAATAATTATTATTATCCCCAGTTGAAGGAAGTCATTTGACACAGAGTGAGGAAATTCAAACTCTGAAAATATGCCATTATGCTGAACATAAACTACAAGAGATGGAGAATGATATTGATCCTGATAACCACTTTTTCAATAATATTCATAATCATTGTGAATATTACACTGAAAAGCAATTCAAAAGTCAAGTGCAACTAGATGGTAAACTATCAATAATACACTTCAACAGAAGAAGTCTTAAAAACTTTCCACAGATTCAGGACTATTTAAAACAGCTAGACAGAAAATTTACAGCTATCGCAGTCTCTGAAACTTGGCTTAATGAAGAGCAGGCTCCTCTGATGGCAATAGAGGGATATCAGATGTTTCATATTAACAGATCTCAAAAAAAGGGTGGTGGTTTTGCACTGTATATTGATGACCTGTATAGGTGTAAGCTTGTAAATGGAATGTCCTTTGCACTACCAGGGATTTTGGAATGTGTTACTGTTGAGATTGACCAAGATAAAACAAAAAATCTAATTATAAGTTGTATATATAGAATGCCGGGAACTTGCATTGAGACATTCAGAGATAAATTAGTCGAGCTGTACAATAATATTACTAGTAAGAAAATGGTAGTAATTTGTGGAGATTTCAATATTGATTTACTAAATCCATATCAACAAAATGTAATTACAGAGTTCATGAATTCTATGTACAGCATGAGTCTATATCCCACAATATCACATCCCAGTAGAATCACAGTTCACACTGCTACACTTATTGACAACCTGTTTGTTAATATTATTGATAAGAAAATAGAAAGTGGATTATTGATAAATGATATAAGTGACCGCCAACCTTTGCACTTATCCATGGCCACACGGGGGCCAATACAGAAATTTTTTTTAAAATCATTCAGATACAAATCACAAAATGCAATCAGTTCTTTTAAAGAAGACTTGCTGAAGCAAGACTGGACAAAAGTCTATGTATCAGATGTAAATGAAGCCTATGACACATTTATAAACATTGTAACCACTCTTTATGAAAAAAATTGTCCATTAGTAAAGAAAAAGCTTAAACATAAATTTGTTGATAAGCCATGGTTAACCAAAGGATTACAAAAGGCGTGTAAAAAGAAAAATTTATTATATAAAGCTTTCCTAAAGAAAAGGACAAAAGAAGCAGAGCAGCGGTATAAAACACAAAAATAAGTTAACATATATAATAAGATGTAGTAAAAGAGACTATTACAGTAAAGAACTGGAGAAAAACAGAGACAATATTAAAAATACATGGACAATACTTAACAATATTCTTGGAAATAAAAACAGAAATACAAGCTACCCAACCAATTTTTCAAAAAATAATAAAACGACTCAGAGTGTGAATGCAGCTTCACCTGCAGATGAATTCAATAACTTTTTTGTTAACATTGGTCCTAATTTGGCTCGAGAAATACCCATTACGGCACCCACAGGTGATACAATAAGCAAAAATACTGCTATAAAAGACTCCATTTTCATAAAGAACACAGACGAGAGAGGTCATTGAAATTGTTAAATCGTTTAAAAGTAAAACATCTACGGACTGTGATGGTATTGACATGCTCTTAGTCAAAACTATTATTGAATGCTTAGTGAAACCACTGACGTATATCTGTAACCTGTCTCTCCAAACAGGTATATTTCCCAATGCAATGAAAATAGCTAAAGTAATTCCGATATACAAGATGGGTGACAGAGGGGAATTCTCAAACTATAGGCCAATTTCACTATTGCCACAATTTTCCAAGATACTTGAAAAAATATTCTATGAGAGAACTGACAGCTTCATACTGAAGAATAATTTATTGTGTGAGCAGCAATATGGGTTCAGACACAAGAGGACAACTGCATTTGCTCTAATGTAATTTATAGAAAAAATATCAACTGCCGTTGAAAATAAAGAGTATTCAGTTGGGGTATTCCTGGATCTTAAAAAAGCATTTGATACAGTGGATCATAATTTATTATTAAAGAAACTACAAAATTGTGGTATTAGGGGGGTAGCACTGTCCTGGTTATGTAGTTACTTAAAGAATAGATATCAGTATGTATGTGTTGGTAACAAAAACTCACAGTTACTGAAGGTTACTTGTGGAGTCCCACAGGGTTTAGTTTTGGGGCCATTGTTATTCAATATGTATATAAATAATATATGTAAAGTTTCGGAAAAAATGGATTTAATATTGTTTGCCGATGACACTAATTTATTATGCAGTGGAAGCAATTTGGAACAACTTTTGCATACACTCGGAAAGGAATTAGGAAAGCTTAAACTGTGGTTTGATTCAAACAAATTAACGCTCAATTTAAGTAAGACAAAATTTATAGTTTTTAACAACCATCACAACAACTTAGTATCTAAACTCAGTGTAAATGGTGTAGAGATTGAAATGGTATCCAAAACTAAATTTCTTGGAGAAATAATTGATAAACTGTGTTGGAAGTCACATTAAAGGTAAAATATCCAAATCAATTGCAATACTACACAGAGTGAAATATTTGCTGAATCAACCCACACTATATACCTTGTATCGTTCATTAATACTCCCATACATGACATATTGTACTGAAGTATGGGGAAATACATATAAAACAAACATATATCCAGTCTTTATGCTTCAGAAGAGAGCTATTAGAATAATAAACAAAGCTGCTTACAGGGAACCAACAAACCCACTTTTTCTTAAATTAAAAGCTCTCAAGTTGAAAGATCTGGTTGACTTTAAAACTGCAGTAATAATGTTTAAAGTGAAGAATCTATCACTGCCCGCAAATATCCAAAAGTTGTTCCAAATAAGGAAGAAACAATATCATTTCAGAGGAACATGTATATTTCAAAAACCTTCAGTGAGAACTACCACCAAGCAACACTGTGTTTCAGTGCAAGGAGTCAGATTATGGAACGATTTTGGACCCGAATTAAAATCATGTACAACGCTTGGACAATTTAAACAAAAACTAAAGGAAGAAATACTCCAAACATATATACAAGATGACATGTAAAATCACATAAGGATTGTCATATCCAGTCTGTATTGTGTTGTTGCTTAGTTTTTTGTCACATTTTGTCTTAGCTATGTTCTGAATTGTAATCGCTCTTGTTTTGTTTTTCTTTTGAATTCTTGGATGGAATATGGGTGGGCAATATAAGCTGCGGCTTCAGCCATCACCCATTTCGGATAACTTATGTTGAACTGTATAATCAGAGGAGTTGTTGTCTAATTTGACCTTGTTGGATTTTCTTTCCCCCTTTGTTATATTATTCTCTTTCTTTTTTAATCTCTACTTTTAATCTATCTGAAATAAAGATTCATTCATTCATTCATTGACTTTATATGTATTTGCGTTTGGTCTGAAGGCACCTTTAGCCACAGTTATAGAGCCCACACTTCAAAACAAATGTACTGCATTGTGGGTTGATGGTTGCTAGGCTACATGGAGTGTTGCATTTACCGTCTGTAGTAATTAACGCATTTCTGCAATTCTGTGAAATGTGCTGGCCTTTGTTTCTCTGCCTGGATCACAGACTGAGCCTGGGCCACTCGGAGGTTGGTCCTGGGCCGCATGTGGCCCACGGGCCACTAATTGAATAGGCTTGATGTAGAGCAACTAACTCCTGAGGGAACAGGAGAGTTTATTTGGGTTTGAAAATGAGAGTTTGCAAGGTGGTTTAGTTTAACAGGCCCTAGTCAGTCAGAATCTACAACCTCACATCCTCCACAATCACCCTTAACACCGGCTCCCCCCAGGGATGTGTTCTAAGTCTCCTTCTATTTTCACTACTGACATAGGACTGCTCTGCCACACATTCGAGCTGTCACATTGTCAAGTTCCCGGACGTTACAGTAGTGGTGGGACTTGTCTCCTGCGACAAGACCAAATATCAACAGGAGGTGACGCATCTGGAGGCCTGGTGTAGGAGCAACAACCTCTGCATTAATGTGCAGAAAACTAACGGAATGATTGTGGACTACAGGACAAAGAGAACCAGTCCATCTCCCCTCTACATAAGTGGAGCAGCTGTTGAAGTGTTCTCTAGCTACAAATACCTTGGGGTCCAAATCACAGATTGCCTCACTTGGATGGAAAACACGTCCTGCCTGGTGAAGAAGGCCCACCAACGCCTCTGCCTTTTCCACAGACTGAAGCAGATAGGGCTGAACAGGTCAGTCCTGACAGCCTTCTACTGGGGAGCAGCGGAGAGTGTCCTCACCTCCCATATTACTGTGTGGTACAGTAACTGTTCCTGTCCTGATGGTGTTTCCGCCTTGTCATGGTGGGACAGCTTGCATGCCTTGTCAACCCCCACAGCTATGTCGGAGGGAGCCTTGCGCTCCTGGCAGGTTCTACCAAGCCGAACAGGTCTGTGTGGGGTAGAGGCCAGACAAAAGGGGCACCCTGGCCTTCCAGGTTTGGGGTTGGACACTGGGCTAACAACCCAGTCCCATAAAAATATTTTTGTTATGGAAACGACAACAAGGAAGAAGCAATCTACAACTGGTGCCAGGAGTGATGCAGACCAGGAAACTGGACTTATGACGGATGGAGACTAAAGCCAAGAGGACGCCCTCACCTTGACAGCAAATCTCTTAACACCAAAATTTTACATCAGAGTTGGATGCTGGAATGTTTGAATACTATACCAGGCAGGAAAACTAGCTCAAGTACTGAAAGAAATGAATCAGTACAAGCTCACCATTCTTGAAATGACAGAGGCAAGTTGGAATGGAAGTGGAAAACAAAGACTTCCTATCGGGGAAGTCATCATCTGGTCAGGTAGACAAGACAATGAACATCACAAAAGCGTAGCACTCCTTATTAACAAGAGCAATGCAAACTCTACATTACAATGGGAACCCATCAATGAAAGACAGCTTTTTGTGAGAATGAACTCTAGGTACACCAAGCCATCAGTAATAGTAGGATATACACCCATTGAAGCAGCAGAAGAGGAAGAGAAGACTGACTTATGACAGCTTACAGGCTACATGAGATAAGATTCCAAACCATGATGTCCTCCTCTTGATTGGTGATTTTTAATCCCAGAGTTGGAAGCAACAACACAGGTAGAGAACAAATGATGGGAAAACATGGACTAGGTGAGATAACCAACAATGGAGAGAGACTCATCAACACCTGCGAGAGTAATGATCTAGCCATTGGCAACACCCTTTTCCCACATAAGACCATTTACAAGCTTACATGGACATGACCAGATGGTAGAACCCAAAGCCAGATTGTTCATATTATTATCAACGGGAAGTAGCGGTAATCTTTACAAGATGTATGTGTGATGCGCAATGCTGACACTGGCAGTGATCACAACCTGCTAGTAGCAAAGATAAAACTTAAACTCCGAAAGGCAAAAGTAGGCGAGAAAACAAGTCAATGCCTCAGTGTCAACAAACTAAAAGACCCTGTTATCAAACAGGAATTTAGACTGACTTTACAGAACCACTTTAGCACACTGCAAGATGAAGCTGCACTCACTATTGACAGATTCAACAAAGCAATTAAGGAAACAGGAGAGAAGATACTGGGCTACAGGAAAAATGTAAAGACACAGTGAATAACAAAAGATGTGCTGAATATTATTGAAGAAAGAATATCAAGAAAAAACTGCTAGATACCAAATCTAAAAGACGCAAGGGAATAATTTCTGCTCAGTATAGAATAAAAGACAAAGTGAAAATGGCAGCAAGAAAAGACAAGGGGTAATATACGGAAAGACTTGCGGATGAGGCAGAGATGGTATCAGAGCAGAAGGACATGAAAACAGTATATCATATCACAAGGAAGTTGGAAGGAGATTTTTATAAACACTGTGACCTACCAGTCAAAGCTGAAGATTGTATATCTATTACCCAAGAAGAAGAAAAGCTTGAAAGATGGAGACAACACTTTGAGAGTGTCCTGAACTGTCCAGACCCACCAGTGCTTGTAGACATCCCTGAGACAATGGAAGACCTGGATATCAACCTAAGTAACATCACACTGGAAGAGACCAAAGCTCCTATCAGCAAACTAAAGAACTGCAAAGCACCTGGGGAGGATGGAGCCTGTGCAGAAATGCTAAAGGCGGAAGAGCAGGAAATACCACAGATACTACAGAAAATTTTACAGAACATCTGGAACAGTTGACATAGAGTGATGATATAGAGTGAAGTACGTGGCGGTAATGCATCTGTAAGCTGGTTGCCAACTGCCAATCAAATCTAAAAGAAGAAGAACATCATCTGGGACTCTGAAACAGTACTACAGGACTGGAAAACAAGAATTATCATTAAGATTCCAAAAAGAGGCGACCTTACAAATTGTAATAACTGGAGAGGTGTAACCTTACTCTCCCTTACGAGCAAGATATTTAGTTGCATTATACTTCAAAGAATCACAACTGCAACTGAAAACATATTACGTCAAGCACAAGCTGGTTTTAGACAAGAAAGACCCCGCATTGACCATATTTTTACCCTCTGGCAAATCTTTGAACAGTCTCACGAATGGACTGCAACTCTTTATACAGTCTTTGGCTTTGAAAAGGCTTTTGACAGCCTCCACGGGGACTCTCTTCAGAAAATTCTTTGCCATTATGGTATTCCACAGAAACTGGTCAACATCATCAGATCACTGTATGACAACTTCAAATGCAAAGTCATCCATGATAACAAGCTCACAGAACCCTTCCGAGTCAACACAGGTATGAAACAAAGATGCATTCTGTCCCCAATATTATTCTCTCTAGCAAAAGACTGGGTAAAGAGGAAAACAATGCAAGGAAACAAGAGAGGAATACAATGGACCCTAGCCTCAGTTTTAGAAGATTTAGATTATGCAGATGAAATAGCATTGCTATCTAGCAGGCACATGGACGCACAGGAAAAGACTCACTCACTAACAACATTAGCAAGTTTAATAGGCTTCAAAGTCAACACCAAGAAAACACAGGTCCTCAAAATGAATACCAAAACACAAGATCCCATCATCATAGTCATAGGAATGTGATTCGTGGTTGTTGAAATTATCTGAAAATTTTGCAGGTGGTCTGGGGGACGCATTCCCTCAGTGGGGTCTGGGACAGAGCCCTGGTTGGGGGGGGGGGGGGGAGGTCGGGGGGCTATGCCCCCCGAAGCTCTTGGGTTTTTATGATTTTTAAGTAACAGAACTGTGCTTAAATGACATAAAACAAACAGCTGAATGCCACTTATTACTGTATAATATTGACTTATGTTCCAAGAAGATAGCATTCCTAAAATATTCCAACAAGCATTATCCATCACATGCTTTAACACTTGATCAAATCAAAATCAGTTAATTTTATCTATTCCATAATAGAAATAAAATTCCAACATACCATTACTTTTTATAATTTCAGCATTTATTTAAGATCATCAGTTTCAATCTCCATTGAGTCTTGAGCAGTTGATTTTGCACAATCACTGATGTATCTAAGTCTTAGAAATATTAATAAGTTATTAGTCAATGTCCACTGTGCACTGTCAATTTCAAACTGTTTGGAATCATAAAAGTAATCTAACTAAATTGTTTTGCTATTTTTTTTCTCCTCAACATCAATGTCAACATATCTACAGAAAATATACAAAGTTCCAAGTCCATTTCAGCATATTCCCCTATATCTATACTACATTTTTTTTTTTAAATTTTGGACTTCAATGCCTTAATGTGGGTCTTCCTGGCTTGTTTCTGAGCAGCTTGAACCGTCCTCCTTGAAGCAGACTTGCTCATTTGGGCATCCATTTTCACTTCAAGCTGCTTCCGCTTTGCCGAGAGCATGGCTGCATCAGCTTCTTTCTCTTCATGATACCTCTTAGATGATGTTCTCAGATTGAAGCACACTGTGGGTTTCACTGGATCCATTAGAATGTCTTTTCTACCAAAGTGTTCTACAGAGATGGTCTTCCTGGCCCTCAGAGCATATTTCACTGTCTGAATGGAGCTGTAAGTAGAGATGTCCATTCTGCAAGATTTGCCCAAGGATGTCTGAATCTCCTTAAGCTTGGTCTTGACTTCAAGAGACAGATCTTTCTTGTGATAGATGGAGTGGATGGTTGGGAGATAGAGCTCCTTGTCTTCTGTACCCACGAAAGAGAAGTAGAAGATAGTAAATGCATCTAGAAGGTGCAAGGTGGACATGGACACATCATAATTTGAGAGCCATCTGTGAGTTGAAAACATCTCTGGCATGGTAAATGGGATACCAGTCAGGAAGCAGATCTCCTGGAGAGATTCCTTCAGATCCACGCTCCATTTGAAGTCGTTGAAGAGGTCAGTGTGAAGTGACTCAATCTTGAACTCAAACGGCTTGCAAAAATGCTTGGAAGCATTGTGAATATGGTGACAGCCGTCTCCATCTATGTCTAGAAGGTGTGGTGCAGGTCCCTCTCGTAGACGGGTCTCCACTCCAGACTTCGAACCTCGCATTACTGCACACAAATCCATCAACACTGACATCAGATTCCTCCAGGGGATACAGTTCTTAGACATGAGTGCCGTCAGTTCATTGTACAGAGACATACTGTCAACTTTAATAACACTTAGACTTGCTAAGTGTTCCACAACAACAGATTTTGTTGAAGGCGAGAAATAGCTCACTAGTACACACAGCACACGATGATGGTTGTGGCTTGTGGACTCATCAATGTTCATTGAAAAGTGACAGGATTTGAGATATTCAACTGTGTTGTCATGCATACTTTCAGCCAGGCCATACTTCATTTTGTAGGAGGCACTTGTCCTGTCCATAGATAATCCATAAAGAGCCTTGGGGTCTCTTGCAAATTCCTTCGTCAAGCTGATGAGTTTTGGTGCCATGGTCAATGGAAGAGAATTTTCAGCCAACACTCCCAACAGCATCGCCTCAAAACAGAAATAAACAAAATCAGTACGAAGATAAAGCATTGCTCCAACACTGAACATGCAAATCAGCATCCTTTTAACTTGAATTTCTTAAAAATACCAATGTTATGATTATCATGCAATTTAGTAAGATTTCATAAACATTCATAAACAAGGTAGTTTTCAATAGATGCATTCTATACAATGAGTATTATTTTCAGTATGAATAATAATATAAACACATAAACCTAATTTACAAAGTATTGAAAATGAAATGGCAAAAGATAATGTGTGTGTGTACTGTGGTGTTTCTACTCTGTCATAATGGGTCGAAGATATTAATTAATGAAATTCATAAAAAAGAAATACCTCATGCAGTAATTGTAGACATCAACTTCAATCATGCACTTGACCAACATCATGTCTGAAACTGCATTCACCGAAAGTCAACATACAGAAACCTGAAATGTGCAAACATGCAAAACGTATCTAAAATCTACCTCAAAAAAATAGTACATGTTATTAATAAAATTAATATAACAATAAACAAAATACACGATTATATAATTTACTGTATCATCCATAATATTTCCTTTTTTCGAGCAATACAAACGAGACTACAAACATTTAACTGTAGAAGCATACATATATGTGCATGCAAGCAAGCAATATCATTCAGTAACATAATAGATGACAAAATCCATATCTGATATATGTGATATTAATTAGGGAAGACAGAAAAGCACAAACATAAACGTAATTCTAAGTATGTGTGGCGTTAAAAATATTTATTAAATAAAGTCCAAAACATCTTCAGCAGGCAAGATAAAGAAAATATTAACTAGATGACATGTATACAAAAATATATCTTCACATACCTCAAAATTCACTACTCTATCCGCAACTGGCACTGGTTGTTGGGGTGGATCCTTCCTTTCGATTTCCGGGTCCGATCGTGTCGTTAACAAAGGGTGGAGGCCGTATGGTTTCGATGTTTTTTTCTGAACACCGAAAGTTCCAGCAACTGAATAATTAGTGGACCTCGATTTCACCTGTTGTGCATGTTTTCTGCTCTTAGCATAACTCTCGAGAGACTTAAATCCTCTTCCACCGTAGTCAATGGTGTCGTTACACCACGTGCATATCACCTTCCCAGCACGGTCGATTTTCCGTATGAAATCGCTAAATAAATTTGTCACAGTTGTCTTACCAACATCCGTTGCAATCTCCTTTTCTAGCCAATCCCAATGAAATTGGTTTTTCACGATCTTGTCAATTTCTTTGACTCTCAGAGCATTTTTACATTCAACCACTGACATCACTGCAATGCAAGTCCGCTATGGGAGAGCGAGGAAAACAAAGGATTAAGAATAAAATAGGATTAAGATAAGAAACAGCCGCGTTCATTGGTCACTGCAAGGACCAACCTCAGCATCAGCCAATCAGGCGCGTCGTTAGGGGATTACTTTTTTTTAAGGACGATCAGCATCAACTCAGGTGTGCCGTGAATTTTTTTTTTTTTTTTTTTAAGGACAATCAGCATCAAATCAGGCGCGCCGTTAGGGGATTACTAAGGGAATTTTTTATTTTATTTTGGAAGATAAAAAAAAGCAGAATTCTGCAAATTAGCGGAAAAATCACATCCCTATAGTCAACAGTCCGTTAGGTAAACTCCCGAACGTCTTCTACCTTGGCAGTAAAATCACAGGCTAATCAAACTTTTGCCATGCTCAGATCTGTCTGGAAAACAACCAACCTCAGTATCCATACTAAAATAAGAATCTTTAAAAGCAATGTACCTAGTATCCTCTTATATTGATTGGAATGTTGGAAGACATCCACCACCACTGAAAGAAAACTTGATGTCTTCCAAACCAAATGCCTCCATAAAATCCTTAAGATCTTTTGGCCCAATATGATATCAAATATGATATCAAATGAAGAGCTTTACAGCAGAACACTACCCTGGTCTCTGAGAACATCCAGAGAAGATGATGCAAATGGATGGGCCATGTATGCCAACCATGGCTATACCCAGAACAGCACTACGGTGGACATCTCAAGGCAAAAGGAATAGAGGACGGCCAAAGGAGACCTGGCGTAGGACCATGGAGAAGGAACTTAGGAACAGAGCCCTGAGTCTGCAGACTGCCCCACAGATAGTGGCTGACAGAGATAGATGGCACTTCCTTGTAGTCGCCTCAAGTGCCAGACAGCATGTAGAGGACTGAGAGAGAGAGAGACAGCAACTGTTCAGTTGCAGACAGAAAGGCCCTGCAGAGGGTAGTGAAGTCTGCCCAGAAGATCACTAGCAGCAAACTGCCCACAGTGAGTGACATTTCTTGAAGCAGGAGTGGAAAAAGGATCTTTTCCATTATGAAAGACCACACCCACCCTGCTCACTGCCCGTTTCCTCCATCTCCCATTAGGCAGGAGATTACATAGCATCAGAGCGAGGACCATCGGGTTCAGTAGGAGCCGTTACCCTGACACTGTGAGGCTGTACAATTCTGGTCACAACTAGGACAATCGTCTTAGCTGAGTATTTTGTATATATAGAGTCAATGAAAAAATTAGGACACCCTGTATAAGCCTGTGGTTTTGTTTTTTTTACACATTTGGACATATGGACGTTTAATATCAATGTTAAAAATACTGGGAGATTCATGTAATACAACTAAACAATTAAAAATGAATTAGACTTTCTTCAAATTTTCTGTAAAATGCAGTTCTAAACAAATAGTGAGGAATAAATTAAGGCCACCCCCATCTTTTTAAGGACACCCCCACATTCATTCCCACTTAAAATGGCTAAAATAAATGTTAAAAAAAATGCAAATAAAAACAAAAACAAGATTAGACATGGATATGTGGACATTTCTCAGTAAAGAACTGAATATTTAATGGGGTATCCTAATTTTTTCACGACTGTATCCGTTTACATATGTCCAGTTCTAAGTATGTGCAATAGTCCGGTGCAATATCATAGTAGTATAATGTGCAATAATCTTTTAAATGCCCTTCGCTTTTTATCATTATTGTTATTTTATTCCATCTATAGTCTTTTATTACCTCGATAGTATTATTATTCTTTTATTAGCTTTACTGTTGACCCTGTGGATCGTAATTTCGTTTGTCATATAAACATGTTGAATGACAATAAAGAATCTTGAATCTTTTATTCTTTCCAACCATTTTTCATGTACTCTTCCTCCCATCGCTTCTAATGAGCACAAGATCATTCTCAAAAACTCTTACAATGTATCCATTTTTATTTTTCCCTTCGCTGCTTGTCGACTGGCAACAAGACCAACTGCTTCAGCGCTCTGCGGGACACTCCTTCAGACACATCACTCACAACGGGGGCCACACACACACACACACACACACAATTATGCCTCCTGCTTTAACAGGAGCCGACACCAAAAGTGGTACCTGCAGGCGAGAAGGCATGGGTGTGTCTGTGTGTGTAGTCTATGTATGTCTACAGTGTGTCACCGTGTTTGGCGTGTGTTCCCATTGACCTCTTTCTGACTTCACGCCCTTAAATTCCATGACAAAATAAAGCTGTGTGTGAATAAAGACCTCAGTCTATGAGTGTTTATTTGTAATCACTGCCCCGTGGTGCTGGCTGAGCTTATTCCATTTAGTTTCCATGACAGAGGTACATGAGGTGGATGGCGACATCAGGGTCGGTTGCTAAGATACACCATCAACCGACTCATTATAGACGGTTCAAAAATGACATTTATTTGTTTTAAACATAGCTCAATAAACTTTCCATTAATGTAATCTTCCGTGACATTATCCTCTTCCTCCTTTGATCCATGCCGACAAAGCAGAACTACAGTACAGAGTATTGTCTTAAGGACAGTATAAGGACTTAATTTAAATAATGGAAACCTTTCTCTATCATGCCTGCCTCAAAATCCTTCCTCATTTATTCATAAACATCCAAGAAATCATAAAATACTTGTGAGAAAAAGTCAGCACCTCCAGTCTGTACAAAACTGTCTACAGCACAAATATGCTCCTTCATATAAATTTGAAGCTTTACAATGTAAAGCCACTATATGTAAACCATACAGTACATACTGTACATACATACATTACATGTAAACCATACAGTACATGTAAACTTTGCATGTACTGTATGTATGTAGGCATGTAGGTTTTCATTTGTATAATTTACTTAATCCCCTTTTCTTATGTAAAGCAATAAAATGATGTACAGTAGATCAAGATAGGCAATTCAAAGACAATATTAGGCCAATGCTCAAAATCTTGTTAAAGGTGAACTAGACAGTATTTTCATAAAAACAAATTAAAAAATACATCAACAAAGGTTTAGAAAGGTGCCAAATTAAAGTCTTTACACAGTGCTGTGAAAAAAATAGTTGTCCCTTCCTGATTTCTTACGTTTTTGCATACAGCAGAGAAAATAAATATTGAACATGTCATTTTTCTCATTAAACATATTTCTGATTTAACCACTGACCTGAGATTTTCACCAAATATCAGTAACAACCCACGTAATCCATACATACAAAGAAAACAAGGTAACTGTGTTCACAAGACAGCTTCTATTTAATAACATGTTTTAATAATAACCTTGTTGTTGCAAAATATAATGATGGCACTGGTTACAGGCGCATTTCTAAACTGCTAAATGTTCCAGTGAGCACTGTTGGAGCCATTATTCCGAAGTGGAAACAACATCATTTTACCATAAACCAGCCACGACCAGGAGGTCCTCACAAGATTTCTGACAGGGGAGTTAAAAGAATTATCAGAAGAGTTATCCAAGAGCCAAAGACCACTCATGGAGAGCTCCAGAAAGACTTGGAATTAGCAGGTACTGCTGTTTAAAAAACCCCCAAAAACAATAAATAATGCACTCGATCCACATGGGTTCTATGCCTGCTCACCTCCCAAGACTCCATTGCTGAAGAAAAAGCATGTTGAAGCTCATTTAAAATTTGCTGCACAACATTTGGGCAAGCCAGTAACATACTGGGAGAATATAGCCTGGTCAAATGAGATAAAAATTGAACTTTTTGGATGCCACAACACAGAGCATGTTTGGAGGAGAAATGGCACTGCAGATCCCATCATGGTATGGGGGTGTTTTTCAGCACATGGTACAGGCAGACTCCATATAATTGAAGGAAAGGTGAATGGACAAATGTACAGAGAGATCCTTGATAGGAACGTGTTGCCATCTGCCAAGATGCTGAAGATGAAACTAGGGTGGACATTTCAGCAAGACAATGATCCCAAACATACAGCCAAGAAAACTCAAATAGCTACAGGGAAGGAAAATAAAGCTGCTAGAATAGCCCAGTCAGTCACCTGACCTGAATCCAATTGAAAATCCATGGAACAAACTCAAGATCTGAGAAGATCTGAAGAAGGCATTTGACACCCTCGACCACAATATTCTTCTAACCGGACTTACTTAGTTTAACTTTTCAGAACATTTTATCAAACGGATGAAATCCTATCTAACCAACAGACAGCAATGTGTAATGGTCAACAGTGTCAAATCACCATATTTGAAATGTCAAATGGGTGTCCCACAAGGCTCCATACTTGGACCAATATTATTCTCCCTATACAGTACATAAACAATCTACCAAATGCATGCAGAAACATTCATATACAAATGTATGCAGATGACACAGTAATATTCACACCTGCAAAAAAAAAAAAAAAAAAAAACACCCAAGAAGCCGCCTGTATTCTTACAACAGCAATGACCCAAATCCATGACTGGTTGAATAACTCAGGTCTCCTACTAAACACTAAAAAAACTGTTTGCATGATGTTCACCAAACAACGATCAAATATTACAAACTCAAACATCTTCTTAAAAAAGGAGGAGCTGCAACTAGTCAAGGAATTTAAGTACCTCAGCGTGATTTTAGACTTCTCACTAACCTTTAAAAAACACATAAAAAATCTAAAACAATCAAATTCAAAGAAATTTTAAACAAACTAGACCATCGTTGACAGTTAATGCAGCCAAAATTTTTCTGCATGCAGTGATCTTCTCACACATTGATTACTGTTTTTAGCGTGTGAAGCAAGCAGATAAAGAAGTGTGAGAAAGACAGACCAATCATGTCAATTTACTGACAAACAGGTCACTCACTGGTGTAACTATAATCAAATCCATTGAATCTTTATACAAAAAAAGCCATAAAAATCCTTGACAAAAAAGATCCCACATATAATTGCTGTAACATTTACAAAAAATACAATCTTCTGTCTTTTGAAAATTATAAAACTCTCAAATTTGCCTGTTCAATTTATAAAATATTAAATGGCTATGCACCATCCCCCCCGGGAGAATATGTTAAACTGAGAACTGTCACTGGTACAACCACCAGAGCAATCACTAGGGGAGACTGTGAGGTCTCCCACAGATGCACCACATTTGCTCAATCTGTGCCATCAGTGAGATGCACCAAGATCTGGAATAATATACCACTCGCAATCAGAGAACTACCACACTAAACACTTTTAAGACACATTGTAAAAACCAGTGCATACCCGTGCATGCCCGTAGAAACCAAGTATAAGCAAGAATTTCTGCATGCCCATAGAAAGCAGGTGTAAACAAGAATGTCACCACTCCTTCAGTGATGCTTGCCTTTGATCTTTGATGATGTCATAGCAAGTCCTATGATGTCTGCCTTTGATGATGTCATAGCGAGTCCTATGATCTTTGATGATGTAATAGTGAGTCCTATGATCGTAAGTGATGGTCGATATGACATCATATAGACATCATGTAGACATCATAGTAACATCATGTAGACATCATAGGCGAGCCCATTATCTTTTAACGAGTCCTATGGTTGTGACACACAGACAGACAGATTTCTTCTTCTTTTTTCAGATTTGATTGGCGGTTGGCAACCAGCTTTCAGGTGCATTACCACCACTGACTCGATTATCATCACTCTATTTCGTCTTCTTCTTTTTCTTTTAGATTTGATTGGCAGTTGGCAACCAATTTACAGGTGCATTACCGCCACGCACTTCACTCCATATCATCACTCCATCTGGTCAGAAGCTATAGTCCTTACAAATTCATCACTCTATACTGTACATCCACCATCACTCTGTCCTGTCTCTACATCTTCCACATACTTCGCTCTATATACCTAGTCCTTACCGCCACATACTTCACTCAGTAAACATCACTCTATATATCAAAAGTCAGAGTTCTTTTTGGTTGGCAACCGCTTCTTCACTCTATATCTTTGTACAAGAAGTTGTTATAAGGAGTTCTGAACATTCTTCTTCTTCTGGTGCATGTACAAGCTCCCTATTGAGAAACGGACGGCAGATCTCCAGTGGAGGATTGTTCATGGGGCAATAGCTACGAATAAATACAGAGCACGCCTGGATCTAGCTGGGGGGAGGGGAATGTTTGTTTTGTTCCCAAGTTGAGACCCTGGAGCATTTGTTTGTTCAATGTTTTCATTTATCTGGCCTTTTTGATCTTTTGCGAGTGTGGTTTCAGGCTTTGGGTGAATGTTTCTCTTTTGGTTTGTTCATTTACGGTCCAAAGTATAAAGTGGCAAAGAAGTCTGTGCACACTTTGATGAACTTCCTATCTGGTACTGCTAAACTTGCCATCTGGCTGACAAGGAAAAATCGGACTACCAACGCTGGCAATGTGGATCCTGTGTCTGCTTTCAAGGCCTTGTTGAAAGTCAGACTCCAGGTGGAGTTCTCTTACTATCAAATGGTGGACAATTTGGAGGCATTCACCAATAGATGGACTGTAGGGAATGTTTTGTGTTATGTGGGACAGGGGGATGAGTTATGTTTGCACTTTTGAGATGTGACACACTTGGGGGCATGATATTGGTGTTCTTACATTTTTGAATTGTACAATAAAGCCATTTTTTAAAACTCAAACTCTTCTTCTTCTTCATCAAACAGTGAGATTTCCATGTCTATGTGAACACTCCATCTCCTCTATAGCTGACAGAGATTTCTTGAATTATAGAGTGATTGGCTTTTAAACAACCAAAACTATACCCATAACTAGTGGTTCCTTTTCTTCTTCTTTTGTATCTGATTGGCGGTCGGCAACCAGCTTACAGGTGCTTTACCGCCCCGTACTTCACTCTATCTGGTCAGGAGCTGTAGTCATTCTATCATCATTGTTGTGTCCAATCAAACCTCAACTCTATCTTCGGACATCACTCTTCTTCGTCTCCTCATACTTCACTCTATATCATCACTCTATCTGGTCAGGAGCTGTAGCCCTTCTATCATCATTGCTGTGTCCCTGTTTTTCCTCATAGCTTTGTGACATTTTCTTCATTGCTTGTGATGTTTTCCTCCTAGCTTTGTAACGTTCTTCTTCTTCTTTACTTTTGTATCTACATCTCTGTAGTCCGTATCTGCGGCTCATCTCATTATTATTATTCTTCCTTTAGACTTGATTGGCACTTGATCCACCAGCCCATGATGTCTTTAAACTTAAAGATCCCCCACTTAACAAGTCCTCAAATGCTTCCCAATGTAACCCCTTAATGCCACGATATTTTTCTGCTGCTTTTACAATGATTTTGATTTTTTCTGTTTTCTTGGAAGTCTGTGCAGTGCAGTTTATCACATCTACCACAAATAAGACAAAATTATTTTCCTTCAAAACCAGAGTATCTTCCTTAATTCTACTGCATGCACTGCAAGTCTGCACACTTTCCCTATTCGAGTCCACTCCCACTTTTTTAGTTGGCACCTTTTTTGCATCTTCTGCATATGCTAATCCCTGGAAGACTTTTATCTGTTGAATTTCTGCTGCTCGTTTGCTGGCTTCACAACCTCGATATGCAGAGCTATGTTCACCATCGCAGTTACAGCACTTTAACTTGGCTCCTCTTTCACATTTGCCATGTTCATGTTCACCGGAGCACCTGGCACATTGTTGTCTACCTTTGCATATTGCTGCTATATGACCAAACTTTTGACATTTGAAACATCTGAATGGAGGAGGAACATAAAGTCTGACTTCATAGCTCATGTAGCCAATATACATCTTACTTGGGCAGTCTTGTTTCATCAAATTTTAACATTACTGACAGACTATCACATTTTTCGCCATTTCTATTAACTTTCTGTCTCCATACCTCTGTCATTTTTGCTCCAGTTAAGTTCCTCATTATTTCATCAGTTGAGACAGCTGTTGAAATGCCCGATATCACTCCTCTCATTGCCTTATTTCCTTCCAGTACTGAACACTGCATATTTTTCCCTCCATCTGAGTGACTGATTGCTTTTCCTTGTTGAACACTATCTTTACATGTAACCAGCAATGAACCACTACGAAGAACCCTTGCATTTAAAACTTCTCCAAGTAATGGGGTCTTCACTTGTCCCCTGTAAACTCACGCACATTTGGAATAATCCTGATATCTTGCAACAAAAGAGGACATTAAAATTTCCACTATGGCAAGAGAAGGGAATAAATAACTTAGAACATCTTATTCAAGGTGGAAATTTTATCCAATTTCAGGAACTAGTGTCACAGTACGACATCAGTGATAAAAAGTATTTTGAATACCAACAGCTTAAATCCATAATAACAGCAAGATTTAATCTTAATCAGACAGATTTAGAGGTACCAGTTAAGGTGGCAGAGTTTCTAAATCTTTGTTCCCCTAAATTGATATCGAAAATACATGGACTATTATCAAAACTGGATGAGTCCGTATCTCTTCCAATATCAAAATGGGAGACAGATCTATAGATCAATAAGGAGGAAAGTTTCTGGAGACATATGTTTCAACACTTTTAAGATGACTAAAAACTCTAACTTACAACTTATACAGTATAAAGTTCTACATAGAATTCATTACACAGGACAAAGAATGTTCAAAATGGGCCTGAGTCACACAAATATCTGCTCTTACTGCACCAGCAACGTCCCAGATAGCTATATGCATGCTATGTGGTCCTGTGCACCTGTTCAAAAGTTCTGGCAGAAGACATGTGAGGACTTGTCAGCATGGCTTGGGTATAGTGTCCCATCCTCACCCACACTTTGCATATTAGGTGATTTAAGTGAAATAAATATAGATGCAAGGATGTCACACATGGTTCTCACCACCTAATGCATCGCAAAGAAAACTATCCTCATGAACTGGAAATCAAGAAATAACTTATGCATGACTTATTATAATAACTTACTATTAGATTATATTAGCCTGGAGAGATTGTCAGCCTCCTCAAATAATCAACTGACAGAATTCAATTCTCTCTGGTCCCTGCTTATTAATTCTATAACCAGAGGGGTGGCAGGCTGTGGCTCACTCTCCTTGGCGCCTCTAGCGGCTGGCTGCACCCCGACCGCGGGTGTCCGGGGGGCCTGTTCCGGGGTGGCAGGTTGTCTGCCCTGGAGGGGGGGTTGGTCAGGGGAGGCTGCAGAGTGGGCTGGGGGGGTGGTCTGTGGCCCCCGGCTGGCTGGCTTTGCCTCCGGGGGGGGGGGGGGGGGGGGGTCTGGCCCTGGGCCCCTGGTGCTGGGGGGGCCATTCCCCCATTGGGCCGGGGTCGGGAGTGTGCTGGTGGTGTGGGTTGACCCTGGTGTGTCCTTGCGCAGCAGGGTCGTGTTCTCCCTGGGTCCCTGGCGACACCCTGGGGCAGATGCCTTCATCCTGGGTCGCCCTCCCCATCCACTGGGATCTGCGGGTGTGCATCTGTGTGAGAGTGGGTGTGAGTGGGGGCCTGTGTATGAGCGGGTGCGGAAGTGGGTATGTGTGTTGTGAGTGGGTAAGTGGGGCTGTGTGTTGTGAGTGGGTAGGTGGGGCTGTGTAATGATGGGTGGGGGTACGGGTGTGTATGGGTGCGGTTACCTGTGGGTGGATGGCTGGGGGTGGAGGATTTGTGTATGGGTAGGAGAACTTTGTTGGGTGGCGGGGATGGGGCAGTCCATCTAGTGGCATGGGGGTTGGTGTTTCAGGGCCTGCTTGTCCTGGCCGCCCTGCTGTTGTGTCGCGGGGTGGGGCGCTTTGTCACATTGTCCCTGGTGTCATTGGCGGCGGGTGCGTGTTGGTGCTTGGGGGTGGTTGGGGGGGGCCGTTGGCATGGGTTGGTGGCCGTGTTTCTGTTGGGTTGCTCCGGGGTGGCTGTGGCTGCAGGGCGGCCTGCTGCTGTCGGTGTGCGTCTGGGGTGGGTGGTCGGTGGGCTTGCGTGGGCGCTCAGGTGTGTTGCTTGGCATGTGGGGCGCCATGTGGGTCCGGCCCATTGTTCACTATTGTGACTATTGCTGTCCATGTTTGTGTGTGTAAGATGAGTGGGAACTGGTATGGCTGCCCCATCATGTTTGTGGTGCTGGAAGCACCAGGGCGCGATGCTGCTTGCACTGGCGGCCCTCGCCCTGGGATGGGATTTGGGGGTAGTGGGTGGCCTCATGAACCAGTTTGCAAGCTGGCTTCTGGGGGGGGGGGGCACCTCTCTTTTAGACCGCCTCCCTCCCAGTCTTATTTCCCGCCCTCCCCCTCCCCCCGACTCTGGGTGGAATATACATCTTCTTGGATACATTTAGGGCTTTGGGGTGGGGGTGTGCCGCACTGTGTCGGCGAAGGGGATACCTTTGCTGCGCAGTGGGGTTGCACTCACCTCAATTTTAATTGCATTTTAGACACTGGGGGTTTGGGGGCCCCGCTGCCCATCGCAATGGCTAGCGGTGCTCCAATCACTATCCCCCCAATTTTAATTGCACTTTGGTAGTCCACACATTTACACACAATTACATCATATAACTGACATACACCCACCATGTATGGGGTCTTCCCCCACCCCGTTGCCCTCCTCCTGCTGGGGGCCTGGGGGCCTGGTGGGGAGCCTGGGACCCATCATGTTGTCAAAATCCCTGGGTGCTACTGAATGTATAGATACAACCAAGTGAGTGAGAGCAGGACTGAATATGAGCGTAAGTGAGAGTGAGGGGGTGATGAAGAGAGGTGGTGATGGTGGGTTGGTTTTGTGTGGCGCTTTGCATGTTGGGTGGCATCTCGGGGCGCCTGCGGTGGTCTGCTGATCAGTCACTCAGGTGGGCGCTGGGGTGGGGGTCTGCTTCTATGGCCTGTGCCGGCGGTCTCCCCGGCCACTGCCAGGCACTGGTGCGTGTTGAGGCTCACTGCATCTGCTTCGTAGCCATCTTATGAAACAAGGATGAATGAGGGGTGAGTTTGAACAGGTACAGGAGTGAGAAAGAATGGGTTGGGTTGGTCTGAGTGAGAGAGAGTTAATGCATGTGGGTGCATATGGGAGCATGTGGGTGTGAAGGTGTGGGGAGGGGTGTGGGTGTGAAGGTGTGGGGAGGGGTGTGGGTGTGAAGGTGTGGGGAGGGGTGTGTCTGCAAGTCGGGAGGTGCTGGATTGGTGGGGGGTAGTGCCTCTCAGCAATGTGTGCTTCCCTGGGTGGGGGGACTTCTTTGGGTATGGGGGTCCCCGGGGTGTGCAGCGGTGGCACTGGGGCGGGCCCGCTGTGCAGGTGCCTGGGGGGGCTTGCGTGGGAGGGGGGGCAGGCCGGTTTTCCGGCCCGGGGGGTGGGGTCACTGGCCTTCTGGCGCCTGGGGCGGGCATTGGCCTCACTGGGGGGAGGGGGGCAGGTGGGTCCGGGAGTGTGGGCTCACCATGCTGGCTGCCGAGTGACCTGGCCTCCCTCAATCGTCACTCTGGGGGCAGATGCCTGGCTTTCCTGGAGCTTGCTGACCTCGGACGTTTGTGCCCTGTGGGGGTTGGTTGTGTTGCCTTGCCTGCTCGGGGTTCCCGGGGGGGAGCTGCTGCGACTGGCCCCCCGCTTTGTAGGTTTCCTGACAAACCACTCACATGCACACACTTATTTTGCGTGCGCTCTCATATATATGCACGCAGACGTACACGCACAAGTGTCTCTCCTTTAACAGGTGTGGAAACCAGACTTGTGTTGAGACATCTTCGGTGGAAGAAGCAGTTTGCCTTTTGTTTGTTTTAGTTGTTGGTTTGTTTGTTTTTTGTCTGTTCCCCTCCCTTTTCTTTCCCCCTCCACACACTTCCTTTCCCTCTTCCCCATCCTGTCGGGTCTTCCATGGGTAAAATAATTAAAATAAAGTATTAAAAGTTATTACAGGAGGAGTTGATAACAATGTGCAATACACAGTTAGATACTGTATAAGCTTGGTTCCAAGGTTGTCATAGCCAGGAGCGGCACTGGGGTTAAGCTCCCAGTGCTCATAAAATGCTCCTTACGGCGTGCGTCTCGAAAAGCCTCTGACAAATAAGTCCAACTCCTAGCCTGCCCGTGTGGTTTAGTCTCTAAGCCCGGCGGAACTGCTTTTACTAATAGGAGAAGGGGCGAGGGCGGATCTCTGGCGCCTTAAAACCAGATGCTTCGGGTAGATGGTGGCTCATCAACCTGGGAAGGTAGCCCATCTAGGGGAAGGTAAACCCTGATTTCAAACCTCCGCTGCCTTGCGGCACACCCGGTCATGAAAAAGCCTTCGGGAGTCAATCCTGAGGAAAAATCCGGAGTTGGAGCCCCTAAGGCAGTTCTCTGTTGTGCTCAACATCGTTCTGGCAGCTCCTGCGACGGCGCTGGTGCCAAACTATAGCAGCCCTGCTGTTCCTTTGGATTCATCAGTGACGTGGAGAGGGGAGACATGCTGCATGGGTAACATCTTGTCCTCCATATCTTCCTGCCCAGGCTTGAATCCTACCAACGCCCAACGCTGGAAGGTAGAACACCGGTGCGCATCGGCCTGTTCAGCCACAGGTGGTGCTGTTCCAGCAGAGTAGACGTTTAGGATTTTCTTCCATGGTCATCATAGACCGACGGAGGCCGACGACTGTATAAGCTCCTTTTGGCAAAGTAAATCTGTTTTGGCACAATAAAGGTGACAGACCCCTGTTCTGCTTGCCTAGCTGCCTGACAGGACAAGGGGAAAAAAAAGAAAAAGAAAAAAAAAACTTCTCCAAGTAACCCATTAATTGCATTTGAGAGCTTAATTGGGTTCCACTCACGAAACGATGCCCCTTCCTGAGTAAGTTTTATGATTACACTCCTTCTGTTCATTCCGGGATCGTTCATCCTCTGATTCCTCACCACTAGATAACAGTCTTGACTGAGTTTCTTGACGTCTACATTTGCTACTTTTAGACTCCACCGAGCTCCAAACTTCCTCTTCCCTGCTTCCCACCTCCATTCCTCCTAGTTGAATTATATCCACTTCTTCCAGATTTTCAGGAGCTGTCCTCTTCCGCATCCTACCACCATGTTGCTTTGCGGCATAAGCATATATACATATGTGCCCATGTGTCACACACATATGTCTTTCCTCTTGTTTGTTGCCGTCTCTTGTTGCTGTGAGGTGCTTGGGTGCATGTGTGTGTATGCATATGCAATACTTCACTCGTGTGACATTTGAATATCTTTTTGTGTAACTGTGATGACTCGCTCTGGGCCGTTATCATGCACAGCTGCACGCACACTGGCTCCTCATCAGGCCAGGGCTATATAACTCACTCTGTCCTCAGACCGGTACGGGGCTGTCTGTCTCCCTGGCTGTATGAAGCTCTTCCTACGACTTCCCAGCCAAACCTCTCCACGATTGTCCACCTCGGCATCAACACTTTGAGGAAATCCTCTCCCAACCAAGTAAGCCTCACCTTTACTCACGTGTTCCTTGCTACTCCCCTGTGCACAGGCAGAATCTCCCGGCGGCGGAATCGTCCCTCTCAGCAGCGGTCTCTGCTCTCTCCTCTCCGCCCTCTACTTGGCTACAGTGACGCTGGGACAGCAGGTGCTGTCTTCCTGGCCAACGGGTGCTCACCATCTGCCTGGAACAGTAAGCCACAATCATTACCTGAGTGATTACCCATCTCGCTTCTAGTTAACTGTGTGCCTCTGCTCCGTCCATAGGGTTGCCAGGCTGCATGGCGCGCTGCTCGGAGTCTCCAGCCCACACTCACTTACATGACACAACACATTCACGCCCTCACACACGAACACTGGTTCAATAAAGATAATTGTATCCATTTCTGAGTCCACGTCTGTTCCCTGGATCAGCCATTATGTCAGTACGGCTCCGTCAGAACGACCCAGTGAACAGCGTGTTAGCGCAACAATTTAACAACTTAGAGGCTCGAGTGGGTCAGATTGCTTACCAACAACAGGTTATCTTGAATCAGTTGACTCAAATTAACAGTCCGTTGGATTGCCTGGCAGGGCAGCAGACGTTTCCACCGGCGTCAAGCGGTGCTACAGCTCCCGCTAGCTCCTCCGCCAGCCAGGCTAGTCAAGCTACCCCGACCCGACTCACTCCTGTTCCCACGCCCTCCCGCTTTAGCGGAAAGCTACAGGAGGCTTGTGGGTTCCTCCTCCAGTGTGAGATAGGTTATATTATAAACCTATTGGAAGGGCAAGCGCTAGCTTGGGCATACACTGTGATGGCTAGGGCAAGCTATGCTAACTTAACCTACAGCCAGTTTGTTAGCGAGTTCAACGAGGTATTCGACCACTCCGACCGGGACAGTGTGCTCACCACCCGGCTGTTAAATCTTCGACAGGGGAGCAGGTCTGTGGTGGACTATGCTGTTGATTTCCGGGTGGTGGCGGCGGAGGTGGGGTGGGAAGATACCTCGTTGTGTAGTATTTTCATCAGGAGCTTGAGGCCTAGTCTGCGGAATGAGTTAGCCTGCTTGGAGAAGCCAGAGAAGCTCACGGCGCTTATTTCTCTTGCCATTAATCTAGATAATAGGCTGAGGGAGCGGGCATCCGAGCGGAGAACTTCCGGACGCTCGGGCGCCCAGGCCTTGCGCTCCTCCCAGACCCTGTTACTGGCCTTGCCTTCCCTAGAGTCAGCTGACACACAGGTGTCCATGGTCATGGGGCAAACTAAGCTTTCCCAAGCTGAGAGACGGCGTCGTAGGGAGCTAAGCTTGTGCATGTACTGTGGTAGTGAGGAGCATGAGTTAGAAGCCTGCCCAGTTCGGCCAAAAGAGGGGGTCTGTGTGTCGTAGTAGGGGGACTCACGGACTCACCCCGGCCGAATCCCCTCTCCAAATGTATGATACCCATCAGATTTATACACAATAAGACTGAACATTGCACACACACCCTGGCTGGGAGCCAAGCAGAGCTTTATCTCGGGGGAACTGGCAACCCGACTGGGGCTTCCCTGCCGTCCCTTGAAGACTCCCCTACGGCTTATTGCTCTATCCAGAGCACCATTAGCGATTGTGACAAAACAAACGGCCCCTGTCTCAGTTATCATCTCCGGAAATCATCGGAGGATCTCAGCCTGTTCGTCCTGCTGGTTGTCACCTCCCCAGTCATCTTGGGTTATCCTTGGCTCTGGCTCCACCAACCCTCTTTTGACTGGCGCGCAGGAAGCGTGGTGTCCTGGAGCTCTTTCTGCCTCAGCGCTTGCCTCCAGTCCGCCGCATGTGCTCCCTCCATGCCATTGGTCGCCCCTGTCTCTCCTCCTCCCGATCTGTCCAGAGTGCCCACTGAGTATCACGACCTGGGGGCAGTTTTCAGTAAGTCCCAGGCGTTGTCTCTTCCCCCCCACCGGCCCTATGACTGTGTCATCAATCTCCGGGTTGGGGCCCCGCTGCCGACAAGCCGCCTCTACAGCCTGTCGGCACCGGAGCGGGAAGCGATGGAGGCATACATTAAGGAGTCCCTCAGCTTGGGTATTATCCGCCCGTCCTCCTAAGCGGTAGGGCCGGGTTTTTTTCGTCGGGAAGAAGGATGGCTCCCTGAGGCCGTGTATTGACTTCCGTGCCCTCAACGAGATCACCATCAAGGACAAGTGTGGAGGAACGAAATAAGAGTCACCAGTGTGGAGGCAAGGATCAAATAAGTGCAGGCGGACATGGCAAACTGAAGGTTAAAAGGGTGCTTTATTCTTCCTCCATCACGAGGCTCACCCAGCGCTGTGGCAGCGCACTGGAGTGAGCCCTGCGTCTCTAGGTGTCAGAATGCGAGTAAGAGAGAATGAGGCATATACAGTCAGCTCTTTTATACTGAGCTACAGACAGTTCATGCATGGCATATTAGCATAACAGTCAAGCAGGAATGTGTGGACATTTACATGAGAGTCACACATATCAATAGCAGGATTACTGGCGCCGGAATTCCTCTCTGCTCCGGGGCTGTAGGACAAAAAAGGCTGCAAGGCACATCTACATATTGATATCAGTCCATACAGCTCATTGTTCTGTTAATTGCTCAAGCTGAGTACTCTGCCTGTCCAGTAGAGTGTGGTAGGTCACCCACACCGCTCCCCCCCAGAGCGCTCAGCAGGGGAATGAGGCGGCGATCGGCCAGCTTTGGAAGCGAGGTGCGGGAATGGTGGCGGTGCGCATGGACGCAGTGGCCCCTCTTGGCATCAGCGAGTGTGAAAGTTTTGAGTATTTTCCCAGACATACATTCTGTAAAACTTGCAACCGGGAGACCTTATTAAACATCAAGGTACTGCACGCTGCAAGAATCGTGGCGCTCGGTTATGATTTGGACATTCTACGCCAGCATGGAATTCTGGCAGAGTCCCCGCTGGAAGCTACCCAAGAGAGGAGGAAGCGCAGACGGTGTGAATGCAAGCAAAAGCGTGTAAAAAGGGCCGGGATCCATGCTAGGCTAAAGGCTAACCCCTCCAGACCAGCAGTACCGTCGCTCCTTCTCTCTAATGTCCGCTCCCTCGACAACAAGCTGGACGAGCTGCGTCTGCTGAGAGGAACCCGGAGAGAGTGGAGGGACTGCCGTGTGCTTGCGTTCACGGAGACATGGCTCCACGACAACATCCCTGACGAGGCCATTCAAATGGAAGATATGGAGGTGTTCCGAGCTGACAGAGAAACGGCGAGCTCTGGTAAGAGCCGTTAGGGGTGGGCTATGCATCTATGTTAACAAGAACTGGTGCGTTAATGCCACGTTAGTGTCTAAACACTGCTCTCCGTTGGCGGAGTTCTTTATTGTAAATTGTTGGCCTTATTATCTGCCGAGGGAATTCAGCAACGTGTTTGTAGCAGCTGTTTACTTAGCGCCGAGTGCTAACGCTAACGCTAATGCTAAGAAGGCACTCGGGGAGCTGCACGATGCGATTAGTGAAATCCAAACTTCACATCCGGACAGTTTTGTGGTGGTTGCGGGGGATTTTAACCACACCAGCTTAAAGGCTGTGCTCCCCAAGTTTAAACTATGTGTAGACTTTAAGACCAGAGGAGAGAATATGTTGGACTTAGTGTACACAAACACAGATGCATATAAGGCAACACCTCGCCCCCACCTCGGCCTTTCTGACCACATATCCGTAATGCTGGTGCCTGCCTTCAAACCCTTATTGAAGCGCAGCAGGCCAGCAGTGAAACAAATCAGGATTTGGCCAGAGAGTGCAACCTCTGCACTGAAAGACTGTTTTCTGCACACAGACTGGGAGGTCTTCAAAATAGCAGCCTCCCAGGAAGACAAGACAGATGTGGAGGAGTATGCTGAAACGGTCACCAGCTACATCGCAAAGTGCACAGAGGATGTCACTACAGTGAAGACCATCACTGTGCGGGGAAACCACAAGCCCTGGATGACCGCAGAGGTGCGCTCACTGCTTACAGCCAGAGATGCAGCCTTCAGAGCGAAGGACAGGATCGCCCTCCGTTCAGCCAGGTCTGCGCTCTCAAAGGGAATTAAGGTGGCGAAGCGCGCCTATGCGGAGAAAATCCAGGGACACCTCTGTGACACTAGGAACACCAAGCAGATGTGGCAGGGAGTTCGGACACTGACGGGCTATAAGTCTAGGCAGGGGGTCAATGATGATGACGCTTCGCTTCCAGACAGGCTCAACAACTTCTTTGCACGTTTTGAAGCATCAAACCCGACAATCGGAGGGAGGGCTGGCCCACCCCCACCATCAGTCGGACCAGCTTTTACCATCAACACAGCGGACACACGGAGGACCCTAACCAGAGTCAACCCACGTAAAGCTGCAGGTCCGGACAACATCCCGGGACATGTGCTCCGAGACTGCGTGAGCGAGTTGGCGGATGTCCTGACTGATATTTATAACATCTCCCTGAGTCAGGCCATTATTCCCAGATGCTTCAAGACCTCAATCATTGTACCGGTGGCAAAGAAACCAGTTGTGTCCTGTTTGAATGACTATCATCCTGTTGCACTGACACCAACTGTGATGAAGTGTTTTGAACAGCTTGTCAAACCACACATTACAGCCTGCCTCCCTGCATCACACGACCCGCTCCAGTTTGCATATCGTTCAAACCGCTCCACGGAGGATGCTATAGTCACCACCCTGCACTCTGTCATCACCCACCTGGACCAGAAAGACACCTACGCCAGACTCCTGTACATTGATTTCAGTTCAGCATTCAACACCATTATTCCCCAGAGACTGATAGAGAAATTACTCCTTCTTGATCTGAACACCGCCACATGTCTCTGGATCCTGGATTTCCTGACTGAGAGATCCCAGTCTGTCCAGGTTGGAAACAACATCTCCAACTCTGTCACGCTGAGCACCGGATCCCCTCAAGGCTGCGTACTCAGTCCACTGTTGTTTACACCTCTAACACATGACTGTGTATCCAGACACGAGGGGAACCAGATTATTAAGTTTGCAGACGACACCGCGGTGGTGGGACTTATTCAGAGGGATGAGGAATCAATGTACAGGGAAGAAGTGAGAGACCTGAAGAGCTGGTGCAGGAAGAACAATCTGGTGCTCAACGTGGACAAAACGAAGGAGATGATTATCGACTTCCGGCGGTCACAGCCTGAGCACGTCCCCCTCAGCATCGGCGGCCGTTTAGTGGAGAGAGTGGAGAACATCAAGGTCCTTGGAGTGCACATCTCGCAGGACCTGACCTGGAGCAAGAATTCCTTGGGGATCAGGAAGCGGGCTCAGCAGAGACTGCACTTCTTGAGGAAACTCAAACAGGCCTCTCTCCCCATCTGCATCCTCAGGACTTTCTACAGAGGTGTGGTGGAGAGTGTCCTGACGTACTGCATTGCTACATGGTACTCCAGCTGCAGTATGCCAGACAAAAAAGCCCTGCAGAAGATAGTCAAGGGAGCTGAGAGGGTAATCGGAGTCTCCCTCCCCTCTGTCCAAGAACTTTTTCAGAACCGTTGTAGGAGCAGGGCACTGAACATTGTCAAGGACTGTTCTCACCCTTTGCATAAACACTTTGAACTTCTGCCATCTGGCAAACGATTCCGGAGCATCAGAGGTAGAACCACCAGACTGATCAACAGCTTCCTTCCACAAGCTGTTAGGATGCTGAACAGTTGACCCGGAATCTCTCATATTCACTACTGCACCTATGGACATTATGTGCATTATTTGTATATTACAGTTAGTTAGTTTTTTCAAGTATGTCTCAGGGATGCGTGAACGAATGGGGGGGTGGGGTGGGGGGTGAAGATATGTGTGAGTGTGTCTTAAATCATGTTCTTCTACTTATATGGATGCCGAGAGAAACGCAATTTCATCTTGCCTGCACTACAGTTGTATGTACAGCAATATGACAATAAAGGCTGATTTGATTTTGATTTGATTTGATTTGAAGTACACGCTGCCTCTGATGGACACGGCTTTTGATTCCCTCCAGGGGGCCTTGGTCTTTTCCAAACTGGATCTCCGGAACGCATATCATCTGGTGCGGATCAGGGAGGGTGATGAGTGGAAGACTGGTTTCCGGACCCCAAGCGGCCACTTTGAGTACCTGGTGATGCTGTTTGGGTTAACGAACACTCTAGCTGTCTTCCAGAGACTGATCAATGATGTACTTCGTGGCTTCCTGGGATCATTCGTCTTTGTCTACCTCGATGACATCTTAACCTTCTCCCGATCCCTGGATGAGCACTGCGTTCACGTGAGGCGGGTCTTGCAGCAGCTCCTGGAGAATAAACTGTACGTTAAGGCTGAGAAATATGAGCTTCACGCCTCCAAGACCTCATTTCTCGGCTTCACCATCTCTCATAATCAGGTCATCCCGGACCCCAACAAGGTGAAGGCCGTTGTGGACTGGCCTCCCCCCTCTTCTAGGAAACAGCTGCAGCAATTCCTGGGTTTCGCCAACTTTTACTGCCGCTTTATTAATAACTACAGTGTCATTGCTCTTTCCCTCACCTGCCTCACCTCCCCAAAAATGGCTTTCCAGTGGACGGAGGAGGCTGCAGCCTCATTTGCCGAGCTCAAGACCCGGTTTTCGTCCTCCCCCATCTTGACTCAGGTAGATCCCACCCTACAGTGCCTGGTAGAGGTGGGTGCCTTGGACTCTGGGGTGGGGGCCATGTTGTTCCAGCGTTCTCCGGTTGATGGGGAGGTCCGGACATGTGTGTTTTTCTCCCGCCGACTGTCCTCAGTGGAGAGGAATTACGACATCGGTGATAGGGAGCTCCTGGCGGTTAAGCTCGCGCTGGAGGAGTGGCGTCACTGGTTGGAGGAGGCTGCCCAACCCTTCGTTGTTTGGACAGATCATAAGAACCTGGAGTACCTAAGGACGGCCAAGTGTCTGAATGCCCGCCAGGCCCGCTGGTCCTTGTTCTTTGGCCGTTTCAACTTTACCATCACCTACCGTCCCGGGTCTAAAAACACTAAACCTTATGAGCTTTCTAGGCAGTTCTCCCCTGACACAGCGGAGGCGCCTGTTCTCCCAATCCTCCCGCCTTCATGCATTGTGGGCACCCTCTCGTGGGAGATCAAGGAGAGGGTCCTGAAGGCGCAGGAGGCGGAACCGGACCCGGGCGGGGGGCCAGCGGGCAAGCTGTTTGTTCCATCCACAGTTCGGGGTGAGGTGATCCACTGGGCCCACTCCTCCAGACTGGCATGCCCTCCGGGGGGTTCTTGCATGGTCAGGATTCTCCAGAGGTCGTTTTGGTGGCCATTGCTCCAGAGGGACGTCGCCGATTACATCTGCGTCTGCCCTCAGTGCGCCACCGGTAAGACGCCTTCCTCTCCTCCAGCGGGGCTGCTTCATCCCCTTCCTGTTCCTGGCAGACCTTGGTCACACATCGCCTTGAATTTCGTTACCGGCCTCCCTCCGTCCGATCAACACACTGTTGTCATCACTATCGTGGATCGCTTCTCCAAGGCCACCCACTTCATCCCCCTACTGGGACTGCCCACGGCGAAGGAGACGGCAGATCTGCTGGTGCAGCACGTTGTCAGGCTTCATGGCATACCTGTGGATATCGTCTCTGATCGGGGTCCTCAGTTCGTGTTGCAGGCATGGAAATCATTCTGTAATGTTCTGGGGGCTACGGTGAGCCTGTCCTCCGGCTACCACCCTCAGAGCAACGGCCAATGTGAGAGAGCTAACCAGGAGCTGGAGGCTGCGCTGCAGTGTGTGGTCTCGTCCAATCCGGCCTCATGGAGCGCCCAGCTTCCATGGGTCAAATATGACCATAACTCCACGGTGTCTTCAGCCATCGGCATGTCCCCTTTTGAGGCTTCCCTAGGCTACAACCCCCCGCTCTTTCCCAAAGAGGAGGGGGACATCGCCGTGCCATTTGTCCAGGACCATCTGAGATGCTGTCGGCAGATATGGAGGGCGGTCTGAACGGCGCATCGACGCACAGCAGAACGTAACTCCAGAATCGCTAATCGCCGCAGGAGACCGGCTCCAACCTACCAGGTGGGTCTGCAGGTTTGGCTCTTAATGCAAAATATTAGCCTGAAGGGTGAGAAAAGGAAATTGTCCAGTCCCCATCGAGCGGATTATCAATCCAGTTGTTGTGGGCCTGTCTCTCACCCCCTCTCTCCACATCTGTCCCACATTCCAAGTGTCCCAGATCAAGCCCTTCTTTTCCAGTCCTCTCTGTCCTCCTCCCAGGTCCCCACCTCCACCGGTCGTGATCGACGACGACCCAGCGTGGAAGGTCAGCTCCATCCCGGACATCCGCCGCTGGGGTCGCGGCATGCAGTACCTGGTGGACTGGGAGGGGTATGGCCCTGAGTGGCACTCCTGGGTACGTCCGTCCTTCGTGTTGGATAAGCAACTCATCAGGGACTTCCACTGGACGCACCCAGGTAGGCTGGATCAGGTGCCAGGAGGCACCCCTCGGCGGGGGGGGGGGGGGGGGGGGAGTACTGTGATGACTCGCTCTGGGCCGTTATCATCCACAGCTGCGTGCACACCGACTCCTCATCAAGCCAGGGCTATATAACTCACTCTGCCCTCAGACCGGCACGGAGCCGTCTGTCTCCCTGGCTGTATGAAGCTCTTCCTACGACTTCCCAGCCAAACCACTCCACGATCATCCACCTCGTCACCTCGGCATCAGCGCTCAGAGGAAATCCTCTCCCAACCAAGTAAGCCTCACCCTTACTCACGTGTTCCTTGCTACTCCCCTGTGCACAGGCGGAATCTCCCAGTGGTGGAATCGTCCCTCTCGGCGGCGATCTCTGCTCTCTCCTCTCCGCCCTCTACTCAGCTACAACGACGCTGGGACAGCGGGTGCTGTCTTCCTGGCCAACGGGTGCTCACCATCTGCCTGGAACAGTAAGCCACAATCACTACCTGACTGATTACCCATCTCACTCCTAGCTAATTGTGTGCCTCTGCTCCGTCCATAGGGTTGCCAGGCTGCATGGCGCTCTGCTGTCTCCCAGCTGCTCGGAGTCTCCAGCCCAAACTCTCTTACACGACAACACATTCACGCACTCACACACGAACACTGGTTCAATAAAGATAATTGTATCCATTTCTGAGTCTGCGTCTGTTCCCTGGGTCAGCCATTATGTCAGTAACACCTTAACTCTTGGACTTTAGCATATCCACTTTGTACAGTTTCATTGCAGTTGTTCAGCTTGTGTATGATTGTGTGTTTTTGTGACCCGCCAGGGGACTACAGATGCAAATTAGCAGTATTACCTAAATCTGGCATACTTACATTTGTATTAATGTTCATTAGTATGTAATGTCCCTTTCAAATAAACATTAAACTAAACTTAAGTTCATAGAAGACACCCATGGAACCTTCAAGATTTGATAGTTTGTGTGGAAGAAAGGGCTAAAATCACTCCTGAGCAATGCCTGTGCCGAGTTTCTCCATACAGGAGACAGCTGGAAGCTGTTATTACCAACAAAGGCTTTTCTACTAAACATTAAATGAATTTCACCAAGCATGTTCAATACTTATTCCCTGTGTCATTCAACTTTATTAAATATAACTTGTTTTGTGAACACTGTTGCCTTGATTTCTTTGTACGAATAGACTACTTGGGTTGTTACAGATATCTGGTGAAAATCTCAGGTCAATGACTCCATCAGAAATAGGTTTAATGAGAAAAGTGTTGACATGTTCAATACTTATTTTCCCCGCTGTATTTGTTGCACTTAAATGTTTGAAATAAAAAAAAAAAAAAATCATCTTGGACAAAGATAACCTGAGTAAACATTTTTTTTAGAAAGCTGAGTACAATTTCACTAGCCACACCTGGGCCTGATTACTGCCAGACCTGTTGAATCAAGAAATCATTTAAATAGAATGTGCCTGACAAAGTGAAGTAGGCTAAAAGATCTAAAAATGTAACACATCATGCCGTGATCTGAAGAAATTCAAGAACAGATGAAAAACAAAAACCCAGAACAACATTTTAAGAACTGAAGGCCTCACTTGTCTAAGTTTGGACACTTGTCCATGATTCAACAATAAGAAAGACTGGGCAAAGTGGCATCCATGGCAGAGACCCAAGCCAAAAACCTCTGCTGACCAAAAAGAACACAAAGACTCATTTCACATTTGCCAAAAAAAAAAAAAAAAAACCTCTTGGTAATCCCCAAGACTTTTGGAAAAATATTCTGTGGAATGACAAGAGAAAAGTTGAACTTTTTGAAAAACGTGTATCCCTTTACATTTGGTGTAAAACATTCATTAAAAAACATCATAAAACATTCATTAAAAGAACATCATAACAACAGTCAAACATGGTGGTGGGAGTGTGATTGTCTGAGGCTGCTTTGCTGTTTCAGGACCTGGACAACTTGCCATAATTGATGGAACCATGAATTCTGCTCTGTACCAAAAAATCCTAGACCATCTAGCTCATTCTTAGATGTTGTTTTTAGCTTATTTTGCGATAGTTTATTATACTCTGGTCAGAATAGCTTATCAATTAGCCATGGTAAACTACTGGTACGAGAGCCATTCAGTTGTTCAAGGTTTTTTCTGTGTTTATTATAAACCAGGGATTAGTCCTATTCTATCAACCCGGATAATGCTTTGAGCTTTTACAGACGTGGACAAGATTGTTGGTACCCCTCTGTTAATGAAAGATAAAACCACAATGGTCACAAAAATAACTTGAATCTGACAAAAGTGGTAATAAATAAAAATTCTATGAAAATTAACCAATGAAAATCAGACAATGCTTTTGAATTGTGGTTCAACAGAATTATTTTAAAAAATAAACTCATGAAACAGGCCTGGACAAAAATGATGGTACCCTTAACTTAATATTTTGTTGCACAACCTTTTGAGGCAATCACTGCAATCAAATGATTTCTCTAACTGTCAATGAGACTTCTGCACCTCTCAGCAGGTATTTTGGCCCACTCCTCATGAGCAAACTGCTCCAGTTGTCTCAGGTTTGAAGGGTGCCTTCTCCAGACGGCATGTTTCAGCTCCTTCCGCAGATGTTCAATAGGATTTAGATCAGGGCTCATAGAAGGCCACTTTAGAATAGTCCAATGTTTCGCTCTTAGCCATTCTTGGGTGTTTTTAGCTGTGTGTTTTGGGTCATTATCCTGTTGCAAGACCCATGCATGACCTGCGACTGAGACCAAGCTGTCTGACACTGGACAGCACATTTCTCTCTAGAATACCTTGATAGTCTTGAGATTTCATTGTACCCTGCACAGATTCAAGACACCCTGTGCCAGATGCAGCAAAGCAGCTCCAGAACATAACAGAACCTCCTCCATGTTTCACAGTAGGGACAGTGTTCTTTTCTTGGTATGCTTCATTTTTGCGTCTGTGAACATAGAGCTGATGTGCCTTGGCAAAAAGTTCCACTTTTGTCTCGTCTGTCCATAGGACATTCTCCCAGAAGCTTTGTGGCTTGTCAACATGCAGTTTGGCAAATTCCAGTCTGGCTTTTTTATGATTTGTTTTCAACAGTGGTGTCCTCCTTGGTCATCTCCCATGAAGTCCACTTTGGCTCAAACAATGACGGATGGTGCGATCTGACACTGTTGTACCTTGACCATGGAGTTCACCATGAATGTGTTTAGAGGTTGTTCTGGGCTCTTTTGCTACCATTCGTATTATCCGTCTCCTCCTGCGGCCATGTCCAGGGAGGTTGGCTACAGTCCCGTGGATCTTAAATTTCTGAAAAATATGTGCAACTGTAGTCACAGGAACATCAAGCTGATTGGAGATGGTCTTATAGCCTTTACCTTTAACATGCTTGTCTATAATTTTCTTTCTAATTTCCTGAGACAACTCTATCCTTTGCTTCCTCTGGTCCATGTTTAGTGTGGTACACACCATGTCAACAAACAGCACAGTAACTGCTTGTCACCTTTTAAATAGGCCGACTGACTGATTACAAGTTTGTAGACACCTGTGATGTTAATTAGAGCAGTGGTCCACAACCTTTTTTGCACCACGGACCGGTTTAATGTCAGACAATATTTTCAGGGACCGGCCTTTAAGGTGTGGCGGATAAATACAACAAAAGAGCATGATACGACCGGCATAAAAACTGTGGTATTTTCTAAATATAATAATAAACATGAACGTCCTCTTAACATCGCGACAACAACATGAGTAACATCCTCTCTGCCCACAACACTCTCTGGTCAAACATGCCTTCAAAATAAGATAAACCACAAACACAAATATAAAGTGCATGAAAAATACAACTCACCACAACGCTGAATCAGTGGGAGCCCTCAGCTTGTTTCTCTGCAACGAGACGGTCCCATCTAGGGGTAATGGGAGACAATTGACACCCGAAGTGTGTTGCTAATGTCCAGTCTACTTCGTAATTTTGTTTTGGTTGCTGTCACTGCAGAAAACCCCGCTTCACACAGACATGACGTCGGAAATGGCAGCAGCGTTTTCAGTGCTGTAGTGGCGATGTCAGGGTATTCAGCCATGACTTTAATCCAGAACACCGGCAGAGCTGTTCTCGAACATACTTTTAAGGCCGCCATCATTTGCGATCTCCAGCAGTTGGTCTTCTTCTTGCACAGACATGTTGGAGTCACCTGGTTTGTTGAGAAATGGGTCGCGCATCCATTCTTTGGCAGTTCGTGGATCTTTTGTGGTTGGAAAGTAGCGCTCGAACTCTTTTAAAAGCAAAGACAGGTGATCGTGCACCAGCTGGGAGAATGAAGGCTTGGGCTCAGTCTCTTCCAAAATCCCCGCTAATGTTTGAAACATGTCAAATATACCTCCATTCACGCGTCGTCCCCACAAATCTAATTTGGCTTTAAACGCAGCTACTTTATCTGCCAACTTGAAGCTAGTTGTCATTTAACCCTGAAGTGACAGATTGAGTTCATTGAGCAGGCTGAATATGTCGCACAAGTAAGCGAGTTTTGCGAGCCATTCCTCGTCACTGAAATGTGCTGCCAGCGGTGACTTTTTTCTGAGAGAAATCTCTGCAGCGGCTCTCATAATTCAAACACTCTGGCCAGCGATCTCCCTCGGGATAACCATCTTATTTCTGTGTATAAGAGAAGGTGTCTGTGCTCCACCTCCATCTCCTCACAAAGCTGCTCGAACAGGCGTGAGTTAAGGGCGTGTGCTTTGATGTGGTTAATAACTTTAATTACATCATTCAATACGCTGTTAAGTTCCGGTGGCGTTTTTCGGGTAGCCAGCATTCCTTGTGAATGACACGATGCGTAGACTCACGCTCAGGTGCAACCTGCTTAATCCGAGCAGTTAAACCAGACAGCCTTCCGGTCATGGCACTCCTGCACGTGGGTTTTTGATTCAGTTAGCGGTAATGTGTCACGTCACCGAGACGTGCGTCAAGAGTGAGCCATAGACGGATGTAATGAAGAGAATCCGGTAGTTTTTCAAAATAAAATATTCAGACCGATAATAAATAAAACGGAAGTAACGTAAGTTGTTTATTCTTTCTGTGCGGCCCGGTACCAAATGATCCACGGACCGGTACCGATTCGTGGCCCGGGGGTTGGGGACCTCTAAATTACAGGACACATCTTACCTATTTATTTATTTTATTTTTCTACCTATTTTATTTTTATTTATTTATTTCGGATAGTACATTACAGGTTAGAAGAAACTGTATAATATAACAACAAGGTCAAATTAGACAAAGACTCCTTCTACTATACAATTCCACGTGAGTTATCCGAAATGGGTGATGGCTGAAGCCGCAGCTTATATTGCCCACCCATATTCCATCCAAGAATTCAAAGGAGAAAAAAGAGAAAACAAGACAAGAGCGATTACAATTTAAAACAGGGCTAAGACAAAATATGACTGAGAGAAAAAGAAAACTGAGCTAGTCTAAGTTAAGCGGTTACTATTCAAAACAAATCTAAGACATAGTGTCACAGAGAAAAAGAAAAACTAAGCTATAACACAACGCAGGCTGGAAATGTCAATCCTTATGTGAGTTTACATGTCGTCTTGTAAATATGTTTGGAGTATTTCTTCCTTTAGTTTTTGTTTAAATTGTCCAAGCTTTGTACATGATTTTAATTCAGCTCCAAAATCGTTCCATAATCTGACACCTTGCACTGAAATACAGTGTTGCTTGGTAGTTGTTCTCACTGTAGGCTTTTGAAATATACATGTTCCTCTGAAGTGATATCGTTTCTCCCTTGTTTGGAACAACTTTTGGATATTTGCGGGCAGTGATAGATTCTTCACTTTGAACATTATTATTGCGGTTTTAAAGTCGATCAGATCTTTCAACTTGAGAGTTTTTTGTTTAAGAAAAAGTGGGTTTGTTGGTTCCCTGTAAGCTGCTTTGTTGATTATTCTAATAGCTCTCTTTTGAAGCATAAAGACTGGATATATGTTTGTTTTATATGTATTTCCCCATACTTCATTACAATATGTCATGTATGGGAGTATTAATGAATGATACAAGGTGTATAGTGTGGGTTGATTCAGCAAATTTTTCACTCTGTGTAATATTGCAATTGATTTGGATACTTTACCTTTTATATAATTAATATGTGGCTTCCAACACAGTTTGTTATCAATTATTACTCCAAGGAATTTAGTTTCGGATACCCTTTCAATCTCTACACCATTTACACTGAGTTTGGGTACTGGGTAGTTGTGATGGTTGTTAAAGACTATAAATTTTGTCTTGCTTAAATTGAGCGTTAATTTGTTTGAATCAAACCACAGTTTCAGCTTTCCTAATTCCTTTCCGAGTGTATCCAGAAGTTGTTCCAAGTTGTTTCCACTGCATAGCAGGTTAGTGTCATCAGCAAACAATATTAAGTCCATTTTTTCTGAAACTTTACATATATCATTTATATACATATTGAATAATAATGGTCCCAAAACTGAACCCTGTGGGACTCCACAGGTGACCTTCAGTAGCTCTGAGTTTTTGTTGTTAACACATACAAACTGATATCTATTCTTTAAGTAACTTCTTAACCAGGACAGTGCTACCCCTCTGATACCACAATTTTGTAGTTTCTTTAATAATAGATTGTGATCTACTGTATCAAATGCTTTTTTAAGATCCAGGAATACTCCAACTGAATACTCTTTATTTTCAATGGCTGTTGATATTTTTCTGTAAATTCCATTAAGGCATATGCTGTTGTCCTTTTGTGTCTGAACCCATATTGCTGCTCACACAATAAATCATTCTTCAGTATGAAGTTGTCAATTCTCTCAGAGAATATTTTTTCAAGTATCTTGGAAAATTGCGGTAATAGTGAAATTGGCCTGTAGTTGGAGAGTTCCCCTCTGTCGCCTGTCTTGTAAATCGGAATTACTTTAGCTATTTTCATTGCATTGGGAAATATACCTGATTGGAGAGACAGGTTACAGATATACGTCAGTGGTTTCACTATGGCATTCGATAACAGTTTTGACTAGTAGCATATCAATACCATCGCAGTCAGTAGATGTTTTACTTTTGAACGATTTAACAATTTCAATGACCTCTCTTTCGTCTGTGTTCTTTATGAAGATGGTGTCTTTTACAGCAGTGTTATTGCATATTGAATCACCTGTTGGCACCGTAGTGGGTATTTCTCGGGCCAGTTTAGGTCCAATGTTAACAAAAAAATTATTAAATTCATCTGCAGGTGAAGCTATATTCACATTCGGAGTCGATTTATTATTTTTTGGAGTGTCAACATCTTGGTTGAACATGTCCCTATGATCACATTATTTTCAATCTTTTCTAGGGGTACCATCATTTTTGTCCAGGCCTGTTTCATGAGTTTGTTTTTTAAAATAAATCTGTTGAACCACAATTCAAAAGTATTGTCTGATTTTCATTGGTTAATTTTCATAGAATTTTTATTTATTACCACTTTTGTCAGATTCAAGTTATTTCTGTGACCATTGTGGGTTTTTCTTTCATTAACAGAGGGGTACCAACAATTTTGTCCACGTGTGTACCTACTCAAATGCAGTCAATTTATGTTCGTAAGCACAGGTTGTGTGGGCTACTGGAACAAGTAGCTACCCAGCTAACTATGACATCAACAACACAGCTCAGCACTGACAATGGAGGGAGAGTGGGGTGAACTGGGTCTCATTATTTAAATCAACATGCATGATTTGGGCCAAAAATGGTCTGCAGTATTTAATCCCTTAAGTATTTTGGCCAAGGATATCACAGGCATGACATTACCACCTCTGGGAACAGTGTAAACATGTGGATAAATTGGCCAGTGCACCATTTAGCTAAGTTAAAAGTTAGCCACAAGCTAGCTAGTTGACGTCAAAATATGCTCTGACTAATTTATTGTCATTAAAATACAAATAATAGAGGTTTGACAGGATAATGTAAACAGTAATGGAGGCAGTATGGAGGAAAGAAGGCACTAAAGTGATCAAAAATTAAGAGATTAAAAATAGTTTTGAAACAGATTGATAACTCTCCAGAGTTATATTGAATTTGATCAAAGTAAAATACATGTTTCATTTTTTAAAGATAAGATTAATAGCAAAATGCACAACAATTAAGGGTTCACAGAAATCAACCTGCAAAATACGTATATTAAAACTGAAAATTAATACAGTCATCATACAAATGGGCAAAAATAAGAAATAAATCCTGGATTTATGAATCAATGGATCTAATCCCAGACTCGATGAGTCCAGTGATGAGAGGCCATCTGCTCACTGAGCGGTCCAGACGTGGACGACTACAGCTGGGTGGCATCTGGCCACAGTGACTCCTGGGCTGGATCCAAAGGGCCTTGGCCAGAAATTAGTGGGGGCAGACACTAAAATCCCCATGATAGGATCTGGATGGATGGACAGATGTATTTTGGTGGAAGAGGAGGAACAGGAGTCAGGAACAGAGGGCAAGTTTGGAAAGATGGGAACAACGAGCAATAAAGGGAGTTCAATATCTAGCTATGACCACATACAGTGGTAAAGGTAAAGTGTTTGCCCCCTTCCTGATCTCTCATTCTTTTTGTATGTCACACTTAAATGTTTTAGATCATTCAAACAAATTTAAATATTAGACAAAAATAACACAAGTTAACACAAAAAAACGCAGTTTTTAAATGAAGGTGTTTATTATTAAGGGTAAATAAAATCCAGCCCTTTCATACTCTGTAGCAGAATATTGTGCCCCTGTCTGGTCCAGGTCATCTTACTCACACCATGTAGACACCCAGCTCAACTCAACCATGAGAACTATAACTGGAACAATCCGCTCAACACCACTCCCCTGGCTCTCTGTACTGTCAAACATAGCCCCTCCACACATCCGGCGAGCAGCATTAACTCAAAGGATGCTCCAAAAAGTTAAAGATTTTCCTCACTTGCCAATCCATGCAGATATCTACACCCACCCACTGCCCGACTTTCATCCAGACGGCCGATTTGGAAAAACCCTCCCCCAGCTGACTTTACCATCCAGACAGCTTGGCAAGAGGAATGGGAGACCAAGGAGGTCCCAAACAAACAGCTGGTGATAAACCCCAACCAACAGGTCCCGGGCACCAACCTCCCAAGGAGACAGTGGTCTACACTCAATCGCTTCAGGACTGGACATGGCCCCTGCTTGGCCAGCCTTCACAGATGGGGCAGTAGCCCTAGCCCACTGTGCGCATGTGGAGAGGAGCAAACAATGGAACACATCATAGAGGTTTGCCCGCTCCAAAGACTGGAAGGAGGATTACACACCCTCCATACAGCAAACCAGGAGGCAACTGCTTGGCTTAAGGACTTTGCATTCGCTAAATAATAAATAAATAAATAAAATCCAAACCTATATGGCCCCGTGTGAAAAAGTGACCCCCCCCCCCCCCCCGTTAAAACATAAATTAACTGTGGTTTATCACATCTTTGGAAAGCTGAGTTCAATTTCTCTAGCCACACCCACGCCTGATTACTGCCACACTTGTTTTCAATCAAGAATTCACTTAAATAGGACCTGCCTGACAAAGTGAAGTAGACCAAAAGATCCTCAAAACCTAGACATCATGCTGTGATCCAAAGAAATTCAGAAACAAATGAGGAACAAAGTGACTGAGATCTATCAGTTTGGAAAAGGTTATAAAGCCATTTCTAAAGCTTTGGGACTCCAGCGAACCACAGTGAGAGCCATTATCCACAAATGGCAAGAACATGGAGGAGTGGTGAACCTTCCCAGGAGTGGCCAGCCGACCAAAATTACCCCAAAAGCACAGCGACGACTCATCCAAGAGATCACAAAAGACCCCACAACATCCAAAGAACTGCAGGCCTCACTTGCCTCAGTTAAGGTCAGTGTTCATGACTCCACCATAAGAAAGAGACTGGCCTGAATGGCAGAATTCCATAAACATAAAGGCTCGTCTCAGTTTTGCTGGAAAACATCTTTATGATCCCCAAGACTTTTGGGAAAATACTCTGGACTGACGAGACAAAAGTTGAACTTGTTGGAAGGTGTGCAGTGTTTCCTCCGGTTTAAAGACCTTGGCGTGGTGGCAACATATTTTTCCGGGGAGGGGGGGACACACATATGTATGAAAATGTTAATTTTATACTTTTTTAAAAAAAATTTTGCACAGTAACTTTGCATATAATAATAAAAAACATCAGATTTATATAACGCTTTATCATAGACACTCAAAGATGCTTTTTACAGATACATTATTCATTCACTCCAGCCAGACAATGGTAGTGGCAAGCTACTACTCTAGCCACAGCTGCCCTGGGGTAGGCTGACAGAAATGTGGCTGCCAATCCGGGCCAACGGCCTCTCTGGTCACCACCGAACACCGATGCACATTCATACCCAGTGTTATGGACACTGGAGGCAAGGTGGGCAAAGTGTCTTGCCCAGAGACACAACAGCAGGATATCAGGGGAGAGCAGGATTTGAACCACCAACCACCTGGTTATTGGAAGACCCGCTCTCCCTCCTGAGCCACTGCTGTGCATATGGAACTTACAATTTTAAGTATTGTACAACCAAGGCTTGAATGCTGGAATAGTGGGCCATTTGGGGTCCCACCCAGATATCCTGTATTTGGACTTTTTACTGGTGTCATCTTTCTCTCCTTCCTCTGCTCCCACCTCTCCTGGACCCTCTGCCTGAACACTTTCCTCTCCTTGGCTCCTCTCTTCTGTCTCATCTTGCCCTCTCTGAGCTCTGTCTAATTCAGGTTCTCTCTCCATCTATGGTGGTATACAAACAGGTTAGAAAATATCAAGTGCCATGTAAATTAAAGGAGACAACCAAATATTTTTAGGTAAGGGTACAAAGGGCACCCACTTAAAACTTGAGTAATGCCGGACCGGCGGCGCCACACGAGTCGGCTGCCTGTTGCAACAGCCTTTTTTTTTTTTTTTTTTTTTTTATCTTCCTTCTTCTTTCTACACCTTTCACTCTGTATATATATCACGGACGCACGGATCGCCCCGGGGGTCTCCCGGGTCGGCGGACGGAGCCACGGTTTGCAGCGGGAGACGTTACAGCGGGGAGGAGCTGGTGCTAGCTAGCACTTGGCCGCCGCCCGGTGCTAATGGGAAACTCGACATACCGGGAGCTGTAACGAAAAGGACGCGGGTGCCAGGCTGGAGTTTAGGCGGCGTGAAAGAAATATAAGACAGAATAATAAAGAGCGATGGCAAGAACCAAGCAGACCGCCCGTAAAATCTACTGGAGGAAGAAGCCCCCCAGGAGACAGCTAGCCACCAGGGCTGCTCGGAGAGGCGCTCTGGCCACCGGCAGAGTGAAGCGGCCTCGCCGTCACAGGCCCGTGGCTCTGAGAGAGATCCGTCGCTACCAGAAATCCACGGAGCTGCTCATCCGTAAGCTGCCCGTCCAGCGCCTGGTGAGGGAGATCACTCAGGACTTCAAGACCGTCCTGCGTTTCCTGAGCTTCGCCGTCACGGCTCTGCAGGAGACCAGCGAGGCCCACCTGGTGGGTCTCTTCTTCGCTAAGGGGGTCACCATCATGCCCAAAGACTTCCAGCTGGCCCGCTGCATCCACAGAGAGAGAGCTTAGACTTTCTGCTGCACATTCACCAGCCATAATGCTCTGCACTGTGTGTCTATATATATACATTTATAGTAATATGGACATATGTTTACTAGATGTTGTTTTTTCTTGCCTTCTGATTGTTGCTATCCCTATGCTGTTGCAATCCTGGAATTTCCCCATTGTGGGACTAATAAAGGCTTATCTTATCTTATCTTATGACTTCAGTCTTGAAAGTTTGAGTTTTTTCTCCAAAGTTTATAACAATTTTCTTATAGTTTTCTACTTTTCTCTGTAAATTTATCTAAATTTGAAACAATTTTCCTCAAATTTGTAATTTCCTCTTGTAAAATTGACTTTTCTTGTACATTTGAAACTTTATTATAAATTTGCAGATTATTTTATTGCTTATTTTTGTCTGTTTTTAAAATTACTGTTTTTTAAATAAATTTGAAACACTGTTTTTTTCTTACTTTTTCCTTAAAACAATTTATATTTTTGACCATAACTTTGCAGTCAGAACAGAACAATAATTTAACTCTCATTACAAAGAAAAAAATATTAATAAAATTGTATTTAATGAAATAAATTAACTTAAATGACCAAGGATGCCGTTATTTCTGTTATAATATTTCTATATATTTATAGTTGGGTTTTTTTAGAAATCTCCTCACCGTCAAGAAATACCTCCCTTATTTTGAAATCCAAATGTTGGCACGTTTCGTTTGTCTGAAGGCTGCTGACAGATTAAAGTCACTGACTTTGTGAATTTCACTCATCTTAACTTGCTAGGTACATAATAGGGAACATAACTTAATATTGTAGTGGCTGGTGAAATATATACTCAGCAATTCAGTAGTACCCCTTGCCTTTCCCTTCATATGAAGCTGGCTGCATTTGAATTCTAACCACATCTCTTAGCTAAGCGACTCTTCCGTTATTGCTCCCGTTTCCAGAGGGTTAAAACCATGATAAATGCCTCCAGTGCTTACATACCTCTTCTGATTTTTTTTCCGCGTTTAAAGTACTTTAATAAACTCATGTTTATGTTGGACAGTCAAGCCTTATTCATGCTGCATTTCCCCTCTAGTCCACCTTTGTCCGCTTATGCTTTGGATGAAGCCCGGCACGCACGCGGCGCTGTTCATGTTCACTTTTTTCATCTACCCAGGCCAAGCGGTTGATGCATGCATACAACCATCATTTGTAGTTTCACTCCTGCCTGATAGGTAGCGCCAAGGCGCTGACGTGCCAGGATTTTCACCAACAAAGAAACGGGGGACTTCTTCAAAGTTTCTCTTCAAATAGAGTCCATTTCTGCTGTTTGACTTCCCAGTTTTCACTCCTTTTCCACAAAGATGCTGCTGCCACTAGCGAGACACTGCCTGCTGATTGACTGGAAAGCTTATGTGGGCGGGGTGCTTCTAAACGCCGTGCGAATGATGGCCATGCGCGTTGTTCATGTGAGTGCTTGCGGAAAGTCATTGCTTCATATATTTTGCTTAAATTCATCCCTTTGGCGTGGCGGTAAATTTTCTGGCGAGGCGGGCCACCACCCAGAAATGTTACCAGAGGAAACCCTGGTGTGTGTCCCATTACATCCGGCATAAAAGTAACACAGCATTTCAGAAAAGGAACATCATACCAACAGTAAAATATGGTGATGGCAGTGTGATGGTCTGGGGCTGTTTTGCTGCTTCAGGATCTGGAAGACTTGCTGTGGTAAATGGAACCATGAATTCTGCTGTCTACCAAAAAGGAGAATGTCTGGCCATCTGTTGGTGACATCAAGCTAAGATAAGATAAGATAAGATAAGATAAGCCTTTATTAGTCCCACAATGGGGAAATTCCAGGATTGCAACAGCATAGGGATAGCAACACTCAGAGCAACAATCAGAAGGCAAGAAAAAACAACATCTAGTAAACATATGTCCATATTACTATAAATGTATATATATAGACACACAGTGCAGAGCATTATGGCTGGTGGATGTGCAGCAGAAAGTCTAAGCTCTCTCTCCGCGGATGCAGCGGGCCAGCTGGAAGTCTTTGGGCATGATGGTGACCCCCTTAGCGAAGAAGAGACCACCAGGTGGGTCTCGCTGGTCTCCTGCAGAGCCATGATGGCGAAACTCAGGAAACGCAGGACGGTCTTGAAGTCCTGAGCGATCTCCCTCACCAGGCGCTGGACGGGCAGCTTACGGATGAGCAGCTCCGTGGATTTCTGGTAGCGACGGATCTCTCTCAGAGCCACGGACCTGTGACAGCGAGGCCTGTGACGGCGAAGCTGAAGCGCACTTGGGTTCTGCAGCAGGACAATGATCCAAAACACACCAGCAAGTCCACCTCTGAATGGCTTAAGAAAAAACAAAATGAAGACTTTGGAATGGCCTAGTCAAAGTCCTAACCTGAATTTGATTGAGATGCTGTGGCATGACCTTAAAAAGGTAGTTCATGCTTGAAAACCTTGCAATGTGGCTGAATTACAACAATTCTGCAAAGATGAGTGGGCCAAAATTCCTCCACAGCACTGTAAAAGACTCATTGTCAGTTATCGCAAATGCTTGACTGCAGTTGTTGCTGCTAAGGGTGGCCCAACCAGTTATTAGGGTTAGGGGGCAATCACTTTTTTCACATGGGACCATGTAGGCTTGGATTTTTTTTTTTCTTAATAATAAACACCTTCATTTAAAGCTGCATTTTGTGTTTACTTGTGTTATCTTTGTCTAACATTTAAATTTGTTTGATGATCTGAAACATTTAAGTGTGACATACAAAAAATGAGGAATCAGGAAGGGGGCAAACACTTTTTCACACCGCTGTAGATACATTAAAAAACTTCTGTTAACCATGGGTTAGCATTACATATCACACTATTTTGGTATGTTCAAACAACAATGACCATATTTGGACATACACTACAGATTGGAGAGTTAATTCATCAGCTATGTTAGCCAGCATATAAGGTCCATCCACGGACTGTGGGGACACAGAGGCACAAATACATTATTTGCTAGTAGCATATATGCAGTGTAGCTTCACTGACGTAGCCTTCAGTCAGCCACCAGATTATAAGAATTTCTGTCCACATTTACTAATAGTCATTTTGGCTATCATTGCCATCTGGTGTTTTTACACCTGACAGTCCACACCAAGGTTCCTATTTTTGTTACATTGTATTTGGTCCGATTAGGTTTGGTTTCACACTGCTCCCTTTCCAAGCAAACTAAACATACCACAACTACGTCTTGTTGTCATGACCACATACATTTGTGTTACTAGCACAGACCAGTAGTTAGCAAACATGCTAGTCACCAGGTGTTTTTTCTGCAGCCCTGGGAACATCAGTATCCACACTAAGTTAAAATTGGGGAAGATTTCATCATATTAGTCGATGAACTGGGACCGTGCCCATGCTTTATATTCATTTAGATTTCCTTTTTCTACTCTTGCTTATTATTTGTATTATTATTATTATCCATCCATCCATCTTCTTCCGCTTATTCCTTTTCGGGTCGCGGGGGGGCTGCAGCCTATCCCAGCATCTTTGGGCGAGGGGCAGGGAGCACCCTGGACAGATCGCCAGTCCATCGCAGGGCCAACACATAGAGACAGACAACCATTCACTCTCACAGTCATACCTAAGGACAATTTAGAATTCCCAGTTTTGATGCCAATTAACGTAACTTGCATGTTTTTGGCATGTGGGAGGAAACCGGAGAAATCCCGGAGTAAACCCACGCAGATACGGGGAAAACATGCAAACTCCACACAGATCACTGTTGGTCGGGGGCTGGGATTGAACCCAGGATCCCCCAAGGGTGAGTTGCTGTATTATTATTATTATTGTTAGTATTAGTATTATTATTACCTAGCCCAAGGATATATTGTAATTGGGGTGGTTTGTCCGTCCGTTTGTTAGCAGGATTACACAAAAACTACAGTACAGATTTTGATGAAAATTTGACCAGAGGTAGCCCTTGGGCCATGGATGAACCCTTTAAAGTCTGGTGATGATCTGAGAGTGCATACCTCCACCAAGGACCTTGTTTGAATTTGTGCAGCAGGATTACACAAAAACTACTGGACAGATTTGGATGACATTTTCACCAGAGGTGGTCCTTGGCCTAGAGAGGAAGCCATAACATTTTTGGTGATGATCTGAGAATGCATACCTCCGCCAAGGCTCTTATCTTCTCACAGTGTGTTAGCAAGAATCCGCTAAAACTTCTGGACAGATTTTACTGCAGTTTTCACCAGAACTGGCTCATGGCCTACACACAAACCCATTATATTCTGGAGGTGATCTATGATGGACGGAAGGAGCTTTGGCGCAAGTATGCACTCTCTCAGTGCTTTTTTAGTTATTATTATTATTGTTATTAGGTGTTCTTGTGCTTCCCCAGTCGTTTATCATTGCATGTAGTCCTGTGCTTATTCCCTGTTGTTGTTTTGTGACTGTCTTTAGTAATTTGATTATTATTATTTGCATCATGTGTCTTCTGTATTTCCCCTGGTCCGCTGTGTTCATCTCCTGTCGTCATTATTGCCCTCATGCAGGGCCGGATTAAGGAGGTTGTGGGCCCCTGGCCTAGAGCAATTTTTGGGGCCCCTCCCACATATTTATGGGAGTATGATATGCAAAATGGCCATGTTTACATGCACGGTAATAAACCATTTATAATCGGATTTCTAGAGTTATCTGATTATTAAAGTAGTCATGTAAAAACAATAATCAGATAAAAGGCAATTACTGTGTCAGATAAAGTGAAATTACATTAGTACACATAGTTTATTATCCAATAATCCATTTATTCACTGCATGTAAACACGTCAAGTCTGATTACCACTATCTGATTATTCCTAGTTTTCAGATTATCGTGGCCATGTAGCAGAGGTCACTGATGGATCAGTTTGACTGTCAAGGTCCTAAATTACTAAGGTAGTGGCTATGGATACGGAATCGTACCCATAGAATTCTTGTTACAGATACAGCTCAAATCTGATTGGCCAGTACGTTCTATTAATGTGTATCTTCAAAATAGCAGGCTACAAGTACGGAAATCTGAGGCGTTTATTTGCTTCAAAATTTTTATCAGCATCTATTTACTACCTTTTAAACCTTACCCACTTCCACATCCTAAGGCTAGCCTCTTAATTTTGTTTAAATTTCATCTCATAGTAAAATGGTTTGGACAAGGTGCCGATAGCAGGACGCAGACCAGCAACCTTCTGATAACAGGCTCACCGTACTATCTACCGAAACCACAGCAGCAGCTGGCTTGGAGATGATCTGAAAAGGTTTAGTCAGATTGTCAACTCTTCCGTACCAACAGACATTTTGTATATGGATACAGCTTCCGTATCCATAGCCACTGCCAATTACTAAATAAAGTGATTGTCAAAAAGTTCTAGGTTTAGCTTGAATAGCAGAAAAATATAGTGCTATCAGGACTAACAACCAACAAATATGTTGTATCAACCCACAGCTTTAATTATGACAATGAAAAAACATACTCAGCTGGTGTTTTCTCTTCAAGAGTTAAATATTAACTATTTGAAGCCAGAACAGGGTTTTTCACTACACAGGGGAAAAAAAATAAACATTCCCAGACCAATCTGCCCGACTGGGAAAACAGGGGGGAGAGCAGGTTATGTGCGCACAAACCCCAATATTCATTATCGAATGACAGTTTTTCCAATGTTAACCTCATTCGCTGTCATTCTTTTAAAAGAATGATTCAAAATGAAAATATCCCAACAGTTGTTTTGAATTAAATCTACAATTTTGCATTCACCAGAGCAGATTAATATAACTCCAGCCGAGATGATCGATAATATAACTGAAGGAAATTTTACAACAACTGAACAAAGAGAAAGACTGGCATCATCTGTGAATTGTAGCGGACTGCTCTCATCCATGGCCAAGCAAGGTTGTGGAGTTAAAAGGATCCTTTCAAGTTCGTAAAAGTTGGTGTGCACTGGATTTAAACAAAAAACAACTGCTCACGAACGTAATTCCACAACATTTGGACTAATTTCTGTGATTTTTCAAAATGTCTGTAAAAGTCGGTCCAAATGCTATACTGTGAGCCCAACATGGGGAGGGGGGGGGAATCGCTGTATGTGCGGCAGGCAAAACAATACAAACAGCCGTGGAAGGAGAAAATAGAAGCCATTGTCATGAAACGTACTCATCATTTGGAAGTTTGCGATTGAAATGGCACTTGGAGAAAAATGTTTCTGCTGTTTGTAACGTTCAGATGCTCTGATATCAGCGTCCTTATTCTGACAACTCTTCGGTCCTTTTCTGGATCAGTATTCCCGTTGTGTATGACTGACAGATCTTCAGACAGCAGCTCCACCGGTGCATCCTGTGTTAGCATTTGTAATGCTAACAGTTTGACAAACATCTTGTTGTGACTGTAAAGTTGACACTGTCTGTCTGTATTGCAACTTTAAAAAATCCTGTCAATTTAGGAGTCTTTTTAAAAAACCTCCTTTTCACGTTCCTGTTTTTCCTTTCTTTTCTCTCTTTTGGATGCCGCAATCGTACATTCATTCATTCATTCGTCCACAGATTCGCTACCAGCCCATGTCCAACCTTAATCAGGTCAAATGTCAACTATAACCAATTAAATTAAATGAGCAGGCGGGACAGATGTACACCTCAACAAATAAAAAGTTGATACGCCAAAACAAACCCTCCAATAAACATTGGGCATGGCAGAACTAGCAAAAAAAAGTTTTCATTCGGGGCCCCAAACAAGCCGGGCCCCCTGGGCTCCTGCCTCGGTAAGCCCTCTTGATAATCCGGGGCAGCCCTCATGTGTACTGTTCAGCCCTGATTGTCTCCCAGCTGTCCCGTGTTCCCCTGATTAGTTCCCCCCATATATGTTGCCTTTTACTTTCAGTTCATTGTTGGGCCATTGTCCTTTCTTTCCTGTCATTACTCCCGTGTGTGCCAAGTTGCTATCCATGAGTTTTTGTTCCCCTGTGATCTCCTGAGTTGTTTTCAGTCCCCATGCTGCTGTTAATTTGTGTTTGAGTTTTGTTAACAAATGATCATTTTTGCACGCTATCCTGCCTGCACTATGAGTCCTCCCTCCAAACCCTCATCTGCCCAGAGGGCAGTACATTTTTGTATATACAGTATACCACAAACAATCCTATTTCCTCTCCCACAGCTCATTTTCCTTCATTAGCTTCCCATTTGGTCCAAAAGGCTGAACTTTTCTGATAACTTCTTTCACACTCTAAACAAATAGAGGAGTTGGAATTAATAAGTGTTCACTTCTTCCTTCTCCCTTTCGAACAGTGTATACTGTAACTTTATTGCATTTGCTATTTGCTTGTTTTTTGTTATATTTTTTGTGTTCGAAATAAACTATCTATCTATCTAACCAAACTAAGGTTCAGTTTGAGCCAGGGCAGTACATGACGGAATGACCCAACCAAACAAGGACTCAGCGGGCAGCAGATGGTACTGCATGAGCATGGGGTGAGAGCTTTGATGTGCGTCAATCGAGATTGACCAGCTGATTTCTTGGGCTCACTCCGCTTACACCCCGAAGTCAGCTCTGTGGTACCTGGAGCTCGTGGAGGTGGCTGTCCGCTGTCATCCGTGCCTCGTGGAGCACGCTGAGGGAGTGGAGCAGATCACCACAGTGGCCAATCTTCAGTGCCAGTTCCGCGGGATGGTGGGGAGTACATCGAAGCCTGTGCCGACAAGAAAATGTCCCCTGGCTCTAGCACCTCCCTTTCCTCGCCATGCACCAGCTCCAGTTCACCTCTCCCCAGCTCCGCAGCCACTCCATGGGCTGGAGGAGAACTCCCCAGTTACGCCGAAGCCTGTGCTGACAAATCACCATCCTCTGGCTCCGGCGACTCTCTCACCACGCCATGTTTCAGCTTCTTCACCTACACCTCCTCGCTCAAGCTTCGAAACTCCCTTCAACGCCGGCTTCCACAGCAACTGCAGCACCAGTTACCATGGCAGCTGCAGTGCTGGCTCCACATCACCCTCAATCTCCAGTGCCGCTCCCACACCACCGTCTACCGCCAACATCGGCCCAACGTTGCTCCTTAGCTGCAGTACCAGCTCCCACGTCTGCTGCCACACTGGTGCCCATGCCCACTGCTGCACATCACATCGCCTTGTCCGCTGTTCATCTAGCATCTCCAGAGGTCCTGATCTACCCGCCGGCACCCCAAAAGGTGGAGGTCACCTCTCCAGCAGCAGAGCCATCAGGGTCTCGCCAGTAGAGGAGCAGGAGCTAAGGCAAGTCCTCTTTTTTGTCTTTTTAACATCAGTATTAGAGAGGATTTGTTTTGCCCCTGGCAGGGAGACCCAGTCGCAGTCCCCATCTGCTTCTGAGCTCTCCCTGCCGAGTTCTTCTGTTGGTGGCAGTGGCGTGGACCTGACCCCCATTTGTGTTTCCTCCCTCTCGTTTGAGGTTCGAGGGATGGAGGAGCACCCTTCAACACCCGTTTCCCCTGAGGTACACACTACAGTTCCAGCCACCGCCGTGGTGAACAAGTCTTTTCCAGCAGTCTATGTGTCCAACACTTCCCAGTCGTCTCCCAGTGTGGTCAGCAACCCCCAGTCGTCTCCCAGTGTGGTCAGCGCCCCTCAGTCGTCTCCCAGTGTGGTCAGCGCTCATCCTGGTCCACTGGCGCAGTCCACTTCACCTGGTGCATCTGAGCAGCCCGCTCCACCATTCGTTCCAGAGGCCAGTGCACCTCCTCCGCGTGTTCCAGAGGCCGGTGTGCCTCCTCCATGTGTTCCAAAGGCCGGTGGGCCAACTCTGTGTGTTCCAGAGGTAGGTGAGCCAAGTCCGTGTGTTCCAGAGGCTGGTGAGCCAAGTCCATGTGATCCAGAGGCCAGCGAGCCTCCTCCATGTGATCCAGAGGCCGGTGAGCTTCCTCCGTGGGTTCCAGAGGCCGGTGAGCCTCCACCGCCGGTTCTTGAGATCTGGGGGTCCATGGACTTGGGCAGGCCCCCTGACCCACCGTGTCTTCTGATCTGTGGCCCTGTGGACTCTGGTAGGCCCCCCAATCTGCCTTGGTTTTTGTTCTGGTGGCCCATGGACTGTGGTAGGCTGCCGGACTTGCTGTACTCCCTGGTCTGGTGGCCTAGAGACTTGGGGAGGCCACCCGACTTCCCAAGTTTCAAGGGCTGGGGGCCCTTAGATGCTGGTTGGCCCCCTGACTCACAGTGCCTCCGGGTCCGGGTAGTCCAGGGACTTTTTTGGGACCACCTGATGGACATTTGTTTTCTTTTTGGGGTTATTGTGTGAAGATTTCTGTTTTTTGTTTTTCCCACAGTGCCTTGGCCCCTTCTGCCACCCGTCTTGGTGTTTCTTTGTTTTCTTTATTTTAGGGGAGACTATGTCATGATTGGGGCATGGCCAGGGACCATACCCACATTTTATGTTCATTTTGGTTTCCTTGTTTTTCCTCGATTATTACCTCCGCCAAGGAGGTATTATGTTTTTACCGGGTTTGTCTGTCTGTGTGTGTGTCTGTCTGTTACCAACATAACTCAAAAAATTATGAATGGATTTTGACAAAATTTTCAGGACAAGTCCGAAATGGGACAAGGAAGAAATGATTACATTTTGGGAGTGATCCGGATCACCGCCATTACCGAAAAAGTAATTTTTGTCAATAACTACTCAACTAATAAAGATATCTGTCATGGCGGCTGGGCCGTCATCATCATCATCAGCTGCGCACACACCGGCAGGTGGTAATCAGCGGGCTTTAAAAGCCAGAGCCCCAGACTGCTCTGCACGAGTCGTCTGTTGCCTTTGCCCAGCAATGCGTCAAGGATACAACCTCAAGCCAAAGCCAAAGCCAAGACATTGCGTCCAGCCACGCCAAGTAAGCAACCTCAGCACTCATCCTCTCCTAGTCTTTTCCCCTGTGCACAGGTGGACCTCCCTGGCGACGGACTAACCTCCCCAGCTGACGGGACACCATCTCCTCCACCTCGGAGTTCCTCCTCACCTCCTCTACATCGAGCACCACGAGCACCACGCTGCACGGGCACTCGGAGCCAGCAGGATTCTCTCTGTGGCACCTGCAAGGTTGCCAGGTCGCCGCAGGAAACGCTCAGCTCCAGTGACCAGACAGCCACGCACTCATTCACTCACTCACTCACATAACACACACATTATATTAATAAAGAATAATTGTCTTTTATCTACTCGTGTCAGCGTCTGTCTCCTGGGTCCCTAACCATGTCAGTACGACTCCGTCAAGTTGACCCAGCTGACAGCGCGCTGGCACGCTGTCTAAACACCCTTAGCGCCCGAGTAGATATGATTTCACATCAACAGACAGTAATTCTACATCAGTTAACTCAGGTTAACAGCCGGCTGGACCGCCTGGAAGGACACCAGGCGTTCCCCCCGGCGACCGGGGCACCTCCAGCCCCCGTAGCCGCTCCTACTAGCCAAGCTAATCCACCATCTCAACATCGTCTCACTCTTGTGCCAACCCCCGCCCGCTTTAGCGGAAAACTCGGGGAAAGGCGAGGTTTTTTACTTCAGTGTGAGTCAGTGTTCCATCGCGTCCCGGGGGACTTTGCCACTGACCAAAGCAAAATTGGGTATATCGCCAACCTACTGGGGGGTAGGGCATTAGACTGGGCTTACACAGTTATAGCTAAACCAAATTATCCTGCTTTGACTTACCAGCAGTTCGTGGCAGAGTTCATGGAAATCTTTGATCATACAGCCCGGGGCACAGTGCTAACCGAGCGGCTGCTAAGCCTTAAGCAGGGCAGTAGATCTGCTGCCGACTACGCTATAGACTTCCGCGTATTAGCCGCGGAGATTGGGTGGGGGGGAGCCAGCGCTTTGTGGTATCTTCCTCCGCAGTCTTAGCTCTGCGCTAAAAGATGAGCTAGCGGCACGGGAAAAAAACGGACAGGTTAGGGGAATTAATTTCCCTCGCCATCAGCTTGGATAGTAGGCTAAGGGAGCGAGCGGCCGAACGTCTGGCAGCCAGCTGTTTGAGTAAACCCTGCCCTCGCTCCGCTAGGTCGCCTCTCCTCGCTCTGTCTTCATCAGAGGAACTTCCGGAGCAGGAGGATAAGGTCATCGGACAATCGGGAGTTTCAGCAGCTGAGAGACAGCGCCGCAGGGATCTGGGCCTTTGTTTTTATTGTGGCAGTGGGTCTCATGGGGTTACTGAATGTCCGAGCCGGCTGAAAAGGGGAGGTCCGTGGGTCACAGTAGGGGGATTCACGGACGAGAAACAGAAAAAGCCCCTCACTAGTTGCCGCATCCCCATTAGGCTACTCCACAAACATAAAGAACATCCTACACATGCCTTAGTTGATTCTGGAGCTGAGCAAAACTTCATCTCCAGAGACTTGGCAACCCAGATGGGCCTCAGCTGTCAACCTCTATGCCCTCCTGTCAATCTCGTCACGTTGTCCAAGACGTCACTGACATCTGTTTCCCATCAGACAGCCCCTGTGTCAATAATAGTCTCTGGGAATCACCGGGAGGAAATTCAGTTCTTGGTCTTACCCATCTCCTCTTCCCCCGTCATCCTGGGGTACCCCTGGCTTCGACTTCACAACCCCACCTTTGACTGGCAAGCTGGGAGAATTACAGTGTGGAGTTCTTTCTGTTTGAGTGCCTGCCTCCAATCTGTGGCGTGTGCTCCCTCGGTCTCGGTGCCTCCTCCTTCGACGCCACCCCCGGACCTGTCCAAGGTGCCAGAAGTCTACCACGACCTGGGGGCGGTGTTCAGCAAGTCACGGGCGCTGTCCCTTCCCCCACACTGTCCTTATGACTGTGCGATCAACCTCAGGGCAGGGGCCCCTCTCCCGGCGAGCCGCCTATACAGCCTGTCCGCCCCGGAGCGCGAGGCCATGGATACATACATCAAGGAGTCTCTGGCTTCCGGAATTATTCATCCTTCGTCCTCGGCCGTGGGTGCAGGATTCTTCTTCGTGGGAAAGAAGGACAGTTCACTGCGCCCCTGCATCAACTTCCGGGGCCTCAACGAAATCACAGTTAAGGACAAATATACATTGCCTTTGATGAACACAGCCTTCGACTCTCTCCAGGGGGCGTCCTGGTTTACGAAGTTGGACCTGCGGAACGCCTACCACCTGGTGCGCATCAGAGAGGGCGATGAATGGAAGACGGCTTTCCAGACCCCAAGCGGCCACTTCGAATATCTGGTGATGCCGTTTGGGTTAACCAACGCTCCGGCCGTGTTCCAGCGGCTGATAAATGACGTCCTCCGGGATTTTCTCAAATCCTTCGTGTTCGTCTACCTCGATGACATCTTCATCTTCTCACGCGCGTTGGAGGAGCACCAGGTGCATGTGTGACGGGTCCTGCAGCGCCTCCTGGAGAACCAGCTGTTCGTCAAGGCAGAAAAGTGCGAATTTCACACTGATAAGACCTCCTTTCTTGGGTTTATTATCGCCCGGAACCAGGTGCTTCCCGACCCGGCCAAAGTCAAGGCGGTGGTGGATTGGCCCACGCCCACGTCCAGGAAACAGCTACAGGGGTTCCTGGGTTTCGCCAATTTCTACCGTCGGTTCGTGCCGAATTTTGGGAACATCGCCCGCCCCCTGACTGCTCTCATGTCCCCTAAGGTGCCCTTTCGTTGGAGTGAGGAGGCTGCCATGGCGTTTGGGAAACTGAAGGAGGAGTTCGCTTCGGCCTGCGTTCTGACCCAGGTGGACCCGGAGCTGCAGTGCCTTGTGGAGGTGGACGTCTCGGATTCGGGAGTTGGGGCCGTTCTCTCCCAGCGTTCTCCGGTGGATGGCAAGATCCGACCATGCGCATACTTCTCCCACTGCCTGACTCCTGTGGAGAGAAATTACTGCATTGGAGACAGGGAGCTGCTGGCTGTGAAACTCGCCCTGGAGGAGTGGAGACACTGGTTGGAGGGGGCTGCCCAGCCGTTCGTCGTTTGGACTGACCATCGTAACCTTGAGTACCTCAGGACGGCCAAGTGATTGAATGCACGCCAGGCCCGCTGGTCTCTCTTCTTTGGCCGGTTTAATTTCACCATCACCTACCGGCCGGGGAGCAAGAATGGCAAGCCTGACGCCCTCTCGAGGCAGTTCAACGCACCATCCACTGAAGAGCAGGAGGTGACCATCCTGCCGTCCTCTTGTGTGGTGGGTGCATTATCTTGGGAGATCCGCGACAAGGTCAGAAGAGCGCAGGAGACGGAGCCTGATCCGGGTGGGGGCCCCCCGGGCCGTCTGTTCTTCTCTCTTTCTGTCAGAGGTCAGGTGATTGAATGGGGCCATGCGTCCAAGCTGGCGTGCCATCCAGGAGTGGGCCGAACCACCAACCTTCTCCAGAAGGCCTTTTGGTGGCCAGGGTTGAGGAAGGATGTCAACAGTTATGTCCGGGCCTGCGCCCAGTGCGCTACTGGGAAATCATCGTCATCCCCCCCGGCGGGTCTTCTGCACCCTTTGCCTGTCCCTTCCCGCCCCCGGTCCCACGTGGCCATGGATTTTGTAACCGGCCTGCCCCCCTCTGGTTATTTCACAACTGTTCTGACGATAGTGGACCGTTTTTCAAAGGCAGCTCATTTTGTGCCTCTCCGAGGGCTGCCTTCGGCGTGGGAGATGGCGGATCTTCTTGTTCAACATGTGGTGCGCCTTCACGGAATCCCCGCCGACATCGGATCGGATCGAGGGCCACAGTTTGTATCCCAAGTCCGGAAGGCGTTCTGCACGGTGCTGGGGGCCACGGCGAGTCTCTCCTCTGGGTACCACCCGCAGAGCAACGGTCAGTGCGAGCATGCCAATCAGGAGCTGGAGGCTGCGCTGCGCTGTGTCATCTCCTCCTGCTCCTCTTCTTGGAGCACGTTTCTACCTTGGATCGAGTACGCCCATAACACCACGGTGTCCTCTGCTATGGGGATGTCCCCTTTCAAGGCGTCCCTGGGGTTTGATCCACCACTGTTCCCTGAGGAGGAGAAGGAGGTAGCGGTTCCTTCAGTGCGGGTCCACGCCAGGTGTTGTCGGTGAATCTGGTCCATCACCCGCAGAGCCCTCCTAAGGACTACGGAACGTAACATCCAGGTGGCCAATCGCCACAGGAGGCCCGCCCCGGACTATAAGGTGGGTCAGAAAGTGTGGTTGTTCACTAGGAGCATTAATGTGCCGACCGAGAAGCGCAAGCTGACCAAGCGCTTCATCGGCCCTTATGTCATTTCTCGTATTGTCAACCCTGTGTCTGTGCGTCTTGCTCTCCCCTCTTCCATGCGCATCTGCCCCACCTTTCACGTCTCCCAGGTCAAGCCGTACATCGCCGACCCTCTGTGCCCGCCCCCCGCGGCTCCTGCTCCCCCGGGGATGATCGATGGCCATCCGGCTTGGGGGGTGACTGCCATCTTGGATGTCCGCCGGCGGGGTCGGGGCCTTCAGTATTTGGTGGACTGGGAGGGGTTTGGTCCTGAGCATCGCTCCTGGATTCGCCCAGCGTTGATCCTCGACAAGCAGCTGATCCACGATTTCCATCGGGCGCATCCAGGTAGGATTGGGCAGGTGCCTGGAGGCACCTCTAGAGGGGGGAGTACTGTCATGGCGGCCGCTGGGCCATCATCATCATCATCAGCTGCGCACACACCGGCAGGTGGTAATCAGCGGACTTTAAAAGCCAGAGTGCCAGACTGCTCTGCACAGAGTCGTCTGTCGCCTTTGCCCAGCAATGCGTCGAGGATACGACCTCAAGCCAAAGCCAAAGCCAAGACATCGCGTCCAGCCACGCCAAGTAAGCGACCTCAGCACTCATCCTCTCCTAGCCTTTTCCCCTGTGCACAGGTGGACCTCCCTGGCGGCGGACTAACCTCCCCAGCTGACGGGACGCCATCTCCTCCACCTCGGAGTTCCTCCTCACCTCCTCTACGTTGAGCACCACGAGCACTGCGCCGCACAGGCACTCGGAGCCAGCAGGATTCTCTCTGTGGCACCTGCAAGGTTGCCAGGTTACCGCCGGAAACGCTCAGCTACAGTGACCAGACAGCCACGCACTCATTCACTCACTCACTCACATAACACACACATTATATTAATAAAGAATAATTGTCTTTTATCTTCTCGTGTCAGCATCTGTCTCCTGGGTCCCTAACCATGTCAATATCAACGTCAATCCAATTGCTAAAGGTATGTTTTGATGATCAAGGAATCTGAAAATATACATAAAATAAATGTAGGACTTTTCAAAGTCCAGCAATTACATTTTTGAGTAGATCACAGCATGGGGGACTGACCTGCCTTGGCGGAGGTCTGCGCTCTCAGAGTGCTTTTCTAGTTACTATTACCTCCGCCAAGGAGGTGATGTTTTTACCGGGCTTTGTCTGTTTGTCTGTCTGTTTGTTACCAACATATCTCAAAAAGTTATCAACGGATTTTGACCAAATTTTCAGGAAAGGTGTGTAATGACATGGGAACAGATGATTAGATTTTGGTGATGATCTGAGAGTGCATACCTCCACCAAAGGCTTTGTTTGTATTTGTGCAGCAGGATTACACAAAAACTACTGGATGGATTTGGATGAAATTTTCACCAGAGCTGGTTCTTGGGCTAGAGAGGAACCCATTATATTTTGGTGATGATCTGAGAATGCATACTACCTCAGCCAAGGTTCTTATCTTCTCACAGTGTGTTAGCAACAATACTCCAAAAGTTATGAACGCATTTTGATGAAATTTTCAGGAAAGGTGTGTAATGGCACAGGGAACAGATGCTTAGAGTTTGGTGATGATCTGAGAGTGCATACCTCCACCAAGGGCTTTGTTTGTATTTGTGCAGCAGGATTACACAAAAACTACTGAATGGATTAGGATGAAATTTTCACCAGAGCTGGTTCTTGGGCTAGAGAGGAACCCATTATATTTTGGTGATAAGCTGAGAATGCATACCCCAGCCAAGGCTCTTATCTTCTCACAGTGTGTTAGCAACAATATTCCAAAACTGATGGACAGACTTTGATGCCATTTTCACCACAAGTGACAATAGGCCTACACACAAACCCATTACATTTTGGAGGTGATCCATGAGAAACGGAAGGAGCCTTGGCAGAGGTATGTGCTCTATGAGTGCTTTTCTAGTTATTATTATGTGTCCTTGTGCTTCCCCAGTCATTTGTCATTGTATGTAGTCCTGTTTTATGCCCTGTTGTTGTTTTGTGATTGTCTTTTGTAATTTGATTATTATTATTTGCATTATGTGTCTGTGTTTCTCCTGGTCCGCTGTGCTCATCCCCTGCCGTCATTATTGCCCTCATGTGTACTGTTCAACCCTGATTGTCTCCCAGCTGTCCCGTGTTCCCCTGATTAGTTCCTCACTATATATATATGTTGCCTTTTGCTTTGAATTCATTGTTGGGTCACTGTCGTTTTTCTCTGTCATTGCTCCCAAGTGCTAAGTTGTTCTCCATGAGTTTTTGCTTCCACGTGAACTCCTGAGTTGTTTTCAGCCCCTGTGCTGCTGTTAATGTGTGTTTGAGTTTTGTTAATAAATTATTATTTTTGCACTCTATCCTGCCTGTGCCATGAGTCCTCCTTTCAAAGCCTCACCTGCCCGGAGTGCAGTACATGACATCCTCACATTCATATCTGCCAAGTTTCTGCATTTTTGTATATATACCACAAACAATCATATTTCCTCTCCCTCAGCTCATTTTCCTTCATTAGCTTTCCATTTGGTCCAAAAGGCTGAACTTTTCCGATAACTTCTTTCACACTCTAAACAAACCAAATTACAGTGAGTTTCAGTCTGAGCTGAATTGAAACCACTTCCTTTTGCAGGACCAAATTTCAGCTCTTTTGGCTCAGGGAAGGTTTCACACCTAAAAATTTTGCTTTAAATCAAACTGAAAAGTGAAAAAGTCCAGACCAAACAGATTAGGCGTGAAAGCCCCCTAAATTATATTTCACAACTCAGCTTCTCCTGTGTTAACCTCTACCTGTTCCACCTTCCAGTGGGAATATGAGGTCAGTCCTTACTGACTGAATGTCAATAATTAATCTTAATGTAAGCCAAATGATTTCATATATAACTAGAAAAGCACTCAGAGCGCATACCTCCACCAAGGCTCCTTCCGTTTGTTGTGGATCACCTCCAAAATGTAATGGGTTTGTGTGTAGGCCTATAGCCACTTGTGGTGAAAATGGCATCAAAGTCTGTCCATCAGTTTTGGAGTATTGTTGCTAACACACTGTCAGAAGATAAGAGCCTTGGCTGAGGTATGCATTCTCAGATCATCACCAAAATATAATGGGTTCCTCTGTAGCCCAAGAACCACCTCTGGTGAAAATTTCATCCAAATCCATCCAGTAGTTTTTGTGTAATCCTGCTGCACAAATACAAACAAAGCCCTTGGTGGAGGTATGCACTCTCAGATCATCACCAAAATCTAATCATCTGTTCCCTGAGCCATTACACACCTTTCCTGAAAATTTCATCAAAATCTGTTCATAACTTTTTGAATTATGTTGGTAACAGACAGACAGACAGACAGACAAACCCTGGCAAAAACATTACCTCCTTGGCGGAGGTAATAATCTTGGCAATGTCACAAAGTATTCAAATTACTTTAGATTACAATATCACAACCACTCTTCAGTTTTCTATAGTCTGCAGGCATAGAATTATTTAAGTGATAGGTCAGTTTTGCAGGTCCAGAGCCACATGTGTTTATTTCAGTCCTTGTGACTTTTAAATAACTAAATAAATACAGATTTAAAAGAAAAAAAAATCGCAAATTTGAGAGAAAATCCTAGTAAATTCATGATAAAAAAAAATTCAGTTTGCCAGAAAAAAAGTGAATTAAAGGGGTAAAAGTAATTTTTTGACAAAGAAGCTGCACAATTATAAGGAAAAATGTTTTTTACTAGTTTTGAAACATGTTTATACTTAGCAGTTTTGTGGCTCCATGCAGATTTTTTCCTCCTCAGAACTGGTTCTCTCCACGGCAGAGGTGCCAGGTCATCTCAGCTTAGACTGCTCCCTGGATGGATGGTCATTTTCTTCCCTCAAGCTTCCCTTTGACAATGTAGAAGGACATTTCCATTTCCATCAACCAAAGACTCTCCGTGGTCCATCAATTTGTTCTCTTGCTCTCTTTGAGCCTCTCTCTCCCTCTTGACCTTTTACCGAGACCTTTAATCAAAGCAGAGTTATAGCTCCCTACAGCCACTGCTAACTACAGAATCACACATCCTGAGCGCAGCAGGGTTTTAGCAGGCCTGAAAAGTCAGTGTCCTCCTCTTAATCCTGGAGCAGCATGCTGAATAATGCATGTTTTCCTCTGCTTGGTAGAGGGGGAAAAATACAATACCGAAGGTGATTCAGTGTGTGATTCATTCTCAATTATTGCTCTTTAAGGCCTTAGATTTGGTGGAACATGAGGAAATTAGTTCAGATTGCTCATAAATGATGCAGGAACCCCTTGGTGTGAAAAGATGAGGGACAAAAAGATGTGTCATCCAGTACATCACATCTGGGTCAGTGACGCAGCAGACTTACACCTTCAAGTTTGTTGCTAAAGGGCTCATTGAAAAATGGTGTGTTTGTAGGTTTTAGCCATCTGGAATTTCTCCTTTGGGCATGTGATTATTGAAAATATATCAAATTACTCCTCCTAAAAAACACCCCACACACAGACTTTATCTCGTTTTTCTCTCCAAGAAATGGTTTTGGCTCTTCCGGGGATTTTCTTGTTTGTCAAGAAATGGTAAACCCAGCCAATAGTGTCCTTGAGACTCACCCACTGCTCTATTATTGGCCAGCATAGCTGTTTGTAATGTAAACAGGAAGGTAAAGGCATTAGCCCATTAGCTAACAGCTGTACTAGCATAAGAAGCTCACACCAAGCGGGGTTTTTATTTTTATATTTTCTTCAGATTACCATCACCTTAATAGACATCCCTGTTTCCCAACTCCACAGCTGATAATATACAGTATCTCACATCATTCTGGCTTATTTTGTTATATTTTTGCTATATTGACCTGTTAGTATTAGCGTGCTAGGCAGTCAGACAATCTTTGTAACTGGATACAGCTCACCTCAGCAGGGAGGTGACTGAATCTGGATTCATGGTACTTTTCCGCTCTGGTCCGCTGAGGTGTGTGTCTGCTTTGGATGAGGCCAGTGTGCATGCGGTTCTGTATACAGCAGAGAAAACAAGTATTTAACACGTTAACATTTTTCTCATTAAACATATTTCTGATGGAGCCATTGACCTGAGATTTTCACCAGATACCAGTAACAACCCAAGTAATCCATACATACAAAGAAATCAAGGCAACTGTGTTCACAAAACAAGTTATATTTAATAAAGTGGAATGACACAGAGAATAAGTATTGAACAAATGAAGAAAACAAAAGGCATAGAAAGCCAAGAAACCAGCTGAAATCCATCACAATTTAGGAAGCCATCCCATCCCCCATCAGTGCAAATTAATTTCAGCTGACTAAGTGCTGACTAATAGCCTTTAAAACGGTCTGTGAATATCAGATTGTCACACCACAAAGAACTCATGATGGGTAAAAGCAAAGAGCTCTCTCTAGACCTTTGCAACCTTATTGTTGCAAAACATAATGATGGCACTGGTTACAGGTGCATTTCTAAACTGCTGAATGCTCCAGTGAGCACTGTTGGAGCCATCATTCGAAAGTGGAAAGTGACATATTGTTCGGCCCAGGAAACACGCACGCAGGCTCAGACAGATTTGAAAGCTTTATTGGCAGCAATGTTTGTGTATGGATGCGTGTATGTGAAATATAAGTGTGATGTGGTGGAGGATGCAGTCAGGACAGAGCAGTACGCCGTACGGCCAGGCAACCCTATGAGAGAGGAGAGCAGGGATTAGCTGGGCAACCATACGGGAGAGTGAAGATGTACTGTGCTTACTTGTAGCGGCGCGGTAGCTGGTGTGGCAAGTCCCAAGCCTGGGAGACAGCGTCCTGTTGTGCGTCCATGATGATGCAGCGAGGTGGAGGAGCAGCGTGACGAGGGAGAGAGAGTCCGCCGCCAAGGAATCCACCTGTGCACAGGGGAAGTCTGAACGAGAAAAGGTAAGGCAATATTGACAGCTTACGTGTCAGACGAGTCGTCAGCAGGCCTGATGAGAAGGAAGTTGCTGAGTTGACTGCGTAGGGAGACAGACGGCTCCAGGCCGCAGCTCAGGGCAGAATGGAATAAATAGCTGCGTCTTAACGAGGGGCAGGTGTGCGTGCAGCTGAGGTGGAAGCCCGTGAGCTGCGGGTGATGACAGTACTCCCCCCCCTACCAGCGCCTCCTGGCGCTGGCTTACCTGGGTGTGTCCGGTGGAACTCCGCGATGAGATCACGATCCAACACCCACGAAGAGCGCACCCAGGATCTCCACTCCGGACCATAACCTTCCCAATCCACCAGATATTGTAGCCCACGACCCCGACGCCGAGAGTCCAGGATGGCAGTAACACCCCATGCCGGGTCACCGTCGATCATCCTCGGTGCAGGAGGGGACCTAAGAGGAGGGCAGAGTGAATTGGAAAGGACAGGTTTGATCTTAGAGATGTGGAAAGTGGGGCACACACGAAGGGAGGGGGGGAGAGCCAAACGCACAGCCACCGGGTTGATAATCTTGGAGATGGTGTAGGGGCCTAGGAACCTCGGTGCCAACTTCTTCTTTTCACCCTTTAGGCTGATGTCCTGGGAGGAGAGCCAAACCCGCTGACCCACCTGGTAGGCAGGAGCCGGCCTTCTGTGGCGATTGGCGGTGGAGCTGTTGCACGCCGCTGTGTGTAAGAGCGCATCTCTGGTCTTGGTCCACACACTCCGGCAGCGCCTGATGTGCGCCTGGATAGAAGGGACGGCCAGCTCACTCTCCTGCTCAGGGAAAACAGGGGGGTCGTACCCCAAGGACGCTTGAAAAGGTGACACCCCAGTAGCAGTGGACCGGGCCGAGTTATTGGCGTATTCCACCCAGGTCAGGTAGGAGCTCCAAGATGAAGGGTTGGACGATGTTACGCAGTGCAGGGCGGCCTCCAACTCCTGGTTCGTGCGCTCGCACTGCCCGTTGGACTGGGGGTGATAACTAGAAGAGCGACTGACTGTAGCTCCCAAGGCGCTGCAGAAGCTCCTCCAAACCTGGGAGACAAACTGCGGACCTCGGTTCGAGACCACGTCCAGCGGAATCCCATGCAGTCTGAAGACATGCTGGACCAGGGGATCGGCCATCTCATGCGCCGAAGGAAGACCCTGAAGAGGCACAAAATGAGCGGCCTTGGAGAACCTGCCCACAATGGTCAGAACCGTGTCATAGGTGTTGGAGACAGGAAGTCCGGTGACGAAGTCAAGGGCGATGTGTGACCAGGGCCTGCCCGGAACCGGCAGGGGCTGGAGTAGACCCGCAGGTGGAGAGTTTGGGGACTTGCCGGTAGCGCACTGGGGACAGGCCCGGACATAGTTGGTAACGTCCTTTTGAAGACTCGGCCACCAAAACGAGTGTTGCAGCCAACTCACCAAGCGGGTGATGCCTGGGTGACAGGAGAGTTTGGTGGTGTGGGCCCAGTGGATCACTTCACCCCGAACTGCCGAAGGAACATAAAGCCTCCTCTCTGGCCCCCCGCCGGGATCCGGCTCCGCCTCCTGAGCCTTCAGAATCTTGTCCTTGATGGACCATGCGATCGCCCCCACAACGCACGAATCGGGCAGGATGGTATGCTCGGACTTCTCTGGACCCTCTGGGGTGAATTGTCTGGACAGGGCGTCGGGCAACCCATTCTTTGAGCCTGGACGGTACGTGATGGTAAAGTTAAAGCGAGTAAAGAATAGGGACCAGCGCGCCTGGCGGGCATTCAGGCGCCTCACTGACCTCAAGTACTCGAGGTTCTTATGGTCTGTCCAGACCACAAAGGGCTGAGCTGCCCCCTCTAACCAGTGACGCCACTCCTGTAGGGCGAGTTTGACCGCGAGGAGCTCCCTGTCGCCGACGTCATAATTTCGCTCTGCCGCCGATAGCTTCCTGGAGAAGAAGGTGCAGGGCCGCTTGACACCATCCACCGGTGATTGCTGGGAAAGCACCGCTCACACCCCCGTGTCGGACGCGTCGACCTCCACCAGACACTGAAGTGCAGGATCAACCTGGGTCAGGACCCGGGAGGACGAGAACTCCGCCTGGAGAGTCTTAAAGGCGGTAGCCGCTTCCTCAGACCACTGAAAAGGCACCTTCGATGACGTGAGGCGGGTCAGGGGGGAGACGATGGCGCTGTAGTTGGGGACAAAGCACCGGTAGAAATTAGCGAACCCAATGAATTGCTGCACCTGCTTCCTAGAGGTCGGCGTGGGCCACTTGACCACCGCTTTAACCTTAGCGGGGTCGGGGAGGATCTGATTGTGGGAGATCATGAACCCCAGGAAGGAGGTGGTCTGGGCGTAGAATTCACACTTCTCTGCCTTAATGAACAAACGATTCTCCAGCAGACGTTGCAGGACCCGCCTCACATGGGCTTGGTGCTCCTCCCGTGATCTGGAGAAGATGAGTATGTTGTCGAGATAGACGAAGACGAAAACTCCCAGGAAGTCCCGCAGAACGTCGTTTATAAGGCGCTGGAAGACGGCAGGTGCGTTGGTGAGCCTGAACGGCATCATGAGATACTCGAAGTGGCTGCTGGGTGTCCTAAAGGCCGTCTTCCACTCGTCTCCCTCCCGGATCCTAACGAGGTGGTAGGCGCTGCGGAGGTCAAGCTTGGTGAACCAGGTCGCCCCCTGGAGGGAGTGGAAAGCAGTGTCCATGAGCGGCAGGGTGTAGCGGTCCTTAATCGTGATGTCGTTTAATGCTCTGAAGTCAATACAGGGACGTAGGGACCCGTCCTTCTTACCCACGAAGAAGAACCCACCGGAGTGGTGGCTCAGTTGGTAGAGCATCCGCCCCACACCCGGGAGGCAGGGGTTCAAATCCCGGCCGGGTCATGCCTAAGACCATATAAAAGTGGAACTTCCTGCCGTCCAGCTTGGTGCTCAGCAATAAATGGAATGGAGGAGGGAACTCTGTGGCGGCGTCTTGCATGGCAGCGGCCCTCTGATTCTGCACTTGGGGTGTGTGTCATTTACACTGTAGATGGGCAAAGCACAATCTCGTTCTGCTGTACATGATTGGTTGTACGGTTGAATGACAATAAGGGTGGAAAAAAAAACAAAACAAAAAGAAACCCACGCCAAGCGGGGACGAGGAGGGGCGGATGATCCCAGCGCTGAGTGACTCCTTAATGTAAGTATCCATCGCCTCGCGTTCCAGTGCAGAGAGACTGTATAAGCGGCCAGATGGCAGGGGGGCCCCCGGGCGGATGTTAATTGCACAGTCGTAGGGTCGATGCGGCGGAAGGGACAAGGCTCTGGACTTACTGAATGCTGCCCCCAAGTCATGGAACTCCTGCGGCACCAGAGTCAGGTCCGGGGGCTCAGAGACCGGAGCTGGCAGAGGGGTAGATGGAGCGCAAGCCACCGACTGGAGGCAGGTGCCCAGGCAGAAGGTGCTCCAGGACAGGACGCTGCCGGTTCTCCAATCCAGGACAGGGTTATGCAGCTGCAGCCAGGGGTAACCCAGAATGACACGGTCCGACAAGGAGGGCAGGATGTAGAGGGTCAAATCCTCCCGGTGGTTGCCGGAGACGATGATGGGAACTGGCTTTGTGCGGTGTGTAACTGCCCAGAGAAGAGCGTGAGAGCGTCACCAAGTTCAGGGGGTTAGGCAGCAGTTGGCAGGGTGTGCCCAAATGGGTTGCCAGGCTCTTAGAAATAAAATTCTGCTCTGCCCCAGAATCCACCAGTGCTTGAGTGGAATGCCCGGTGGAGTTGTGGCAGAAACGTATGGGCAGTGTGCAAGATGATAGGGGATGGGATCGGTTAGAGTCCGCGAGGCCCCCTATAGTGACTCGCGGACTTCCCCGTTTTGGCTTCACCGGGCACAGCTCCACGGGATGCCGGTCATCTCCGCAGTACATGCAGAGACCCCGTTCCCGCCGGCGTTGTCTCTCCGCTAGAGGGAGCCTAGTGCACCCGATGGCCATGTCCTCTGGTTCATCGGCGGACTCCGGAGCTGGTAACGCCAGGGGGCGCAACTGAGCTGGGCGGAGGGAAGCTCCGCGCGAGTGGCTGACAGACTTCCGCTCCGCAGCCCGCTCACGCAGCCTGTTGTCCAGGCTAATCGTGAGCGAGATTAGCTCAGAGAGCCGCCCTGGGAGATCCCGACCAGCTAGTTCATCCCTCAGACCAGAATTAAGTCTACAGAGGAAAATGCTGCAAAGAGATGCCTCTCCCCAGCCCACCTCCTCCGCTGCCACCCGGAAGTCGACTGCGTATTCCGCCGCGGACCGGGCTCCCTGTTGGAGACTGAGGAGCCGGTCCGCGAGGACGCTGTCGAGTCAGGAATGATCAAAGACTTCTAAGAAGTCCCGCACGAACCGGTCATACGAGAGGTTTGCGTAGCTGGGCTTCGTCATTACAGCGTAAGCCCAAGCTAATGCTCGCCACTCGAGAAGGTTAGCCATGTACCCGATTCGGCTATGGTCTGAGGGGAAATCCCCGGGAACGCGCAGAAACACCGACTCACACTGCAGGATAAACCCCTTTGCTCCACCGAGTTTCCCGTTGAAGCGAGCAGGAGTTGGGATAGGTGTGAGACGGGTAGGTGCTCCCGAGCTAGGCTGACCGGCCGTGGAGGCACCCGGAGCTGCAACTCCAAGAGGACCCGGAGGGAAAGCCCGCGGAGGGTCCAGGCGGTCTAACCGATTGGTAATTGAGGTGAGTTGGTTCAAAATCACCTGCTACTGATGAGCTATCATATCCACCCGAGCCTCGAGGGTGGAAAAACGGCGTGCGAGCCCGCTGTCCGCTGGGCCGCTTTGCTGGAGCCGTACTGACATATTGTTCAGCCCAGGAAACACGCACGCAGGCTCAGACAGATTTGAAAGCTTTATTGGCAGCAGTGTTTGTGTATGGATGTGTGTATGTGAAATATAAGTGTGATGTGGTGGAGGATGCAGTCAGGACAGAGCAGTACGCCGTACGGCCAGGCAACCCTATGAGAGAGGAGAGCAGGGATTAGCTGGGCAACCACACAGGAGAGTGAAGATGTACTGTGCTTACTTGTAGCGGCGCGGTGGCTGGCGTGGCAAGTCCCAAGCCTGGGAGGCAGCGTCCTGTTGTGCGTCCGTGATGATGCAGCGAGGTGGAGGAGCAGCGTGACGAGAGAGAGAGAGTCCGCCGCCAAGGAATCCACCTGTGCACAGGGGAAGTCTGAACGAGAGAAGGTAAGGCAATATTGACAGCTTACGTGTCAGACGAGTCGTCAGCAGGCCTGATGAGAAGGAAGTTGCTGAGTTGACTGCGTAGGGAGACAGACGGCTCCAGGCCGCAGCTCAGGGCAGAATGGAATAAATAGCTGCGTCTTAACGAGGGGCAGGTGTGCGCGCAGCTGAGGTGGAAGCCCGTGAGCTGCGGGTGATGACAGAAAGAACATCATTTTACCATAAACCGGCCACAACCAGGAGCTCCTCGCAAGATCTCTGACAGAAGAGTAAGAAGAATTATCAGAAGAGTTATCCAACAGCCAAAGACCACTTGTGGAGAGCTCCAGAAATACCTGGAGTTAGCAGGTACCGTTGTTTCAAAGAAAACACTAAGTAATGTACTCAACCGACTTTTTGGATACCACAACACACAGGAACTGCACATCCCATCATGGTGTGGGGGTGTTTTTCAGCACATGGTAAAGGCAGACTTCAAATAATTGAAGGAAAAATGAATGGACAAATGTACAGAGACATCCTTGATAAGAACCTGTTGCCATCTACCAAGATGTTGATGATGAAACAAGGGTGGATATTTCAGCAAGACAATGATCCCAAACATGCAGTCAAGGAAACTCTCAACTGGCTCCAGAGAAGGAAAATAAAGCTGCTAGAATGGCCCAGTCAGTCACCTGACCTGAATCCAATTGAAAATCTATGGAACAAACTGAAGATCAGAGTTCATAGACACTCATGGAATCTTCAAGATTTGACAGTTTGTGTGGAAGAATGGGCTAAAATCATTCCTGAGCAATGTCTGCGCCTAGTTTCCCCATACAAGAGGTGTCTGGGAGCTGTCATTACCAACAAAGGCTTTTCTACTAAATATTAAATTAATTTCACCAAACGTGCTCAATAGTTATTCCCCCTGTCATTCCACTTTATTAAATACAACTTGTTTTGTGAACACAGTTGCCTTGATTTCTTTGTATGTGTGGATTACCTGGGTTGTGACTGATATCTGACGAAAATCTCAGGTCAATGGCTCCATCAGAAATATGTTTAATGAGAAAATATTGATGTGTTCAATATTTATTTTCTCTGCTGTATGCTTCACTTTTTAAATCTACCAGGCCAAGTGGTTGACGCATGTGCACAACAGTTACAGAGGTGTGAAAAAGTGTTTGCCCCTTCCTCATTTCTCATTTTTTTGTATGTTTGTCACACAAATGTTTTAGATCATCAGACAAATTTAAATATTAGACAAAGATAACACAAGTAAATTCAAAATGCAGTTTTTAATTGAAGGTGTTTATTATTAAGGGTAAAAAAAATTCCAAACCTACATGGCCCCGTGTGAAAAAGTGATCCCTCCCTTCCCCTGTTAAAACATAAATTAACTGTGGTTTATCACATCTTTGGAAAACTGAGTTCAATTTCTCTAGCCACACCCACGCCTGATTACTGCCACACCTGTCCTCAATCAAGAAATCACTTAAATAGGACCTGCCTGACAAAGTGAAAAAAGATCCTCAAAAGCTAGATATCATGCTGTGATCCAAAGAAATTCAGGAACAAATGAGAAACAAAGTAATTGAGATCTATCAGTCCGGAAAAGGTTATAAAGCCATTTCTAAAGCTTTGGGACTCCAGAAAACCACAGTGAGAGACATTATCCACAAATGGCAAAAACATGGAACAGTGGTGAACCTTCCCAGGAGTGGCCGGCCGACCAAAATTACCCCAAGAGCGCAGTGATGACTCATCCAAGTGATCACAAAAGACCCCACTACAACATCCAAAGAACTGCAGGCCTCACTTACCTCAGTTAAGGTCAGTGTTCATGAATCCACCATTAGAAAGAGACTGGCCAAAAATGACCTATATGGCAGAGTTCCAAGACAAAAACCACTGCTGAGCAAAAAGAACATAAAGGCTTGTTTCAGTTTTGCCAGAAAACATCTTGATGATCCCCAAGACTTTTGGGAAAATACTCTGTGGATTGACAAGACAAAAGTTGAACTTTTTGGAAGGTGTGTGTCCCATTACATCTGGCGTAAAAGTAACACACAGTAAAATATTATGGTGGCAGTGTGATGGTCTGGGGCTGTTTTGCTGCTTCGGGACCTGGAAGACTTGCTGTGGTAAATGGAACCATGAATTCTGCTGTCTACCAAAAAATCCTGAAGGAGGATGTCCGGCCATCTATTTGTGACCTCAAGCTGAAGCGCACTTGGGTTCTGCAGCAAAACAATGATCCAAAACACACTAGCAAGTCCACCTCTGAGTGTCTTAAGAAAAACAAAATCAAGACTTTGGAGTGGCCTAGTCAAAGTTCTGACCTGAATCCAATTGAGATGCTGTGGCATGACATTAAAAAAGGCAGTTCATGCTTGAAAACCTTCCAATGTGGTTGAATTACAACAATTCTGCAAAGATGAGTGGGCCAAAATTCCTCCACAGCGCTGTAAAAGACTCATTGCCAGTTATCGCAAATGCTTGATTGCAGTTGTTGCTGCCAAGGGTCGCCCGACCAGTTATTAGGTTTAGGTGGCAATCACTTTTCACACAGGGCCATGTAGGTTTTGCTTTTGCTTTTTCTTCCCCTTAATAATAAACACCTTCATTTAAAAACTGCATTTTGTGTATACTTGTGTTATCTTTGTCTAATATTTAAATTTGTTTGATGATCTGAAACATTTAATTGTGACAAACATACAAAAAAATCAGGAAGGGGTCAAACACTTTTTCACACCACTGTATTTATAGTTTCACCCCAGTCCTAGGGTAGCGCAAATCCGCTAGCACACCAGCTATATTAAAGTGAAGAAATGTGAGATCAACAACCATTTTTTGTAGCAACAACAATGGCATTGTTTCGAGGAAAAGGAGGAACTACTCTTTTTCAGTGCTCTTCACCACTCAAGCTGCCGCTGCTGAAAAATGATTCATGTATGTTTATTCTCATCTTCCACTTCCTCTCATCTTCTTTGCCTACTTTGATTCTGTATTCTGTGTCGGAAGCACCCCTCTTGTGAATAGGAGGTTCAGTTTTGCACATGACCAGTCAACGCTGTCAGGTCACGCAGTCAGAAAATTTGGACTGCACACGGCATCTGCGAAAGGGCTCTGCGGATGTCTGCGGACTGTAGACAATGACGTAATTTTCGTCACACAAGCCTCATGGTCGAGTGGGCACAGACAGCGGAGGTGCAACTTGACACACCACCTGGTGTTAACTTAACTGTCGGTCAATTTTGATGGCAATTTTCTATAATTTCTATTCACCCCCAGTGTAATCCTTGTTCATCCATCAATGCTTGACTATAATTTTCGCTCTTAGGCCTTATTTTAGCTTAGTTAAAGTTTTCTTTTCCCAAATTGGGATCCCAGGCTGCTCGCCAAAGCTAGCAGTTTAGCCACTCATTCATGTATGTTTCTGTGCTGATTGTACTCCAGGAAATGGACATATGGGGGGACCTGTATTTGTATAGCGATTTTCTAGTCTCAAGACCACTCAAAGTGCTTCACTAGTGCTAACCTTCTATTCTAAGGGCCTCTAGGAGACAGACACCTACAGACAATTTTAGAATCACCAATTAACCTAACATACATGTCTTTGGATTGTGGGAGGAAACCGGAGCTCCTGGAGTAAACCCACACAGCCCAGGGAGAACATGCAAACTCCACAGAGAAAGGTTCCTACCCCTGCCAACCTGGAGATTTGAACCTGGAACCTTCGCGCTGTTAGGCAATAGTGCTAACCACTGTACCACCATGCTGCCTATCGACCACTAAAACCACACACCCCTGTCAACCAGTGATGCATTATATCAGGCTCAGGGGTAGCAAGTCCGATCGGCTCCCCAGGTTAGCTCTGAGACCTTTGGTGTCTCGAGTGGAGAATTTCTTACAATATTCCTTACATTTGTTGGTGACAGAGAAAAGTCTAAACAGTTTTACAGAAATTCTCTGCTTGTGCCATTACCCTCGTATCTCACAAAGTGGTGGGGAGCGGCAAATGGTGGTAAGTGTTGCGATGTGAGGGACTCAATCAAGGTATGTTGGGGCGGTGGTTCACTGACAGTCAGTGACCGTAAAAACTGCCAGCAAATGCCAGCATTTGTCTCTCCTCACCACTCCCTGTGATGCCACCTTTAAAAATCCTGGAGCCAACCTGACTTGTATTCAGCTCCAAAATATAGTGGTGTGAAAAAGTGTATGCCTCGTTTCTGGTTTCTCATTTTTTTTTTGTATGTTTGTCAATTGTAAATGTTTCAGATCATCAAACAAATTTAAGCATTAGACAAAGATAACACAAGTAAACACAAAATACAGTTTTTAAATGAAGGTGTTTATTATTAAGGGTAAAAAAAAAAAATCCAAACCTACATGGCCCTGTGTGAAAAAGTGACCTCCCCTCCCCCCGTTAAAACATAAATTAACAGTGGTTTATCACATCTTTGGAAAGCTGAGTTCAATTTCTCTAGCCACACCCACGCCTGATTACTGCCGCACCTGTTCTCAATTAAGAAATCACTTAAACAGGACCTACCTGACAAAGTGAAGTAGACCAAAAGATCCTCAAACACTAGACATCAATCATGCTGCGATCTAAAGAAATTCAGGAACAAATGAGAAACAAAGTAGTTGAGATCCATCAGTCTGGAAAAGGTTATAAAGCCATTTCTAAAGTTTTGAGACTCCAGCGAACCACAGTGAGAGCCATTATCCACAAATGGCAAAAACATAGAACAGTGGTGAACCTTTCCACGAGTGGCCGGCCGACCAAAATTACCCCAAGAGCGCAGCGACAACTCATCCAACAGGTCTCAAAAGACCCCACTACAACATCCAAAGAACTGCAGGCCTCACTTGCCTCAGTTAAGGTCAGTGTTCATGACTCCACCATAAGAAAGAGACTCGGCAAAAATGACCTACATGGCAGAGGTCCAAGACAAAAACCACTGCTGAGCAAAAAGAACATAAAGGCTTGTCTCAGTTTTGCCAGACAACATTTTGATGATCCCCAAGTCTTTTGGGAAAATACTCTGTGGACTGACGAGACAAAAGTTGAACTTTTTGGAAGGTGTGTGTCCCATTACATCCGGCGTAAAAGTAACAACATTTCAGAAAAGGAACATCATACCAACAGTAAAATATGGTGGTGGTAGTGTGATGGTCTGGGGCTGTTTTGCTGCGTCAGGACCTGAAAGACTTGCTGTGGTAAATAGAACCATGAATTCTGCTGTCTACCAAAATATCCTGAAGGAGAATGTCCGGCCATCTGTTTGTGACCTCAAGCTGAAACGCACTTGGGTTCTGCAGCAGGACAATGATCCAAAACACACCAGCAAGTCCACCTCTGAGTGGCTTAAGAAAAACAAAATCAAGACTTTGGAGTGGCCTAGTCAAAGTTCTGACCTGAATCCGACTGAGATGCTGTGACATGACCTTAAAAAGGCGGTTCATGCTCGAAAACCTTTCAGTATGGCTGAATTACAACAATTCTCCAAAGATGAGTGGGCCAAAATTCCTCCACAGTGCTGTAAAAGACTCATTGCCAGTTATCGCAAACACTTGATTGCAGTTGTTGCTCAGGGTGGCCCAACCAGTTATTAGGTTTAGGGAGCAATCACGTTTTCCACACAGGGCCATGTAGGTTTGGATTTTTTTTTTCCCTTTAATAATAAACACCTTCATTTAAAAACTGCATTTTGTGTTTACTTGTGTTATCTTTGTTTAATATTTAAATGTGTTTGATGATCTGAAACATTTAAGTGTGTCAAACATACAAAAAAAAAAGAGAAATCAGGAAGAGGGCAAACACTTTTTCACACCACTGTACATCTGAGCTAAAAAGGCTAGGAGCTAGCCAGTCATTGTTAGAAATATGATGTAAAATGTAAAATATGATGATAATCCCAGCGCAGCGCGGGGAACAGTGCGATATGCGTCTTTCACTGTGGTGTAACAGTGATCCAGTGTGTTTAATCCTCTGGTGGGGCATTTAATAAACTGTTTGTAGCGGGGGAGATCGTGGCTCAGATTGCTCTGATTAAAGTCACCAACCACGATAACCAGAGAGTCTGGGAAAATCCGCTCCGTGTGTTGGATGTGGTCCGCGAGCACGCGCTGAGCTTCGCGCGTGTCCGCGTCGGGAGTGACGTACACAGCGACGAGGATGAATGAAGTGAACTCCCGTGGGGAATAAAATGGCTTGCAGTTAATAAAAAGAAATTCCAGGGCGGAAGAACAGTGTTTGGAAATCACCGTTACATCAGAGCACCAGCTGCTGTTGATGTAAAACTGAACGCTCTGAAGACAGTGGAGATGATTGTGGACTTCAGGAAAGTCACAACCCCTCTGCCCCCCCTCACCCTCACAGGCTCTCCCATCACCACTGCTGATTCCTTCCGCTTCCTAGGCACCACCATCACCAGGGACCTCAAGTGGGAGCCGACCATCAGCTCACTCATCAAAAAAGCCCAGCAGAGGATGTTCTTCCTGCGGCAGCTGAGGAAGCTCAAGCTACCCACCAAGATGTTAGTGCAGTTCTACACAGCCATCATCGAGTCCATCCTCACCACCTCCATAACCGTGTGGTACGCAGGAGCCACTGCCAGGGACAGACTAAGGCTGCAGCGCGTCGTGCGCACTGCTGAGAAGGTGATCGGCTGCAAGCTCCCATCTCTCCAGGATCTGTACATCTCCAGGACCCGGAGGCGTGCTGGCCGGATCATAGCCGATCCCTCACACCCTGGTCACGTACTGTTTGCCCCCCTCCCCTCAGGTAGAAGACTTCGGTCCATCCAGACTAAAACCTCCCGTCACATGAACAGCTTCTTCCCCTCTGCCATCAGACTGCTGAACACTAAGTGACTTATTGACTCTCGTGCACTATGTACAGCAGCTCAACCAGTCTCATGTCAATCATCACTGTTTTCTTCCTGCATTACCGACTGCACTATATGGTTCTCCACAGTATCTGCTGCTCGCTAATATATTTTAACTGCTGACCAGTATCACTCACTCTTATTCTACACTTTATTGCATGTATAGTTTATTTCTTTTATTTTATCATGTTTAATGTTGCAGCATTGCACCGAGACAAATTCCTAGTTTGTGTACTACATGAACAATGGCAATAAATCTGATTCTGATTCTGATTCTAAAAGACACGGTGGAGTAAAATCCAGTCTGAAGATTTAAAGGCATTCCAAACAGGCCATTTTAAGAAAGGATGGAAAAAAACAAACACATTTGCTGCAGCAATTAAATAATAATTACATAAGATTTGAACAAAATATGTTGCAAACACTTAAGATGTGTCTGAACCATTAAAATGTGGGAAAAGTGCTATCAATGACCCTTTTAAAGTCCAGATTGAAGTCAGTCATATGAAAACATAATTGTACCACTTAACATCAGCAGTAAAAGGGCACCAAGCAAAAGCGGCTCAAAGGGGACCTGCACTTTACACCAACACCAGCCCATCAATCACCTAAATAGGTTTCATGAAGATCTGTAAAATCAGACTTTAAGCTTGGTGGCCAATGGTGTGTTAAAGCCTATTATATATTCTCATCCCAAGACTTCAATTAATACCTAGTAAGATGCCTTTCTGTGTTACGCAAAGAATATTCTTTATCATTTTTCCATTTATGCACTAGACTCAGCAAATCAGAATATCACAAACAACTGTCTTTGACAGATTCACAAAATATATGCTTTTCGGGATCAGTGGGTGATGATCTTGCCTATATTGTTCACTTTGCACTGTAGCACCACTTCATTACATTTCAAAATGTTTCCGTAAAAGGTATGATCTCCAGTTTCTTGTGTAAAAAGCCATTAGCTAAAAGCTGACATCACCCTGCCACTTCCTTATGGGGACTTTGTGGCTCTTTTAAAAACAAGGCATTGTCCCTGAGCAGCAATATGTGGTTTCAGAGTGCATCAGCGGGTCAGTGCAGAAGACCAACCTTGTAGTAAGAGGAAAACATTTTCTGCACCTGACGGGAGAACAGTAATTATTATTCAGGGATGTGCACAGTATTCGCTGTAGCCCATTTACCCTTTGTGGCTGAGCTTCTCGTCATGTGGGGTGGGGGTGGGGAGGTTTGGTAACAGATAAAAAAGTAGCTTTTGCGCCTGCCATGATACGAGCAGAATATATTGCTGATACACCCAAACTTTTAAGCCTACTTTTTAACTGGCATGCGTGTTTGAGACTGAGCTCCCTTGTAAAAGAACAACAATTGCCATTGTCTTTATCAAAATTAATTTTGTTCCTTCCTCAAAAACATTTGAAAAGCCTGTTTTTAAGTTTAAAAGCATTGCATTCATTTAAAATTGTCTTTCCATAAAACTAAAAACTTCTTAATATGCCCAAAATAATAAGACAGAAAACCAGGGAAACAGCAGATAAGAGTTATTTGGCGAGTCGTCCTCTCAGCACCAAGGGAAGCCCAGTGGCAGCCTTGTGAAAGAGTGCGAAGGTGTGTTCGAGTGTGTGGGGAGTGAAAAGGGAGGAGGGTGAAGCAGTGGGAGTAGCATTAGTCATCCACTCATGCTGCTGAGATGTTTGCAGTCAATGCGTGTATGGGGATTTAAACAAAAACAAACCCTTGTTACAGCACCACCATGCCAACGTCTACTGTATATCCTCCACTTTTTCCACCTTTTATTTTAAAATGTATGCTACATAATGATCGTGCTCTTGAGGTGTGGGACTACTGCCCTATATATATGAAGACGTTACGCAACTCAACCTCCTCAATGTGAGCCGTCTGTCCTCTGGTGCCTTTCATCTCAGCGTGGAGAAGGACAGGAGGAGGAGGTCGTGATGTGACGCTGTTTGACTTTAGCTTGCTTTGTCATCATGCTTTAAAAAGAGTGAGCAAGAGGGGAAAAAATGTGTGCACTGCAGAAATGAACTCGGACGAAGATAGAAGAGAGAGAAAAGGAGAAAGTGAGAGGGACCGGCTTTGTGCTACCGAGCATACCAATACAGCTGCATGATGTAATAGCTCACAAGTACCCATGGTGCTTTGCAGGAAAGATGAATGAAGTCGGACACGGGGAGGGCGTCAATGAATACAAAACGTGTGCACATGCCCGTTTCATCTGTATTCTAATCATGCCGGGTGATTCATACACAACGGCGTGCACGGAAATGGGAAAGCGAGATGCTTCGACTCAAGGGAGTAGGAGCATCTGTTGGTGTTTGTGTGGGTTTTGTGCATTAAGAGACACCAAAAGCGCCTTTATTATTCAAGTTATCCGTGGCTTGTGGGCTCAACAATGAATAAAGCAGATGAAGAAACATGAGGTGAGATGAGGAGTGGAAAGAGAAAAAGATACAACGAGGAGTGTGGGGCACATGGAGGACCGGCTCGGGAGTTTCCTCGACTTAAGGTGTGATGATGTAACTGAGCTGGAGGTGAAGAGCGCAACAGAAATAATGACGGGGACAGAGAGTTTAGAGAGATATCAAGCCTCTGGCTTTCCCTCACACAAGGAGGGAGGTGGTTCGCATCACGAGGCTGAAAATTCATGGGGCGTGGGAGAATTTGCAGCGTCGTGTTTTACAGCAGGAGGTCTTACAGTGTTTAGGGAGATTGCTGTGCATTCCTATTCTTGGACCAGTCAGAACTGGGGCGTTCCCAATGAGTAATTCCGGGCCATGAAGTCGAGTGAGCCTGGGTATGGCTAGCTTAAGGATTCAAGATGGCTGTGCATTAAGAGTCACGTGAAAATGTCCTATTTATTACCCCTTTTGCGTGATACTGTATGTCTCTGCTAGTTGATTGTACACACAGTGCTGCACAGTACTGTTGTAGTTAAGACCGGATCGAGACCAAACTGCAACCAGAGTGTGGAAAGACCAAAACTTTAAGGAGTCGAGATCAAGACCAGTGCGTATTTACAGTGCTTTAAGAAGTATTCGTCAACTTCCTGATTTCTTATATTTTGCATATTTGTCACATTTAAATCAATGGCGTAGTCAGAAATGGAAAAAGTAAATGGGCAGGAGAAAACCAGGTGGGCAAAACCCACAACACACAGGCTACCAAGTAAGCCAAATGCATTCGCTTGAATGCACCACAGGTTTAATTAACCATCAGCCTTATCATCACAGTGTTACAACTGCAGTCTTAGAGGTACAACACTGAGTTGGCACAGCAGCCACACAGCACTGCTGACAGAGGACACACACGGCAAACAAGCATCACCTAGGCTGCATGCCCCTCAACAGTCTATGTAAAAGAAAAATACTTTAATATACCCTGGGCTCAGCACAGCCACGCAAACTACACGTTTACCAGTCCCAAAAATCCTGTTTTGACAAAAGCTGACCAGGCAGCCACATAAACCTTAACACATTAAGACAACCAACAGTCCTAAAGAGCTTATTTTAATAAGGCATGGCTCAGTGGCTACAACATACATGAAATAGACTTCACAGTCCAAAAATGACTTGCATTTGATGATTACGGTCAGAGATGATGAGGCTTGGTATTGATCAGTGTAATGATGTTCTGTATAGTCCATCGATTCAGTCAGATCTAAAGGAGAACAGGGACAGAGTTCAGTCAGCACTGATACTATAATGGTAGATTTATATAAGAAATCAGTTTGTTTATAGTTTATACTGTAATATTCTCACCAGAAGTGGCTGTATCTACAATAACTTTAGTAAATTATCTTATTTTATTGAGATTGGAGTTTATATGGTTCCTCTAAACTCAGGAGCAAATTATAATAGCTTTGTAACTTAGAGTTAAATTTATGAGAAAAACATCGCAAAATTCTGTGTAAAAAGTTGCAAATTTATATGAAAAAGTCTAAATATTATCAAAAGCAGTCACAAATTTACAAAAAAGTGTCAAAAAGAAAAAGCGTCACAAATTTATGAGGAAAAAAAAAACAAAGTTTAAAATTTCTGTCATAAAAATCCCATTTTGTGGGAAAATGTTACAAGGAAATAGTTGTAGAAACAGGTCCTCAATGGATTAGGGGGAAATGTAAATTTATGAAAAGAGTCACAGATGTAGGAGAAAAATCTTCCAGATTAGTTTGTCTGGTGATTAGACTGTTTCTGCTCAGATAGCTTAGCAGACAGTGTCTTGCTATTAATGTCACAAGGTAGCCCTGCTTCTACTGAATACAGTTTCTGTCTGTCACGGATCTGTGCGTGGATTCTGACATGCAGGGAGGAAAGACTCTAGCAGATGAGGAGCTGCTGATATGAAATATTTGAAGCCTGCAATACATTTGCATATCAACTATATCAACTCTGAAAACACAGTGGAAGCGCCGACTTGAGCCTCACTGCAAGGTTTTTTTGTTTTTTTTTTAACTACATAATCAACAGAGTAAATTACGGTCAGGCTGCTGTGGAGAATATGCAGGCACCCACGCATGATGGTGATCTTTCTTAACTCTTCCTCCTTTTTTGATGGGTATTAAGGTCATGTCTTACAAATGTCGTGGCCTTAAATTGGGGCAAAGTGCTGGGGAGAAAGCTCGCCGGTTAGTTATTGACAATTTATTGAACAATTGTGATATTTTGTGCCTTCAGGAGACGTTTCTTTCAGAACAAGACTTGGAACGTTTGAACTGTCTTAACCCTGATTTCCATGGTGCTGGGGAGTCTACAACTGACCTCAGCAAGGGGATTATCAGGGGGAGGATACCTGGAGGGGTGGCTATCCTCTGGAGAAAGAAGCTGGACTCCTTGATAAAAGTGGTCCGACTTGGTGTAGATTGGTGTATTGGTGTGCAGTTTAATTGTAATGATAAGGAATTCCTTATTATTAATGTGTATACGCCATTTGAGTGTCAACAGAATGAGGATGAATATTTAAATAAGCTTGCCTTTATTAATTCTTATATACAAGACTATAATAATACTTGTATTTTTATTATGGGGGACTTGAATGCAGACATATCTGACACTGACTCCTTATTTGCAAAACATATGTATCATTTTTGTTATGAGAACAACTTAATCTTGTCAAGTAAGGTACTAATGCCTCCTGATAGTTATACCTATATAAGTGAGGCTTGGCACACTACATCCTGGCTAGATCACTGCATCAGCACTGGTGATGCACATGCTTCTTTGGGTGGCATGAGTATTTATTATGGGTTAGCAATGTCTGATCATATACCGTTTGAGATGATAATTAATGTTGACTGTCTACCTGCACTTTGTCAAAATGTCAGTCAGGATGAGGTGGGAAAATTAGACTGGGACACTCTGAGGAAGAAATTGTAGAATATTGTGTTCATACAGATAAATCCTTGAGTAAAATATGTCTTCCTAGAGATGCTGTAATGTGCAGCGATGTGAACTGTAGCATTGTTGAGCATAAGAAAGACCTCTGCAGTTTGTACAATGCTATAGTTAACTCCCTGTATAAGGACAGTAAGCCTTATTATAAGAAAATACGTAAAACACATAATGTTAGACCTGGCTGGAATGAGGCCGTAGCTGTGCCTTATTCTGAAGCTCGGGAAGCATATAAAGCATGGGTGGTGGCTGGGAGACCCAGACAAGGGCCAGAATTTGAGATGAAGAAATGTACAAATGCAAAGTTTAAGTATGCTATTCGTCATATTTCTAAAAATGAGCAGCTAATGAGAAGTAATTCCTTGGCCAAGAAATTGTTAGATAAGAATGTCACAGATTTTTGGAAGGAGCTTAGACGGATTAGTAACAGTAAAACGTCTTTGCCCTGTACTTTGGAAGGCATTTCAGGTACAGAAAATATTGTGGATCTTTGGCGGCAACACTTTTACTCATTATTTAATTCAACTAAGGATGAAACTTATAAGGTAGGGAAAGTAGAAAGGGACGATTCGCTCCTGATTGACACTCATGCAGTGACCAAAGCCATTAGAGAGCTATCAGATAACAAAGCGAGTGATTTAGACTGTATTTCTGCTGAGCATCTTAAATATGCTAGCTCAAGAATTGCTCCTCTTCTTGCAATCTGTTTCACCAGCTTCATGATTCATGGGATGTTACCAGAATCATTGTCTGTTGTGTTGGTACCAGTCATTAAAGATAAAGCTGGCAAGCTGTGTAGCCTGGATAATTACAGGCCCATAGCTATAGCCAATATAATATCTAAAGTACTGGAAAAAATCATGTTTGAAAAATTAAATGTATTCATCAAATCTACTGATCATCAATTTGGATTCAAACCCCATCATGGAACAGATCTGTGCATATATGCTTTAAAAGAAATTATAAATAAGTACAGAAATCAAAATTCTTCAGTTTTTCTGTGTTTTATTGACGCCTCCAAGGCGTTTGACCGTGTTAATCACAGGATATTGTTTAGGAAAATGATTGACAGGGGGGTTCCCAAGTACTTAGTACGTATCCTGATTTACTGGTACGCACATCAGAAGATGCTGGTGAAATGGGGGAAGAGTCATTCATCCCCATTTGGTGTGAGCAGTGGTGTCAGACAGGGCAGTATACTGTCCCCTATTCTATTTAATCTTTACATGGATGAGTTGTCAAAGCAACTGAATGCCTGTAAAACTGGGTGTTTAATAGGGAATAAGTTAGTGAATCATTTTATGTATGCTGATGATCTAGTTATTCTCAGTCCAAGTAGTGCTGGTCTTCAGGAGTTATTAAGAGTGTGTACTGCTTATGGAGAGGAAAATGACAAAATATAATACAAATAAGAGTTGTGTGCTGATTTGCCGCACTAAAGAAGATTTGTTAATGAAATTCCCTGTCTTTGAATTGGCAGGCAGGGAATTAATTGTCAGGGATAAAATTAAATATCTGGGACATTTTATTAATGATAGAATGACTGATGATGATATTTTCAGACAGCGCTGCAAAATCTACATGCAAGCAAATATTCTTGCACGCAGATTTGGTTTTTGTTCAGATGAGGTGAAACTGGTTCTTTTTAAAACCTATTGTACACCTTTATACACTGCTCATTTATGGATAAATTATAGGAAAAAAAAGTATGCAGAAATTACAGGTTGCCTACAATGATGCCTTAAGAATTTTACTTAAAAAGCCTCGATGGTGCAGTGCTTCCGAGTTATTTGTCTCATCACGTGTAAATACTCTGCATGCAGTAATAAGGAATCTTATGTATAAATTCATCTGTCGGCTTGATGTATCTAGAAATGAAATCATTCAAGTCATGTCTAGCATTAAGCTCAGTTCTATTCGCTGTCAGTCACAGTTTAGAAGGCACTGGTACAGTAGTCTAAGTCTTTTTAAAGTCTGCACTGTCTTTGTACTTCTCTTAGCAGTTGTGTCTTAGTGTTTTTTGTAACTTTTTGATTGTTTCAACTGTCTTGTTTTTACTTTTTTTTTTTTTTTTTTTGATGGACCTTGAGTCTGGAATAAAGTCTTTGATTGATTGATTAAATTGCCAGCTGCTGCTTGATGGTGTGTGCACTGCCGCAGTCCTCCAGACAGGAGAGTGACAACGGGCTGCTCACATTCTGATTGGCAGTTGAGGTGAGCAATCAAACAAAGAGAGCCTTCTGATTGGGTGGGCAAGACTGGAAAAGTGGGTGGGCAAATGCCGGCCAGAACCACCTGTAGATACACCTCGGATTTAAATATTTCATACCAAACAAATTTTTATGTCAGACAAAGATAACCCAAGTAAAGACAAAATGCAATTTATTAACAATATGAAAAAGTAATTGCTCCCCTTCTTACATCATGAATTAACTGATTTGCCACGTTTTTTGGAAAGCCAAGTACAATTTCGCTATCCACACCCAGGCTTGATTACTGCCAGACCTGCTGAATCAAGAAATCATTTAAATAGAACCTGTCTGACAACGTGAAGTAGGCTAAAGTAGCTGAAAAAGCAACTCAACATGTCATGATCTAAAGAAATTCCAGAACAGATGAGAAACAAAAATCCAGAACAACATCTGAAGAGCTGCAGGCCTCACTTGCCTCAGGTTGGACACTGGTCCATGATTCGACAATAAAAAAAAGAGACTGGGCAAAAAATGGCATCCATGGGAGAGTTCCAAGGTGAAAACCAATGCTGACCAAAAAGAATGCAAAGGCTTGTGTAAAATGTTGTCCGAGAGGGTAATTAAAACCATAACATGCAAATCTTTAAAACCAGGTGAAGAGTCACAGGTAGCAATCAAAAGGGAAACTTATGAGGCTGTTTAAAGGGATTTTATTACAATAATATATGTACAACAAATGCTCACTGAAATAAAAAGCCTAAACTAAAACCTAAGAATTAAAATTAAGTTAAATTAAGCTAAAATAGGGTAAAATGCCAACTAAAAAGCCTAAGCTAAAAACTAAAAGTGGGCTAAAAAAAATCAAAGTCCATAAAAGCTGAGGAGGTTCCACTCTTCCTGGCCAGGTTCCGTTTGCCACCATGACACCACTGCCCTCAGGAAACCTGTACAGGGGAAGACATTTGCCAGCAGTATAGCCGGATATCTATGGTCATAACCATTATCATCATTGTCATGGGTTGCTACTATCTGGGAACCAGATACTTACAGCCCAGGCAAAGCTCCTCACTCTGCCTCTTGCTGTCCTTCACCCGCAGCACCACCAACTGCTCCACACAGAAGTGTCTCCCTCCAAATGCCGGCATCATGGTGGTCCTGGTCATGACTGTTCCTTCTCTTCAGTCATGCCCTCCTTCAGCCATCTTCCTGGGACCAGCAGCCTCCTCTTGTCCAACCAGGCTCTCATCTGGCTGGCAATCCAGGCAGGACTCCTTCCTCCTGGCAAAGCTGTCTCTTCAAACAGGTCCTCTTACTCCTGGCAAAACTTTCTGGCCGGGCCCCCACCCAGGGCCCTCTCCTCAGTAGTGATGGGACAGCAGGCTCCGGAGCTTCAAGGGTGCTCTGAGCTTGTCCAGGAAATATTTGGCAAAGCATGTTTCGAGGTGTATATTGCTGATGTCGTACCATATGACTGGGTCAGGAAGCCATTTATGATTTTGCACACAACAGGAAATAAAGTGAGCAGCAATACACAATAGAAATCCCCATCCCTCACGTTTTGTGTTGTCAATGTTTGACTGTGTAAGGGATTTGTCACAGCCATTTTTCAGATGGAGCCAGCACCAAAAACACAGACTTCGCTCGTTTGGGAACAGTTTGATCTCATTTCTCCCATTAATACATTTTCCACAAACCGCGGCTATTTATCATAACTAAAGTGATGGCCTAGCAGTAAATGATCTGCCCCACAACTGTGAGGCTGGGGTTCATTGTCCCAGCTAGGTCCTTCTTGTAATTTTTATTTGCAAGGTGAAGTGTCTGTTGTGTTTCAAAGAGCTTGGATCATTATGCTGAGGCACTGTTGTGCCCTGCATGGGAATAAAGACAGAGGTGAATTTACTGGGAAAGAAAAAAAACATGTCTACCCTACACTACAAACTTGCAGGAGCCTTCTTTTGCACACCTGAGAGCAACTCATACCGGCTCGGATGTTGCCCAGGTTAACAAGGTCAGGAGTTCCTGGCAGCGGAAGGCGAATCACCAAGCTGCGTGGAGGAATCTGATCAGACCTAAATGAAACAGCCATTGTCGCCCCCAACAGACTGCTATGATGATGATGATCCTCTGTGCTCTGAGAGAGTATTCTCCAAAGCTGGAGAAATATTCTAAAAAATTAAAGAAATCGCCTTAGTCCAAAGACTGTTGAAAAGTTATTTCTTAATTAAAATGGATAAGTATCACAAGCATATTCACTGTAGTCCCCTGAGTTTTATTATTTCTTTTTTCCCTTATGATCATTGATATTTCTTAAATGACAGTGCATTTATAGAAATGGAAAAAAAAAAATACACATCAAACCAATAATGCCCTTGCAAAAATCTGCATGTTGTATACTTTTTGTCAACTACATGGCCTAGTAGAGCAAAGGAAGCTTCACATAAGGCTTTGTCTATATGGACAATTTTGATGAAAAACCGCAAGCCTTCAAGAAAGCTTCATCTGGCTATTGCTAAGTAGTAGCTTAAAGGTAAAGCATCTGTCCTGCAACTGAGAAGCTGGGGTTCAAGTTCCAACTGGGTCACCCTTATAATTTATTTTGTATAATTTATTTTTATTTGCACAGTGAAGTGTCTGTTGTGTTTCCAAGACCTTGGATACAACAATAACACATCATTATGCTGAGGCACTATTGTGCCCTACATGACAATAAAGGCAGAGGTGAATGTACTGGAAGAGACAAACAGTGCAATTATTGAAATGGAAAAAAAAAAAAAGTACACATTAAACCAATAATGCCTTTGTAAAAATCTGCATGTTGTATACATTTTGTCCACTAGATGGCCTAGTAGAGAAAAGGAAGTTTCCCATGAGGCCTCGTCGACATGAGCCATTTTGATGAAAGGCCTGAAGCCCTCTAGAAAGCCTCATCTGGCCATCACTACTCCTCAGTAGTGATGGGACGACAGGCTCCGGAGCTTTGAGGGTGCTCTGAGCATATCCAGGAAATATTTGGCGAAGCGCATTTTGAGGCGTGTATTGCTGATGTATGTATTGATGTTGTACCATGTGACTGGGTCAGGAAGCCATTCATGATTTTGCACGTAACATGAAGTACAGTGAGCAGCGATACACAATGGAAATCCCCGTCCCTCACATTTTGTGTTGTCGGTGTTTGACTGTGTAAGGGATTTGTCACAGCCAATTTTCAGATTGAGGCAGCACTAAAAACATGGACTTCTCCCATTTGGGAACATTGAGTGCATTTCTCCTATTGATGTATTTTTCGCAAATAGTGGATGTTTATTGTAACTGAGGTGATGGCTTAGTGGTAAAGCATCTTCTCTACAAGTAGGAGGCCTGGGTTTGAATCCCAGCTGGGTCGTTCTTGTAATTTTATTTGCAAGGTGAAGTGTCTGTTGTGTTTCAAAGAGCTTGGATCATAATTACACATCATTATGCTGAGGCGCTATTGCCATTGTGCCCTGCATGAGAAAAAGGACAGAGTTGAATATACTGGGAAAGACAATATAAGACTGTTGAAAATTTATTTCTTAATTTCTTTTTTCCATCCATCCATCCTCTTCCGCTTAATCCTTTTTGGGTCGCAAGGGGCTGGAGCCTATCCCAGCATCTTTGGGTGAGAGGCAGGGTACACCCTGGACAGATCACCAGTCCATCGCAGGGCCGACAGAGAGACAGACAACCATTCACTCTCACAGTCATACCCAAGGACAATTTAGAATCCCCAGTTTGATGCCAATTAACCTAACTTGCATGTTTTTGGCATGTGGGAGGAAACCGGAGAAATCCCGGAGTAAAGCCATGCAGACACGGGGAGAACATGCAAACTCCACACAGATCACTGTTGGTCGGGGGCTAGGATTGAACCCAGGATCCCCCAGCCAAGGATGAGTTGCTGTGCTGCCGCAGTGCTAACCACTCTGCCACCACACTGCCCTATTTCTTTTTCCCCCCTTATGCTCATTGATAGTTCTTAAGACAGCACATTAATTGAAATTGAAAAAAAATACACACTAAACCAACAATGTCCTTGTAAAAATCTGCATGCTGTATACTTTTTGTCGACTACATGGCCTAGTAGAGCAAATGAAGTTTCACATGAGGTTTCATTGATATAAACCATTTTGATGGAAAGGCTCAAGTCTTCAAGAAAGCCTTATCAGGTTGTTAAGTGGTAGCCTAGAGGTAAAATGTCTATTTTGTAGCTGGAGATCTGGGGTTCAAGTCCCAGTGGGGAAGTGTTCTTAAAATTTATTTTTATTTGCAAGGTGAAGCAGCTGTTGTGTTTCAAAAAGCTTGGATACAACAATAACACATCATTATGCTGAGACGCTATAGTTCCCTGCATGACAATAAGGACAGAGATGAATGTGCTGGGAAAGACAGTATAAGACCGTTGAAAAGTTATTTCTTAATAAAGATGTATAAGTAGCACATTCACTGTAGTCACCTCAGTTTTGTTATTTTCCCCCCTTATGATCATTGATATTTCTTAAAAGACTGCATTTACTGAAGTGAAAAAATACACAAACCAATAACACTCTTGTAAAAATCTGCATGTTGTATACATTTTGTCCACTAGAGGGACTAGTAGAGAAAATGAAGTTTCACATGAGGCCTCGTCTATACGGGTACATCTCAAAAAAATTAGAATATCATGAAAAAGTTGAATTTTTTTTGTCATTCATTTCAGAAAGTGAAACCCATATATTTTCTAGAGCAGGGGTGCTCATTACGTTGATCGCGATCTACTGGTTGATCGTGGAGGTAGTACTGGTCGATCGCAGCGTGACATTAAAAAAAAAATATTTATCAGCCTATCAAACATCCCGTCACTTGATTGACATACAGGGCAACCATTCAGATGACAACTGAATTTTGACCTTTAGGTCACCGCTCATGTGTAAACAACGGCGCTAAGCGCAGCAAAACTTACAAGCTAGTCAGCAAATTACCTCAGATTTTAAAGGCGTCGGACAGATGAAAACTCAATATCGCTAAATCATATCTCAAATTGTTGTCTGAGATGAGCTAATTTGAACCCCACATGTTTTGGTGTCAACGTATATCGCATAAGGTGACAATGCGCTCTTGAAGTACGCTGTTGTGGAGAGCTGTCTGACCCAGCCAAGCGATCAGCGGCTAAGATGGCCACTGACTGTGTGATGTCATTTTGGTAAGGCACACGCACACGGTCGGCGGACATTGCTGTGTTTTACTTGATGTTTACGTTTTAAAATCGGCGATTACAGATATTTCTCGGAATACTTGTGGATTACAAATAGATTATTTATTAAGATTAGGATTTCAGGAATCGAATTAATTATGGTTTGGCGTTGTGTTGTCTACGGGTGTGACGGTATACCCGAGCAGCATGCGGTGAGTGTTTTTGAATTTCCCGTCCCTGGGAAAATCAAAATGGCATGGGTGAAATTCGTTCAGAAAACGCGAAAAAAATTGGAATGATGTCGGTAAAACACCCAACATGTGCAGTAGACATTTTGTTGACAGCGATTTTGAGAATAAGATGCAAGTTGAAATGAAATTTGCAAAAAGATTGGTGATAAAGAAAACGGCTATTCCAACTATATATCCCTCGATTCCCAAGTCTGACTCTGAGACAAGTGTCAGTGACAGTGGCGTGAAAAGTAAGGGTGATCTACCGATGCGATCAGCTGTCAGAAAACGAGAACAGGGTAAGTTTTGTATTTTTAATATTCACTGCAAATGTTTAATAAACATGAATTCCAAGCAATGGTTTGCATTGCCTTACCAACTTATCAAATACTAGCATATTAGGGCGTTCATACTAATCAAATATGAAATATTCAGTGCTGTATAGGGAGGTGGTTGTGGTGTTTCTATTTTCTCCTTCACCTTTAATATCTCCTGGCAGCACCGACATTCACTTGATGTTGGCATAATGTCACATTTGTCGCAAGTGCACCTGTGCAAAAAAAAAAAAAAAAAAAGTATAATCAGATGCTTATAATAAACTAATGGCTCGTGGGAGTGCTATATAAATTGGTCTATGAAGTTTGATTAGAAAAAATTAAAAACATGTAAAAAATTTTGAGCTGAAAGAAAACTTACAGTAAAACAATAATGAATCACAATAATTCTTAAACATGATCCATCAATCTCTTATAGAATTATGTAGCTTTGGAGACAAGTATTGAGATGATGATGATTAACAACATGTCATGACAAACTCGTAAAGTACACATATTATTGCTCACATAAATTATCCATTTATTTCGAATGAAAATGTTTGTAAATGTTTCTAAGTCGCCAAATAAGGCAGCGAGTGACCAATGGGTAGTTTTAGTTTGAAAATTAAGTGTGTGACCATGCATGTCGCCAAACAAAAGTATTTCTAAGCATCTTTTACCAAGATAAATCTTCCAGCCGATCGTCGTCAACGTGGTCTGTTCCCGTCTGTGTTGCGTCTTCCTCCTCTCCCTCTGGCTTGAACAAATAAGGCTGAATACCCCCCTCAGCACCACCAAAAACTACTTCATCATCAGATTCTTCATTTTAATGTCATCATTTATATTGAGGTCGTCAAACTCGAGAAAATAATCGCTGTCCGAATCACTTTGCTCTCGTTCTGCCATTTTCTTAGTGTTACCGAAATGACGTCACTACTGCCTGCACCTATCGAGAGATGGCGGTACTGCAGCATCACTGAGTGAAAGATGGGCTATGACCAAATAATGTCATTTATGGAGGCTGGTGACAAATATTAAATCAGGGGAATGGGCAGAATGGAATGTTTTCATACAATCAGTTGATTGGTTCAATAAAAAAATGTCACTGTCCGAGGCCTTTAAGCCCTTGCTAAAACATATGGTGATCAAAATGAGTGAGAAAGCTGGACCAAGTAAGAAGGCAAAAACATATCACTTTCATACGGAATGGGAGGTGGACTTTTTTTTTTTTTTTTTTTTCACGATGTCATTTTCAAACTGCGTTTGCCTCATCTGCCAGTCTACCATCGCTACCAAAGAAGGGAAATGTGGAGCGGCATTTTCGGACTGTTCATGGAAAATGCAACATCGACTTTCCGCTGAAAAGCCAGCAGAGAAAGAGAAAGGTGGAGGAACAGTTGTCCGGACAGCAGTCATTTTTCACTCAAACTATGCATCCCTGGCTGATTCAATTCAGTGCAAGTGATCAAAGTAAACTCAGGTAATTACAAAAAATGTTAGTTATTTATTATGTGTGTTGTGCAATATTGGTTTATTCAGTTATGCAAGGTACATCAACATACATTGTACATACAAAGAATCTTTAATACATTTGAAAATAATTATGTTTTGCATTTTTGTAGTGGATAGATCATTTTGACTTGGTTGTTTTATAAGTAGCTCGCATGCTGAAAAAGTGTGAGCACCCCTGTTCTAGAGTCATTACACAGAGAGTGATACAGTATATTTCAAGTGTTTATTTTAATTTTGATGATTATGGCTTACAGCTAATGAAAACCAATTTCAGTTTCTCAGAAAATTAGAATATTACATAAAATTAAAATAGTTTTAATAGAAATGTTGGCCGACTGAAAAGTATGTCCATGTACACAATACTTGGTCGGGGCTCCTTTTGGATGAATTACTGTATCAATGGGGCATGGCATGGAGGTGATCAGCCTGCGTTACTGCTGAGGTGTTATGGAGGCCCAGGTTGCTTTGATAGCGGCCTTCAGCTCGTCTGTATTGTTGGGTCTGGTGTCTCATCTTCCTCTTGACAATCCTCCATAGACTCTCTGTGGAGTTTAGGTCAGGAGAGTTTTCTGGCCAATCGAACACAGTGATGCCATGGTCATTAAACCAGGTTTTGATACTTTTGGCAGTGTGCGTGTGTGTGTGTGTGTGGGGGGGGGGGTGCCAAGTCCTACTGGGGAAAAAGAAATCAGCTTCTCCATAAAGCTTGTCAGCAGAAGGAAGCATGAAGTGCTCTAAAATTTCCTGGTAGATGACTGCGCTGACCATGGTCTTGATAAAACGCAGTGGACAAACACCAGCAGATGACATGGTTCCTCAAATCATCACTAACTGTGGAAACTTCACACTAAACCTCAAGCAACTTGGATTTTGTGCCTCTCCACTCTTTCTCCAGACTCTGGGACTTTGATTTCCAAATGAAATGCAAACATTACTTTTATCTGAACAGAGGTTATCTGTTGCTGTTTTTCCACTGTGTTTTATCAAGACCGTGAAGTGGTCTAAATTTCCTGGTAGAGGACTGTGCTGACTTTGGTCTTGATAAAACACAGTGGAAAAACAGCAACAGATAACCTCTGTTCAGATAAAAGTAATGTTTGCATTTCATTTGGAAATCAAAGTCCCAGAGTCTGGAGAAAGAGTGGAGAGGCACAAAATCCAAGTTGCTTGAGGTTTAGTGTGAAGTTTCCACAGTTAGTGATGATTTGAGGAACCATGTCATCTGCTGGTGTTTGTCCACTGCGTTTTATCAAGACCATAGTCAGCGCAGTCATCTACCAGGAAATTTTAGAGCACTTCATGCTTCCTTCTGCTGACAAGCTTTATGGAGAAGCTGATTTCTTTTTCCCCAGCAGGACTTGGCACCCCCCCCCCCCCCCACACACACACACACACACACGCACACTGCCAAAAGTATCAAAACCTGGTTTAATGACCATGGCATCACTGTGTTTGATTGGCCAGAAAACTCTCCTGACCTAAACCCCACAGAGAATCTATGGAGTATTGTCAAGAGGAAGATGAGACACCAGACCCAACAATGCAAACGAGCTGAAGGTCATTATCAAAGCAACCTGGACCTCCATAACACCTCAGCAGTATTACAGGCTGATCACCTCCATGCCACGCCACACTGATACAGTAATTAATCCAAAAGGAGCCCCTACCAAGTACTGAGTGTGTACATAGACATACTTTTAAGTCGGCCAACATTTCTATTAAAACACTTTTTTTTTTTTTTAAATTAATTTTGTGTAATCTAATTTTTTGAGAAACTGAATTTGGAGTTTTCATGGGCTGTAAGCCATAATCATCAAAATTAAAATAAATAAACACTTGAAATATATCATTTTCTGTGTGTGTAATGAATCTATATAATATATGGGTTTCACTTTCTGAAATAAGTGACAAAAAATGTTGAACTTTTTCATGATATTCTATTTTTTTGAGACGTACCTGTAGGAGCCATTTTGATGAAAGGCCTCAAGTTCTCCAGAGATCCTCATCTGGTCATCACTACTCCTCAGGCAGGGCGCCTTCCTTCCGACAAAACTCTCTCTTCGAGCAAGACCTGTCTCTGGACTGCCAAAGCACCTTTTGTATCATGTGCAGCCACAGGTGCTGCTGCTGATCATTAATGAGGGGAAGCAGGGTGGAAGCAAACAACATCTCCAACTTAAAAACACACAGTTAAACTACAAAACATGCAAACTTATAAAGCATGCAACACAAATTTAAAAACTAAATAAAAAAAACCACAATAAAATACTTCCACCCCTTGACACTTGTCCCATATTTACCAAAAACACATCCTGATTATCCTCAAGATTTTTGGGAAATATTCTGTGGACTGAGGAGACAAAGCTGAACTTTATGGAAGGTGTGTGTCCCGTTATATCTGGTGTAAAACTACCACAGCATTTCATAAAAAGAGCATCATATGAACAATCAAACATGGTGGTGGTAGTGTGATGGTCTGGGGCTGCTTTGCTGCTTCAGGGCCTGGATGACTTCCTGTAATTGATAGAACCATGAATTCTGCTCTCTACCAGAAAATCCTGAAGGAGAATGTTCGGCCATCAGTTCCTGACCTCAAGCCCTCTAATGTGGCTGAATTAAAACAATTCTGCAAAGAAGAGTGGGCCAAAATTCCTCAACAACGATGTAGAAGACTCATTGCCAGTTATCACAAATGCCTGATTGCAGTTGTTGCCACCAAGGGTGAAACAACCAGTCATTAGGTTTAGGGGGCAATTACCTTTTCACTTATGGCCAGGCAGGTCTGGATAGCTTTTTTCCTTGATAAATTAAATCATCATTTAAAAACTGCATTTTGTATTTACTCAGGTTGTCTTTGTCTAATATTAAAATTTGTTTGATGTGAAATATTTAAGTGTGACAAATATGCAAAAGGATTACAAATCAGGAAGGGGGAAAATACTTTTTTCACAAGACTGTAGTGTTATATAGTTACAGTTAGGCCCAGAAATATTTGGACAGTGACACAAGTTTTGTTATTTTATCCGTTTACGAAAACATATTCAGGATACAATTATATAATCAATATATATCTTCACTTCCGCCTCCCAAAGAGAGCAGACGCCTTTTTCTTCTCTCCTGCTCTGACTTATCTATGACTGGCGCCTAGCGGCTGCCCCGGCCTTGGATGCGCTCTGCAGAGCGTGCCCAAATGCCAAGTCACGTTTCGTTACCTTGTATTCATACATGTGTAAAGACAATAAAGTTGAATCTCATCATCTCATCTCATCTCATATAATCAATATGGGCTTAAAGTGCAGACTCTCAGCTGTAATTTGAGAGTATTCGCATCAAAATTGGAGCAAGGGTTTAGGAATTACAGCTCTTTAATACGTAGCCGCCTCTTTTTCAAGGGACCAAAAGTAATTGGACAATTGACTCAGAAGGCTGCAAAAAAAAAAAAAAAATAACAGGGCTGCATGGGCGCTTCCCTCGTTAACCTGTCATCAATTAAGCAGTTAAAAGGTCTGGAGGTGATTCCAGGTGTGGCGTTTGCATTTGGAAGCTGTTGCTGTGAACACACAACATGCGGTCAAAGGAGCTCTCAATGGAGGTGAAACAGACCATCCTGAGGCTGAAAAAAAAGAAGAAATCCATCAGAGAGATAGCAGAAATGTTAGGAGTGGCCAGATCAACAGTCTGGTACATTCTGAGAAAAAAAGAGTGCACTGGTGAGCTTGGGAACTCAAAAAGGCCTGGACGTCCACGGAAGACAACAGTGGTGGATGATTGCAGAATCCCTTCATAACATCCACTCAAGTGAAGAACACTCTCCAGGAAGTAGGTGTATCAGTATCTAAGTCTACCATAAAGAGAAGACTTCATGAGAGTAAATACAAAGGATTCACCACAAGGTGCAAACCATTAATCAGCCTCAAAAATAGAAAGGCCAGAATTGACTTTGCCAGAAAACACCTGAAGAAGCCAGCCCAGTTCTGGAACAGCATTCTTTGGACAGATGAGACTAAGATCAACCTGTACCAGAATGATGGGAAGAAGAAAGTTTGGAGAAGAATTGGAACAGCTCATGATCCAAAGCACACCACATCTTCTGTAAAACATGGTGGAGGCAGTGTGATGGCATGGGCATGCATGGCTTCCAATGGTATTGGGTCACTTGTGTTTATTGATGATGTGACAAAAGACAGAAGCAGCCGGATGAATTCTGAGGTGTATAGGGATATACTTTCTGCTCAGATTCAGCCAAATGCAGCAAAGTTGATTGGACGGCTCTTCACAGTACAGATGGACAATGATCCAAAACATACTGCAAAAGAAACCGAGGAGTTTTTTAAAGCAAAGAAGTGGAATATTCTGCAATGGCCGAGTCAGTCACCAGATCTCAACCCAATCGAGCATGCATTTCACTTGCTCAAAACAAAACTTAAGGCAGAAAGACCCACAAACAAGCAACAACTGAAGACAGCTGCAGTAAAGGCCTGGCAAAGCATCACAAAGGAGGAAGCCCAGCGTTTGGTGATGTCCATGGGTTCTAGACTTCAGGCAGTCATTGCCTGCAAAGGATTCTCAACAAAATATTGAAAAGTAACATTTTACTTAGGGTTATGTTTATTTGTCCAATTACTTTTGAGCCCCTGAAATGAGGAGCATTTGTATAAAAATAGCTACAGTTCCTACATGCTTAATCATATATTTTTGTTCAACCCCTTGAATTAAACCTTAAAGTCTGCACTTCAATTCTGTTGTAGTTGTTTCATTTCAAATCCAATGTGGTGGCATGCAGAGCCCAAATCATGAAGATTGTGTCACTGTCCAAATATTTCTGGGCCTAACTGTATTTCTATGGTTTGTGTTCTGTGTTCTAGTTTGTGTGGCACAGGGTGGTGGCTCCGCCTTTTCAGTCACGCCATCACCCGACTGTAAAAGGGCTGGATGTAGGAGGGACGGTCTCTTGGCTGTCTTCTCTGTATAGTGGTTTTGTGTGGTTAGGTGGCACTGCCCTGTTTAATAAACGTGTGTTCAGTTCTACACCTGGTCTCCTCCTTTGGCTCCAACCTCCAACATAACATTTGGCAACGAGGATGGAAGCGGATAAAATTGAAGGTATGGAAGCATGTGGTTCCCCAATTCCGCTGTTTTTGGAGCTCCCGGGTGAGCCACCTGTTCCCTGGCCGAGGTGGTACGACGCCTTTCAGACATATATGGTGGCGCTGGACCTGTGAAGGATGGAGAAATTAAGAGTACGTGCATTGCTTGTGCATAACCTGGGAATGGAGGGACAACGGATTTTGGGCATACTCGGCAACGCGGACAACTATGATGAAATGGTTGAGCTGATGGCACGCCATTTTCGGGCACCGGACAACATCATTGTCCGGAGGATTAAATTTCATCAGCGCCGCCAACAGGTGGCGCTGATGACCCACAAACAAGCTGTTTGTGGGTCATCATCACTGTCCATCCAACAGTTTGTGTTGGACTTGAGGCAGCTGGCCACCAAGTGTCGGTTCGGACCGCTGGAGGAAGAAATGGTCCGCGACCAGTTGGCAGAACATACCAACTGTGCTGAAGTCCAGTCGAAGCTGCTCACATTTCCGGGTGAATTGACGTTATCCAGGGCAGTTGAGTTGGTGCTCCAGCTGGAGGCAGCAGATATGTTTACTCGGGAGCTGAGTGAGCATCTGTCACCGCAAGAGTTAGGATCCCCCATGGCTACACAAGTAGTGGACCCAGACAGCGATGGGAGTGTCGAGGATGACGTGGGAGGTGCCAACGCTGTGAGGATGAGGTCTGCCCTGGGGAAGCCCAGATGTATGGGCTGCGGGTCCGTGAAGCACCGCTACAAAGCCAGAGATTGTCCGGCAAGAGGGAAGCGCTGCGGCAGGTGTGGCCACTTACATCACTACACAAGGGTGTGCCAGTTGGTCGAGCAAGGGAGCCTGCAGTGGAGTTCAACCCCCCCCACCCACCCACCCCTGGCCCAACAGTGATCCATACTGTGTACCCGAGCACCAGTGGGCGCACGTATCGCATGGTGGAGTTGGATGGAATGGAGGTGCCGATGTTGATCGACACGGGGGCGGAGAGCTCCTTGCTGAACTGCAGGATTGGAAGCACCGCTTTGCGGCTATGGAGGAGGATGGCTGGCCACGGTGGGAACATTCAGACTGACAACTCGGTGCAAGTCAGCGGAGATAGCTGATGTGGAGTTCACTGTGATGGTCTGTGGCGCAAACATCATGGGCTGCAACCTCTTCTATGGCCTTGGTTTTGCCATTAAGAGCGGCGCTGGGGAAGAGTGGTTGGGCTGTGGATTGTGGGACCAACTGGTTCAGAGAATACAAGATGATGCAGTGTGGGATGAAAAGTTGCCCGGCACCCCAGAGAGTGGACAGGCCTTGTCGGGATCAGGGTCACCGCAGGAGGGCCCTAGTGCCAGAGCCCGAGTCACCCTGGACAAGGGTACTGGGCGGCACAAGGGGGCGCCTGCACCAACGAGCGATGCTGAGGGGATGGTCCCAGGTGTTCCCAGAGCTAGGCTAAAGTGGGCCGGTGGACACGGGGCCACGTCAGTGAGACCTGCAGCGGGTTTAGAAGAAGTCGAGGCAAGACCGATTGGCACTGAGAGAGCAAGTGCCAGGCAGAGACCCTGCAAGCCTAGTAGAACCCTGCTGGGAGTCGTGGACTGGATTTGGGCTTGAGTGGAGGCGAGATCACAGCGGGTATGAGCCAAACAGCAGGTGGAGGAGCGCCAAGGCCAGCTGCGTGTTATGGCTGGATGGGGTGATGCTTATCTTCAGCTGTCGGATGGCTCGTGGAGACACCCGAACAAGCTGCGGCATGCCCGGGAGAGGTTTGAGGGACATGGGCCTGGACGAGTGCAACATCCAGCAGTGAGGAAGAGGAGGCACGTCAGGGCCGTGTGGCCCAGGAGACAAGCCACCTCCAGGGGCGGTGTGAAGAAGGAACGGTCCAGGGGACCCACGGATCTTCTTCCCTTAGAAGTGTACATAAGTTAATTGTTATGCATGCATTGTTATGTATATAGTTTGGGATTATTTTGCATATTTTGACAATAATGTTGATAAAATTCAAATCAAACCTCAAGTCTCTAAATTTAATAATTTGGCCTCTGCTCCTCCCCAGAATTTAAAAATTAAATGTGGTCTATTAAATATTAGGTCTCTAACTCCCAAGTCTCCTCTAGTCCATGATCTATTAATCGATCATCAGATTGATTTATTATCCCTCACAGAAACTTGGCTTGAGCAAGATGATTATGTTGGTCTGAATGAATCAACTCCCTCTGGTTATTAAAACTGTCATAACCCCAGAGGTTCTGGTCGTGGAGGTGGAGTGGCGGCAATTTTCCATTCTAAATTACTAGTTAATGTCAAACAAAAATCATATTTTAATTCCTTTGAGGACCTGGTCCTCAGTGTGGGACATGTTAGTTATTTTGGCTTGACCCCAATTCTCTTTGCCATTTTTTACTGTCCTCCCTCAGCCTACTCAGAGTTTCTATCCGAATTTGCTGAATTTTTAGCTGAGTTAGTGTTGAAATCAGATAGAATAATTATTGTAGGGGACTTTAATACACATGTTGATGTAGAGAGTGACTGTCTTAATAAGGCATTCAATTCAATTTTAGACTCAATGGGGTTTTATCAGAAAGTAGAAAATTCTACCCATTATCTCCACCATACATTGGACCTTGTATTGACTTATGGTATAGATATAGAAAATCTGGTACTGTCTCCTCATAATCCTGTACTGTCAGACCATTGTCTGTTAACCTTTGATTTCACTATTTCTGATTATTTGACTCCTAAAGAAAAATACTACTACAGCAGATGTCTTTCAGATGACGTTGTTACCAAATTTTTGCCGATTGTCTCCTCTATACCATGGGTCAACACAACGGAAATAAAAGATGGACAGCCTGCTCCTTTTGTAATTGATAGCATGATAGATATTGTTACAGCCTCTCTGCACTGGACTCTAGATTTGGTAGCCCCTTTAAAAAAGAAAAAGTCTAACCAGAGATTTTTAACCCCTTGGTTTAACTCAGAAACTCGTAGCTTAAAACAGAAGACTCGTCAAATGGAAAGGAAATGGCTTTCTACTAATTTAGATGAATTCTATTTAGCGTGGAGAAATCATCTCTTAATTTATAAAAAATCTCTTAGAAAAGCTAGATCAAGTTATTATTCTGCATTAATAGAAGTGAATAAGAATAACCCCAGGTTTCTTTTCAACACTATAGCCAGGCTTACAAAGAGCCATGACTCGGTCAATCCTCGCATCCCTCCTGAGCTTTCTAGTCAGGACTTTCTGAACCTTTTCAATCATAAAATTTTATCTATTAGAGATAAAATCAGTCAGATTCTTCCTACCGTAAACTCAAGTACATTAACTACTACAACTCCCTCAATTGATATCTGTTTAGATAAGTTTACTCCAATCAACCTCTTAGAGATGGATAAAATAATCTCCTCATCTCAGCCTTCATCTTGCCTTTTGGACCCTATTCCTTCCAGGATATTTAAAATTGTCTTCCCAATTATTGGTAGCCGTATTCTTCATATAATTAATTCTTCTTTAACTCTGGGTTATGTACCACTGGCTTTTAAAATTGCTGTAATTAAACCCTTACTCAAAAAGCCAACGCTGGATCCAGGAGTTTTGGCTAACTATCGACCAATCTCTAATCTGCCTTTCATTTCAAAAATCTTGGAAAGAGTTGTTACCGTGCAATTGTTTGACCACTTGCAGGGAGTTGGTTTGTTTGAGGAGTTTCAATCTGGGTTCAGAGTTCATCACAGCACTGAAACTGCCTGAGTGAAGGTCACTAATGACCTCCTTATCACATCTGATAATGGACTTGTTTCTGTTCTTGTCCTTTTAGATCTTAGTTCCGTCTTTGACACTATCGATCATGCCGTTCTGCTTGATAGATTAGAACACTATGTTGGACTAAATGGAACTCCGCTGCAGTGGTTTAGATCTTATTTATCTGATAGATTTCAGTTTGTTCACATCAATGATGAATTTTCTTCCAACTCTAAGCTTAGTCACGGAGTTCCACAGAGATCTGTGTTAGGCCCTACTGTTTTTAGTTTATATATGATTCCGTTAGGCAATATCATTAGAAAGCACTGTATACATTTTCATTGTTACACAGATGACACACAACCATACCTGTCAATGAAGCCCGATGATTGTAATCAATTAGCCAAGTTAGATAAGATAAGATAAGATAAGATAAGATAAGATAAGATAAGCCTTTATTAGTCCCACAATGGGGAAATTCCAGGATTGCAACAGCACAGGGATAGCAACACTCAGAGCAACAATCAAGAAGACCAGAAAAAACAAGAGCAGCGAATATACATATGTACATATAAATATATAAACCCACAGTGCGGAGCATTGTAGCTAGATGGAATAAATATATAAACACACACAGTGCGGAGCATTGTAGCTAGATGGAATGAACAGCATAACCGTCTACTTAGTTATCCTACATGGTATGATTATGTACCCATACATATTGTCACCCTCCGTAGCGACCGGTATTGTCCTAGTTGTATACCTGAGGGGACCATTGTGTAAGTCTATTGCATCTTTTGCTTTCAATACTATTAGGTTGTCACATTTTTTTGCCATCTCTGCGAGCAGCCCTGCTTAGGTTATACAGTCTGACAGCCGTAGGTAGGAAGGACCTGCTAAACCTCTCGGTTGTGCACCTAGGATGATGTAGTCTGCTGCTAAATGAGCTCCTCAGTGCGTTCAGTATGTCCTGCATAGGGTGGGACTCGGACTCCAGCAGAGATGACAGTTTAGCCACCATCCTTCTCTCTCCCATCTCCTCCACTGGGTCAAGGCGTTGCCCCAGGACAGAGCTAGCTTTCTTGATCAGTTTGTTCAGTCTCTTCCTATCGGCTGCTGTAATGCCACTGCCCCAGCAGACCACTCCAAAAGTGATGGCTGATGCCACCACTGTGTCGTAGAATGTCTTCAGCAGTGCCCCTTGTACACCAAAAGACCTGAGTCTCCTCAGTAGGAACAGCCTGCGCTGTCCCTTCTTGTAGAGTGCGTCAGTATTGTGTGACCAGTCTAGCTTATTGTTCAGATGAACACCCAGGTACTTGTAGGATGTCACCATCTCGATGTCTGTTCCCTGTATGTTTACTGGTGCTGTGAGGGGTTGTCCTTGCCTGTGGCAGTCCACCACCAGCTCCTTAGTTTTCCTCGCGTTGATCTGGAGGCAGTTCTGATGGCACCAGTCCACGAAGTCCTGGATAAGTCCTCTGTACTCAGCTTCATCTCCATTGGAGATGAGGCCAACGATCGCAGAGTCGTCAGAGAACTTCTGTAGATGGCAGTGTGTTGTGTTGTGTGAGAAGTCCGCAGTATAAAGGGTGAACAGGAAGGGAGCCAAAACCGTTCCCTGGGGGGCCCCCATGCTACCGATGATCGTGTCGGACACACAGTCCCGGGTTCTCACAAACTGTGGCCGGTTAGTGAGGTAGTCCAGGATCCATGATGACAGGTGCTGGTCCACCCCTGCGCACAGCAGCTTGTCCTTCAGGATCATCGGTTGGATGGTGTTGAAAGCACTGGAGAAGTCAAAGAACATGAGCCTCACCGCATTCCCGGGCTTCTCCAGGTGGGACAGAGAACGGTGAAGGAGGAAGATCACCGCATCCTCCACCCCAATGCCATGCTGGTAGGCGAACTGGAGTGGATCCATCGCTGGTCCCACCAGGGGGCGGAGGTGAGCAAGGAGCAGTCTGTCCAGGGTCTTCATCATGTGATGAAGACAGATGACAGATGTCTGTCCTAAGGATATCAAAGCCTGGATGACTTGTAATTTTCTGCTATTAAACTCAGATAAGACTGAAGTCATTCTTGTTGGACCAAAACACCTTAGAAATTCCTTTCCAAATCATGCTCTTAATTTAGATTCCACCACTCTCACTCTGAATAGTTCTGTGAGGAACCTTGGAGTTATTTTTGATCAAGATCTGTCCTTTAATTCACATATTAAATTTGTTTCTAAGACTGCCTTCTATCGTCTGCTCAATATTGCCAAGACTAGGAGCATCTTGTCTCTGAATGATGCTGAGAAACTGATCCATGCCTTTGTCATCTCTCAATTAGATTATTGTAACTCGTTATTATCAGGTTGTCCTAAAATATCCTTAAAAAATCTTCAGTTGATCCAAAATGCTGCTGCAAGAGTTCTAACTGGTTCTAGAAAAAGAGATCATATTTCCCCGGTTCTGGACTCCCTTCATTGGCTTCCCATAGAGTTTAGAATTAAGTTTAAAATCCTTCTTCTCACTTTCAAAGCTCTTAATAATCAGGCCCCCTTATATATAAAAGATCTGATATTACCTTACTATCCTAATAGAGCACTACGCTCCCAAAATGCTGGATTACTTGTAATGCCCAGAATCTCCAAAAGTACATTGGGAGGCAGAGCCTTCTGCTATCAAGCTCCTTCTCTGTGGAACCAGTTACCACTCTGGGTCCGGGAGTCAGACTCCGTCTCTGTCTTTAAGAACAGGGTAAAATCCTTCCTTTTTAATATAGCCTATGATTAGGGAGGGATTTTGTGTCTCTTAACCCCGCTTCTGTTTTATGTCTGTCCTCTTCATCCTCTCTATCCCCTCACCCCCAGCCAGTTGCAGCAGATGACTGCCCCTCCCTGAGCCTGGTTCTGCTGGAGATTTCTTCCTGTTAAATGGGAGTTTTTCCTCTCCATCGTCGCTAAGTGTTTGCTCACAGGGGGACAGTCTGATTGCTGGGTCTTTCTGAAATTGTGGGGTTTTCTCTGCATTTTGTAGCGCTATGAGATGACTTCTGTTGTGATGTGGCGCTATATAAATATAGCTGAAGTGAACTGAATTGAATTGAATTGAATATAAAAGGGCTGAATGTAGGAGGGAGGGTCTCTTGGCCATCTTCTCTGTATAGCAGTTTGGTGTGGTTAGGCGGCACTGCCCTGTTTAATAAACGTGTGTTCAGTTTTACACTTGGTCTCCTCCTTTGGCTCCAACCTCTGATATAACATATAGGTCTTGGCCTTAACCTCTTATAGTCTTGGTCTCTGTCTGGTCTTAATTACAACGCTCCGGCCAAGCTTCTATCTCTTGCTGCAGTGTTTTTTTTACACAAACTACCACATTCTCATTGTTTTCAATGGGCATTGCTAGCAATAGCTATTTAACAACATTTGTACCCAACCGAGCAATGTGATTGGACACTGGTGTTTCAAAGAACTGCTATTTTCCCTGATAACTACACTTGGATGTTTCACCAGACATGCATCACTTTCCTTCAGCGATATTTTAACAGTTGTTAACTATAGTAACTGTTGGTGATGTAACTTTGTGCTGCATACCTCAACAGTGAAGCACTCCTTTTCTTCTAATTTTTCATCTTTTGATTTGTGAATTGGCAACAGTTTACTTACAAATCCACAACTATTTGACACTAAATTTGTTTCTTTGCAACTTTGAGGTTTTTCCTTTTAACTGCATGACTTTTTGTTAGTTGATTTGTTAGTTACCCCTCCGTGAATTGCCATCTTACCGTGGTGGAGGGGTTTCAGTGCCTGAATGATCCCAGGAGCTATGTTGTCGAGGGCAACTTGCCCCTGGTAGGGTCTTCCAAGGAAAACAGGTCCTGGGTGAAGGGCCAGACTAAGGGCGGTCCAGTGGATCCTATGAAGAAAGTTACATCAAGGACCCAGTGTACCCAAAGGAGGCACATGGGCCCGCTCTTTAGTGGGTTCACCACCTGCAGGAGGGATCATGGAGATCATGGTGCCATGTGAACTGGGTGAAAGTCTGGGCTGCTCTGCCTGAACTGATGCCCCCGCGACCCAGATCCCTGGATAAGTGGTAGAAGATGGATGGATGGATGGACTTTTTGTTATTTTGACTATATTGCTGTTGATATTTGATGGTTTTAAATGTCAGTATGTAGTTCTGATCTTCACTATGGATTATACCTGCACTATTGTAAACGCATCCTAGATGCGTGATTGGACACTGATTGGACACAGCTCTTGATACATTTTTAAGCCATTGACTGTGCCGTTTTATATTGTTCTCTATTTATTCTTATTCTTTTTTGTGTTTTGGACCGTGGGTCTGGGGGTACGATATTTTAATCCTGTGCATGTCCAGTACGCGTGATGGAGCTGACAGTAAAACTAACTGACTTTGATAAATTTGGTACTTTTTAACGAGATTGGTGAGTTGGTCACGAGAAAAAAAAAGTCATACTGTACGTGACTTTGGAGATCCATGCTTTAGACTTTGTTACTTAACCCTGATAAAAGACCCCGTATACTTTCAGAGTTTTTGAGTACACTTTATATTGCATGAGACAGTTGAAGAGGTATTTTTTTTTCCTCACTGAATCATGACTGAATGGTTTCTAGTGAAGTGCAGCCTACTAGGACACGTCAGCTGAGGCTACAGTGTAGGTTGCTGTAACGGATGGGGCTCTGAAAATAGTAAAACTTGAACTGAAAGAGTGTCGAGAAGGTTTAAAACAGCATGGACGCAAAACACACGTGTAAATGTTTGGTCTTGTGGGGTTTTTATGATTTTTTAAATCATTTTCATCACAACGTCAAATCTGTGGAACAAATATGTGTTAGCAAGTTTCAGCAGTTCAGAGAACATCAGGATGACTTTGTATAACTCATTCATGACGCTCAGTTACTGTATATGATTTACTCCCACCTCTGTTATCCTATTATTTGAGACAGTGATGGTAACCACACATGGTAACCACACTGGTGGGCTGCACGGTAGCGCAGTGGTTTAGCACTGTGGCAGCACAGTTTTACCCTCGGCCGGGGGACCGCGGGGATCATGAGATCGTGGGTTCGATCCCAGCCCCCGACCAACAGTGAGCTGTGTGGAGTTTGCATGTTCTCCCCGTGTTGCGCGGGTTTACTCCGGGATTTCTCCGGTTTCCTCCCGCACACCAAAAACATGCAGGTTTAGGGCGCTCGCGCATGCAGCGACCAGCAGCCGGTGGCTTGTCACCAGACTGCAAACCAAGTCTACCTACGGGTACAAATAAGTAACAAAAAAAACAAAACAAAACACAGTACTGATCACACAGTGTACTGCCTTTACTTGAAATTATGGTTACCAAGCTTTATTTTTCACTGTGTACCATCCAGGTTGACACCGTGTTCCAAATTATTATGAAAATGATATTTGTCTCTGATTTTCCTAAATAGTCAATGCAAATGACAGTCAGTATAATTTTCAAGTCATCAACCGAGAGAGCATAATTCAAATTTTATTGAACAAACCTCTCAATGATAACTTTTTTCAAAAATAAAAAAAAACTCAAAATGCACTGTTCCAAATTATTATGCACAACAGAGTTTCAAAACATTTTACTGGCTGTAAAGCCAGCCAGTCGCAGCACATGACTGCCCCTCCCTCAACCTGATTCTACTGGAGGTTTCTTGCTTGTTAAAAGGGAGTTTTTTTCCTCTCCACCGTCACCAAGCACTTGCTCACAGGGGATTGCCTGATTGCTGGGGGTTTTCTGCAATTGTGGAGGTTTCCCCTACTGTTGAAAGTGCTGTCAGATGACTGTTGTTGTGAAATGGTGCTATATAAATAAAGTTGAATTGAATTGAATTAAAGAACTGAAACATTTGTTGAATTTGCAGCATTAGGAGGTCATATTTACTGAAATCAAAAGCTATTTCAATCAGAAACATCTTAACAGGCCAAGTTACATGTTAACATGGGACCCCTTCTTTGATATAGCCTTCACAATTCTTGTATCCATTGAACTTGTGAGTTTCTGCAGAGTTTCTGCTTGAGTTTCTTTGCAAGATGTCAGAATAGCCTCCCACAGCTGCTGTTTTGATGTGAACTGCCTCCCACCCTCATAGATCTTTTGCTTGAGGATGCTCCAAAGGTTCTCAGTGGGATTGAGGTCAGTGGAGGATGGGGACCACACCATGAGTTTCTCTCCTTTTATGCACGTAGCAGCCAATAACACAGAGGTATTCTTTGCAGCATGAGATGATGCATTGTCATGTATGAAGATAATTTTGCTGCAGAAGGCACGGTTCTTCTTTTTGTACCATGGAAGAAAGTGGTCAGTCAGAAACTCTATATTCTTTGCTGAGGTCATTTTCACGCCTTCAGGGACCCTAAAGGGGCCTACCAGCTCTCTCCCCATGATTCCGGCCCAAAACATGACTCTGCTACCTCCTTGCTGATGTTGCAGCCTTGTTGGGACATGGTGGCTATCCACCAACCATCCACTACTCTATCCATCTGCATCATCCAGGGTTGCACGGCACTCATCAGTAAGCAAAACTGTTTGAAAATTAGCCTTCATGTATTTCTGGGCCCACTGCAACCCTTTCTGCTTGTGAGCATTGGTTAGAGGTGGCCGAATAGTAGGTTTATGCACAACTGCAAGCCTCTGGAGGATCCTACACCTTGAGGTTCATGGTACTCCAGAGGCACCAACAGCTTCAAATACCTGTTTGCTGCTTTGTAATGGCATTTTAGCAGCTGCTCTCTTAATCTGATGAATTTGTCTGGCAGAAACCTTCCTCATTATGCCTTTATCTGCGCGAACCCATCTGTGCTCTGAATCAGCCACAAATTTCTTCAAAATATGATGATCACGCTTAAGTTTTCGTGAAATATCCAATGTTTTCATACCTTGTCCAAGACATTGTACTATTTGACGGTTTTTGGCAGCAGAGACCCTTTTTCTTTCCCATATTGCTTGAAACCTGTGGCATGCTTAATAATGTGGAACATCCTTAACTGTCACGAGCTGAGCACTGGAAGTTTCTGCCATGCTCAATCTCGTGGCTTTTTTCTCTGTATTTATTTATTTATTGTATTTTGTGCCTTTTGAGTTTCGGGATTCTCGTACTGTTTTCTATTTTTCTGTTTATGTTTCAGTTTTGTTACGCTCATGTTTTGTACCATTTGTAATTATTTATCAGTCTGCATTTGGTGACGTTTATTCTTTATATTCTTATTGTGGTGTTCTTTCCTGGGGTTGACAGCTGTCAGGTGCCGTTTCCGGTTTTGTGCTCTGTGTGGGTGTTGCCCTGTCAGCTGTCAAATACAGTCACTTCTCTCTCATTTCTCCCAGCTGACTCAGATTATCAATCAGTTTTTTCTCCTGCCTGCTCTAGTACCCACACCTATGCCATATTATGTTGTCCTTTATTTAAGATTGGGGTGCCTCGCTTTCCTTGCCACGGTCTTGACTCTTGTGTCCTCTGTGATCTCTTCTAACGTAAGTTTAAATTTACTCTGTCTTCGTCTCTTTACTGTGTTTATCCGCTTGTGTTTTTAAGTTGTTTAATGCACCATATGTATGTTTTCCAGTAAACATCACTTCACAGTCCAGCGCGTGAGTCTTCCTCTCTGCCCCGAGGGGCCAATTATGACAGAAGACCGTGGCCAGTATTAGATCCAGCTGCTGTGAGTTGTGGGTTTTTATTTTTCCTTTTTATTTCACTCATCTGTTTCCATGGAGTGCATCATGTCAGACTCTGCAGGTGGGTGCAGTTACCCGATGAGCCTGGGGTGGGAGTGCTGCAAAGCTTTCATGGAGATCGATGGGCTAATCTCTGCAGCACGCACCGGTTTTGCCCCGAAGGACGCATTATGGTACCTGGGCCTCACAGAGGCAGTTGTTCGCCGGTGCCCCCAGCTTCAAGAGCATGCTGAAGGGGTGGAGAGGATTTCTCTGGTGGTGGTGCTGCAATGAAAGAACAATGAGATGGCGAGGAATTCCCTGAACAAACCTGGGCCCGTGCCGAAGGGGAGGCATTCCCGGGGCTCTGAAGTATTGGTGCCTCACCAGTCTCTGACATCCGTTCCCACTTCCGCTCCACCTGCTCCAGAATGCCGCCATCCAGGGAAATCTCGCCGGAGGAACGCCTCCACCTCTCAGACAGCAGCCTCTCATTCACCAAGGCAGAAGACTCCTGCAGCAGTGTGCCCTCTGCGTCTTTTTTCTCTGGCTGACTCATCAGTTTCCTCCCTCTGTGCAGCTGCTGATCCCTGCTTCCCCTCGGCGATTCCTTCTGCTGCTGAGAGGTCCACTGTGTCCTTCCCGGCTTTGTCCATCTCCGTGCCAGCAGGGGCGGCTCCTCCATGATCCATTGAGGGGCCCATGACCACCGTAGCCACAGAGAGGGGTGACTCCAGACTATCTGCAGCAGGAAACATTGCACGCCGGGAAAACAGGCAAGTGTCTTGTTATTTTTCAACACTTTATGATTATGTGCCTTGCCTGATTCCTGGTGGAGAGGCTCAGTGTGTGCAGCCCCCTGAGCCCTCACCGCCTGCTGCAGCCATCAATTTTTCACCTGCCCTCTCCATGTCTCCTCCTTCTCTCCCTGAGTGTCCACTGGCCCCAGGATCGTGTCGCCAGACGTTGGAGGAGCCGGAAACCGAGCTGATGCCTGTGCCAATGAAGAAGTGTCCCCTGGCCTCAGCTGAGCTGAACCCAGCATTGGCAGGAAATCAACCTCCTGAATCCATGCCAGACGAGCCACTGGCATGGGCCACCTCACTGGGGGGTCCCAGGGCTGCACTAACCACCATGCCTGCTGCAGGAGACGCCGCAGCAGAGTCGATGCTGGACCTCCAGAGGACTGGACCCGAACAACCATCGTCTGGATTGACGGAGTCCTGGATGGCAGTGGAACTCGAGCTCAGGCAAGTGCTGTCTTTCATTTTTCTTGTGTCTGTTTTGGAGAAATCTTGTCTGGCTCTTGGTGAGGAGAGTCGGGTGCAGCCATCAGCTGCACCTGAGCTCACCTCGCCGGACTCCACTGCTGCTGGTGACCCCAACCCTGTGTCTCTGCCTGTCCTGTCTGAGCTTTTCCCCAGGGTCACCGAGGATATCCCACCTTTGCCAGATGTCTCTGTGGGTCCAGGCTCACCGGCCGAGATCACTGTGGGTCAAGATCTCCCCACCGAGGTTATTGAGGACGCTCCGTCCCAGCCCGGGACCTCCGTGGATGCTGCTCCTCCTCTGGCTGAGGTCGTCGCGGGTGCTCTGTCCCAGCTCGGGACCTCCGTGGGTGCAGCTCCACCTCAGTCCGGGTCTCCGTGGGTGTTGTGTCCCAGTTGGGGACCATCATGGGTGCTGCGCCCCAGCCTAAGACCAACTTGGGTGCTGCACTCCAGTGTGGGCCCGCCATGGGTGTTACACCCCAGCCCAGGGGCCACCGTGAGTGCAGCCTTGGCCCGGTCTGGGCCCACCAGGGGTGCAGTGTTGGTCCAGTCCGGACCCACTGAAGGTGCAGCCTTGGTCCAGTCTGGACCCACCAAGGGTGGAGTCTTGGTCCATTCCGGACCCACCAAGGATGCAGCTATGTCCCAGTCTGGGACCACTGTGGGTGCTGCTTTGCTCCAGCCCGGAGCCACCGCGGGTGCTGCTTTGCTCCAGCCATCCTCAGCATTCTTTACGTCCTTCCACTTCCATTTCAAAACACTTCCCCGATGTCCTCCTCTGCCTCTCAGCGGCACATGTGTCCATACCATTCCGACCTTCTTTTCCTTATCCAGTCTTTTATGGGTATGATGTTTTCCGCTTTCAAGATGTCTTTGTTTCTTCTGTGTTCTTCCAGGCTGATACCAAGGCAGTATCTTAGCATTCACATTTCACAGGTGCTCATCTTATTGGCAAGGTGTCCCGTGACTGGCCATGTCTCATTTCCATATAAGAGTGTTGTTCTAATGCCAGTTTTGTATAACAGTACTTTGAGTTTTGTTGGCATTCTTTTATCGCACAACACTCCAGCCAGCTCCTGCCACTTGTTCCAAGCCTTAGATATTCTCAGTTCAATCTCTTTTCTGCATCCTCCTTCCTGCTAGAGAGTTGTTTCAAGGTTCACTGAGTGCATTTATAGCTCTTTTCCATGAGCCCCGCTCAGCCTCGATCTGAGAACACGACTCGGGTCGGCGCGGCTCCATTGTCCCTTGGTCCCTTGATTGCTTTTCAACAGTACTGCAGCCCGGCCGCGGGTGGGCGGGATTTCTTAACACCCAGGCGGTGCCACACTCTCGTGACGTGTAGCGCGCGCGACTGAATCCTCCACAACAAAGAAAATGGCTGATTACGAGGTGAGGATTATCATTTTTCTCGCTCTGTGGCTTTTTACGATAATGAAGGCCAGACAATTAATCCAGATAAAACGACGTGCATTGAGACGACATGCGTTGCTACAAACGTTGGAGGCAGGTTCCATGAGGCTCTCGGCTGCTGTATTGGAATATGAAGCCGCAACTCTGAGGTTAAATGCTCAACACATGAGTGAGCGTATCATGGTAAGCTAACGCATGCTAATGTTTTCAAATCTAATTTTTTAGTAACATCAATATTAAGTACATCATTTTTAGGTTGCCAGTTCATTGGTATTAAATGCATAACATTATATGTATGCTGTGTGTGTGTGTTTCAGTTGGTTGCTTCTTTACGCAATAATTGCTGCAGACCCTTGGTGTGGACATTTCCCCGTGCTTCGCAGTGGTGGGAGGCTATTGTTCCCGGCTTCTCAAACACGGAGTGGTTGCAGAACTTCCGGATGTCCGAGGAGACTTTTACCTACCTGTGGCACAAATTGCATCCACGCATGGAGCGTCAAGATACAACATTCCGCCTATGTGTGCCTGTGAAGAAGAGAGTGGCCATTGCACTGTGGAAGCTTGCTACTGGTTCAGAGTACCGGACTGTTGGCCATCTGTTTGGTGTCAGCATCACAACGGTGTGCAGGTGTGTGCAGGATTTTTGTGCAGCAGCAGAGTCATTGCTGGTTCCAGAACAAATCCGTTTTCCTGATGAAGGGAGGTTCACCGAAATGTCAGCCTACATGGAGAATCGGTGGGGGCTTCCATTGTGTGTTGGTGCTATCGATGGCTCACACATACCCATCATAGCACCCAAACAATTTCACACCGACTACTTTAATCGTAAAGGGTGGCACTCCATAATCCTTCAAGGTGTTGTTGATGGAAAGGGCTTGTTCTGGAATGTGTTTGCAGGGCTGCCAGGGAGCATGCATGATGCTAGGGTGCTGAGACTGTCTTCACTGTGGGATTTAGCCAGTCGGGGAAACCTCTTTCCACCTTATATCAGGAACATTGGTGAGGTAGCTGCGGGATACTACATCCTTGGAGACTCTGCATATCCACTGCAAAACTGGCTGTTGAAACCATTTCACGACACTGGAGGACTGACTGCAGACCAGCAAACGTTCAACCAGACCGTCAGTCGAGTAAGGGTGGTTGTGGAAAATGCTTTTGGGAGGCTAAAGGGAAGGTGGCGCTGCCTTCTAAAACGGAATGACTGTGACATGACACTGGCGAAATCTATGGTGCTGACTTGTTGTGCTCTGCATAATTTGTGTGAGAGTCATGGAGAGACTTTTGACACTACATTGGATGATGCTGTAGATGAACCAGTGGTGGGCGCGAACCATGGGTCAGAGGAGCATGGTGGTCATATCCGAGATGCTGTGATGCAGTACTTGTGTAGCAATAGGTAGAATGTCATCCACATTTCGTTGCATACATCCTTAAAAAAATTTGTTTTTTGTAAATAAAATGTTGTTCTTTTTACATCTAGCTGTCCTCTGTTGTTCGTAATGCTTATCTGTTAAGGTATGTGTAATTACATGCAGAAGCACAGTATAGGCTATTTTCACTGTGGCTTAGGTTGAATTAAAAATCTGTTTTTTGTAAATAAAATGTTGTGGTTTTTACATCTAGCTGTCATCTGTTGTTCATAACGCTAATCTATTACGGTAAGGGTAATTAAATGCTGAAACACAGTATAGCCCATGTTCACTGCGGCTTAAGTTGAATTAAAAATAGAAATATGAATCAAGCGGTGTTACATGATTTAACATGTAATGGTCTCCAATATTTATTAATTTATTATTTATTTATTAAATTTAAATTTATTTAATTTATTAAATTTATTGAATTTATTATTATTTCTTTAACATTTATTTTCAAAAAATGCAGCTACACAAGCCACTTTGGCTTAGGTTGAATTATAAATTGAAGTACAAATCCTGTGGTGATACATGATTTAACATGTAATGGTCTACAACATTTACCTACAAAATGATTGTTCTAATTTTTGAGAAGCTAATATAATTGTAGGACTATTTGTGGTTAAAAACATGTTTGGGACTGTGGATTACATGCAGAAACATCGCACAGACCATGTTCAAAAATGCCTGTAGACAAGCCACTTTGGTTTCGGGTGAATTATAAATTGAACTGTAAATCATGTGTTGATACGTGTTCTAACATGTAATGGTCTCCAACTTTTACTTTGAAAAGTATTTTTATAATTTTTGAAAAGCTAATATAAATTTAGCAAAAATTGTGGATAATAACATTTTTGGGAATGTGAATTACATGCAGAAACACCGCACAGGCCATCTTCAAAAAATGCAGCTACAAAATCTACTTTGGCTTAGGTATAATTGTAAATTGAAGTATAAATCCTGTGGTGATACATGGTTTAACATGTTATGGTCTCCAATTTTTACTTACAAAATGATTATACTTATTTTTGAACAAATCATAAAAATTTAGCACTCATTGTGGTTAAAAGCATTTTTAGGACTGTGACTTTCATGCAAAATGACTACACAGACCATGATCAAAAAATGCACCTAGACAAGCCACTTTGCCTTTGGTGGAAATGCAAAGCTAATATAAATTTTGAACAACATCTTTGTAACAACAGCTGTGTGCAACCAAAACCGATTTGTGTATCGTTCTACGATGTGTCAATTTTTAGTAATGCCAACTTTTAATCGTTTATTTCTTAATTTTGAATGGAGATGCAACATTTAATTTACATGTACCTACTTTTAACAGTGTGTAATGTAGAAGTTAAAGCACACCTGTACAACTGCTTATAACATAAAAAATGTACCAGATTTAGAGAAATTGATTCAACTGTGCAAATTTTGTCTAACACTTAAAAAAAAATAGAAAAAAAGAAATTACGTTTTGTTGTGTCGTTAAACCCTAAAATCCAATTATAATGCTATACACCTGACCTGATTAACAGCAGCATGTGGACTAAACAGAGAATGTAATGTATATGTATTTATTTGCTTTTCTCATACGGTGTCATAACAGAAAAAAACAGACTTTTTATTCAAAAACTACCGTTTTAATAAAAATATTAGAAACCAACAGAAACTGGGCATAAGGACACATGGTTAGAACCCCCGAATGCTAAATGCGTCCACAAGCCTGCAAAAATTGCTCATGAAATCATTGTTGAATTTAGCCATCTCTGCAAGCTCTTCCTTTCGTAAGTGAAAGTCCTGCTCCAGGGCTTTTTCAGCATTTGCCTGCACATCTGCGGCCACCTTTCGCAAATGCTGCATGTATTTGTTATGGTGGTGTTCACGCTGGTCATGCTGCTCCCGATGCATCTGGTACATCGCAGATGTTAGGTCAGCAATAGAATTCTCCCGTTTCCTCTTTACTGTATGGAAAGACATAAAGGCATGGTTTTTAAAGCCGGATAACAAGATATATTATGTAATTAAACTGGTGAAGGCCTGTGGTGGGATGTCACTATTGTATTATGCTTCATTGCTGTATATAAGCTGAAATGTCATGTTATTGCACATCAGTAGAGCGGTTTTTGCAACCCCGAGGTTGCTGGCATTAGGCCGCAGCACCCCAGGCATCGAAAAAGGATTAAGATTAAGGAGATGGATGGATGGATGGGTAATCTTTAAAATATTTGCTTGTAGTGTGGCCTCAGAAATCAGAATGGTTTAATACAGTCAGCTGACGTGAAGCATTTCAATGAAGCATGGTGCTTTAAAAGGCAGTTCATTAGCTTTAACTTTTCTTATAAAACAGGAGTTAGAACAGCACTTCCATCAACACACATAAAAATGGGACGAGTGAAGTCACAATAATCTCCTTTTTTAATATTTAAAAATATATTTTTTAATTCAATAATATGCAGCTATAGGAAATTCTCTTAATCAATTTTGGAAATAAATTCTTTCTAATTTATAATTTGAACCCTGGAGTCCGCTTGACCTGTTGAAAAAAAAAAGAGCGGTTATTGTGCCTTACCAGCGCTTGAACGTGATGCCCAAGATGCTGATGGAGCTGGAGAAAAGGCTGACATCAGTGTCGATTCAGCTGGCGCTTTGGCAGACGCAGGAGAGGCCGGTGTGGTATGTCCGCTGAGGTGGACCTCAGTGATGTCCGCTGAGGTGGACCCCTGTGACATGAACTGTGATTCTGGAAACAAAATGCACGAAATGTAAACCTTATCACCACAGTGCAACATGTACACAAAACTCAAAATTATTTAACCAGAATACTATTATTATTATTAATATATTATTAAATAATATTATGTTATATATTATTACATATTACTTTAATGTTATATATATATATATATTATTATATATTATATATATTATATATATATTATACTATTATTATTATATAGTGCCTTATAGGCACTATACAATAATAACTTCAGCGTTTTGTTCGCGCAAATACTTAACACAAAGCAAGCGTGAATCAGCAGTTGGCAGCTACCTAGCTATTAGCTGGCAAGCCATCATCGGTAACAACCATTAAGCATTTAGTCTAAAAACCTTCCTATTGCTTAAAAAAAATTAAGCTTGCTACCGAAGGGATAAATTAGCGCAAACATGCTCAATATCAAAAGAACACTCACCATCCACGTTTTCCAATGGCGTGACTGTGGCCGGGTCGACACCTAGGTGTCTGCCATTGCTAGCAGGCCTATGTCCATAGATCGCGTCCATCTGGTCGAACCACCTCCACTCCTTACGATTTGCTCCACTACGAGCGTTGTGATCCTTCACTGCTCGGTAATCGCTTTTCATTTTCTTGAGCTTCTCCCGACACTGCTTGGGAGCACGAAGGTGTCCTTGTAAACCCATGCACTCTGAGACCTGCTGATATATTTTCTCGTTTCTAGTAGCTCCGTCCAACTCGCGCTGGATGCGATCTTCGGCTAATATCGCCAGAAAACAGCGCACCTCCTCGTTTGACCAGGGGATACCCTTACGACAAGACATCTTTATACTGAAAATACTAAAGCCGCCCACTGTGTGTTTACTGGCTGAAGAGCTTCACAAAAATGGCGGTGGCGTCGATCCAGCGGGAAAGGTCGCTTTCGTGACATTACGGCCTGACCAATCTGCGGCGACCAGTCTGTTGACGTCACATCACGGCCCCGGGTTGGCAGAGCCGGGGCCCTGATGGACCCTGCCCTAGATCAGGTACGAAAATAGCGCCTGCTAACCGGTGCTGGGGCTACTGGAAAATGCTCAAACGCGGGGACACTGGTGCAGTGTTGGGGAAAGCGGGGCCTGTGGAAAAGTGCCTTTAGGTAGTATCTCTTCTTCCTCTCTGTTGTAACTCCTGAGCTTGGTGTCCTCCATCTCTCCAGCAGGTGGTAAGATAAGATAAGATAAGCCTTTATTAGTCCCACAATGGGGAAATTCCAGGATTGCAACAGCACAGGGATAGCAACACTCAGAGCAACAATCAGAAGGCAAGAGAAAAAAAAGAAACAAGAGCAGCAAGTATACATATGTATACATATGTGTACTTGTGTACACATATATATATATATATATGTGTGTGTGTGTGTGTACATATATATAGACACAGTGCGGAGCATTGTAGCTGGATGGAATAAATATATGAGTATATAAACACACAGTGCGGAGCATTGTAGCTAGATAGAATAAATATGTAGATATATAAACACACCCAGTGCGGAGCATTGTAGCTAGATGGAATAAATATGTAAATATATAAACACACACAGTGCAGAGCATTGTTGCTAGATGGGATAAAACAGCACAACCGTCTACTTAGTTATCCTACATGGTATGATTATGTACCCATACATATTCTCACCCTCCATAGCGACCAGTATTTTCCCAGTTGTATGCCGGAGGGGACCATTGTATAAGTCTATTGCATCTTTTGCATTCAAAACTATTAGGTTGTCACGTCTTTTTGCTATCTCTGCGAGCACCCCTGCTTAGGTTGTACAGTCTGACAGCTGTTTGTAGGAAGGACCTGCGAAACCTCTTGGTTGTGCACCTAGGATGATGTAGTCTGCTGCTAAATGAGCTCCTCAGTGCATTCAGTATGTCCTGCATAGGGTGGAACTCGGACTCCAGCAGAGATGACAGTTTAGCCACCGTCCTTCTCTCTCTTATCTCCTCCACTGGGTCAAGGCGCTACCCCAGGACAGAGCTAGCTTTCTTGATCAGTTTGTTCAGTCTCTTCCTATCGGCTGCCGTAATGCCACTGCCCCAGCAGACCACTCCAAAAGTGATGGCTGATGCCACCACCGTGTCATAGAATGTCTTCAGCAACGCCCCTTGTACACCAAAAGACCTGAGTCTCCTCAGTAAGTACTCTGTTTTAGACCTCCTGAGTTTTAGGCCTGTCCCTTCCAATTTCCCTCTGTATGTCTCTAGCCTTTTTTCCAGTTCTTCTTGGGCTTCATTGCATAAAACCAGGTCATCAGCAAATAGCATTGTCCATGGTGTGCTGTTATCACATCCATGATTATTCAGCTTTATTTATAATGCGCCACATCACAACAAAAGCCGTCTCGTGGCGCCATAGTGCAGAAAAAAACCCCACACAGTCACAGAAAGACCCAGCAATCAGACGATCCCCTATGAGAAAGCACTAAGCGACAGTGGAGAGGAAAAACTCTCATTTGGAAGGAAGAAACCTCTAGCAGAACCAGGCTCAGGGAGGGGTAGTCGTCTGCTGCGACTGGCTGGAGATGAGGGGATAGGGAGGATGGAAAGGACAGACATAAAGAACATAATAATAAGAGGCCAAGTACATTATTAGAGGTCAACCAACAGTATGGATCAGATAACAATAGAACAAGAGTGGGGTTAAGAGACACAAAAACCCTCCTTAAACGTAAGCTATATTAAAAAGGAAGGATTTTACCCTGTTCTTAAAAACAGAGATGGAGTCTGACTCCCGGACCCAGAGTGGTAACTGGTTCCAGAGAGAAGGGGCTTGGTAGCAGAAGGCTCTGCCTCCCACTGTACTTTTGGAGATTCTGGGCACCACAAGTAAGCCAGCATTTTGGGAGCGTAATACTGTATTAGGATGGTAAGGTAATATCAGATCTTTTATATATTGGGGGGCCAGATTGTTAAGAGCCTTGAAAGTAAGAAGCAGGATTTTAAACTTGATTCTAAATTCTATGGGAAGCCAATGGAGGGAGGACAGAACCGGGGAAATATGCAGCAGCATTTTGAATCAACTGAAGATTTTTTAAAGATACTTTAGGACAACCAGATAATAGCAAATTACAATAATCTAATCGAGAGCTGACAAAGGTGTGAATCAGTTTCTCAGCATCATTCAGAGACAAGATGCTCCTGATCTTGGCAATATTGTGCAGATGATAGAAGGCAGTCCTAGAAACAGTTTTAATATGTGAATTAAAGGACAAATCCTGATCAAAAATAACTCCAAGGTTCCTCACACAACTGTTCAGAGTGAGAGTGACATAACGCACGGCTCAGGAGACGTACACACACAGGCTCAGAGAAGTTCAAATAGTTTATTAGCAACAGGGGTGAATGGATGTGTGTCTGCGGGATGTAAATGTATTGGTGGCGGCGTCTGCTTCGGGCACAGAGGCAGGAGACCGTACAGCCGGCAACCCTATGGGAAAGAGCACAAGGACACAGGGTGACGGGCACACACCAACACAGGAGGAGAATGAGCGAGAGAGGAGCTTACTTGTAAGAGACAGATGACTGGCACCACAAGGACGGGACCCGGAAGACAGCCACCTGCAGGGCTCGGTGCAGCAGCGAGGAATGGCGAGGGAGAGGCGTTGTCCGCCGCCGAGGAATCCACCTGTGCACAGGGGAGCAGACTGGAAAGAAAGGAGGTAAGGGCTTCTTACCAAAAACGTTGTGCTGAAGAAAAGGTTTGACTCACGATGATGAGTGACGAAGTCTGACGGCTTCAGGCCGAAGCCCAGGGCGAGGCGGCTTATATCCCTCACCGCTGATGACGAGCAGGTGTGCGAGCAGGTGGCGCCGCTGATGAGCGGCGCGGCGTGACAGTACTCCCCCCTCTAGCAGCGCCTCCTGGCGATGGCTTCTCTGGGTGCGCTCGGTGGAAGTCAGCGATGAGCGATGGGTCCAACACGAACGACGAGGGTACCCACTGTCGATGCTCGGGCCCATAGCCCTCCCAGTCCACCAAGTACTGCAACCCACGACCCCGGCGCCGGGAGTCCAGGATGGAGGCGACGGACCAGGCCGGATGGCCATCAATCATCTGGGGCGCGGGTTGCGCAGCAGGAGGAGGACAAAGGGGTCGGAGACTGCCAGCTTCACCTTGGACACGTGGAAGGTGGGATGGATGCGGAGGGAGGGGGGAATAGCCACACGCACAGCTACCGGGTTGATGATCCGGGTGATGGGGTAGGGTCCCATAAAGCGCTGTGCCAGCTTCCTCCTCTCGCCTTTCAATGTTACGTCCTGGGTTGACACGTAGACTCGTTGCCCAACTCTGTACGCCGGGGCAGGTCTTCTGTGCCGGTCCGCCACAGTTCTGTTGCGCTCCGCCGTGCGTAAAAGCGCATTACGCGCAGATGCCCAGATGGAGCGGAACTGCCTGAGATGCGCCCTAACTGAGGGGACAGTTACCTCACTCTCCTGCGCCGGGAACAGCGGGGGGTCGTAACCCAGGGACGCCTTGAAGGGGGACATTATTGTAGGGGGACAGAAGGCTCCTGAAGTCACTTTTTAAAATCTCCAACGCTTCATTTGGGATGTTATTACATCCCACATGCACAACGACAGTTTGTACATGAGGGAATTCATTCAGCAGGTCAGGGATAAGAGAAGAAGCGCGGCCTGTTCTGGTCGATCGAAGATGGTTATTAGCTGGTCGAACCAAGGTCCAGGGCGCAGATGGAGGATGAGAGGGACCAAGCAAAGCTTTTGGTTTAGCCCCGAGATGAAACCAGTGTTTGTTGCTGAGGTCATGGGCGTCCGCGGGGGCTGGAGCAGGTGTGGAGGTAGGTGGAGAGGCGCTGAGCTCATCCAAGTAAGTAGCAGTTTCTGCCAGCTGCGAGTCGGTAACCGGAGCCGATGATTGCCCGAGAATGATGGTGTCGAGGTGGTCTTCATCCTCCCGAATCTTGTAAAGGTTGGAGAGCCTCGTTTCCAGCTCAGAGACCTTATCGAGGAGCGATAAACAGCAGGTACATGACGGAGAAGGAGCCATGGCGTTCCAGGCAATGAGATGAATAGCCCGCCAGCTAGCCAAAAACAGCTACTCGTGCGTCTGAACGGACTTTTAGGCAAGGCGAATACCGAGGTAACAGTAAATAAAAACTAATAACAACAAACAGATAAAAAATAAAAAATGAAATCAATAAAAACAATCAATAAAAACAAATAAAAACAGAGAAAAAATACTCTGATGTTTTGAGTGTCAGACGCAGCTGTCATCTGTCAGAAGCAGCTCATCGCCAAAAGCCAACTTATTATGAAAAGAAGGGGGCTAAGGGCCCATCCTTGATGCAAACCAATGTCAATTTTTATTTCCTCAGTCCTGCCTGAATTTGTCATGATCTGGGTGGTACAGCTTTCATAAATGTCTTATTATATTTATGTAGCTCTTGGAGACTAGCCTCTTCCTCAAGCAATACCATATCATATCACGTGAAATGGTATCATAGGCTTTCTTGAGGTCCACAAACACCATATGTAAGTCCTTGTTATATTCTCTGAACTTCTCCTGCAGGATTCTGAGGCAGAACATCGGCTCTGTGGTAGATCTTCCCTTCTGGAATCCATATTGATTTTCCTTGATCTTGACAATGATCAGGGCTTGGTCTTGACAATCTCTCTTCAGTCTTCCTCTCTCAGTCTCATAAATATCTCATTTAACCACCTAAAATTGTGCTTGTAGTGCCTAAAGGAAGTTGATCAGGAAACTGAAAGAGCGGCACAAAGGAGTAATTATAGTGTCATGAGTGTGCATCTCAGGACTGACTTTCACTTTCTCATTTGAAACTCACTTCTGGGTTGACGATTTAATTACTTTACACAATAAATTATTATTTTTAGCTGGCTAAGGTTAGCATAATAGGTACATTTAAGCACGAAAAAGTTTTGGTTAAGTTTAGGGTAATGGTTAGGGTGAGTTACGAAAATGTGAGGGACGATTCAGACTGACCACACCTGTGACCCTCCCTCACGTTTCTCCATGTCATAATTACCACAACCACTGGAGGTCCTTCAAACGTTCAAACCGTACATATGGGATTTAAATTGCGGATATTCCATTGGAGGACACGTTTTGAATTTGTGACTCCAGAGTGGGAGTGTCATTTTCAGTCTTGTCCACCATCCCCCACCCACCACAACAGGATTTAAGCACTTGTCAAATGCAGAAAAGTAGTGAAAGATATTGAAGGAACACTCAGTGTGCTTTTGTGTATTAGCTGGATGACTTGCTGCACTGACACAGCTCGTTATGGCTTTACAACATATCACAAACTGTACATACAGCTGGGTGCATCTGGGGCTCTGAGGATTTCCACATCTTGACCCACCTAGAAGTGACACGCATTAATCTATTAGGACCACACATCTGTTTAAACTAATTTGATTTAATGGACTGAATGGTGGCTTCAGAGCAGAGGCTTTCAGCAGCAGTTAATTAATTTGTTACTGCCTGTAGGGATAGTTAAATGTGAGTGATGAAAACATTGCCTGATCTTCATATTACATTCCTGAAAGAACTGACATTGTTGGTATTTTACTCAGCAGTCATTTTACAATACAGTGTCCACTGTATTTAATCAATGCAAATTAATCATGGCAGGAATAAGTCACACAGGTGCAAGTCTCAAGTCTTGGCACATAACATGCTGAGCCCTTAAAGAGTCTTATACTTTGTTATAGTGTCCTGTTGTTATGTACTTAAAATGCTTGCTGCATTTAGTCAGTTAAGCTCTTAAGGAAACAAGACTTACACTTCCTGGGTTTTTATGACATCACAAACCAATAAGCCCTGCCTTCAGTTCTCTAAGTTAACAAAGCAAATTCACCCTGACTGCCTCTTGGTTGTGACTGACCCACCCAAAAAACCTTTACTCAGGCAGATTAGGGGCTCATTCATATTAACCAACTGTTTCAGATGAAACATTAAAGACAGCTCTTTTATATAGCATAACTGGGGGGGGGGGGTGTATTTTAGTGCATTGTGTAGGATTTTTGTGACATTTATATGATCTCCAAGGTGAAACAGTACAAAGTCCGCTTGCAGAGGTAGTTCTCTCTGGCAGAAACTAGGACTACAAATCTCCCTGAAACACCTTGATTTGCTCACCTTGTTGGTGAAGTTATCATGTCATGACTCAACAGAACTCATACAAACCTGCCCGTGGCTAGTCTCACACTTCCCACTCCTCAGAACAGCAGAAGTTTCCCATTGAGCCTCTAAGCTCACATAGCTACAGCGCAGCTATCTTAGCTTGTGGCTCAACCAGGTATTTTAGAGCTCTTCTCTGTAAATTCTAGTCCCCTCACTAGATATCTGCAGTCCTTCATTAATCCACCATCAATAATATATCTCATGCTATTCTGGCCATTTTTCCTGGCATGAAAAACAAAAACAAAAAAACACCAGCACCATTAGCACTGCTAGTTTTGCAACACAAATCAGACTGACCAAGGATTTTTTTTTATTTTGCAAATTGTAGTCCCCACACTAGACCAGGTCATTCAATAATACTAATAATACTAATACATGTCAAATAATGGTTTCAAGGTTCCAAGGTTGTCATAGCCAGGAGCGGCACTGGGGTTAAGCTCCCAGTGCTCATAAAATGCTCCTTACGGCGTGCGTCTCGAAAAGCCTCTGACAACTAAGTCCAACTCCTAGCCTGCCCGTGTGGTTTAGTCTCTAAGCCCGGCGGAACTGCTTTTACTAATAGGAGAAGGGGCGAGGGCGGATCTCTGGCACCTTAAAACCAGATACTTCGGGTAGATGGTGGCTCGTCAACCTGGGAAGGTAGCCCATCTAGGGGAAGGTAAACCCTGATTTCAAACCTCCGCTGCCTTGCGGCACACCCGGTCACAGGAAAGGCTTCGGGAGTCAACCCTGAGGAAAAATCTGAAGTCGGAGCCCCTAAGACAGTTCTCTGTTGTGCTCAACATCGTTCTGGCAGCTCCTGCGATGGCACTGGTGCCAAACTATAGCAGCCCTGCTGTTCCTTTGGATTCATCAGTGACGTGGAGAGGGGGGACATGCTACATGGGTAACATCTTGTCCTCCATATCTTCCTGCCCAGGCTTGAATCCTACCAACGCCCAATGCTGGAAGGTAGAACGCCGGTGCGCATCGGCCTGTTCCAGCAGAGTAGACGTTTAGGATTCTCTTCCATGGTCATCATAGACTGACGGAGGCCACCGCCGAGATATTTTGGTTGTTGTAGTGGTAGATTGGGATGCTAACATTAGGTGGGATTTCTGACCAGCGTCAAGGAAGAGTTGTAGGGCAGAAACAGAGAGAAGTCTGCAAGCCTAGCTGTCAGATTCAATTCAATTCAACTTTATTTATATAGCACCATTTCACAACAGTCATCTCATAGCACTTTCAACTGTAGGGGAAACCCCTACAATTGCAGAAAGACCCCAGTGTGGTGCACATATGTGGGTTTCATATGCTTCACATGTATATTACTGTATGCTTATTGTATGCTTCACGTCTCAGAGGAACAAAAGGACTGAACCTCCTAGGGGTAACAGGAGGATGTGAAATCTGGCCTTTTGTATGCAAAGAGATGGTCTTGAAGGATTTCCTGACCACCAGGACTTTAGGTGGAGGCGAGAAGACCTGGAGGGGGATGCATTGTGATTTGGGATTAAAAGACAATGTGACTGTGTGCTTTGATGTCCTGGGGTATAAAAGGGACAGATGTTGGGGGATTCACTCTCTTTCTGTTTTTGGATGTTGGAGAATGTGAATGTGAATAAAACTGGACTTGAAAAATAAACTCAGCTTCATCCTTCCACACATCTCCACACTGGTGACCCTAAGACGTATCATGAGCGGAGGCGATTCTCCCGAGCCAGACTTGTCAGGAGCCAGCCAAACGAATGCAGCCACAGTTCAGCTACCGGACTTCTGGCAGAACAATCCGCACTCCTGGTTTAACGCAGTCGAGGCACAGTTCCACCTCCGGAGGATTTCGGTAGACGCCACAAAGTTCTACCATGTGGTTGCAAAGCTGGACAACCACACAGCCCAGCGAGTGGAGAGCCTGATCAACCACCCACCGGACAGCGACAAGTACAGCATGTTGAAGGCTGCACTCATCCGTTACTTCATCCCCTCGGTGGAGGAGCGAGCAGAGAGGCTCCTGGCACTGACTGAATTCGAGAGCGACAGACCTGCAGACCTGATGGGGAAGATGTTGAGTTTGAGAGACTCCGAAGATGATAACTTCATCTTCACCCACATTTTCCTCAGGACCCTACCGTCAGCGGTGAGAGTGACCCTGGCCAGTTCACCACTGTTGGCCCGACGAGACTACCACGAGCTGGGCCAGGAGGCGCAACGACTCGTCGACGCCAATAAATGGTGCGCGGCTACGGCTGCGGCAGCGGAGCTAGGCGCAACGTCCGGAGATGGCAGGGGGCCAGAGGCTGCAGCACCAGACTCACCGATGACGGCGGCGGCAGGGGCCAGGAAACACGGAGCAGACGACGTCCTTTGCTTCTACCATCGCCGCTTCGCAGAGAGGGTACGGAAGTGCATTCCACCGTGCCATTTCAAGCGCTCGGGAAACGCCAAGACCGGGAGTCGGTAGCAGCTGCGGCCCTCAGAGAGGAGAACAAGCTGCTCTACTTGAGGGATGCGCGCTCGGGGAGGCATTTCCTCGTGGACACAGGCTCCCAGCTGAGTTTCATCACACCTTCCTACGCTGACCGGCTGGCGCCTTCCAGTGGTCTCGGGGTGTCAGCAGCGAATGTCTCGGCGATTAAGACCTTCGGTGAGAGGACTCTGTTTCTGTTTTTACACGGCCGTACATTCGAGTGGACTTTCGTCATAGCGGCAGTCAATTTCAACATGTTAGGGGCTGATTTTTTGTGTTCACATGGTTTGTTGGTTGATCTTGCTAACAGACGCCTGGTTAATGCACTCTCTTTTTATTCTATTCCCTGTACAGCTCGAGTGGCCCCGCCAACAGCACAAGCCAACGTCACAGCCGCAGGTGGTAAGTTCCACACACTCCTCACTCAGTTCCCAGCACTCACGGTCCCAACATTTTCGGCGACTGTGGCTAAACACGGGGTGGAACATTTTATTACTACCACTGGACCGCCCGTTTTTGCAAAAGCTCGGCGTTTGGATTCAGCTAAACTGACCATAGCGCGTGAGGAGTTCGCCAACCTGGAAAGGTTGGGCATCATCAGGCGTTCAAAGAGCCCATGGGCCTCACCGATCACATGGTCCCGAAAGCTGATGGCTCGTGGCGACCTTGCGGTGATTTCCGCAGGCTGAACAACGCTACAGCGCACGACCGCTACCCAATCCCGCACATCCAAGATTTTTCAGTTCATTTGGCGGGGGTGCGCGTTTTTTCTAAAATAGACTTGGTACGCGGTTACCACCATGTCCCAGTGCACGCTGAGGACATACCCAAAACAGCGGTAATAACTCCTTTCGGGCTTTTCGAGTTTTTGTGCATGCCGTTTGGGCTTAAAGGCGCGGCGCAGACGTTCCAACGCATGATGGACGCGGTTTTGCGCGATCTCCCTTTCGTGTTCGTCTACCTGGACGACATATTGGTAGCCAGTGCGTCCGAAGACAAACACGAAAACCACCTCACGGCAGTTTTCCGGAGGTTGGCAGAGCACGGGTTAATAATCAACCCAGCGAAGTGTCAGTTCGGGGTGACGCAGATTGATTTTTTGGGGCATCACGTCTCCCCAGAAGGAGCGGTTCCTCTGCCTGACAAAGTGCGCGCAGTAACAAATTTTCCCCAACCACAAACGGTCAAGGCGTTACAGGAGTTTTTGGGAATGGTGAATTTTTATAACCGTTTCCTCCCCGCGCAGCGCAGCTCATGCAACCATTGTATGCTGCACTAAAAAAACAAAAACCCACAAATAAAGTCAAATGGTCTCCGGAGTGAGAGCGCGCATTCTCTGAAGTCAAAACAGCCCTGGCAAACACTGCGTTGTTGGCACATCCAGTCCCAGTGGCCCGCATGGCGCTCACTACTGATGCTCAGATGTGGCCATAGGGGCGGTTGTGGAACAGTATGTAGCCGGAGCCTGGCAACCGCTCGCCTTTTTCAGCAAGACCCTGCGCGACAGCGAACGAAAATACAGCGCATTCGACAGGGAGTTGTTAGCTCTCCACTTGGCCATTCGCCACTTCCAGTTCTGGCTGGAAGGACGCCGTTTCACCGCGTTCGTTGATCACAAGCCGCTGACTTTCGCGATGGCCAAGATTTCAGAACCTTGGTCGGGCCGGCAGCAGAGACAGCTGGTCGCGATATCGGAGTTTACTACCGATATCCAGCATGTGGCGGGTAAACTTAATGTAGTGGCGGACTGCCTCTCGTGCGCCGTGGCGGTTCCAGCCCGCGTAGAGGTAGATTCTGCTGCCATGGCCGCAGAGCAGGTTAGCAACGCGGAAGTGTGCGCGGCCCCGGTCCGCGTGGGGATAGATTATGCAGCTATGGCCGTGGAGCAGGTTAGCGACACGGATGTGCGCGCGCTCCAGTCTGGACCAACAGGGTTAAGGCTGGAGAACAGGGTGCTGCAAGATGGTATGGCCCCCCTAATCTGCGATGTCTCCACTGGGCGGCCGCATCCTGTGGTTCCAGCTGCGTGGCGCCGCCGCATTTTTGACTCGATCCATTCTCTGGCGCACCTGGGAGTGCGCGCTTCGGTCAAAATGGTAGGAGAGAAATTTGTATGGCCGAGCCTGCGCAAACAAGTTAGAGAGTGGGCGGCAGCCTGCATGGCTTGTCAGCGGGCCAAGGTTCACAGACACACGAGAGCTCCCTTGGAGCCGTTTCACATCCCAGCTAAAAGGTTTGATCATGTCCACGTGGACCTCGTAGGCCCCCTCCCGCCCTCACAAGGGTGCACACATCTTCTGACAATGGTTGACCGCACCACGCGCTGGCCGGAAGTGGTTCCGCTGTCGTCAACCACAGCCGAGGAGGTGGCGCGCGCGTTTTTAACGGCATGGGTAGCGCGTTTTGGAGTCCCGTCAGACATTACGTCCGACAGAGGCCCTCAATTTGTTTCCAAACTTTGGTCAGCGATGGCCCGCAGCCTGGGGGCAACGATCCACCGCATGACCGCGTACAACCCGCAGGCTAACGGGTTATGCGAACGTTTTCACAGGTCACTGAAGGTGGCTCTCAGAGCGTCGCTTACGGATGCAAATTGGGTGGACAAGCTACCATGGGTTTTATTGGGGTTGCGTTCTGCACCTAAAGAGGATTTAGAAGCCTCCCCAGCTGAGCTAGTTTTCGCACAGCCACTTCGGCTGCCCGGGGAATTTCTCCCAGATAATCCAGCGCCAGAGTGCTCCCCGGCTAAGCGGTTACAGAATAGCACGGGCACGAGCACGCTACCTGGCCCCGTTCACCACAGTTTTCTGCGTGTTTTTGTGCCTAAGGCTTTAAAAAATGCGGAGTTTGTTTTTGTCAGACATGATGCCCATCGTCCACCTTTACGCCCACCTTATGATGGACCATATAGAGTGCTGGAAACAGGGGATAAGCATTTTTTGCTAAATTTGGGGGGCAGAAAAGAAACGATTGGCATAAACACGCTCAAACCCGCTTTTGTGGTAGCTGACGAAGTTGTGCAGTTGGCCAAGTCTCCTCGGCGCAGTAGATCCCCTAGAGAGCATTCCCCAGAACACCCACAGGGGTTGACTAACAGTTCACATCCTCAGGCAGCAGCTCCACAGCAGGAAGACGCCGCGGAGGTGGTACAGCCTGCTTACAGCAAATACGGGAGAAGACTGAGGCCCAAGTGGCATGTGGACTGATATGTAGTGATTTTATTATGACATGCAATCTGTGGTTATGTTGTTCCATCTTAGACGTTTGGGGGGGTCATGTGGTGCACATATGTGGGTTTCATATGCTTCACATGTATATTACTGTATGCTTATTGTATGCTTCATGTCTCAGAGGAACAAAAGGACTGAACCTCCTAGGGGTAACAGGAGGATGTGAAATCTGGCCTTTTGTATGCAAAGAGATGGCCTTGAAGGATTTCCTGACCACCAGGACTTTAGGTGGAGGCGAGAAGACCTGGAGGGGGATGCATTGTGATTTGGGATTAAAAGACAATGTGACTGTGTGCTTTGATGTCCTGGGGTATAAAAGGGACAGATGTTGGGGGATTCACTCTCTTTCTATTTTTGGATGTTGGAGAATGTGAATGTGAATAAAACTGGACTTGAAAAATAAACTCAGCCTCGTCCTTCCACACATCTCCACACCAGCAATCAGGCGATCCCCTGTGAGCAAGCGCTTGGCGACGGTGGAGAGGAAAAACTCCCTTTTAACAGGAAGAAACCTCCAGCAGAACCAGTCTCAGGGACGGGCAGTCATCTGCTGCGACAGGCTGGGGGGTGAGGGGATAGAGAAGATGAAAAGAACAGACATGTAGAGAGCAAACAACACGATGGGGACTCAATCTATGGGAGAGAACAAACAGATGTTAATGACCAGCAAAAAAAAAAATATTTCATTGAGAGTGAAGAAAGGAGTGAAGCCCAGTGCAATTATTGGAGGTCCCCCGGCTGTCTAAACCTAATAGCAGCATAACTAAGGGAGGGCTCAGAAACATATGATCCCTCCTAATTGTAGGCTATATCAAAAAGGAAGGTTTTAACCCTATTCTTAAAAACAGAGATCGAGACTCCCGAATCCAGATTGGCAGCTGGTTCCACAAAAGCGGAGCTTGATAACTGAAGGCTCTGTCCCCATTGTACTTTTGGAGATTGTAGGTATTACAAGTAATCCAGCATTTTGGGAGCGTAGTGCTCTGTTAGGATAATAGGGTAATATCAGCTCTTTTAAATAAAAAGGGGCCTGATTGTTTAGAGCTTTGAAAGTGAGAAGAAGGATTTTAAACTTAATTCTAAACTCTATGGGAAGCTAATGAAGGGAGGCCAGAACCGGAGAGATATGATCTCTCTTTCTAGTACCTGTTAAAACTCTTGCTGCAGCATTTTGGATCAATTGAAGTCTTTTTAGAGATGTTTTAGGACAACCTGATAATAGAGAGTTACAATAATCTAATCTAGAGCTAACAAAAGCATGGATCAGTTTCTCAGCATCACTGAGACAAGATGCTCCTAATCTTGGCAATATTGCACAAATGATAGAAGGCAGTCTTAGAAACAAATTTAATATGTGAATTGAAAAACAGATCTTGATCAAAAATAACTCCAAGGTTCCTCACTGAGCTATTAAGAGAAAGAGTAACTGCATCCAAACTAAAAGTTTGATTTGGAAAGGTATTTCTAAGGTTTTTTGGACCAACAAGAATGACTTCAGTCTTATCTGAATTTAGTAGCAGGAAATTACAAGTCATACAAGTTTTGATTTTTTTAAGACAGGCATCTAACTTGGCAAATTGATTACTATCATCTGGCTTAATTGTGTGTCATCTGCATAACAATGAAAATGTATATAGTGCTTTCTAATAATGTTGCCTAACGGAAGCATATATAAACTAAAAAGAGTAGGGCCTAGCACAGGTCCCTGTGAAATGCCATGACTGAGCTTTGAGTTGAAAGAAAACTCATTACTGACATGAACAAACTGGAACCTATCAGATAAATAAGATCTAAACCACTGCAACAAATTCCATTAAGTCCAACATAGTGTTCTAATCTATCAAGTAGAATATTATGATCGATAGTATCAAAAGCTGCACTAAGGTCTAAAAGGACAAGTACAGAAACAAGTTCATTATCAGATGTGATCAGGAGTTCATTAGTGACCTTCACTAAGGCTGTTTCAGTACTATGATGGATTCTAAGCCCAGACTGAAACTCTTCAAATCAAATGGTAAATGGCGTTCACTTATATAGCGCTTTTTCTCATCTCTGGATGACCAAAGCGCTTTACAGTTCCTGCTATCCACCCATTCACGCACACATTCACACACTGATGGCGGCACCATTGTCTACGTCTGTTTTCTATATATTCTCTTTTGTTTTTGATTTTTTTTCAATACATTCTCTGTTTTTGATTTGAGGTTTGTTTTCCTGTGAATACGTCACATTTCTCTACTGAAGGTCAGACTTTTTGCTGTTTCCCCACAGGGAAGATTTTTTTCCTTGCCTCTTAAATTTTGAGAATGGGTGGCAGTACTCTAGGTAGACCATCTATCCATCTATCTATCTATGTAGCCACACACACACACACACACACACACACACACACACACACACACACACACACACACACACACACACACACACACACCGGACTGGTGGTCTAGAGGTAGAGCATCCACCCCACAACCGGGAGATCGGGGTTCAAGTCCTGGCCGGGTTACATCAAAGACCAGATAAAAATTGAACTTCCTGCTGTCCAGCTTGGTGCTCAGTAAAAATGGATTGGAGGAGGGAAATGTGGGCGCCAGTGGCTCAGGAGGTAGAGTGGGTCGTCCAATAACCAGAGAGTTGGTGGTCTGAATCCCGCTTTCCCCAGCCATCCTGCCGTTGTGTCCCTGGGAAAGACACTTTACCCACCTTACTTCCAGTATCCATGACACTGGGTATGAATGTGTATAAATGTTCAGTAGTGGTCAGAGGGAAGTGGATTGGCAGCCATGTCAGTCTGCCGCAGGGCAGCTGTGGCTACAGTAGTAGCTTACCACTATTAATGTCTGTTTGGAGTGAATGAATAATGGACTCACTGTACTAAACATGTCCCTTGACATGTAAAGTGCCATATAATCGAATCCATTATATATATATCAAAGCTGATGGTCACCCCCCCATGCAACCTTGATGCATTGCCACACATACAGAATGACTAGAGACCAGTGGAGGTTGCATAATCATCATCATTCTCCTCCAAACAACCCCCCTTATAGATGTTCAGTTGTCCTTATACAGCTGGTTTGACTGGACAATGCAAAAGCGGCAACATTCTCATCTTTAAAGAATTAAAACAATTTTTTGGAGCCTTTGGATCCCCTCCTTGTCTCTTCACACCTGGTGACGCAAATTTTTGAAGTGGGAGGAAATCAGTCACTGCTCTGTCACCGGACCTGCATATGCGCCTACAGCTGAAAACCCAGCCACTGCATTATTAGACAGTAATAACAGGGAAATAATACTATTCTAATAGCATATATGAGCCACATGCAGTAATGACAATAATAAAAAAAAACCTAAAGTTCCCGTAGTGAAGGTGAACGCATTAATCCACTCTCCCTCCTCCCGTGATTCACACACACCGACCGTGATGACGGGGACCGGAGGAGCGGAGACTTCTGACGTCAGGCGGGGAGACTGACCAATGAGAGGCCGAGGATGCGCAGCGGCGAGAGCACGGAGCAGCCGACTGAAGCCTAATAACCATGCCAACCGAGGAATATAGCGCGAGCCGCTGACTGGGGGAGAAAAAAGGGGGGAAACCCCTGAAGAAGAAAATATATTTTTTAAAAGAATATCTGTTCAAGATAAGAGGAAGGACAGCGGTATCCTGGATTCCTGCAGGGGGGAGAAGAAGAAGAAGAAGAAGAAGAAGAAGAAGAAGACAAGGAGCTGGTAATTTCATCCCGCGTATGTGCGCGTGTGCGTGCGTGTGGTTTACTTTCGCCCTCCCTCTTCTCCATCTCCTTTCACTGCTGCAGCTGAGTGAGGCGCTTTAGACTGCTCTCCATCATGTACACACTCACACGGGAAGAAAAGCAGAGACACACGCGCGCGCGCGCACACGCACGAGCTCGTGACTGCATGCCGCTGCTTTTGGGCGCCGGGACGCTCCGGTTTGCACGAGCTCCCGTTACCGCAGGGATGCGAACCCCCTCCACCCCACCCCCACCTACCCCCCCGCATCAGCTGCAGGGCTCGTGCTGCTGCCGGTGGTGCTGGTGGTGACCTTGCGCGCGTATGGGTGCGTGCGTAAAAGGGGGAGCATGAAAGCGAGAGGAGGACGGGGGATGAAGAATAAGGGGGCGGAAGGGTGCGTGCGTGTGTGTGTGTGCGTTTGTGTAGGAGGCGCGAGAGAGGAGAGTTTTTTTTTTTTTTTTTTTATGAATGGAGCTCGCGCCACTGACTGCTCGCGCACTGGCTGAGCTAAAATTAGCGGCAGCTGGCAAATGTGGATCAGAATCCGAATTAAAACGGCTCCAGAGTGTGAATGCGCACACGCACGCACCACCATCACCCCGTCTGGGCGCGGGCGCGTGCCATACACGCGCCGGCGGTGAATAGGACAGCAGCTCGTGCCCCAGGACGTCATGCACCATTTTTAGAGATGCTCTAAAAATAGAATTTTCTTGATGGTGGTTGTGATTGCGCAGAAACTGAAGATCGCGGACTCCGGACAGACATCCGCTAGGTAGGCATGCGCAGCATCATCGCCGTCATGTTATTGAAACTGTGATAATCATGTGAGTTTGTGTGCATCACTGTTGTCTTAAAGCCAAGATGGAAGCGCCACACTGGTCACTAGTTTCCGTGTTTGTGTGCATGCTCACACCTGGTGTTGTGCAACTGCTAATTACCTGTCTGCATGGTGCAGGGCTGCTGCTGCTGCTGACGCCAAAGGATCATGTGCGGCTGTTTTCATGAATGAATGATTAAGTGGATGAAAATATTCTGTCAAAGTGGATAGATGCTAACACCTTACTTCCTGCATCCCTCCTTTTGCCCCCCCCACTTTTTCTCTCACAACATCCTCTTCTATTTTTCATCTTAATCTCGCCATCTCCTTTTTAAAAATTTAGCATTTTAACTCCTCACCGACAACTATTCTCACTGTTTATTCACTTTTTATGACTTCTCCATAACAAACTTTCTTCCACCCGTTCCCTTCCTTCCCTCCAGCTATGATTCTCTCACTGGCTGCGGCAGCGGCCATGGGTAGCGGCAGCGGTAGCGGCCTCAACTCCTCCTCCCCCCTCGACCTCTTCGACTCCTCCACCTCTTGGAGCCTGGGCGAGGACCCGTCCAACTCCTCCTCGGAGCCGGTTGTGCGAACTCTGACGCCGGACCTTCAGCCAGCGACCACTGCCGTCGCCGTGCAGGAAGTGAGCCCCTGGGATATCGCGCTCTGCGTGACAGGGACGCTCATCTCCTGTGAGAACGCCCTGGTGATAGCCGTGTTGTTCTACACGCCGACACTCCGTGCGCCGATGTTCATCTTGATCGGATCCCTAGCTGTGGCGGACCTGCTGGCCGGCCTGGGACTCATTCTGAACTTTGTCTTCACCTATCTGATTGACAGCTCGGTGGAGTTTGTGACGTTGCTGTCGGTCGGACTTCTCATCTCGGCCTTCTCGGCGTCCGTCTTCAACATCCTTGCCATCACAGTTGACCGCTACCTGTCGCTATACAACGCCCTGACCTACCACACGGAGCGGACGGTCACCTTCACCTACGTGATGGTGGTCTTCATCTGGGTGTCGTGCCTCATGCTCGGCTTGCTGCCGGCGCTGGGCTGGAACTGCTTGAAAGACGAGACCACGTGCAGCATCTGCCGACCCGTCACCAAAAACAACGCGGTGGCACTCGCCGTCACCTTCCTCTTGGTCTTCGCCCTCATGATGCAGCTCTACCTTCAAATTTGCAAGATCGCCTTCCGCCACGCGCAGCAGATCGCCGTGCAGCACCAGTTTGTCGCAATCTCCACCACCAAAGGGGTCTCCACACTGTCGGCCATCCTGTGTGCCTTCGGGGTGTGTTGGCTGCCGTTCGCCATGTACTCCATCGTGGCTGACTCCAGCTACCCCGTGATATACACCTACGCCACGGTCCTCCCGGCCACCTGCTGCTCCGTGATCAACCCCATCATCTATGCGTTCCGAAACCCGGACATCCAGAAGTCACTGTGGATGGCTTGCTGCGGCTGCGTCCCGTCCAACCTCTCCCTGAGACCCAGGACCTCCAGTGACGTGTAACAGGGGGGCAGGTTGGTGCCCATTTGGCGTGATGAGTTGTAGGAAGAGGGGGGGGCTTCCGCATTCTCCTTGGGTCACGGCTGGGAGGCTGGCCACGGCGAAAGTGCCGCTGACAGACGCACGGATATTAAAGGGAAAAAAAAAGAGCTAATGAAGATGGAGCCATGTCTGTAGCCTTGAGAGGACAGGGACGAAGGTGATGATGTGAAACTAACTGCAAAATCCTGTTTAAGGTATCCTTGTGAAAGCTGCAAAATGCTGTGTGTGCGTGTGTGTGTGCGTGTGCGTGTGTGTGTGCGCACGCGCACTAAACGTGAGGCCTACTTCTCCAGAGTAGCATATATGGGAAGGTGAGATTTAGAAAGGCGTGTTCCAAATCTCCACAGGTCCGTGAGCTTGGGCAGTACTGCATGGTTATGCAATTGGAAGGAGTGGAACAGTTCTGGAGCATTTGATGTGATACCAATACAATGAGCTAATTATACACAATGAATGACCTTCATGATGAGCTATATTTGCAGTCTTCTCCTGTTTTTTTTTTTTTGAGAAAAAACAGAATGGTTCCTCCCTTGAAACATTTTTTTTTTACTCAAATTGACAAAGATAAAGTAAATGATGATGAGCCCAGTTTGCCTTTTCCCAATGCCAGCAGCACAGTCTTCATTTTATCATAGACAGGAAGACACACACACTGGTGCATAAAGTTTAGCAAAAAGACAACCACATCCCTCCTCAAACATTCAAATCCAAAGCAAAATGCAGTCTACCAGGCTGAATACATAAGTAAAACCAACAAAGCAAAAACCAAAAAAGAACTAGGGCTGGATTTTGATATTTAGGCAGGCATGTGTTGTCCTTGGCGTGGTGAAATCAAATCTGCTCCACATCGGAGAAAAAAAATGGGTTTCAGATGCCGCTGCTGCGCCGTGGCTGTGAAGCAGGGAGAGCCGAGTTCAGCACCAAGGACAGCGCCACTGCAGCGTGCCGCTACCCTGGGAATGCGCTCTGCTGCGGGGACGTGAGGCTAGAACAGCAGGCTACACCATCGTTGCTGGGGAGCGTGTGATGGGGGCTTAAAGGGCCATTTCAGCTTGAGAGGAGTTCAGTTTGGCGATTTTACACCCCATCACTGGGTTATACCTTAACCTTTAGGTTAACCGGCCACACTATTGTTACAAATATTACAGAAACTTTGTTGTTTTTATTTTATTCCAGCTAGTGACACTAGGTGGCAGCACTGTGCCCCAAAAGGACCTGGGCAGATCCTCTAAAAGCTGCAGAGGCCTTGGACACCCACAGCTCTCCCTGCAGGTGAAACAGTGGTATTACAAAACCCTGTAAATTCAGTTCAGATCTGTGTAATGCAGTACATTGGCTTCGAAATACTCTAATAATAATCACAGGCAGTTTTAAAAGTATTTTCATGTAGAAAAACTACAAGTAGCTCCCTTAAATACACTGGTACAGGTTAATGGCAAAGTATTGTTTGTGTGGCACATTATTCTGTTTATTTTTTGTTAATTAATTTGTACCCCTTGATGTCAGGCTTTATTAGCAGCAATGCACAGCACATATTGTGCAACCTATAGAGTTTATTCCAAGTAAGGTTATCTAATTGGATTTTTTTTCAGTGCAGCAGTTATCATATTTTGAGTTGATCATGGCTCAATATATCATCTAACTTTTATGTAGACTGCACATGTATTTCCTGGATCCGCGAACTTTGACTGGCGTCAAATCAGGCACAGCAGGTTTCATATTTGAATAAGACTGATTTGATCATGATTGTTAAGCTAGCCATCAATTTTCATAGTACTTTTTGATCCCCTGATGACATATGTTTTTTTTAAAGGAAAGATAAATGAGGCAAAACCAAAGCGCGCTAAGCTAGGGCTAGGCAATATACTGAATATATTCAATGTATTGGTACATTTGGCCACCTGCGATACATAAAATGCCTATATTGCGCATATCGAGTATAATTTGCAACATTAATATGAGCTGACACTTCACTTCTTCTCCCCAGCTGCTCACTGCCACTGCCCCCCCACCCCACCCCCCGCATGCAGCTGCCCACAGAGAATGTCTGCACTTCAGTGAGTAGAGACAAAAAGCAGAATAACAGAAGAGAATAAAAGTAGGTCAGTCTTAAGCACACGGAACGGGAGGAGGCAGAGGAAGATGAACATTTCCAGTTTGAACTCTTCAGGTATGAAAGTCAAGCTCACTTTGTGAACAAACTTTCAAAATAAGAGCTCCTAGCTGGTCTCCCAAACCTTCAAAATAAGAGTAAGCAGCTGGGCAAATGAAGAGCTAATGGACTGTAGACAAATCACTTATTAACGAGTATTAACGCTGTATGATAAACTGAAATATTTCTACCTGTGTGGATAAACTTGATACTGTGAGTTTTATTAAGCAAGGAAAAAAGACACTTTCTGTGAGGTGAGCTTTCAATTCATTAGGCAGCTATGCACAAAATACATATTGAGATATATATTGTATTGCCATATAGAGAAATTAAATCATGATACAGCTTTTTTCTTTGGCTCTATTGCCCAGCCCTATGCTAAGCCATACAACATGAATTCTTGATTAAATGTCACTATCCTCAGCTAGCTAGCTAGTGCTAACACACCACTCTCTTCCTGCAGGCTTAAATATGATTTGTGGCCTTTGATTCCTACTAAGTAGCTATTCTAGCAGTCTTCCACATTCCTTTTGACTAATATAATGTAAAGCATGAGCAAAAATTTGTGCTCATGGCTCCAATCACGCTCAACCTTTTCTTTCTATTGTGTGCTGTTTTCTAAGGAGTAGAAATAGCAGGCTTCCCTTGAGTAAAAAGGAGTCTTCTGACATGGGAAAGGTGTAGACAACCAATGATTTTTATAGGCAAACTGCACCTCTGTGTTTATCTGCTTCTGCATAAAGTTGTTTAGGGCATGCGGCTCCAAAGTTAGACAGCAATCTGGCCCCATGGGATTGATTATACATTATCCAAGCTGTGCACAATCCATAATGAAAAGGTTGTTTATAACTGAGCCGCTCTGGCAGAGCTGCACTGTAACACTGGGATTTTTTTTTTTTTTTGCGACAGAAAAAAAATGTATGACAAAGTTGCAAAAAATCTGAACATCATAATGTCTAACTATATCTGGCGTAACATTTCATTTTCCTACATGCAGCCTGTCAGCAGTAGCTGGATTTCCACCCGCCTTAAAGAAGCAGTGCAGCTCTGCCCTGGGCCCGTCTGAAGGCTCGACGGGTTAATGGGAAGCAGGAGAAGCGAGGTGACGCGGCGTGAAATAGAAACGCCAGGCGAGACGCGCTCTAACGCAACCTCAGGCCACGTCCGCCACACACCCAATCAGGATGAAGTTATTTCCCCGCTGAGAGGGCATCATGTAACTTAAATCCAGCTAATGTTAACAAATGTCTCAGTAATAATGGCACCGGGAGTCAGCCTAATGTGCAGAGAATGGCGTGAAGATGGAACTTGGAGGGGGGGGGGGGGGGTTGTCCAATCTGTGTCTCTATTTAAATTTATCTGCAGAGATAGTTTGCACTCTAGTGTTCCTCTGCACAACCTCAGAGAGCGTTGCAATGACTAAGCTGTTGGCTTGCTGCTAATATACATGTGTGGGAGGTGTGCTGGCTTTGGGAAAAGAGTTTGTGGAGACTGGGCTGTATTTTCAAACTGTAACACTCAATATTAGGAAAAAAAATCACAGGGAGGCACTTCCAAATTCAATGCTTTCTACCAAATGAAACACAACTATACACGAAAGCTAAGAACATACATATAATCCTTTGAAAGTAGCGCACAGGGGAAGCAGGTGTTGAAATCTTATTTTTTCTAGTGCTAAGACTTAAAGGTGTTTTCTACTTTTCTTGGCAGGATAAACAATCAGTTGTTTCTTGCAGCGGTTGTTAGCAGAGCAATGGCTGCACAGATTTTGCTTGATAAATAGGCAGAATCTCTTGTGTCTTTTATTTTTGTAAGATTTGTTTGATTTTTTTGGCCTTATTGGAACAACAACAACAAAATACAAACTCCTTTGCAATAATGTCCAACTGTGTTTTGCTGTGTACAAAAAGCCACAATGGAGAAAGAAAGAGAGACTTGAAGCGGTCAGAGCAAATATTACAAGAAGCACATTGTTCTGTGTTTGAAAGAATTCTCCAAAATTCGAATTTTCAGGCTAAGATTTGCTACCAACAAATGATCTTTTCAAAATAAGACTTATTGGCAGTTGTTGACCACCTCCCTCACTCTCTCTTTCACTCAGTCACTGCATTCATGGAACTACCTAACAGTAAACCGCTTGCATCAATTATTACTGTATATGAAATCTGTTCATTTACTCCAGGGCTGGTGGCTTGAAAAGTATGAAATTTGCCACTTTGGATAAACTGTGCAGAACACCAGAAAGTAACCGAACCTTGAGAGGTAAATTAATCTATTTCGCACTGGAATATGATGCAGATCCTATTGGCACACAGTTCTTCTGTATGCACAATGTTGTTCAAGACATTTTCAGCCATGCGGGCTTGGAAATGCTATATGGGACATGGGAGACGGTAATAGGTGTGATTTGGCTCACAACAACTGTTGTGATGGCTGTTGCTGCCATTGTCTGACCCTTTAAATTGGTGCAATTGTTGGACGGTTTACAGTACAGTAGCCTGCCTAATGCCAACACATGACATTTGACTCTTTGATGCTGTTCTTGATTATAAATACTTATAAAATGGTGAGCAAAACTATAGACCAAAATAGGTTTATTTTATTCCATGTAGATGCCACATAATAACTGTAGCAAAATACAAATTACTGTAAGTTGTGGATATGTCAGTAATTATGATGTTAATTAATTGTGAGTCCAACTTTCTTGAAAGCTAGCAAGTCTAAATCAAAGAAAGCTAGCATACCTACACTGTTTCATATAGAAAATTAAGTTGAGTTTACACAAAAAGAAATGACAGAGGGACTCATCAGCCCAGAGAAATGTATTCGCCCTCTACTGCCAGCCAACCAGCTGGCTCTAAATGTGGTAGTCACAAGGTACCTACCACATTTAGACTTATGCAGCTTTGAGACTAACCTACTGGGTGTTAACTAGCATTAGCAGACCCCAAATAGCTGATTTAGTGTACTTCAGCTTTTATATACTCTACTTCTATCACCAACTAGCATTATTGCATTACAATAGGTTTAACAAGCTAATGTCATGATTTAATGTTTTTGAGGGGGCTTAAGTGCTGGGCAACCACTTCAGAAGAACACTTAGATGCACATGAAAAGTTATACCACTCGCCTGATCATGATAGTGTCCCCCCTTGCCCCAGGGGACACCTCCTGGCAGACACCTGGGCTTCTGCGGATGGGCAAGGTGGAACACCCAAACCATGCCCTTGTCATGGAAGTATGATGATGGAATCCAAGATCCCTCCTCCAGACCATAACCCTTTCAGTGTACCAGATACTGCAGCCCCCAACCTCGATGGCGCACATCCAGAATCTGCTGGATGGTGTAGTTGGTATGTCCATTGATGATCGGGGGCGGGGGGTTCTGGAGGAGGGGACAAGGGGCTGACGGAGAGGGGATTGATCTGAGAAACGTGGAAAGTAGGATGGATGTGGAGGGATGGAGGCAACTTCAGCCAGACGGTGACGTCATTGATGATGTGGGAAATCGGGAACGGGCCCAAAAAGCGAGGGGACATCTTCTGAGAATCCCCTTCACCGGTACCTTCTCGGCGGATAACCAGACCTTCTGGGTATTTGGGTGCCGCCTGCCTACGGTTGTCATACAGGCAATTCCACTCGGATGACCACTGAAGAGCCGCCCGAGTGGACCTCCAGAGGCAGCGACAGCAACGGGCGTGGGCCTCCACAGGAGGTACCACAATCTCCCTCTCGTAGGTAGAAGTGGTGGTGTGTACCCCATGACGGCTTCAAACGGTGTCAGCCCCGTGGCAGAGGAGACGGCAGAGTTCAGTGCGTACTCCACCCATGTCAGGTGGGAGCTCCAGGTTGCTGGGTTGCAGGAAGCTACATACCTCAGGGTGGCCTCCAAGGACTGACTTGCACGCTTGGCCTGACCGTTGCTCTGGGGATGATAACCAGATGTGAGGCTGACGGAGGTACCCAGGGATTGGCAGAACGCTCTCCAGACCTGTGACGTAAACTGTGGTCCTCAAATAGAAACAGTGTCTATGGGGATGCCGTGTAGCCGGATGACGTGGATTGATAGGAGGTTGGCCATCTCGGCAACAGAGGGGAGACATGGAAGAGGAACCAGGTGAACGGCCTTTGAAAAGCGATCAGTAATGGTGAAAATGACAGTGTTACCTTGAGAAGGAGGGAGGCCCGAGATAAAGTCAGTGGCGATATGAGACCAGGGACGGGAAGGGATGGGGAGTGGATGGAGAAGACCGGCAGGTGGAGAAGAGTCTGATTTATTGGCGACACATGTGTGGCAGGCCTTCACATATTCTTTCACATCCATCATAAGGGAGGGCCACCAAAACACACTCTGAATGAGTTCAGTAGTACGGTTGATGCCGGGATGATAGGCAAAAAAACTTGTGTGCCCTCACTGGATGATGTCACTGCGTAAAGGGGAGGGCACATACAGCTTGTTGGGCGGGCCTACCTCGGGGACAGGTTCCACTGACTGGGCCTGTTGGACCATCTGCTCGATGTCCCAAGTGAGGGCACCCAAAATACAGGAGGGCAGGATGGTGTCCAGGAGGGAGGCAGCGGCTGCAGGAGAAGGAGTGGAGGAGGAGTTGGAGGAAAACTGGCGTGAGAGAGCATCAGGTTTAACGTTGCGAGACCCTGGGCGGTATGTGATGGAGAGATTAAATCTAAGAAAAAACAGGGCCCACCGAACCTGCCAGGCATTCAAACGTCTGGCCGATCTGAGATATTCTAAATTTTTGTGATCGGTCCAGACCATCACCGGATGATTGGCTCCCTCCAACTACTGCCTCCACTCCTCCAGTGCCAATCTAATGGCCAGCAGTTCGCGGTTGCCTACATCGTAATTTCTCTCGGCTGAGGTCAGCCGCCAAGAGAAAAACGTGCACAGGTGGACCATCTGGTCGGAGCCGGAATGCTGTGAGACCACAGCGCCCACCCCCGAATCAGAAGCATCCACCTCGACCACGAACTGAGCTTGGGGGTCAACCTGTGCCAAAATAGGTGCGGTGGTAAATTCTTCTTTGAGTGTGGCAAAATCCCACTCAGCAGCCTCGGACCACTTGAGTGGGCTCTTGACTGAAGTGAGCTGGGTAAGGAGCAGAGTAATTTTGCTATAATCACTGATAAACCGGCAGTAGAAATTGGATAAAACCCAGGAATCGTTGGAGCTCCTTCCTGGTTTGGGGAGTAGGCCAGTCTACTACTGCCTGAATCTTCTCCGAGTCAGCCTTTAACATGCCCCCGCCCACAGTAAACCCAAAGAAAGAAGTGGAGCAGGTGGAAAACTTGCACTTCTCAGCTTTCACAAAAAGCTGATTCTCGAGTAGCCGCTGCAGGACAGTCTGGACGTGGACCACATGTTCCTCCAGTGTGCGAGAGAAAATCAATATGTCATCTAAGTAGACAAAAACAAAATTGTTTACCATGTCCCAGAGGACGTCACTGATTAAACGCTGGAAGACAGTCGGAGCGTTGGTCAGTCCAAAGGGCATGACCAAATATTCAAAATGACCCAAATGAGTTTTAAACGCCATCTTCCATTCATCTCCCTCGCGGATACGTACCAAATGATACGCATTCTGGAGATCGAGCTTAGTATATACTCATGTCTGTTGGAGGAGTTCAAAGGCCGAATTAATGAATGGCAATGGGTATTTATCCTTAACGGTGATGGAATTTAGCTTGCGATAATCAGTGCAAGGCCGCAAAGTCCCATCTCTCTTGCCTACAAAAAAGAACCCCGCGCCGAGAGGGCTGGACGATGGGCGAATGAGGCTGGCGCTAAGAGAGTCTTTAATGTAGCTCTCCATCGCTTCCTTCTCCGGCCCAGATAAACTGTAGAGCTGGCTGGATGGCAGCCACACACCTGGAAGGAAGTCAATAGCGCAGTCATAGGACCAATGAGGTGGCAAAGACAGGGCCCTTGACTTGCTAAAGACCTCCCCTAAGTCATGGTAGACCTCGGGCACACGGCTGAGATCCGTTGGCTGAGCCGAAGGGTGGAGAGAGTGAGAGAGGGTGAGCAAGCAGCTGAACGGAGACACGATGACAAACAGAAGGAGTTCCAGGAGGAGATAGAACCCTGGGCCCAGTTAATTATTGGATTATGTTTGTGAAGCCACGGATACCCCTAAATCATGGAGGCAGAAGATTGTGGCAACACAAAAAATTGAATTGTCTCATGATGGTTACCGGACAAAATGACTGAAATGGGCTCAGTTTGCCGGGTCACCACCGCCACACTATGGCCAGATAAGGCAGAAATATTGACAGGTGTTGGGAGGTTCCTGGTGGGGATCTGAAACTTCTGAACCAATTCCAGGTGAATGAAGTTTTGCTCCGCCCTGAAATCCACCAGAACGAAGGTTTTGCACTTGTCTCCCAGTAACTGGACCAGAGCCGGAAGTGTAAAATAGCTGAGTGGATTTTGAGAAGAACTTCCTGCCAGACCCCCGCGGTTACTGACGGGCCGGTTCTTTTGGCTGAATTGGGCATTTGATGATGGTATGATCAGTGGCCCCGCAATACATGCACGCCCCTGCCTTTTCCCGGCGGCGGCGCTCCTCTGGAGTCAGATGAGCCCTTGCCAGGACCATTGGTTCCGGAGGCAGCGCCGAGGATTCTGCGCGAGGGGGCAGGGAAACCAGCCACGGGGCAGGCGAGGAAGCAGCGGTCCTCTGCTCCCTAGCATGCTCCCAGAACCGGTTATCTAAGGCCTGTGTGATCAATTCATCCAAAGGGGAGGGATTCACCCGGATGGCCAGTTCGTCATGAAGATTGGCATTCAAACTCCAGAGGAAGACACTACGTGGCACAGCGTCATTCCATTCGGAGTCTGCCGCGACAACCCGGAACTCGACAGAGTAGTCAGCTACTGACCGACTCCCCTGCCACAGCCCCAGCAACTGGCAGGCGATGTTACCGTCACTCTCTGTGTGATCAAATGCCTGGGTGAATTCTTGAATGAAACGTTCACAAGTGTACTGGGCCCCCTCCCGGCAACCCGAGATGGACTGAGCCCACTTGAGTGCCTGGCCGCGGAGTAATAGGGTCATGAATTGGATTTTAGCCGAATCATCCCTATATTCTCCCTCCACCTGCTGGAAATACATCCGACAGTGCAACAGGAACCCCTTACATCTCCCCACCTCCCCCCCGTAGGGGGCAGGTGAGGGCATGGAAATGGTCCTGCGGAAAATAGGAGCTGTCAGGGCAGCAGTTGCAGAAGGGGGAGCGGCCACGCCAGGAAGCCGACACAAATGCTCTGTGGCTGGTCAACTGTTGATAGTTTGGAGCTGCTCAGACAAAAAATGAGTTGGTGGGCCGTGGCTTCCAAACGCGAAAGCGCTGATGGTTCTCCTGAGGTAGCGCCTGCTAAGCCTTGATCCTGGCTGGATTGTTCTGTCATAATTTAATGTTTTTGAGGAGGCTTAAGTGCTGGGCAACCACTTCAGAAGAACACTCAGACGCACATGAAAAGTTACACCACTTTAATGAAAAACCCAAAACCCTATACACAACATGCTACATTAAGGAACAAATGCACACATCACAATTCATGAAACCCGCAACCAAGACGCCACACTATGTACAGGAAAACAGTTGCATGCTGGAGCCACATGCAGCTTAGGAGGAAAGAGTAGAGGAATGATTAGTGATGGGAATGGCACACGGGAGAATGACAACTGAGGTAATGGGTCTTACGACACTGGCAGAGAGCCCGGCAGTGAACTCCAGCATAGGAAAGGTGAAGGGGTCTGGAGGCTGCAGGGTAGGAGGAGGAAGGGCTGAAGAACCGGGATAGAGAAGCCGTTGTGTGGAAGGAGAGATGACTCAGGCGAGCATACAAATACAGCCCCAAGGGACACCTCCTGGCAGACACCTGGGCTTCTGCAGATGGGCAAGGTGGAACGCCAGAACCATGCCCCGAACCACAGAAGCAGGAAGGGAGGGGGGTGGCACGCTCGCCTGATCATGACAGCTAAAGTATTGTAGCGAACTCAATATGAGCACCCTACTTGGCTTGCCAAGTGGGTTGACCCTATTGGCGACACAGGTAGGGTGCGGGACTCCGGAGCGGGAGGCGTGAGTTCGAATCTCCCGGTGGGACGTCGCCATGTCGAGCAGCACGTTACAGTATTTTAAGTAAGTAAATAAGTGGCTTATTATCCCATACAGATTTCTACAGTACTGCGTAACGTGTTTATGCTAGTTTAGCTGTAATAGAAGCTAGCTGTTCTCTAACAAGTGCTAACAGGTCATCAGTGGGTTAGCACATTCTAACTACTGCACAGTGTTGCCAACCCCTCATTAAGAAAAGTAGCTATTGGCTGTCCTAAAAGTCATTAGAAGTCGCTAAATGATGTCATCACCTAATACACATAATTGGCCACATGTATGCAGTTGCAGTGGACACTGTAGGAGAGAGGAATGATGTTGTGGCGGAGACAAAAAGTTAGTAAAAAGCACCCTAAATATGTTTAGAACTACAAATGAACTGTCTTCTATCGATTCTTATTTTTTTTTTTAATATCATGATCTCAACACTCTCGCAAAGTGACCCAAAAGAGACCATGGCAGCTTCGCTCATGTGCGATTCATTTGTGGTCGCATTGCGGAGGGGTGAACATCTCCTGCTCTGACTGCAGCTGGGAGGCACTGCTGCACAAGGACTGACTGGGCTGCCCGTGACGGCTTCGGGATGGGGAGGGGCCCACAGCAGCACTCGCTGCTCGTTGAGAAGAGCAAGGACAATATAAGCTTTCGTGTCAGAGTCTCCAAAAGTCTCCAATAACACCAGAAGAAAATTACTTGATTTTTTGCTATTCGCTAGAGGGGCCTGAATACTTGCTAATTATAGCAACAAAGTCGCTAAGTTGGCAACACTGCTACAGTAGATTAAAACCACATAAATTTAGACTTGGTATTAATGTGCGAATTTTGTGTCGAGAATGAAATCAAATTGTCCCATCAAGCAGGAAGTAGGGTAAAATGTCACAGCCTCGTCTAGTCTGTACGCCATTTAAAAAAAACAAAAGTGCCAGACATTATGTTCCTGTGAAGTAAGTATGGTATATGGACTCCTGCTTGTGGTGTGAGGCAGGGAGGGAAACATCTTTGACAAGACACGGTAAGCCAAAAAGGACAAAAACCATCACTTTGAGAATGGGTTAATTTTTTTCCCCGAAATGCTGTATTTGTGAAATTTTCAAGCAATCGAATGCTACATGACGTGTTCAATAAATAAACTAACATGTTCTCAGGGTGATGATTTTTCTTAAAGCACTGGTATGGTGTACTGACCCGCTGACAGTATACTACCCCCCCCCCCAAACCCCCCCCCCCCCAAAAAAACCCGCTGCATTCATGACACGTTTGAATACCTGATCCCTACAATGCATGAAAAAAAGGCATTCTGGTGTTCAAAATCCTTATCGGCTTGCCATACATTATATTAAACACAGACCAGAACACTGATTTTACTCTTCATTTTTCCAGGTTTTACCACTTCTTCAACTATATTTCCATCCATTCAGTTTTTGTATGTGGATTGGAAACAGATTCGTAGCGACACTTTTGGCCAGTGTGTCCCCAGTTGCTGTACGTTCATGTAGTCAGTTACTATAGGATAGCACCATATGACAAAAGAGTAAAACGGTAATTCTAGGTGTAAGTAGGACCTCTATTCTGCTGCAAATCAGTCGAGGGGTTCTGGGCTCAAATCCCAGACGAGCCCCCAAATATGTTCTGTCCTGGCTCGAAGGGAGCAACATAAATGAGTCAAACACTTGGAATAACTTTCAGAAAGTTTTTCTTGGAAAGATAAGCAGGGGGAGTTGGCTGGCTGATTTAGAAAGCTGTGGTTTAAACATGCTAGCCGGCCCTTCCTTTAAATTAAAAGACTGAAATGTAATGGATTCTTTTTTTCCCCAAGATCAGTGGGATTATATCAGGCTACATGGCATCCACAAGGGTCAAACAAACTTAAAGTGGTCATTTAATTAAGCTGTGAAGGCAATTATAACCCCCCCCCCCCCAAAAAAAAAGAAAGGCTGCAATTCTCCGCCATGTTAGTGTGCTGATGGAAACGTCAAACCGAGTTCTGCTCATGGTCCCATCTGGCATGTCCATAAAAAGTGGCTGTTTTAACAATCGATAACTCTCATCTGTGAATATGCCACCACTCAGTCAACCATTCCCGGGGCAGGAGTGGAGCGACCACTCACTGTGTGTTTGTGTGTGGGTTACCGTGTGCGCAGGAATCATAGCCAATTGTAATGAACCATAACAGCTCTCACTGTAAACACAAAGACGTGCAGAATGGGTTTTTGTCAAGCCGCTATACAGGACATTCATTTAAAAAAAAAAAAAAAAAAAAAATCACAGGAGTTCACTCTTGTACAAGTGAGTGTGTGTTATTTTTCTTATGCAATGCTGTACAGAAATGTATATTTTTGTAATGTTCATCAGGGCATGTGTTATCAGACATGGTCGCTGCTGTGAGTCTGTCGTGAGTGCGTGCGTTTGTCCCTTCTTCCTCTTCTGTGTTCTTCCTATAAGCACCTGTCAAAAGTTGTGTGTCGGATCTGCTGAAAAGTGCCATATTTATTTATTTTTTTTGACTTTCTAGTGTCTTATTTTCTGTTTATGTACATACACATTTGTCGGCGGCAGGGACGTGCACAGCTGTTTCAAGGGGCTTTTGCTCTGACCTGAAACAAGGGCAAAATTACATGGGGGGGGGGGGAGAGAAATTATAAGACAAAAGTTACGGATTCATGAGAAAAACTGCAAACTTTTAAAAATTTGCAAATTTCAGAGAAAAAAATGTAATTCATTTATAATAAAAAAGTTGCACATTATATATAATAAAATGCTAATTAAAAAAGTCTCAGATATAACACAAGCAAGAAGAAAACTGCTAATTTACGAGAATAAAGTGACACATTTATGAAAAGTCACAACTGTTATTATTATAAGTTTTAATTTTGCCTCTGGAGGGGCGGCTCAGAGGAGGATGGCAAATGGGCTGTTGCCCGGGCAACAGTCGCCCGTACCTGTGCACGTCCTTGGTCAGTGGTGAGGGGAATCTGGAAATCAGTCTGAACCAGTCAATCTGTGGGGAAAAAAAAAAAAGAGAGAGAAACTGATGAGTAATTGCCAAAAAAGAAGAGTCTTGTTTGAGCAAATTAAGAGTCACGTGAGCTTTTCTGTGCCCATATAAAGACATGCACTAATCGACAGAAGGGGAGGGTTCTGGCGAGCAGCCGTTTTTACATCATCGCAGTCAGGCCTCCAGTGACGTCATTTTTTGTCTGAGTCGTGTCTAAGGGAGCAGGTCGTTTCAAAGACATCCCGCTCTCCTTCCCTTGCTCCTTTCGTAGACGAGCCCAGCTTCCGCTCGTCCACACGTCTCCCTCCTGTCGTCTTTTCACTTTGAAAAATCCTCCTTTTATCACTTCTTTGTAAGAATTTAAACCACATTCTCTGCGTCATTTTTCCTCCTTTCTGTTGTCCAACATTTCGCTGTCTTTGGCCTGCAGGAAGCTATCCGGTCAGCCTAAAAATAGCTTCCCTGAAAGCAGGTAAAAAAGAGGAGAGTACAAAAAAAAAAAAAAGGATCTGAGGTAGAAACTAAGTAGAACTGAACCAGAGGGCAGAGGCAAACCTTCTCTTTCTTCTTTTCCTCCCTCCTGTCCTTTGCTGAAGCATGCATTTATCCTGCTCTATTTTTAAACCGTCTCCTTATTCATCCTTTTTTAAGCTCCTTTTTGTTTTTAAAGTGTGAGCACAACCATTGAAATGAAGGTTTTTCACAACAGGGTTTTTGGGGCGAGTGAATACAGCAAATAAGCAGGACAACCGAGGCCAAGGGTCGGCAACACCTGCTGTGGAAAGGAGGCATTTTGAGAAACTTTTGGCTTAAAAAAAAGGGATGAAATCACCTGCTGCAAACACTAACAGCTGAGTTAAAAGTATAAACTGGCCTGTCCTCATTAGGAAAAGAAAAGATGCTTTTCCTTGTGAATATGCAACTTTTATTCCATAGAAATGGGATTTTTCTATCATATATTGGACAGTTTTTTTCAGAAAATTTCATGTAATTTAGCAACTTCCCCCCCCTCATAAAACTGCAAAAAAGTTTCTCATGAAGAAGTGACTTCATTCCTCTAAATGGAATTAATAATTAAGAGCTTTTTTTTCTATTTAAACAGAAGTTTTTCCTCATAAATTTGCAAAAACTTTCTGATAAAGAAGGACCTTTATTCATGTAAGTGGCATTAGTCATTAAGACTTTTCCCCCTTACTTTTTCCTACTAATTTTTGAGGAAAAAGTCTCAAATTAGTGAGAAACATTACTTTTTGAAAAGGTTTTGTGGAAAAAAAGTGTCACATTTAAAAGAAAAGCCACAAATTTATAAGAATTTTCCTGCAAATTTTCAGCATTTTCCCTCATAAATTTGCAAAACGTTTTTTGTGAAGAAGCGACTTAATTCATGTGTCATTATTAAGTGAGACCCTTTTCACATTTAAATGCACGTTTTCTTATAAATTTGTCGCTTTTCTTGTAAATGTGGAACTTTTGTCCCACATAAGCCTTTTTTAAGAATAATCAAATAATTTTTCTTACTAATTTGTGACTCTTAAAAATTAGAAGAATTTTCTTGTAAGTTTGCATCATAAATCTGCTTGATTATAAAGAAGCGACTTTATTCATGTAGGTGGCATTATTAATTAAGAAGTTTTTCCTCAAAAATTGTGCCAAAATTTGCAACCCTTTTCAACATAAATTTAAGACTTTTTTCCAAAAATAATTACAAGGAATTTCTCACAAATTTGAGACTTTTCCCCTCAAAAATTGTAAGAATTTTCCTATAAATGTGCAATTTTAACTGAAAATTTTCAACTTCTGTCATACATTTGCAACTTTTGCAGCATTTTTCCTCATAAAAGACTTCTTCAAAAATATTTTTTCTTCCTTATAAAATGGACACTTTTTTAGCTCATAGATTTGGAACAACTTATTTATTTATTGAGAAATCAAACCACAGGTTATGGTTGAAGTTGCAGACCCCTGGCCTAGGATGATGGGTTTTTTTCTCTTCATAACCTCCAAACTGGCAACACAAATGATAAGCAGAGATGGTCAAAAATAATAATACCATTATAGAGCTAATTTTCTATCGGACCGAATATGGCCTTCATAGAAAACCGTTGTTTTATGCATCACTATGGTCGGTCTGGATGGGTCGCAGCACACGTGCACGAGCGTCAAGTGTTTTAAACCCTCAGGCTGAGGGCGTTTTTTTGGGATGAAGATATTGTGACGTCGGAGACCTAATATGGTGTCCTTGACTCATTTATCTTTTTTTTCTCCTTGACTGTATTTGTTTTTCTCCTGAGTTTGTGTCCTTAAACAATCGGTTAATGACTCAAAAGTACAAATGCACTTTATAAGATGGACATGTTACACATTGCACTTGTAAATGTCGAATGTAAAACCTTGAAGAGAAAGATTTATTTTTACTATTGTAAATAAATGAGAAGAGAAAAAAGACTGCAAAAAAGAATAATTTGTCAAATAAACTGAGAACAAAAGACAAAAAGTTGTGTTTTGCTTTTTTTTTCTGAAAATTGGTTCATTCCAGTCAGTAGGCGATTTGGAGGGGGATGAGCATCCCCCCTTGTTAGTAAAATGATCCCCCCCCCCCATAAAGATTGCATGAATACTACAATAGAACGTGTTATTAAGAGTGTAATTGCAAATGTACAAGAAAAATATCAAAAATTAATGAGAAAAAAGCTGCAAATATAATATATATATAGAAGTAAACAGAATATATAAATGTAAATTCCTGTGGAAAAAAAAAATTAACAAATTTGTCCAAAAAGTAGTGAATTTAATTGCAAAAATACTAAATTTATTAGAAAATATGTAAGTTTGCCAGGAAAAAGTTATAAAATTTCAAAGAAAAATATTTACAGTGATACCTCAAATTTTTTCTTATAAATTTACAACTTTTCTTTTAAAATTGCAAGTTCTTATAAATGTGAAAAATTTTCTTGTAGATTTTCAAGTTTTGTCTTTTTCACATAATTTGCAACTTCTGATACTTTGTTTCTTGTAACTTTGCAATGTTTTTCCTCAAAATTTTGTGACCTCAAAAAATTTTTTTTCTTGTAAATTTGCATTTTTTGCATCTGCTTTTGTGATAAATTTGTGACTTTTTCCACATAATTTTTCAATTTTCATCTTCAAAATTTTGTGACTCAAAATTTTGACCCTTCTCAGAAATTTTGTGGTTTTTCTTGTATATTTGCTAATTTTTTGCATTATTTTTCAGCTTTTGTCATAAATTTGTGACATTCATGTAAATTTTCAACTTTTTTCCTCAAAATTTTGTGACTTCTCAGAAATGTTCAACTTTTGTCTTTTAAATTTGTGATTTCATGCAAATTTGCAACATCTTTCACATAAATGTAGCTTTTTGTTGTAACTTTGCAACTTTTTTTCTTCAAAATTTTGTGAGTTTTTCACAGAAATTATGCAACTTTCTCTTTTAAATTTGCCAATTTTTGTTACGTAAATTTTCAACTTTTAAATTTGTGACTTTTTTCCTGTAACACTGAAACTTTCTTCTTAAAATTTCGAGCCTTTTTTTCTTCCGCGAACTTATGATTCTTTCTCATTAATTTACAGCTTCCTTGTCATAAATTTGCAAACATTTCTCTTGTAAATTTATGATAGTTTTCTCATAATTGGCAACCCCCCTCCCCAAATTTGCCATTTTTCCCCCTCTTAAACTTGCAACTTTCTCATAAATTTTCAATTTTTGTCCTATAAATTTGGGATTTTTTTTGTGATCATATTTTTGCGCCCTTATTCTTACAAATTTGTACTTAAGTTTGCATATTTATACCTTATGTGACATTTGTGAATACCCCCCATACCTCTTGTTAAAAAACACCAAATCGCCTACTGATTCCAGTGGTGTTTGTGTTTGTACGTTGGGTGACATTATCTTCGTGTGGGTGTCATTTTGGAGTGTGTGGGTGGGTGGGGATTATGAGTCAATACTGCAGGTCACTGTGTAAAGGAAAGCCTGGGAAGGGAAAAAAACAGGATACTACTGAATTATTAAACCCCTCCCTGCTTGCATAACAGCGGAAAAAAGGGAAAGACAAGCAGGGTGAAGGAGAGAAGAGACAGATGAAGAATCCAACAACAGCAGCAGAAACATGCATCTGTGTGAAATTCATAGAGAGGAAGCCCACTGGGTTGATGCTGAGGCGTTTTTCCCACCGTTTTGGATAACACACGGGCCAGATCCAAGACACAGTATACTAAAGGCTAAGTTGATATAATTTGAACCACCTTTGCTTGGCAATAAATAGATTAGATGCTGCTTCCCAATCTGAAAAACAGCTGTATTATATTTAATGGCCAACAGAAAGGAAGCTCTACACATATCTACGCTATAGGTAAAATTCTCAAGGAGTCTATCTTCGACGAATGCTGCAGTATTTAATGACTGTTTGCTCATTAAACTAAACTATCCCCTCCTCCACTATATCCAAGAGCATAAGAAGTGTGACATAATATACAAACACTTTTCAGAATTAATACTAACAGGCTACTTACCCATAATGTTTGCAGATGTCATTGTGATCTGTAGTGAGAGTAGAGAGCAGGTAGGAGAGAACCTGGAGAGGTGGAGGAGGAGTGAAAGCCAGTAGAAGCAAGACAATAACGTGTGTGAATGAGAGGGAGGCAGGTGTGACTGTAAAGGTGCAAGGAGCAGAGGTAGTGAAGGTAGATGAGTTTAAATACCTGGGGTCGACCATCCGTAGCAATGGGAAATGCATGATCTAGGTGAAGAAGAGGGTGCAGGCAGGATGGAGTGGGTGGAAATGAGTGTCAGGGGTGATCTGTGACAGGATAGCAGCTAGAGTGAAACGGAAGATTTACAAGATGGTCGTGAGACCTGCTACGATGCATGGTTTGGAGACAGTGGCACTGACGAAAAGACAGGAGGCAGAGCTGAAGATGCTAAGTTTCTCGTGCAATCTTTTCATGTGAACCTTGTTGCATTGCGACTCATGTCACTTCAAAGCTCAAACGCAGCCGGTGGGGATTGCGGAAAGGTCCAAACCACAACTGAATGCAACTGTAGTCAGTGGAAATGAGGTTTTAGACTCTGGTCCTTGTTTCGATGCCACCAGCTGGGCTTCATCCTTCCACAGTTTTTGTGTAATCTTGCTAACCCTTCTATCTTTAGTTGTGGAAGTTGCAGACTGCTCCTCCTTTTTATAAGTGGTTGAAATTAGTATTTCAGCTAGAAAATGTTAAAAAAGAACTTAACATTTTTTATGTTACATTGTTTTCTGCTGTGCTCAGAACCATTTCTGGTTGTAAAGCAGAGTACGCAAATGCAATGGCCCCCCTCAGCCACTAGGAGGCCCCAAAACACAAGTTCACCCTCGGCTTTTATTTGGGGAAGAATTAAAATGACCTTCAACTCATTTTTTCTCGTAAATTTTTCTTATAAATTTAAAACATTTTGCCCTTAAATTGTGAGGTAAATGTACAACTTTTCTTGCAACTTTTCTCCTCATAAATTTGTTACTTTTTTGTTGTAAATTTGCAACTGTCATAAATTTGTGACTTCTTTTCTTAAATTTTTATAAACTTTTTTCTTCTAAATCTTGAAACTTTGTTAATTTATGATTTTTTTTTTCAAAAAATTCCTACTTTTTACTTAGAATTAATTTCTTTCCTCATAAATTTGAGCTTTTCCCCATGGTGATATTTGCACCTTTTTTCTTCATAAATTTGCTACTTTTTGGTTGTAAATTTACATTTTTTTTTCTTTTTCTCAGAAACTGACTTCCTCTCTTGTAAATTTCAAATGTTTTCTAGAAGATTCTAATTTCTGTTAATTTGTGACTGTTATAAATTTGCAATTTTGTCTTAAAATTTTGACTTTTCAAAAAAAAAAAATTAACCCTTTTCTTGTAAATCTTCTAAATTTTTCTTATGATTTTTTTACCTTGAATTTTTTACTTTTAAATATACAGTTTTTTCCCCAAATGTACTTTTCCCCCCATAAATTGACATTTGCAGTGTTTGCCCTCATAAGTTTACTACTTGTGTTGTAAATCTGCAATTTTCCCTGCAAATTTTCAGCTTTTTTCCCCTCATAAATTTGGCTTCCTTTTAAAAGTTTAATTTTTTGTAGTATATTCTCTAATTTGTATTAATTTGTGACTTTTTCTAAAACTTTTTTTTTTCCATAAATTCATCTTGGAGTCCTGAAAAAAATACTATATAAATCTGATGAATCATGTAAATTTGCAGTATTTATTATTGTAAATTTGCAACATTCGTATGAATGCTTATTATGACAAGGACCCATTTTTTTGGGGGGGGGGGGTATTTTCTCCCCCATTCTAAAGGGTTTGAAATCTTCCCTTATTACAAGAACACCCTCCATCCAAATAAAATCTTCATAGGGCCCCAAAGACATCCAGACATGGCCCTGTTCAGGATATTGCGTGTAGGCCGTCATGACAGATAAATGACTGTCGGTTGAAGGCGGGGCGTCAGGCTTCATAGTCAACAATGCAGCAGAAGTCCGGGTCTATGACGCAGGTGAGTGTGTTTATTGTCATTTAACCTTTAATTGCGCTAATTCAGAACACATTAGCTTGTGTGTCAGTACTGCTGTGAACCAAAGGTGTGACGGTGTGAGACTGCAAAAGGTCTGAGCATGAGTGCGAGCGCTTCCAGCTTCCATTACTCACTCACCTCTACACGTGGAGGTGAAGAGCGCCCCCATGTGGCCAGAAGGGGCGTACTGCAGCAGCCGAGAGTGGAGGGAAAAGACGCAGCATCCGCCCACGTATGCACACACGCTGCACTTCTTTGCGTCATTACAGCAGCTTCTCAAAACAAGCACGAACCCCCACTTCGCTCCGTCTTTCCCTCCCCAGCCTCTCCTCTCTCAGTGAGTCATACCGCTCCCTCCACCATCTGCTGCAAATCACCTCCATGTACACGAGTTTGCGTTCGAGAGCAAAAACACAAGTACAGGAGGTGGTGATATTCCATCTGTTGTGTGTGCCTCTCTCTCTCTCTCTCTCTCTCTCTCTCTCTCTCTCTCTCTCTCTCTCTCTCTCTCTCTCTCTCTCTCTCTCTCTCACACACACACACACACACACACACACACACACACACACACACACACACACACACACACACACCTCTGCAACTGGATTTAAAAATGTTATCCTCGAGACATCAAGAACAAAAACCCTGACACTGCTACCAAAATGCAAATCAAGGCAATGACTGGGCATAACAAAAAATAAAAAAACACATATTTGTATCCTGTCACATTTCCCGCCAAAAGTCATATGTTGTCTTATGGTTTAAGCACAAGCAGAGAGAAGAGGGCCCAAGGATGCAAACAATCGAAAGCAGGAGTGTCCAATCATGTGCCCTGGAGGGCCAAGACCCTGCAGGTTCTCTCCTACCCAGTCTCTTCAGCAGGTGCTTTCACTTATCAGCAATCAGTGGGAAGTAGTGATGGTGAAACTGAGGCCTCATGAAACAATGAACAACTATGAGACAATTGCTTGATGATGGACAGCGTTATGAAGCATTTAATAAAGAGTGCCATCTGCTGACTGAGTGTCAGAACTGCATCTGAGTGGAAGACCTGAAAAAGCCTCAATACTCCATATCAGAGGCTGCACTACACTTTTCTTATCTGTCATTTTCTCAGACAGGCTTGTAAAAATTCTGTCAATCTGTTATCATCATCATCTTAATTGACTTTAATTAGATCATCCTCCGTGTAATCTGTCAAATGACAGCTTTTGTCATTGCTGAAAAAATTGTCAGAGGGCAATTTTCAGTGAACAAACCCTCTGATATACACTACTGTTCAAAAGTTTGGGGTCACCCAGACAATTATTTTGTGTTTTCCATGAAAAGTCACACTTATTTACCACCAAGAGTTGTAAAATGAATAGAAAATATAGTCAAGACATTGACAAGGTTAGAAATAATGATTTGTATTAGAAATAATATTTTTTTCCAGATACTCAACCTGCTCAAAGGAAGGTCAGTTTTATAGCTTCTCTAACCAGCTAAACTGTTTTCAGCTGTGCTAACATGATTGCACAAGGGTTTTCTAATCATCCATTAGCCTTCTGACACAATGAGCAAACACATTGTACCATTAGAACACTGGAGTGATAGTTGCTGGAAATGGGCCTCTATACATCTATGTAGATATTGCACCAAAAACCAGACATTTGCAGCTAGAATAGTCATTTACCATATTAGCAATGTATATTAGATATCTTCATTGAAAAAACAGTGCTTTTCTTTCAAAAATAAGGAAATTTCTAAAGGCCCTTTTCCACTAGCACGCTTTAGCGCGACACAGGACTGCTCAGCACGCTTTGTACGCTTTTCCACAAGCCCCAACATGGTTTAACAGCCGCGATTCTCAGCCCCGCTCCAGGGCAGGGTACAGCAGTGCTGAGCTGTGCCGTGTTGTGACGTTAACAGACTGGTCGCCGCTGATTGGTCAGGTCATAACCGGCACTGATTGGTCAGGTTGTAACCGCCCCTCTCCTCCTCCTCTTCTACCAAATCTTCACGACCTTCTCAATAAAGTTTTTGAAAAAAAAAAAAAAAGAATCTTCACGACCACCTTTACTCAGCACGCAACCACTGTTGGCGGTTTCTTTTCAGTGTATTGCTGTGCTATTTTCATTTATTCTCTATCAAAAATGGCTTCGCGTAATAAGGGTGTTCCATGGACCAATAAGGAGGTGCAGTGTCTGCTCACTGCATTGTCAGACGAACGTATCCAGCGCGAGTTAGACGGAGCCGCCCGGAATGAAAAAATATACCGGGAGGTCTCAACATCGGAGTCCTTTAACGGTGAGTTTTAATTTTTTTTTATTGTGCGTTTTTTCGCAAATATATTCGGTAAGACGCTCAGTTTATTTATGCAATAAAAAAGCTGTTCATTTGTGGATGATGATCGCTGCTTTATTGCAGCACACTGCGGACTAAAGCTTTTATTTTAATTATTCATGTGAACAATACGCTGAAATAAGCTTATGTATTCTTGTTAAAAACTATTGTCTTTTCTGTATATCTTGCACTTTCGTGCTGTATTTTATTGTGCATTTTCCTTGTAGAATCATCCCACACGTCTGCCGCGACAGCCCGCACGGATTAATTCAACTGAGCCTTCCTGACCCAGAGCTGGCAGAGACGGATTCATTCAACCGAGCCTTCGTGACCCAGTTTGGGAAGCTGGTGTAGAGGCACTCAGTGGTCGGCGTGTATAAAATGTCGATTAATCTTCATGTTGTGTTGCAAAGTTTTTTTTTTATTTTAATATTTTGTATATAATAAAATGGAATTGTTTTGGAAAGTGTGGTTTGTCTGTTATAACACTGAATTATAAAACAGTATAATTACATAGAAATTCCATTGCCTAGTCTGATGAAAATGATGCTGATCATCCTGTCAGGGGTCAACCATTGTAAAGGTAATGTAATTTTTAACTAGACCAAAAAACAAATCTTTTTGTAAGCTTTCTGTTCTTTTTATTGAAATATCATAAAAAATTAGCACCAAGTCAAAGTAGGTACAAGTATATGTAAATTGAATGTTCTATCGGCATTCCAAATTCAGAGATTTACAATACTTTAGAAGGAGTGTAGCATCATCTAAACGGAAAATAATAATACTGTTGTTCCAAACGTTGACCTGAAGGTGAAAAACATGAATTTTTTTTAATTCAGTACATCCAAAATGCCCTAGGATGTAAAAAATAATACAATTTGGTGTTGGCCGGTGTGCCACTGTCTCATTATTTAATACGAATAAAAACAAGTTTCATCTCATTATTTCTAGGTCATTTGGCAGTTAATTCAAAACAAAAGTGACTTGTGTTGTTGCAGCTTAATTATGAGATAAAATTAATTGTGAGATAAAACCACAGAGCGAGCAAGGCAATAATCCTTGGATCCTCCATTTTTTGTCTCGTGTAAATAAGGACTCAGTCGGGTGCGTAACGTCACGGGAGTGTGGCCCCGCCTCGCTGGGAATCTGCCGCTGCCTCGCTTACACAAACCATCACAGCACAAGCACAACACCGTGCTAATAGAGACAGAAGCATTCCGAGCCGTACTGAAGTGAATCAAGCTGTACCGAGGTGTGCTGGGCTAGTGGAAAACAGGCTTAAGTGACCCCAAACTTTGGAATGGTAGTATACAGTATATATATATATATATATATATATATATATATATATATATATATATATACGTATATAGTATATATATATACACTACCGTTCAAAAGTTTGGGGTCACTTAGAAATTTCCTTATTTTTGAAAGAAAAGCACTGTTTTTTCAATGAAGATAACTTTAAACTAATCAGAAATACACTCTAATACGTAATATACATTGCTAATGTGGTAAATGACTATTCTAGCTGCAAATGTCTGGTTTTTGGTGCAATATCTACATAGGTGTATAGAGGCCCATTTCAGCAACTATCACTCCAGTGTTCTAATGGTACAATGTGTTTGCTCATTGCGTCAGAAGGCTAATGGATGATTAGAAAACCCTTGTGCAATCATGTTAGCACAGCTGAAAACAGTTTAGCTGGTTAGAGAAGCTATAAAACTGACCTTCCTTTGAGCAGGTTGAGTATCAGGAAAAAATTATTATTTCAAATACAAATCATTATTTCTAGCCTTGTCAATGTCTTGACTATATTTTCTATTCATTTTACAACTCATGGTGGTAAATAAGTGTGACTTTTCATGGAAAACACAAAATAATTGTCTGGGTGACCCCAAACTTTTGAACGGTAGTGTATATATATACTGTATATATACGTATATATATATATATATGTATGTATACAAATTTCCTTATTTTTGAAAGAAAAGCACTTTTTTTCAATGAAGATAACTTTAAACTAATCAGAAATACACTCTATACATTGCTAATGTGGTAAATGACTATTCTAGCTGCAAATGTCTGGTTTTTGGTGCAATAGCTACATAGGTGTATAGAGGCCCATTTCCAGCAACTATCACTTCAGTGTTCTAATGGTACAATGTGTTTGCTCATTGCATCAGAAGGCTAATGGATGATTAGAAAACCCTTGTGCAATCATGTTAGCACAGCTGAAAACAGTTTAGCTGGTTAGGGAAGCTATAAAACTGACCTTCCTTTGAGCAGGTTGAGTACCTGGAGCATCACATTTGTGGGATTGATTAAACGCTCAAAATGGCCAGAAAAAGAGAACTTTCGTGTGAAACTCGACAGTCTATTCTTGTTCTTAGAAATGAAGGCTATTCCATGCGAGAAATTGCTAAGAAACTGAAGATTTCCTACAACGGTGTGTACTACTCCCTTCAGAGGACAGCACAGTCTCTAACCAGAGTAGAAAGAGAAGTGGGAGGCGCCGCTGCACAACTGAGCAAGAAGATAAGTACATTAGAGTCTCTAGTTTGAGAAATAGACGCCTCACAGGTCCTCTACTGGCAGCTTCATTAAATAGTACCCGCAAACGCCAGTGTCAACATCTACAGTGAAGAGGCAATTCCGGGATGATGGCCTTCAGGGCAGAGTGGCAAAGAAAAAGCCATATCTGAGACTGGGCAATAAAAGAAAAAGATTAATATGGGCAAAAGAACACAAACATTGGACAGAGGAAGATTGGAAAAAAGTGTTATGGATGGACGAATCGAAGTTTGAGGTGTTTGGATCACACAGAAGAACATTTGTGAGACATAGAACAACTGAAAAGATGCTGGAAGAGTGCCTGACGCCATCTGTCAGGCAAGGTGGGGGTAACGTGATGGTCTGGGGTTGCTTTGGTGCTGGTAAGGTGGGAGATTTGTTCAGGGTAAAAGGGATTTTGAATAAGGAAGGCTATCACTCCATTTTGCAACACCATGCCATACCCTGTGGACAGTGCTTGATTGGAGCCAATTTCATCCTACAACAGGACAATGACCCAAAGCACACCTCCAAATTGTGCAAGAACTATTTAGAGAAGAAGCAGGCAGCTAGTATTCTATCTGTAATGGAGTGGCCAGCGCAGTCACCAGATCTAAACCCCATTGAGCTGTTGTGGGAGCAGCTTGACCGTATGGTACGCAAGAAGTGCCCATCCAGCCAATCCAACTTGCGGGAGGGGCTTCTAGAAGCGTGGGGTGAAATTTCTCCAGATTGCTGCGCTCTCTGTCCGGCCCTGGAGGTCACCATCGTGGAGAGAGGACAAGGCGCGCGCACTCCCGTGTGGGTGCGAAGGATGTAGGCGATCCCCGGTCTCTGGAATCCACAGCGCGGTGAGAGGGAGATATAGTCCATTTCACGTTAGGTCACCAATGTAGAGGGCGCGAAGGAAAGGATGTGGAGGTGTGGCACGAGCGTAGGTCAGCACAGATTCTTTATTTACCCTCTAACATGAATACAGCCTGTTGGCCCCAGGATGGCCGCTGGGGCCCGGTTAGTCGTGATGAGAGTAGAAGTGTAAGAGTGAAAAGGGAGAGATGAGGAAGAGCCGCTCTTTTATACCGTCATACAGACAGAGAGAATGCATTGCACATTAGCATATCATTTGTCATCTAATACCATTGGTCAATACACATGATTAGCATGACATTGGTTGGCACAAAGATGTATGCATTCAGTCCCATCTGACTGTCTCCTGTGGTTCTTTTGGTCATGTGTCAATTGTCCTCTGCTTCCTCCGAGCCCCTGCTGGGTGTGAGGCAAGTTCCAGAAGAATGTCCCAGAGGAATGTCTCCCCGCTGTGTTTAGTGTCACCACAGTATAATCCAAACCAACTCTGCTATCCAAAAGGTCCCACAAGTTGTCTTCTGCTGAAGGCCCAGGTTTTTCCTCTGCTGCTGACTGATGGAGTTGATAACATTTTAATACATGTGGCTAAAGAGTTTTGGAAAACACAGTGATGATATGGAATAATAAATGGTACACTACCTGTTATGTTGATGGCATTGTCCTCTCCATCCTCATGGATGCAGCGCGTTCAGCAGTCAATTTTGACCTGGCCTCTTGTTCACGTGTTTCATTGCCAAAAACCTAATGTTTTAAATCGTGGCTCCAAAAATGAGGTTGATCCTCCATGTCCCTACCTTCCCATACACACACACACACACACTCAGAATGACACTTTCTCAACCATACAACTCCTATCTATCTACCTTCTAGTGTTTGTGTGAATGAGTGTGTATACATAGATCTGTGTAATATTTAGTACATGTAATGTGTTTTTGTTTAATGTTACTGAACCTAAACCTAATTCTAACATGTGTAATACTCTCCCCGACTTATATTCAAATGCCCAACCCTCTCAAACTTCCCGCGAGCCCTCGAGTCACATGATGTGACCAACATAACGAGGCCTCGCTCAATACGACCACGTGACTGTGGGCGTGCTGAAACAGCGCTCAATACACAGCTCACGACACTTCTGTTTCATATTGCTCGAATCAGTGTCGAGTAGGCAGTGTTCAGCATAACATCACTGTTGGGAAGAATTCAGTGAAATCTGCTGTTGAAGACACTGATTGGAGGTAAAGCCTGCAGGGTCTTGGCCCTCCATGGCACATGACTGGACACCCCTGATCTATAGGATGATTTATCAAATAAACCAACAGAAAACCAGAAAAACACTGCATTAACTTGGAAAATAAACAGCACAGGGGCTGAAAACAAACTAAACTGAACTTAAACACAAAAGGAATGAACTACAAATATCAATGGAAAGCTGAACAGAAACACACCTTATAAACTGAGGCACAAATCATAACTTCTGTAACAATTTACAGGTTGTTTATGTCACCACAAAGTGGAGAAGGACCAAACTGAACTTAAAGGGACTAATCAACAATGGGAAACAGGTGAGGGACACAGTTTAGAGGAATCAACTGATTAGGAGATTGCAAAACCTAAAAAGTCAAGCTGAGGTTTGTGGACACTGACTACAGGAAATAACATAACAAAATAAAGTTTTTTTCAAAATAAAGAAGGGAGACTAAAGAATAATACAAGAGATACTTCTTGCATACCTGAAAGTAGACAAGAATAGTAATAGTAATAATAACAATAATAACTAGAAAAACACTCGGAGAGCGCAGACCTCCGCCAAGCGCCACAGTTCCCCCCATACAGTGTTTGTGTGTACGTTGTCAGATTCCTTGACCATGAAAACATCTGAGTAGCAATTGGATTCACAATGATAGGATTAGTGGTTCAGTAGTAAAAGCATTACCTCCTTGGCGGAGGTAATAAACTGAAGTGTTGGTGTTGTGTCCATGTCCTGCATCTGCAAACTCCCAGGCTGGGAGTGTTGCAATTGAATGAACGAATGAATTAATCTTTATTTCGAATAGATTAAGAGTACAGGTTAAAAGGAAGTGAATAATATAACAAAAGGGGTAATAAAATCCAACAAGGTCAAATTAGACAATAGCTCCTCTGATTATACAGTTCAACATAAGTTATCCGAAATATGTGATGGCTGAATCCGCAGCTTATATTGGCCACCCATGTTCCATCCAAGAATTCAAAAGAAAAAACAAAAGAAGTCATGACACAACTGCGTACAACCCACAGGCCAATGGGTTATGTGAGCGTTTTAGATCACTGAAAGCAGCACTGAGGGCTTCACTGACGGATGCCAATTAGATAGACGGGTTGGCGTGGGTTTTATTCAAAAATCAAACGTTTATTTCAAACTCAGGGTTCATATTAAATGCAGAACTAAAAGGAGTAGAAAATAAATAAATAAATAAATAAAAGTATATACAGATCAGCAGACAGTCGGCGGTCTTGTAACAACAATAACATACAATACTGGACTCAGTATAAAATGGAACGCCACCACTTCCAAATGCTGAAGTGTGAGTGACGAGTTGACAATTGCTGATATAAGATGATTGTTACATGGCAGCAACCTTCTCATCAAACTGTAAACATCGTTACGTATCAACTCGCCAAAAGACGGAATGTTCACAGACACAAACATCTTGCTTGCAGTCGACCTTCGTGGTACATCTAATCTTTATCTTTATTGGGGTTGCGCTCCGCGGCCAAAGATGATTTGGAAAATTCGCCGGCAGAGAGCTTCTTTTTGCGGGGCTACTATGGCTGACCGGGGAATTTCTGCCAAATAATCTAGCGGCGGACAGCTGCCCGTCTGAGCTTTTGCAGCGTCGCGCAAACACAGGCACACAGCACGCTGCCGAGCAGCTGGTTTTTGCGCAGCGCCTATGGCTGCCCGGGGAATTTCTGCCAAATAATCCGGTGGCGGACAGCTGCCCGTCTCAGCTTTTGCAGCGTCGCGCAAACACAGGCACGGTGTTTTCCGCGTGCTTTTGTGCCTAAAACGTTGAAGAAGGCGGAGTTTATGTTGGTCAGACATGATGACCAGTGCCCTCCATTGCGCCTGCGCACATGTTGAAAATAGCCGTATGTCAGTGTTAAAGAATGCTTTAAAAAATTCCTGTATCCAGACGGTGATCCGGATCATCCCCAAAATTTAATCAGTTCTTCCTTGTACCATTTCCAACAACGCCTGAAAGTTTCATGGAAATCCGTCCAAGACTTTTTGAGTTATCTTGCTAACCAACAGACAGACAGACAGACGGACAGACAGACAGACAGACAGACAGACAGACAGACAAACAGACAAACCCCGGCAAAAACATAACCTCCTCCTGGCCTTTTCGGCCTGGCGGAGGTAATAATAATAATTCCAACACAATAGAATAACTCAAAGGGCGGGGCATGATTAGGATCATTCCCCCCATGACAGTCTAAAGGGCCGTCCACACCAAGCACTATAAAGATAACTAACTATAAAATCATAGTTTTAAAAATCATTCTAACTCAAGTGGATAGCAGTGTCTCCACTGCTGTGGTGTGGACTCTGCCATCCACTTGAGTTAAGAGTCCACTTGAGATGTGGGTGCATCATGTAAAGTTGCTTAGTTTGCTAAGAAAAGGAGCAGTGTGAAACCAAATCTAACTGGACCAAATGTAGACAAGGGAACAAAAACATGAACCTTGCTGCAGACTTTCAGGTGTGAAAATGCCCTACAATAGAGATTGTGGTTGTCTTTATACTCATATCCTGTACAGAAAGCCATCAGGGTCAAAAATCATACATCTAACATGCAAAAAGCCTGCCACATTAAAAAAAAGTGGTATATGGTAGGGTGACACAAAGGGTAATAATAATCTGAGGTTTCATGGTATGTGCCAGCCTAGGTGTCTTTTGATGCTAGGGCATTGCCTGATCAAGTCATTTACCTGTGTGATGTATTAAATATTATTATTATCATGTTGTGGGTGACGGCTACGCCTTTCTGGTTCTGCCACCATCCAGGGTATAAATGGCGAATGCGGAAGAGGAACTGTCTCTTTATGACCAGACCTCTGCCTAGACGGGAGCGCCTTTGTGTTCAGTGAGTTTGAGAATAAAGTTACGTTCTACTGCACCTTCGGCCTCATTATTGAAGTCTCGGTTATGGACATAACATTTGGCGATGAGGATAAAGCTATGGATAAAGGAATTTCTAGTATTTGGCCGTTTTGGAGCTCCCAGGCAAGCTGCCAGTTCCCTGGGCGAGGTGGTTTGCAGTGTTCCAAAACTATTTGGTGGCACTGAACCTCGGCGAATTGGAGAAACTATGTGGTTGCGGACAGTAACTCAGCCTTGGCCAGGGGATCCTGGGTTCCATCCCAGCCCCCAGCCAACAGTGATCTATGTGGAGTTTGCATGTTCTCCCCGTGTCTGCGTGGGTTTACTCTGGGATTTCTCCGGTTCCCTCCCACATGCCAAAAAACAAACAAACAAACAAAAAAAAACAAGTTAGGTTAATTGGTATCAAAACTGGGGATTCTAAATTGTCCTTAGGTATGACTGTGAGTGAATGGTTGTCTGTCTCTGTGTTGGCCCTGCGATGGACTGGCGATCTGTCCAGGGTGTACCCTGCCTCTTGCCCAAAGATGCTGGGATAGGCTCCAGCCCCCCCCGCGACCCGAAAAGGATTAAGCAGAAGAAGATGGATGGACGTGCACGAGCAATACTACAACGTTACATACAACGTATACAACGTATTCTCAGCACACTGGGAGAGAGTGATAGTTTTGAGGACGTGGTTGAGCTAATGGCACGCTACTTCCGCGCTCCTGAGAACGTTATCGTCCGGAGGATCCAGTTCCGACAGCCCCGCCAGCGGCCGGGAGAGTCGGTGCAGCGGTATGTTGCGGACCTGCGCCAGCTGGCTGGAGAGTGCCAGTTTGGCGCTTTGGAGGAAGAAATGGTCCGCGATCAGATGGTGGAGCACACGCTATGTTCTGCGGCACAGTCAAGACTCCTCACACACTCCGGTGAACTGACATTGAACACGGCTGTGGAGATAGCTCAGCAGTATGAAGCAGCTGATAAACTATCAAAGGACCTCAGTGAGAGAACGACGTTGAGGCAACCTGACTCACAGTCAGCGGCGCAGGCTGTGAACCCAGGTAGCGATGACAGCGCAGAAAACTACGCTACAGCTATTAAGATTAGGTCCGCCCCGGGATCGCCCAAATGTTTGGGCTGCAGGTCCACCAAGCACTGATATAAGGCAAGAGAGTGTCCAACGAGGGGCAAACACTGCGGCAAGTGTGGACTCCTACATCATTTCGCCAGGGCCTGCAAAAAGTTTGAGCAAAGGGGAACAATGATGCGGAGCAGATTCCCCCGCCACGACTCCTACTGTTATTCACACCGTCTCCCTGAGCACAGATGGATGCATATACTGTGAGGTGATTCTGGATGGCGTGGAAGTGCTGTTGTTGGCTGTCATGGGCGCAGCGGCATCCGTGTTGAACTGGCCTACTGTGAAGAGTTTGTTTCCGCTTTACCGTGAGAGAGGACTGTCGACGCCATATTGTGGCTATGGAGGTAACAGGTTGGCCATCGTGGGTTTGCTGGAGCTGATGGCGAGATACAAGTCGGCCATGGTGTCCAATATCCAGTTCGTGGTGACCATTAGTGGGTCGAACGTGATGGGCTGCGACCTATTCTACGGACTGGGCTTCAAAATCACCAGTGGCATCGGAGGGGAGTGGTCGGGCTGTTTTGTGCGGCCGACCGGTTCGGAGTGTGGTGGATGGTGCGATATGGGATAAATATTGGCCTAGTATTCTGGGAGATGGACAGGACCAATCCCACCCAGGACCATCACTGGAGGGTTCCGGTGCCAGGGCCCAAGTTACCCTGGATGTGGGAACTGGATGGCATGGTGGAATGCCCGTGACGGTGGGTGGAGCTGTGAAGATGGCTCTCTCTGCTTTCGGAGTTCAGCCGGGAGGTACCGAGAAGCAAGGGGCTACAACGGCTTCACCGGCGTCACAAATGAAAGAGAGCGGGAAAGGACTGGTCGGCACGGTGGGCCGACATGCCACACAAGAACACTGGAGGCCGAATCGGGCTTCTCGAGGGATTGCTGGAGTGGTTCGACCCAGAGAGGAGGCCCATGCTAGACATTGTAGACATTGGAAGCTGAGTCGAGCTGACGTGGTTTGACTCGCTGATGTGGTTTGACCCAGGGAGGAGGCTCGGCTAAGAGGGATCCACGGCAAGCGGAAACGACGAGAAGATCAGGGACGGCTACAGGTGGTGGCCGTTCGGGAGGACGGTTATCTTCAAGTGTCCGATCGCTCATGGAGACACCTCAATGAGCTACGGTGCACCATTGAAGAGAACGAAGTGTCGGGGCTCCGACGTGGTTCATCTCTGGGGGTGAAGCGAAGAAGAAGCTCTGGATGGGATCCGCCGGATGGGTCTCCGGGGGGTGGTTTCTCCATCGAGACTGTATGGTGGTGGGGGGCGATGTGTTTTAGGTTGAATTATTCACATGTTAATGGCTGTAATGCCAATGTGTGCACTACCCAGGCTGCGTTGTTGTTTTGTTGACGTGGTTGATGCATAAAAGTGGCTGTGTTAAGTGCCCATTTTTAAAAAAAAAAAAAAGAGAGCAACTTTTATTGGGGGGGGGGGTGCAGAAATGTTAATATGTGTGAAATGCCCGAGCCACGTAGTTAATATGTTTCACACACAGCTGTTATGTGAATTGCTCAGTTTGTCTTTGGAAAAAGAGAAAGAAGAAGCCCAACGATTTTTGCACTACTGTAGTTAATACATGATTGATGTGTGCTCTGCCCGGGCTATGGAGTGAGTGTGTTGGTGGGGAGGGCTGTCACAGCAGGGTGTGAATGTACATATTGACTTGGTTTGTTTGGTAAATTGAAGTATTTCTTGTTTGTACATACATTTTGGGATTATTTTATGTATTACAGTGGGGAAAAAAAGTATTTAGTCAGCCACCAATTATGCAAGTTCTCCCACTTAAAAGATGAGAGAGGTCTCCAATTTTCATCATAGGTATACCTCAACCATGAGAGACAAAATGAGAAAAAAAAATCCAGAAAATCACATTGAAGGATTTTTAATGAATTAATTGGTAAATTCCTCGGTAAAATAAGTATTTGGTTACCTACAAACAAGCAAGATTTCTGGCTCTCACAGACCTGAAACTTCTTCTTTAAGAGGCTTCTCTGTCCTCCACTCGTTACCTGTATTAATGGCACCTGTTTGAACTCATTATCAGTATAAAAGACACCTGTCCACAACCTCAAACATTCAGACTCCAAACTCCACTATGGCCAAGACCAAAGAGCTGTCAAAGGACACCAGAAACAAAATTGTAGACCTGCACCAGGCTGGGAAGACTGAATCTGCAATAGGTAAGCAGCTTGGTGTGAAAAAATCAACTGTGGGAGCAATTATTAGAAAATGGAAGACATACAAGACCACTGATAATCTCCCTCGATCTGGGGCTCCACGCAAGATCTCACCCCGTGAGGTCAAAATGATCACGAGAACGGTGAGCAAAAATCCCAGAACCACATGGGGGGACCTAATGAATGACCTGCAGAGAGCTGGGACCAAAGTAACAAAGGCTACATCAGTAACACACTACGCCACCAGGGACTTAAATCCTGCAGTGCCAGACGTGTCCCCCTGCTTAAGCCAGTACATGTCCAGGCCCGTCTGAAGTTTGCTAGAGAGCATTTGGATGATCCAGAAGAGGATTGGGAGAATGTCATATGGTCAGATGAATCCAAAATAGAACTTTTTGGTAAAAACTCAACTTGTTGTGTTTGGAGGAGAAAGAACACCATACCTACTGTGAAGCATGGGTGTGGAAACATCTTGCTTTGGGGCTGTTTTTCTGCAAAGGGACCACGATGTCTGATCCGTGTAAAGGAAAGAATGAATGGGGCCATGTATCGTGAGATTTTGAGTGAAAACCTTCCATCAGCAAGGGCATTGAAGACGAAACGTGGCTGAGTCTTTCAGCATGACAATGATCCCAAACACACCGCCCGGGCAACGAAGGAGTGGCTTCGTAAGAAGCATTTCAAGGTCCTGGAGTGGCCTAGTCAGTCTCCAGATCTCAATCCCATAGAAAATCTTTGGAGGGAGTTGAAAGTCCATGTTGCCCAGCGACAGCCCCAAAACATCACTGCTCTAGAGGAGATCTGCATGGAGGAATGGGCCAAAATACCAGCAACAGTGTGTGAAAACCTTGTGAAGACTTAGAGAAAACGTTTGACCTCTGTCATTGCCAACAAAGGGTATATAACAAAGTATTGAGATGAACTTTTGTTATTGACCAAATACTTATTTTACCGAGGAATTTACCAATTAATTCATTAAAAATCCTTCAATGCGATTTTCTGGATTTTTTTTTCTTATTTTGTCTCTCATAGTTGAGGTATACCTATGATGAAAATTGGAGACCTCTCTCATCTTCTAAGTGGGAGAACTTGCACAATTGGTGGCTGACTAAATACTTTTTTACCCCACTGTATATTAGGGGTAAAAAAGTATTATAAAAAAGTGAAGGCTCTTCACTTCCGCTCTTCAAGGAGAGTAGACGCTTCTCTCTTTTCTTTCTGCTCTAGCTCCCTACTTCCCTAACTAACTGGATCCCAGCTTGCTGTCGTCTGTCTGCGTCTACTGCTGATTATCGAAAGAAATTATGGAATTGATAAGCTGGGCTTTGAACGCAATTGACACTATTTTTTCAACAAGGAATAGTGCTCCGGGGGAAGCTGTTTGCCCCGCAGGGACGGCTCCAGCGGGCTATTTACGGGTGACAAGTGTTTGGAGGATCTTGTGCCTGAGTAATCTCTCTATCGAAGATATTGAAGATTTGTATATCTTCGTAATAATGGTGACTGGGATCGTTCTGATTGGAACTGGGATTGTCCTGGTGTACCGCAAATTGCTGAAGATGGATACAACCTATCAAAATGCTGGCCACGCGAGGTGCATCCATCAAATTGAAAAAATGGAGAAGACTTTGATAGCGACAAATGGAGAACTGTCTCGGAAGGTGGATTACATCATGGTTACGCTTAAGTCTATCCACGACGGACTCAAAGCCCCGCAATGAAGGATTAAGCACTGAATCTGCAGAAGAAAATAAAGTTGTTTCTCTGTGATCAGTTCTATTTTGGCTCAATTTCCCTTACAAAAATCCTCCTGATAATCCCCAGTCTTTGTTTTTCAAAACACTGAGCACACGGCCTCCGGACAGTAGCTGCTTGGGACAATTGCCAAGGACAATTGCTGCAGCCAGACAAAACATCTTCTGCCAAAGTGTCCTTGTGCTCTTATTGATTGATACAACACTGCTTCAACACTACATCCACACTGACCCAGAAACTGACAACAAGATAACATTCACTGCTCTCCTTGTGTCCTGTGAACTCTGGTCTTGAATGTGCATCGTGGGCTTTTTTTGTCTTTGTAATCATAATATTGATTACTTATGGTCAATATTCTGAATTCAATGATTTTTTTGCTCCTTCCCATTGTATGATTTCTTATCTGTACCATCCTGTTGGCAGGCGCGTTCCAGATGCAGCCGTGTCACTGGAAATGCAGGTTCATTTTCTGTGTCAAGTCAAATTCTCTCGTATGTTATCAGTGATCTGTTAATGTACTTGGCAATAAATCTTTTTCTGATTCTGATTCTGAACATGGCAGCTTTTCTTGTCCTATGGACTGCAATACAATGGAGATGGCAGAAAAACCCGTCTGGCCGTGTGGGGGTGGGACAGTAGTCCACCTGTCCCCCTCTAGTTTTAGTTAGTTGTGTGCATGGATAGGCCCAGTTATTCTTGTTACTGTTAGTGTGTGATTTAGGTTGCAAATTTGGGTGGTTCTAAATGGGTGGTAGGGGGGTGGAATGTGATGTATTAAATATTATTATTATTATTATTATTATTATTATTATTTTTATTATTATTTTTATTAGTATTATGTTGTGGGTGACGGCTACGCCTTTCCGGTTCCACCGCCACCCAGGATATAAAAGGCGATTGCAGAAGAGGAATGGTCTCTGTACAACCAGACCTCTGCCTAGACGGGAGCGCCTTTGTGTTCAGTGAGTTTGAGAATAAAGTTATGTTCTACTGCACCTTCGGCCTCATTATTGAAGTCTCGGTTATGGACATAACAACCTGGCCAGTAAACTTTCTCCTTTACCTTCCAAACTAAACAGTGAAATATATTTCTGGAATGTTCTATTCAAATGTTCAGCTCAAGCTCCCTGAAACAGTTGCCTCAACACACAAGCTCCTCATTTGCATAAAGTGCACAGAACCTGCACTTTAAGCAAATGAAAGAGTGGGCAGCACAACACTACCTATCACAATAGAGGGTATGCGTATGATGTCACCAAACGGAACTCATGGCAGTTAAAAAACACTGAGCAGCATGGGGTGTATGCAGTAAAATACAAAAAATACACACAATATTCAGTCACAGCAGTACACAGAGTACCTGCTTGTATTGTGGAGAGCTAATCTTATCATTCTATCTTGATTAATTGGCAAAAAATTAAATAATTAAAGGCTCTGAATCACTTCTTTACTTACCATGTGCTCCTTGGTCTTTACCCACACATCACTACAGTCAAGTAAATGGTGTGGTATTAACATCTAAAGTAAAAAAAAAGTACTCTATGGACTGCTGTGACTAATTATTTTGTGTGATTTTTATGTTTTTCTTCATACACACTAAAGCTGAAACATGTGTTTGCCATGCAGTGCTGTGTTGCTATGGTAACTGTCCTATAACTCCCAAGAATTTTGTTCCAGTGCATCCCCTCTATTCTAGGTGAGATGCTACTAGAATGGATTGTGAAGCATTCTACATAGATGTAAACTTGAAAACGGAGTACCTAGGTGGACACGTAGCATGAGTCAGGGGTCGGCATTCTCTACCTACTTTTTTTGTCAGAGTTTAAGGTCATACATTGCAGGCTTATTGAGCTACTGTAGTGAATCAATCAGTAAAAAGACAAAAGCTTTTTCATAAGAGGAGGCTAAGAAGAGGAGAAAACTGGATTCAAGAATTTGTCACAATGCTACAGTCCCTGTGTAGGCTGGGAGTCACTGTTGCTGTAGTGGTGAGGAAAACAGAAATGAATGGTGTGAGGCAGGATTAGAATAGGGGTTTTACCTCTATGCTAGCCTTCATGTTTTGGAGATAAAATAACTTTTGAGGCAAGTAGAAAGTTTGTTAAAAGCTATTTTATTCTTTTTTACAGCACAAAACATAGAGCTAAGGTTATACCTTGAAGCGTATAGAGTTATTGAACCTTTGAGTAATAGGTACCCCTGAGAATAACATACATGTGCAGGTTTTTCCAAATGTTCCTATTAGCATAATAAGCTCACACTTTGTTCCTCAGGCAAAGAACAGGATGAAAGAAAGGAACATCACATCCTGGACTTCTGGCTCATCAGAGCAAATTTCAGTTACAAAGAAACAGAACTCAAATGTACTGTAGACCAATAGGCTTGACCTGAGGAATGAGATTGATTGTTTCTTTGTGTCTGTATAATATAATAGAAGTTATGCTGTAATAAAATTTGTTCTGGACTTCAAAGTTGCCACGCATTACAGACCCAGTACATCTGAAAGAACATCTGTATAGACTGCAATCAGTAAAATCGGACTGGAAAAACTGAGTTTTACACAAACCCCATGACCTTTACGAATAACCTCATAAAGGAAACCAGCTCAAATGACTTCTTAAACTTGTTTAAGAAAGACGTTTGGATTGAGTCAGAGTCTGGGGTGGAAACATTTAATCTTTATCTGGCTTAAAAAAAAATCTAATCTGATTCTGGTTTCCCTAGCTCTTTTCTTTCATTGACAGTCATACAAAAGACATAGCAAGTCATACCAAAAGAAAATGTCTACTGTATATAGAACATTCATAATGAGTCAAAGATTGAATCAGGAGCCTGGAAGCAAAGCAAAAGTGAAACTTGTAGTTTACAGTTAGGCTTGAACTATGGTCACCAACTTGGGCACAAAGTTTTTCAGTACTACCACCAAACCCCAACGTAACTATTAAGTGAATTTCATAATCGAGGTTGATCTCTCTAAACATGAGCACAACCGAACATTCAACTTTTGCAATTACAACAGATTATTTTGATGCAGGACATACTTGTAAGTCTGCCACAGTGAGGGCAATACAGGTCTCATTTACACATGAGACTTTGTCTTAATGGCATTATCTGTATAAATAAAGGTTAATTTTTTTGAGAAATTTTGAAAAGGTAATCCATACCTATCTTAATCTTAATTTTGGTGTCAGTCTTTCATTGCTCAGCCAACTCAGCTGGTCCGAAAAGCTGCAGCCAGGTTCTTGACAAGCAGGTGGGACAACACATCACCTGTATCGGCTTCTTTACATGGACGACCAGTCGGTTTTAAAATAGATTCGATCATTTACATCTCTAATCTTTTACCCTGCACTTTTTTTTTTTTTTTGTCTTTCGGCTGCTCCCTGTCATGGTCGCCACAGCATATCATCACCTTATATCACGATGATCTCATGTTGATTTGACAAGGATTTTTTACGCCATTCATTATTCCCTTCCTGATGCAACCCTGGCCATTTATCTGGGTTGGGGACAGGCACAGGGAGTACACTGGCTTGTGCACCCCCTGTGGCTGGGTAACCAACTTTCCTTCCTCCATTCTAGAAGGCAGGAAGTACCATTTTTATATGGTCTTTGGTATGATCCAGCCGGGATTTGAACCCACGACCTCCTGGTTGTGGGGTGGGCACCACTCTGGTATCTCTAATCTTTTACCCTGCATGCGCCATCTAAATCAGTGTTTTTCAACCTGGAACATTCAGGTTTCTGTGGGAAGTTTACTAATTTCACTTCTTGATCCAAAAATTGCAAATAATTTGCTGCTGTTGTGCATGGATTCAATAAGCACCCATGCACAACAGCAGCAAATTATTTTCAATTTTTTTTGACTAATTAAGAAATCATCTGAAAAAAGTGTTATTCTTCTGAGGTACAATCTGCCTCTTCTGTGCATTAACTGTTAATGTGTAGTGCATATTGGGTCTCATTCATGAAATGTGAACAGGATGGATTTTTGGAAACTGTCATATATGCCCCTATGGGGCAGGAGAGACAGATCCACGCACTGGATTTAATTGGCTCATTTATTAGCAAAGAAACATAAAGTCCCCAAAAAAACTGTGCAAACAGGCAAAAATATAAACAAGCAAAAACTTACAGCAACCGTCCCTGGGCCGACATCGCCCAGCGGACGTGGGAGTAGATCAGGGAGAATTGTAGACGAATAAACTTCAGAGGATTCATTCAATAGTGCAGCAAAGACATAGTGGACAGGCAGTGTTTAAATACACACAGAAAGATGAGCTGCAGGTGTGAATCATTGAGTGAGCAGGGCCTGATTGATTAACTGCTCCCAGCTGAACTGACTGAGAGCAGATAGAGGCAGCGTCTGGGAAAAGGGGGTGCTCAAGTGAAAACAAACCTCAAAAATACATACAGGAAACTAACAGGATCAACCTAATCAGACAAACAATACTAGGAATATGTCATGAACACCCCTCCTGGGCAGAAACAAACCCATTCACTTGACTGCAGTGAAGCAATTTATTGATGGAGAACAGGCTGTTCAAAATAACCAGTGCAGGCAAAAAACAGAAATGAGGAAAACTTACACTGGGTAGATTCATGGGAGAACAGGAGGGGGAGACTGACCGTAGCAATGTCGTCTAGCCTGAAGATTGATGTGGCTGCGACAAATACAAGGTGGACAGACAGAATTTAAATACATAATAGTGATGGGACGCAGGTGTGTGAGCTGGGCTGAAAAACACTAATTGAGTAACTGCCCTCAGCTGCTGGGAGAGGCCTGAGAGCAGAGAGGGAAAAGGGCAAGGGACAGAAAAGAAACATAATCACTCACAGCTGAGGAGCAAACACAGACTGCGAGTGGAGATGGCTGTGTAGAATGGAGGAGAGAGGCTCAAGACAAAAACACAACATACAGGACAATAACAATGAACAGGGACAATACTCAAAAGCAATAAAGGAAAGTCTGAGCACTTGGAACCGACGCTCAGACAGATGACAGGAATAAAGTGAGGATCTGAGCACAGAGAAAATCTGAGCTTAGATACATGACAGAAACTTAGTAGAGGGAATTTATGAATGTTTCAGTATACATCAAAATGTTAGTAGCGCTGAACGTTTTGTCACTACGGACAGATTACAGGGTCCTTTGTTGTTGGTGGCTAAAATCGTGCCTTAAAGGGCCTATATCATGCAAAATCGACTTTTTTGAGCTTTTAAGCATGTTATAATGTTAATTCCTCACCAAAAACACCCCCAAAGTGGTATTTTGCTCCATTCACGCATCTCTGAGTATTCCTCCTCAACCCTGCTCTCTGAGCTGCTGCTCCGCCCTGTCCCTGATAATGACTGGGTCCCCACGTTCATACGTATGAACGTGGGTGAGCCGCCCACTCCAGAAAGTGCCTGTGCTGCCAGCACCGCCCCCAGGCTAACGCACACACCCACTTTCTCCGCGCAGCTAACGGAGCGGTGATCGGCAAAACTCTTTCACTTTAGCATTGACACTGTGAAGAAGTAGTTCCTCTCGCACCTAATCTGCTCAGTGACAACAACTGTTTGCTTTTTTACGTAAGACAATGTCTTCTAAGTTTTCGTGGGCGGAACCCAGTGACACGCTGCAGCAGCCGGCTCAGGGGTTACGTCATGAAATGGGCGGCAGCCACAAGAAGGAGAGGCTGAGCTTCAGAGATCGAGGCATCTTACTTCCGGGTTGGAAAAGTAGCTAGCGAAAATAACTCATATTTCATAAGAAATTCATTCTCCAGTGTACCAAAGGTAATATACTATCACATACATGCATATAGTTTACTCTGAAAGGCTTAAAATAGCATGATGTATGTAGTCCCTTTAAAAAGTAATGTGTAGCACACCTTAGATTTTAAATGCTGTTGCTAAACAATACAATTATACATCTGCTTGGAACCCTGATGACCACTGTTTGCAGCTATACTTTTCTCTTGTAACTTTTTTCCTTGTAAATTTGGGACTATATGGTTTATTTGTGATTTAAAAATTGCAAATTACCATCATTTACATTATCTCACAAAAATGAGTACACCCCTCACATTTTTGTTAATATTTTATTATATCTTTTCATGGGACAACACTGAAGATATGACACTTTGATACAATGCAAAGTAGTCAGTGTACAGCTTGTATAACAGTGTAAATTTGCTGTCCCCTTAAAATAACTCAACACACAGCCATTAATGTCTAAACCACTGGCAAGAAAAGTGAGTACACCCCTAAGTGAAAATGTCCAAATTGTGTGCAAACTGTCAATATTTTGTGTGGCCACCATTATTTTCCAGCACTGCCTTAACTCTCTTGGGCATGGAGCTCACTAGAGCTTCACAGGTTGCCACTGGAATACTCTTTCACTCCTCCATGACGACATCACGTTGCTGGTGGATGTTAGAGACCTTGTGCTCCTCCACCTTCCATTTGAGGATGCCCCACAGATGCTCAATAGGGTTTAGGTCTGGAGACATGCTTGGCTAGTTCATCACCTTTACCCTCAGTTTCTTTAGTAAGGCAGTGGTCGTCTTGGAGGTGTGTTTGGGGTCGTTATCATGTTGGAATACTGCCCGGTGGCCCAGCTTCCGAAGGGAGGGGATCATGCTCTGCTTCAGTATGTCACAGTACATGTTGGCATTCATGGTTCCCTCACTGAACTTTAGCTCCCCAGTGCCAGCAGCACTCATGCAGCCCCAAACCAAGACACTCCCACCACCATGCTTGACTGTAGGCAAGACACACTTGTCTTTGTATTCTTCACCTGGTTGCTGTCACACACGCTTGACACCATCTGAACCAAATAAGTTTATCTTGGTCTCATCAGACCACAGGACATGGTTCCAGTAATCCATGTCCTTAGTCTGCTTGTCTTCAGTGAACTGTTTGCGGGCTTTCTTGTGTATCATCTTTAAAAGGGACTTCCTTCTGGGACGACAGCCATGCAGACCAATTTGATGCAGTGTGCAGCGTATGGTCTGAGCACTGACAGGCTGACCTCCCACCCCTTCAACTTCTGTAGCAATGCTGGCAGCACTCCTATGTCTATTTTCAAAAGACAACCTCTGGATATCCGGGCGGTGCGGTGGCAGAGTGGTTAGCACTGCGGCAGCACAGCAACTCACCCTTGGCCGGGGGATTCTGGGTTTGATCCCAGCCCCCGACCAACAGTGATCTGTGTGGAGTTTGTATGTTCTCCCCGTGTCTGCGTGGGTTTACTCCGGGATTTCTCCGGTTTCCTCCCACATGCCAAAAACATGCAAGTTGGGTTAATTGGCATCAAACTGGGGATTCTAAATTGTCCTTAGGTATGACTGTGAGAGTGAATGGTTGTCTGTCTCTCTGTGTTGGCCCTGCGATGGACTGGCGATCTGTCCAGGGTGTACCCTGCCTCTTGCCCAAAGACGCTGGGATAGGCTCCAGTCCCCCCACGACCCGAAAAAGGATTAAGCAGAAGAAGATGAATGAATGAATGAATGAACCTCTGGATATGACGCTGAACACGTGCACTCAACTTCTTTGGTCAACCATGGCAAGGCCTGCTCTGAGTGGAACCTGTCCTGTTAAACCGCTGTATGGTCTTGGTGTCATGAATGCCCCTCTGGGGCAGGAAAACAGACCTAGGCACTGAATTACATTTGTGACATTTATTAACGAAAAGAACAGAAGTCCCCCCCCCCAAAAAAAAAACTGTGCAGAACATACAAGAATACAAATGAGGAAAAACTTACATTTGGCGTTCCAGAGCTGGCATCGCTCTGCGAACGCTGGAGTAGACGTGGAGAAATACAGATGAAAATCCAATAATGCAACAAGGAGAAGGTAGACAAGCAGTGCTTAAATACATAGGAAAAAATGAGCCATGGGCTTGAGTCGCTGAGCAGGTGACCTAATTAGACTAACTGCCCACAGCTGAGGAGACAGGAACAGACTGTGAACAGCTAGATGTGTCTGGGAAAGGGGAGGCATAAGTGACAACAACCAAAATATAGACAGAAACTAGCAAAACCAAACTAACAGATAAGCAAAACTTAGAAATAAAGTGAGAGTCTGAGCTCTGTGAAAACATACACTCAGACACATGACACTTGGCCACCGTGCTGCAGTTCAGTTTCAGGGTGTTGGCAATCTTCTTATAGCCTAGGCCATCTTTATGTAGAGCAACAATTCTTTTTTTTTTCAGCTCCTCAGAGAGTTCTTTGCCATGAGGTGCCATGTTGAACTTCCAGTGACCAGTATGAGAGAGTGTGAGAGTGATAACACCAAATTTAACACACGTGCTCCCCATTCACACCTGAGATCTTGTAACACTAACAAGTCACATGACACCGGGGAGGGAAAATGGCTAATTGAGCACAGTTTGGACATTTTCCGTTAGGGGTGTACTCACTTTTGTTGCCAGCAGTTTAGACATTAATGGCTGTGTGCTGGGTGATTTTCAGGGGACAGCAAATTTACACTGTTATACAAGCTGTACACTTACTACTTTACATTGTATCAAAGGTCATATCTTCAGTGTTGTCCCATGAAAAGATATAATAAAATATTTACAAAAATGTGAGGGGTGTACTCACTTTTGTGAGACACTGTATATTTTTGTGTCTTTATTCTTGTAAAATTGTACTTACTTTCCTTTTGTAGGTTTGTACCCTAATATGCTGTATTTGTGAATATCCCCCCTGCTGGCTATAGCATATAATAACAACCAATTGCTGCCAGAGGAATAGACAGAAGACATTTATTCAAAGGAAAATCCTCTGTGTAATCATTCTGTGTAAAATCAAATGCAGCAGTGAGTAACACCACTAACGTGTTTACTCACTGGCTCTGCTATGTCTTTGGATGCCAGTTAGAGCAGGTGACGTTTTAATCAATGCTCAGTAATTATTCATTCCTGTGTGCACAGGAGTCAAACATCTGGTCCCTCTAATACTGCTGAGTGTGTGAGTCATGCATCCTGAGGATCAATTGTGTCCTTGGCATCACATCAAGTGGATCTTTTTTATTTTTTATTAGTTATTAGTTATTTATAGAGCTGACTGCCTTCCCTTCCAAAAATAAGATCCTGGCTAAAATTAAACAGAAGCATTAAAAGAAGGATGGGATATTTCTGAAAATGGGTCATTTGTGCTTTTTAATCGGAGCTAAAAGCTTCCATTTGAGCATTAAGAGTGAGTCTGCTGTAATTTCTGTTTTCACCACCGCTCTTGTTCTTCGTCTTTGTTTCCATCTCTGCTGTGTCACCATCTGTGCCCCAAAAATGACTCCTCTGTCCAACACAGCACCCTCCTCCACCCTGCCAGGGCCCTGAACAGCAGGATTCTGGAGCCAACCAATCTGACAACAGAACTGGGTTTACATCACTGCAAGACACAAAGACTGCTGAGGAAATCTTTTTGGTTTTAAACTTCGATTTGAGAATGTCTGGCGCTTCTTAGGTATTGATGAATCATGGTGATAATAAGGAGAAATTGTTTATTTTATTCTAAAGAGACAAAATATGCATGTACAGTTCCAATTAAATTCATTCAACCCCCACTGCATTTTAGGTTTACTGGCAAAATTTAAAAATTTTGAGGTATTTGCAATTAACACATGACACAAGAACAGCTTAAATTGTTAAATAAAACTAATATTACAAGGATTTTATCCAAATTCAACACTAAGTCCTACTTTCAATGATTACTGCAGTTTCAAAATGATTCAACCCCTGAATAGAATTCCTCATAAGAGCACACATATGCAAATCAGGTGTGGTCTCAAGCACATCTGATGCAACCAGTCAGGGGCTTCATTAGCTGCACCAGCTGTGTTAGAAATATGGCTAAGTCAGGAGACTTGTCCAAAAAGTTCAGAGAAGAGATCATTGTCTTACACAAACAAGGAAAAAGATACAAAGTCATAACAACGGTGTTGAACGTTTCTACAGATTTAGCTGGAGGCATAGTTGGCAAGGTTAAAGTTAAAGGAACAGTGACGAATCTACCAGGATGTAGCAGAAAGAGGAAGCTACCAACGACTGCCACCAGAGTCCCGAGGAGGCAGCTGGTCAAAAACCCTTGACGGACTGCAAAAGACCTGCAGCAAGACTTGGTGGCAGCAGGCACTGAGGTTTCAGTTTCCACAGTAAGGCACATACTAAATGATGAAGAGATCCATGCCCGTACTCCAAGAAGTACACTACTACTGACCCAAAAACACAAGAAAAGTTGGCTCCAATTTGCTCAAAACTATATAAATAAGCAAAAGAGGTTTTGGGATTCTGTTCTGTGGAGCGTCATTGGACCTTCCAACAGGACAGTGATCCCAAGCATACCTCAAAGCCCACCAATGTCTGGTTTCAGAAGAAGTCCTGGAAGATACTAGAGTGGCCATCACAGTCACCTGAGTTGAGAACCATTGAAAATCTCCTGTGGGATTTGAAAAAGATGGTTGCAGCACACAAACCCAAGAAAATTAGTGAACTGGAGGTCTTTGCCATGAGGAATGAGCTAAGAATCCCCAGGAACGCTGCCAGAAACTGGTGTCTGGCTATGTATCACATTTGCAGCAAGTCATAACAGCAAAAGGGTGCTCTGCTAAGTACTAAAGATACTTGTCATTTATTTATTTATTTTAAATTTTGTATACTTTATTAATCCCAGAGGGAAATTCAGGGCATCCACGTGGATGGATGAGGCAGCCACGGTGTGGTGCCAATCCCTTCACTATTCATACACACATTCACACCTAGGGCCACTTTAGAGCCTCCATTTAACCTAATCTGCATGTTTTTGGCCTGTGGGAGGAAACCAGAGTACCCGAGGTAAACCCACAGAGCAACGGGGGGAACATGCAAACTCCACACAGAAGGGTCACTGATGGTCAAGGGGTGGGATCGAACCCACGACCTTCTTACTGTGTTGCAACAGCGCTAACCACTGCCCCACATAGCTGCCCTTGTCATGAAGGGGTTGAATAATTTTGAGACTGCAATAGTCATTAAAAGTGGAATTTTGTGCTGAGTTTGGAGAAACAACTTGTAATATTAGTTGTGTTGAGCTATTTAAATTGTTTTTGTTTGATTTGTTTATTATACCTTGGTGAAACAGCGAGGCATACAGTAATAGCTTAATGCATCTGTACACCGCCATCTACACCGCCATCATCCAATCTGTCCTCTGCTTTTCCATCACTGTCTGGTTTGGATCTTCCACTAAACAGGACAAGACCAGACTGCAGCGGATCATTAAGTCTGCGGAGAGGATCATTGGTACCGACCTACCCTCCATTGAGAACTTATATCGGTCCATAACCAGGAAACGGGCGGGAAACATCTGTGCTGACCCATCACACCCCGGCCACAAACTGTTTGAACTTCTATCTTCTGGTCGTCGTTACAGATCACTGAGGGTCAAAACCACCCGTCACAGGAACAGTTTCTTTCCTCAAGCCATCACTCTGATGAACTCCTAACATTCACCTAGTCCTACCTGTTTGCTGTACTCATGACTTTTCATCCATTATTACATTGCACATAACTCTCACACTGCTTTTTACTTCATTCACATTATATCACTGAATCTGAGTCCACAATGAAATACTGTGTGATTGTATATTTTTTCATATATTTCTGCAAAGTGTGGTTAGTCCGAGTAAATAACTGCATATATTCCTGTATATATTTGCATCCTTTTATAGAAACGTGGACAGACTGTAATTTACTGTACATACTCTGGTTGTCATTGAATCCTTATTTAAATCCTTCACCTGAACAACGAGAGCAAGTTTTTAGCCAAAGTCAAATTCCTTGTATGTGTTGTGCATACTTGGCCAATAAAGCTGATTCTGATTCTGATTCTGATTCTGATTCTGTGTGTGTGTGTGTGTGTGTGTGTTTGGTTGTATCTGTCTGCCTGTCTGTTTCAGCTCACCCGTTCAAAATTAAGTGGAACTAAAGGCTTATATCATTGTATTGCCATATTTTCTCGACTTTTAATTTGCCAGAATTTTGAGATAAGGCTTTGTTTTCAAAATAAACATAAATTTAAGTCACCATTGCCATGTAATGGAGCCACAGACACTAAAAAAAAGGTATTGTAATAACTATGCCAGGCCACTAGTCAGTGGCAGTGCAACTTTTTTTTTTTTTTTACAGCCCCATGCTCAGAGGTCTGCATTAGCTACTGGGGTGTGTTTTTACAACACCAGGTTAATGGATGATTATTAGACCAAAATGAAAAACAGATGTAAGGGTGGTCATTATTATATTACCCTGACTATAGTGGTATGTTTTACTTAGTCATAACAATGAGAGATTGCCCACTTTAATTTATGACATCGTCAACAGCTGACTGACATCCACAGTTGTCTGAGCTGCAGTAAGCCGCGATGCTAACCTGTGCAACACTAACAATGAGATGGGGGGGGGGGGGTTGTTTGAGTCAGAGGGACTGATGGTTTATCAGATAAAAAGGTCTCAAGTCTGATCCTACTGTTCTGATTGATTTTTTTTCTCTGATAAAGTCTGGTGTCCACAGATCACTGCACAGACTGTTAGCATAGAGGTAATGAGTGCTAACGTCAGTGTAGTGTATCAAATATGATACTGGGTGTACTCTGGGTGTACTGGAGGTAATGGCGCCGCCTTTCTGGTTCCGCAGTCACCCTGGGGTATAAAGGGCAGACACAGAAGAGACTCTGTCTCTTTTGCCGTCAACCATTTGCCTATACAGAGCACCTGTGTTACGTGTGGTTCATTTAATAAAGTTACGTTCAACTGCACCTCCAGCCTAATTCTTGATAGCACGAGTTATGGACATTCAATTCAATTCAATTCAACTTTATTTATATAGCGCCATTTCACAACAACAGTCATCTCATAGTACTTTCAGCTGTAGGGGAAACCCCCACAATTGCAGAAAGACCCCAGCAATAAGGCGATCCCCTGTGAGCAAGCGCTTGGTGACGGTGGAGAGGAAAAACTCCCTTTTAACAGGAAGAAACCTCCAGCAGAACCAGGCTCAGGGACGGGCAGTCATCTGCTGCGACTGGCTGGGGGGTGAGGGGATAGAGAAGATGAAAAGAACAGACATGTAGAGAGCAAACAGCACGGTGGGGACTCAATCTATGGGAGAGAACAAACAGATGTTAATGACCAGCGCAAAAAAAAAAAAAAAAAAAAAAAAAAAAAAAAAATTCATTGACAGTGAAGAAAGGAGTGAAGCCCAGTGCATTATTGGAGGTCCCCCAGCTGTCTAAACCTATTAGCAGCATAACTAAGGGAGGGTTCAGAGACACATGATCCCTCCCTAATTGTACGGTATATCAAAAAGGAAGGTTTTAACCCTGTTCTTAAAAACAGAGATCGAGTCTGACTCCTGAATCCAGATTGAAGTGACGATACGTTACCACAGGAAGCCAGCAGAAGATCCAGAAACATTTGGCGACAAGGATAAAGGTATGGAGAGAGCTGTTTCTGGTATTCGGCCATTTTTGGAGGTCCCGAGCGAGTTAATAGACAGTCATCATTAGTTAATAAACAGCTTTCTTACCTTTGATGAGGACCCCAATACCACTGCAGTCTTTAGGATTAAAAAAGCTTTTTCTTCCTCTGGTAAAAACTGATCATTTTAACAGGAACTTGGATTTTACTTCCATCCAGATAAATGGATTAATTCAAAAATACTTCAACTAAATCCAGTTTACCAAGAACACAAATCAGTTATTTTATTGATGTGTACAATTCAAAAACTAGCACATAAAAATTACAGGACTTAATATGATAATGGGAAGCTTAAACTATTTCAAGGTGAAAATCTGTGTAAAATATACTACAAATTAAAAAAAAATAGAAGAAGAGAGTGACAGAAAATAATTAAAAGCCATTATATTTATCTTACAGGAGAAAAAAATATGTCTATTACTATTTGAATGACCATAGTTTGATGTGCTTCAGTTATCAATTCAAAGATAATAGACTACAATAGATTTGGGAAAAAGAACTTCCCATAAGGTTTTATTAGTTATTTCTAGCACAATGCTAATCCTCAGGTTGCTTGCAAATAAGAGGCTCAAATTATGAGTAAACTCACCGTCAGTGCAGCTGAAGCATCATTGTAATATTTATGCCGGGCCAGTAGGTGGCAGTGTGACCTTTTACTACTTCTGAGTAACTCTTGCTCGCTTGCTAATGCTTATAATAGTGGCTGTTGTACGGATATGTTTCACTGTTTAGTTTTTTATAATTCAAAAGTAAAACAAGTTTTGCTGTTTAGTTTTTCATCCTGGTGCACCACCGTGAGACGAGTCCACTGAGCTTGAGTTTTCCACTCACAAAGAGCAACAAAGAAAGAAAAATGGTCTGCTGTGGGTGTTTTTTTTTGTTTGTTTGTTTGACCTGATTTCCAGCCTGCGTGTTTGATCAAACTCCTCCTAGGATTTTAGTCTGATTGAGCTTATTTGTGGTGATAATCATCTATCACCATGTGCCATCAAAAATTATTGAAAACTTTTCCAAATGCTTGATGGTTTGGCGGCAGGGGCGTGGCCAAGTTTACGGTATCGCCATCACCCTTCCAGTGACTATAACCCTCATATACATTGACTTATTTCAACCAAATTTTGTATGGTGAATAGGTAGCCAATACTGAACATTTGTATAGTAAACAATGTCGCATCATCTTGCTTTGGCTCATCAATAAAATTATTCTTCATCTTAAAGGCATTGTTTCACCCAGGAAAAGGCCAGTCAAGAACTGCTTTTTCATCTCAGGACCACAGCTGAACCAACATTCCTTTGTTGAGCAAAGCTAAGGAGTGCTTTCAATCTATTACTAACGAACTAACTAACTAACCTGCACTTATATAGCGCTTTTCTAGTCACAAAGACCACTCAAAGCGCTTTCATTAATACTAACCCTCTATTCTAAGGGCCTATAGGAAACAGATATCTAGGGACAATTTAGAACAGCCAATTAACCTAACATGCATGTTTTTGGCATGTGGGAGGAAACCGGAGAAATCCCGGAGTAAACCCACGCAACACGGGGAGAACATGCAAACTCCACACAGATCACTGTTGGTCAGGGGCTGGGATCGAACCCACGATCCCACGATCCCCACAATCCCCCGGCCAAGGGTAAACTGTGCTGCCGCAGTGCTAACCACTGCGCCACCGTATTAACTCACATCATAAATAACTTGGGGACTTCCTCAACTAAGACAGGTTTATATTCAACAGGCATACCATAAAATCTTAAAAGCATTCACCAAGGTCTTGGATTGGCCACAGCTCGACACTACCCCTGGTGGACGTCTATGGAGTAGACACTCACTTTGACTGTACACATTTTGAACTGAAATTAACTCTTCAAGTTTCATTTCTCAGGACAATTCTAAGGACACCATTTGTTGAAGATCACTGCTTCGGTGGGACTTTGATATTCTGTGGAGAATCAATGGATTTGAAATATATATTAATCCTTGATTTTAAATATGTGCATGTTAAAATGTTTCAATGAATGTTTATTATTGCATGTTAATTTAAAAACACTAGTTATAAAGTTGCATGAGTCACTAAAGCTAACTTAGACTTTATACATAAGTAGGTTAAGGACTCCCCAGTGTATTAAAATTATCTCATTTTGTGAGGACCGGTATCAGCCAGTCATCACCCAGCTTATGCTGGGCTGCAGCTCTTTCATCCCATTGGTTCCATACAGACAAAAGCCTGTTCAATGGACTAAAGTTCATAAAACCCGCCCACGAAGGAAGACTATTGGCTGGGGCTCCTGCCAATCCCCGGAAGCCCGCGAAAGTTGTTCGCAGATAAAGAGGAGATACACCCTCTTTTCAGTCCTCTTTTCCTCTTCTTCTCCTTCTTTTCACTTCATGGCAGAGCAACACAGGAGAACAAAGAGATCACTTCACTGCCACAGAACAAAGGAGACTTCTCGCACATACTTTTTCTACGATCACCTCAGAGCAGAGAACACGAAATATTGTGTTTGTGTAAACTTCTGTGTATTTTAATGTTTTTCTTTAAACGTCTAGGAATTAATTCTTTTCTTTCCTGAGCTCAAATCCTAATTTGGAGTCAAACTAATGCTCCTAGACGTCTATTTTTATAACTTCCTCCTGTTAAACTTTCTTTAAACTCACCGTTTTTAGTTTTCACTTTAATTTTAATTATATATATTTTCTTTAAAAGGACTGTGTGACCATCTCCATAATAGAAGCTAATTTTAACTCCACGAAGTTTGAAAAAAATCTTTTAATTTTGTTAGTGGATCAGATTTTGCAATTATTCTCAAATTTCTTTGGGAAGCAGCTGACTCATGAAAGCTTCAACATCGCCACGGAAAAGAGGATACACAGTTGCCATCTTGGTTGGACCTCAACCCAACTGTGATCAACACATCCAAAATCTCATTTGTCATCTTGTGACAATAAACTTTGGAAGCTGCTGTACCTTGTCTGAATATCGGCTGGCAAGATATTCTGGTTTTGGTGTCATCTACAAACTAAAGCTTCAAGGAGATTACGACGAAGGATCTCCACCAATGCCATGGGTCACGTGAGCTGCATTCTGTATTCATCTGCTGAATAAAACGTCAGAGACTTGAAGATAATTCAACATCTGATCAGATACAAAATTAAAGAGCAATTAATATAATATATAACTCCTCTTTTCATTAAAATCCCGTTTTCATTTTCTTAAGAGTAATCCAGAATTTTCCATATAATTAGTTTAATTTTTCCCATAAATTTGTGTTCAGTTTTCCAAAATCCATTAACTTCAAACTGATCTAAATTCAGCTTATATTTTCACCCTGGTTCTGCAAATGTTCACATTGTTACTCTATCATTTACAAATTTAATTTAATGGTTAATGCAAATCATTTCAATGTCCTTCAATCATCATTTCATTTAATAAACACGTGAAATTGAGAGAAGTTGTTGGGAATTTATTTCATTCCGAGTCTGGTTTCAAAGCCCCAGTATCGAATTCACTAAAATTTTGAGACTGATTATTAATTAATTTATTGAGTGATTAAACAGGTATGTATAAAGTGAAATTAATGACTAAAAGCGCTCACTAAAGAGGTGAGCTGGTGCCTCGACGAGTGTTTACTATAAGCTTTTCCTGTGTGTGGACCCGGAGTAAATTTCAGGTCCCAATACTTTAATACAAATTAAATAATCTTTATACCTGATCATAATTATAAATCACTTATCGCTACAACAATGACACATAGCTACATCGCTCCCTACCACCAATGGACAGGAAGTTGTCATAACTCACATGTAGACTGTCTGATTGCCGCCAAACTTCATGATACTAGTCAGACCCAGAAAAGATTTATGTAGGCATATGGTAGTGACTCACTCTGTGTATCTGTCTGTGTGCACCGAGGCATCAGCACCTATGGTGCTTTCATTGCAAACAGCTGCTAGTTTGTACATTTTGCCAATAAAACCAATTTGCAGTGGGAGTTGAATAATTTTGATTACAACTGTAAATAAGTGTTTTTCTAACTTCTCCACTAACTGCTCTATATTTTTTTTTTTATCTTAAAAGCTTGAATACTGTAAAAACTGTAAAAGTTATAAAGTAGAAAAATGGAAGGATAATAGTCATTCAAAAGTTCCAGAATGAAGTTCCCTCTATTAAGTATGCAGAAGTAGATGGCAACAAAAAACAAACAATAAAATGTTATGAATAAAGCACAGGAAATAGTCTTTTCTTCACCATTTATTGTCTATAGTTACATGCATACTTGCTTTACAGTTGATTTTAGTGTGCAATACACAGCTTTATTTGTTTCATTGTCTAGGTTATGTTACCCCAAACATTATTTTACTTTACAGGCTGCCTTACCAAAAAAATCTATACAACATGATTCATTTCTCACATTTTCAACACACAACAACGTTTCTTTCTTTTATTTATTTATTTTTTAAATGAGTCAGTAGCCATAGATACACAAGGCAGGGTTCATATGAAATCTCACATAAGCACATCAGAGAAGACGGAAAGTAGCAAATTCACAAATTTACATTCGCTGAAGAGTCACAAGCTGCTCTGATTAACAGTGTTGTGTACCTATGGCTTCTGCACAAAAACACAACCATAGATTAAACAATCACAGCAATTAGACCTGGGCAGGCATTTTCTATCCTCCTCCCCTCTTATTTTCCTTTAAATCTCACCCAGGTCTGCTGCAAATTCACACTTCAACTCTTCATATGTGCTTTTTTTTTGCTTCACTAATAATATCCATCAATGCAGGTCTTGGCACAGTTCCTCAAATCCAACCAAAACAATCAGGGAGAACCAAGAACCAGCAACTACAGTCCAGTCCGCAAACCACGTGTGGTTCCTAAATCGAGTGCAGTTGTCAAATCAGTCATACCCTTAAATACTGTGTTTATATACAACAACAAAATAACTACTTCTGAGCCACGTCCCTTCATAAATCTTGGTGTCATCTTTAATAAACTAACAATAAAGTTTCAAGCAGTCAGAACAGTCTTGGATATGATGAGGTGAACCCTTACAGAGGTTGAATGTGGCCAAAATTACGTTAAATGATTTTGTGTAGAGTATCATAAAAAAGGGCAGTCACGATAATGAAATATTGGCAATAACTGTGATATGAAAAATGCAATATTGTGGCATTTATGAACACATTATAATAATGTAAATTATGTTGTAATTGTTTTTTTCTTATGTTTCTGTACACATTCTTATGCTGCCTCTATACAATGTATTTTGAATTGAAATAAATTCTGCAATTAAGCAATATATAAATAATTCTAGCAGACATTTTTGCATTTCTGTTCAAAATCCTTTACATACTGTGCATACTTTACATCTTACAGCCGTGGACAAAATTGTTGGTACCCCTCTGTTAATGAAAGAAAAACCCACAATGGTCACAGAAATAACTTGAATCTGACAAAAGTGGTAATAAATAAAAATTATATGAAAATTAACCAATGAAAATAAGACAATGCTTTCGAATTGTGGTTCAACAGAATTATTTTAAAAAACAAACTCATGAAACAGGCCTGGACAAAAATGATGGTACCCTTAACTTAATATTTTGTTGCACAACCTTTTGAGGCAATCACTGCAATCAAACGATTTCTGTAACTGTCAATGAGACTTCTGCACCTCTCAGCAGGTATTTTGGCCCATTCCTCATGAGCAAACTGCTCCAGTTGACTCAGGTTTGAAGGGTGCCTTCTCCAGACGGCATGTTTCAGCTCCTTCCACAGATGTTCAATAGAATTTAGATCAGGGCTCATAGAAGGCCACTTTAGAATAGTCCAATGTTTTGCTCTTAGCCATTCTTGGGTGTTTTTAGCTGTGTGTTTTGGGTCATTATCCTGTTGCAAGACCCATGACCTGCGACTGAGACCAAGCTGTCTGACACTGGGCAACACATTTCTCTCTAGAATACCTTGATAGTCTTGAGATTTCATTGTACCCTGCACAGATTCAAGACACCCTGTGCCAGATACAGCAAAGCAGCCCCAGAACATAACAGAACCTCCTCCATGTTTGACAGTAGGGACAGTGTTCTTTTCTTGGTATGCTTCATTTTTGCATCTGTGAACATAGAGCTGATGTGCCTTACCAAAAAGTTCCAGTTTTGTCTCATCTGTCCATAGGACATTCTTCCAGAAGCTTTGTGGCTTGTCAACATGCAGTTTGGCAAATTCCAGTCTGGCTTTTTTATGATTTGCTTTCAACAGTGGTGTCCTCCTTGGTCATCTCCCATGAAGTCCACTTTGGCTCAAACAACGACGGATGGTGCGATCTGACACTGATGTACTTTGACCTTGGAGTTCACCATGAATGTGTTTAGAGGTTGTTCTGAGCTCTTTTGCTACCATTCGTATTATCCGTCTCCTGCGGCCACGTCCAGGGAGGTTGGCTACAGTCTTGTGGATCTTAAATTTCTGAATAATATGTGCAACTGTAGTCACAGGAACATCAAGCTGCTTGGAGATGGTCTTATAGCCTTTACCTTTAACATGCTTGTCTATAATTTTCTTTCTAATCTCCTGAGACAACTCTGTCCTTTGCTTCCTCTGGTCCACGTTTAGTGTGGTACACACCATGTCACCAAACAGCACAGTGACTACTTGTCACCCTTTAAATAGGCCGACTAACTGATTACAAGTTTGTAGACACCTGCGATGTTAATTAGAGGACACATCTTGGTTGAACATGTCCCTATGGTCACGTTATTTTCAATCTTTTCTAGGGGTACCATCATTTTTGTCCAGGCCTGTTTCATGAATTTGTTTTTTAAAGTAATTCTGTTGAACCACAATTCACAAGCACGGTCTGATTTTCATTGGTTAATTTTCATAGAATTTTTATTTATTACCACTTTTGTCAGATTCAAGTTATTTCTGTGACCATTGTGGGTTTTTCTTTCATTAACAGAGGGGTACCAACAATTTTGCCCACATGTGTATTGTTTTCCTGAAATAATAGAACATAAATAGTCATTAAAATTCCATTTTTTTTATAAATGTTAAAAACTAAACAAACAGTGCTGCTGAGATTACAGTATATTGGAAATTGTTGGCAAACATTAAACCAATAAATTAAAAAAATATTCATCTACAGCAGTCTAATTGTTCTTAATCTGCCATAGATGTGGAAGAAGAGAAATTTATATAACTTCAATCCATGGAAATGTGAAGGAAATGGCTTAAAAGACAAACACCTAAATTAATCGTAAATGTACGTCGTCTTTGATCTTCGTTTTTGCCAACTGTTGCTATTTTTGTTTCATATATCCCTTGCTTCTTAGTTCAGTGCCTTTAAAATAAACGTTGTGAATCCACTATTTATTTTCTGCCTACATCCATAATTTGTGTAAAACATTATAACTCTAAGTTAAGTATAAACCCAATAATCTTGAGTCAATGTCAAGTCTTTCATGTCAGTGGCAATCAGGTCTAATCATCAAATTTGTGATTTAAGAAAAGTCACGGTTCAAGTCTAATTCAAACCATGAATACACAGCGCTTCCACTCCATTTTCTTAATTATTAATACAACTTTTCAATCAGACATGGCTCAGTATTTAGGTAAGTTTTAAACAACCTTAAAAAGCAGACTCGCCACTCTTTCCTTTTGTGTAAATTCAATATTCTTGAGACTTTTGGCATAGTTGCCTGAGACTGGACCTTCTTTATTTGGACTGGATTCACACAAAACACCCGAGAGTGTTCTAACTGCTTGTTTTCTTCAAGTGAACACAGATGGACAAATAAAAATAAACTGGATCAGTATCCAAATGAGCCACGCTCCACCTGCTATAAAGTCAAAAACCAAACTGGAACATTATGAGAAGTCAGTCATCTACTGTAGTCAATTTAAAGTTAAGACAAACAGGACATTTATGACTGAAGGGTCATTCCATCTTAAACCAGGCAACAGTGGGAAATGTGTTGCTGCACCATCTCAGATTTGGTTCAGACTTTATCTATGTTTCTTGAGGCCAAAAACTAATTTATGTGTAATATTTTGAATACATTTTGAGAATTACACATTTTTTTCACCCTTAGGACTGTGCGTTTTAGCTAACAAGCCTGTAATAATTCCAGAAATATCAGTTCCACAGCCATGAAATTTGGTGAACACATTGTAAGAGTGTCCCAGCATATCCAAATTATTAAGAGAAAATAAGCCTTAAATGTTGGTAAAATTTAACATGACGACAACATGGAGGCAACTTGAAAATTTTCACATGAAATAACCCTCTTTAGACTTCAGTGCATACCAGTTTTCATGGCAACATTTTCTAGGTACTCATTTGGATTCATGTTTTGGAGGGCCTCAAAACCTCTCGTTTAAAAAAAAATTCTTCGTCTCCTTTATAGTTTACTAACAAGGCTTGTAATTAAGCAATATTACATGAGATGAAGTCCAGTATCAGTGAATATGTCACTGGTGATTTGACCGTAAATATAGAACAGATCTATTGTCATTTCGTACACATATCCAAATTAAATATTGTCCAGTGCAGAAGTCAGTGTTTATGTACATACTAGTCCACCTGTTTGAGTAGGTTTTACGGGTCATCTGACTCATGCCGGTGGATAGTTAGCTTGCTAGCTGTGTTGAAGGAGTCCTTTTATTCAGCCATGATTATATTATCACCACATAGGGATTATAAAGCTCTGATTGGGATGGTAAATCCAGCTGCAGCTTGTCCATTTTGTCGTCCGTTCCTCCTCTGTAAAATGCTCCAACTGACGCAGATTGCAGTTAGCAGCTAACAGTGAATTAGCTTCTGCACATTTCTGTGTTAGTTTCAGTGCACTTAGCTCATTTTTTCTTGGCATGCTCAAATAAAATAAAGAGTCAGTCACCACACACTATGTGCACTGACACCGCATTTCGTTTTTGTACAAGCCACTTTAATTTTTCCCCCCGTGTTCTCCTGTTTCCGAGCAGTGCTGTGTAATATGACTGCGCTGCTGCTTATGGAGTCCCGTGACCGTGCACGCATGAGATGATTTAAAGGAGAAGCGCGTGAAAGCTCTCGTATGCACATACACACAACAAGGAGAGGGGAAAAACTGAAAAAAACAAAAAACAAACAAAAAAACCCCCGACAAAAAACAAATACAAGATGAGCAAGAGTACGTAGGCTATATGTCCAAAACGTCAGTTGTTTTTCATTGGTTAACCACCCATCATCAACTCTATGTGCTCAACAAATTTCATGGCTTGTGAACATATTTCAGTCATGAAAATCTCCTCTCGTCTTAAGTGCGTTTTCCTGGCATACAATAGAAGAAAATCCTAAAGGTGGAAAAAATACAAAATTCTCAAAATTCATGAAAAATGTCACAAAACTTATTTGTTGGTGCCAAACAACATCATATGTAAAGTTGAGATTGTGCAACATCACCTCTATCTGAACTGGTAAGGAATGACCCTGTAGCATCACATGCTGTTTATGTGAATGGGATGTTTCCTTTGGCCCAAGAGCTGGTCAATTAAAAAAAAAAAAAAAAAAAAATCCAGTTGAGGTGTTGAAAAAGTCCTCCAACTAATATGGTCACATAAGTTGTTCGTTCCAACCCTCTAATGTGACCCAGGTGAGTGTTTGCTGTATTAGCGCTCACTATGAATTTGTAAATGATGGCGTTAAACAGTTTCAAAAGATGAGAAATTGGCACGAGGAGTGGGCGATGGCTAGGGGACAACCAGGGCTTCTGTCCTGCTGTTCCAGTTTTTCACTGGTGTGTCTGTGCTAAGTTCTACTTCCACTAACTTCAGTCAAAAACTCCAGCTGTCACCTTTGCCATATCACTTCATGTTGTTACTTTACGCCACCACTAGAGGTTGTTTATTTTCAAAACGTAATTGTAAATCACAAGAAGCTGCTTGTACAAACAACCTATGGGGTCTTTTTGCTGGAGGACAGTGTTAAAAAAAAAGATAGAATCACTGTCATGTGGCACATATTAGCCTGTTTCACCTGGTACGTCCATCCTGGCTTGATTGTTAGAAAAAACTCTTTTTAAAAACGCAAAGTGAACAACTCACTGAAGCACTTCTTCCAAAGAATAAATCACGTTATAAAAAACAATACAGTCCAGTCAGATCATAGCGAGGATTAGCCAAACCTATACCCCCCCCCCCCCCAAAAAAAGAGATAAGAGATAATATAGCATATATTACTGTTGCGAGTCTCTTACACATATGTATATATAGTCCGGAGGCTGCGTTCACAAAGCCTCCACGGACAGCAGCGTGAATCCAGGGTCACGTGAGAGCGTGGATGTGACTTCTGACCCTGAACCGGGACTATGATGAGCTCTGTGGTGTGGTTGAGTGTCTGAAGCTTTTGTATACAAGATCACAGCACACGATCACTGGCTTAAATGTTAAACTCTGATGAAACTGTGGCTAAAAAAAATGTAATTAGAAAAAACAACCTGAATGATGAACTACGACAAGGCTGCTGGCACTCGTTTTCCCCGATCCAGCTTAACCCTGGGTGGGTGGCATCTTTCTTCACAGTTTTTCTGTCCCAAAAAGGGAGAAATAATCTGACTTTTGAGAGTGTGGCTTTCTAATTATTTCACTCAGAACTTAATCAGTGAAGCAGCATCAGCGTTCTACCTGCTTAACCTTCAATTATTATGCCTCGGTGCAACGGAGGCATACGGTAATCACTCAATGTGTCTGTGTGTGGTTGTGTGTGTGTCTGTCTGTTACCAGCTTTTCAGCACGCCTGGTCGAAATCAAGTAGAACTAAAGGCTTGCACCATTATATCGCCATATTTTCTCCACTTTTAATTTGCCAGAATTTCGAGATACAGCTCTGTTTTCAAAATAAAGACAAATTTAACTCAGCATTATACCCTCAATGCAGCATTGTAATAATAACTAGGCCGGGCCAGTAGAGGTGGCACAGAGGCAGCTGCACCTTGGTGCTTTCATGATACAGCTAACCAGATTTTAACAGTCCCATTTACTAAAGTTTGTTTACAATCAGTCATATAAAAATTAGGAAAACAGACTAGAATTTTACAGTTTGGCCCAGTAAAAGCGTCTTGAGTTATGAATGTATGCAACACTACAAAACTGGAATGTAGATTTCTTTTTAAATAAACCAAGAATTCATATGCATTTTCAATCTGAATTATTTTTCTAAGCATTTCAATTAAATGTGAACATAAAATCAATTACAAATCAATTAGTTTTTAAAAGATTTTTGTCTATTCTAGACATCAAAACTTCAATTTTAAGTATGTCCAGGGACACTTTTAATCCTTCTTTTTATAAAACGATACCAAGGGTCAACAACCTTTACTATGAAAAAAGCCATTTTGTCTGGAGACACAAAACATATCTGAGCCTTAAAATGAAGTTAATGTTAAACAGCTAAGTTGAATTATACATAGCAATAGTACTAGGGGAGAGGCTAACTTTTTCTTGTGATTTTGTGTACTCCCCGTCTGTCTGCAACACATTGTTGTTGTCACTTTATTCCAGAAATTTGTAAACTTTTGCTCTTTGATGTTTGACTTTTTGTTTTCTGAATTTTGAATCTCAAATCAGATATAAATAATAGCTATAAATCTGCATTTTTTTGGTAAATGTTATTGTTTTTCTTAAATATATATATTTTTATACAGTATTTACTACTCCTTATTTTTGTATCTTTTTCCACATAAATTTTTTGTGTTAAAGCCAAAGGAAGCCATTGGTTATGAGCATAAGAGCCAAATCTTGAAGCTCTGGAGTCTGCAAATCCCTGATATATATAGTATTTAAAGGTCCCATTTACTGCACTTTTTTCCACATGTTGACAGTGCCCATAGGTCTTGATGAAATGTATGTGATATACTTTGACATAGTTTCCTTTGATTATGCAGTTAACTGCACAATTCCTCTTATGCCACTGTTGCTAATCTTAGCTGGCTAGATGCTAGCTTGGGTAGCAAGCCTGAGCTAACTAATGTAAATTCAGCTTAAAGAATGAATGAAATAAAGCATAAGTGGTCAACAGGATATGAGTGGTCCCTGGAGCACAATAAGAGGCGAGCTCTGACACGGTTAGACTGACCAACTTTGACAACTCAGTCAAGCTAATGCTAACATTCAATGTAGCATCACGACAAAAATAAAACAAAATAAGCCACAATGACATGATATATATCACTGACTGTGGATTAGTGAACCAGGTGGAAACAGGGGTGTCTATTAGGGTGACTGAAAAGTGAAGAAAATGACAATATAAGCTGCACTTGATAAGCTAACACCCTAGTAACATTGTTAGCTCTGAAGCTAACACTTTGGGCTCCTCGCTCATGCGGGCGGGGACTGCATCATCACAGCCAATAGCACAGTGATAGGTTGCAAATGAAAACTGAAGCATTTGTCAGCAGCGTACAGAAAAAGATGCGGGAGAGCAAAACTAGCTTCTGACTATTTTGCCAAAATGTAAAAATATAATTCTTTCTCAATGAAGAGAGATTTTAACATTTTTATGCAGTCATATGACCCAAAGAAACATTTTAGAACGTTAAACCTACAAACACCATGCTTGAGTGAATGGGACCTTTAAAATAAGTTGGTAAGTTAGCTCAGATGCTAACCATTTTTTTTCTGGTACCATGCAAAGCAGTCAGCGTTACCACACAAACATCACACTCATTCTGTTTTCTCATGTTAGCTACGATAACTAGCTAACTAGCCAAACTCCCAAAAGCTCGGCGTCACTTAAGGAGAATGCGCTTGTTTCATAAACAGGCACAACCCGGCAAATAAGCTAATTATAGCTATTTTATTCCCTGATTAACCTGACACGTTCAAATAAATTCTTCCTCATCATTTGGCAGCTAAGTTACGATTGCACTGTAGTTATAGTTTGTCTTGTGCTCTACCGTGTGTTCTGTAAACACACCGGCCCCTACGCCACCATCATGCTCACCAGGGGCCCTGCCTACCTACAGCATGAGAGCCTGTAATATTGCTAATAATTACCACTCAAGTGGTTGGGGATATGGAGGGAGAGACATTGGTGCTTTTGTTTTTCCACAGCTGAGTGTTGTTAGTGGTTACAAATGAGTATTGTGGGGGGGTGGGGGGGCTGCTGAATTAATGAGTGTGTTTATTGTGCCACGCACCCTCGGTGGTTAGTCACACAAAACCCTCTCGGGTTTCAGTTCGTTTAATGGGCTGAAATTATCGACCTGCTGCTCTGTGTTCAGAGAGGCTGTGTGGTGTGTGCGCGTGCACGTGTGTGTGTGCGCGTGCACGTGTGTGTGTGTGTGTGTGTGTGTGTGATGTATGACTGATTTTCATAGAGCGTTTGTGTTAAAAAAAAATGTTAATTTTTTCAACATTTAAAACTAACCACATCCCTTAAATTCCAACTCTATGTCACGTTTCTCCCCCTTAAACCGAGGCCCCATTCCTCTTGTCCTTCAGTCGGACCACTCGTTCTCGTCGAGCTCGGAGTCATCGTCGGACTCGCTGTACTCCACCGCGATGCGGCGTGACAGGATGGTGGCCACGTCGTTGCCAACGGGCTCCCTCTTGGCCTCCTGCTCCCTCTGCTCCTGCACCTTCCTCAGCTGGATACCTGGAGGGGAGGGGAGGAATCAGATATTTAGGAAATAAAGCTGAACAGATGCCGGCAAAAGATCACTGCGATGGAAATTTGAAACGTTTAATGATAATGTTCACTGCTTATTACTTATTCTTGGCTGGAGAATGATAGATATCTTGTGATAATCAAGGAAAACTCATTATCTGTACAGGACAGATAAGTGGAAGGCATGATGACCTTCTCTGAAGCCGACACAACTGGTGTGTGACTGTTTAAGACCTTTATCTCACTGCTGCTCTCTCTCTCTCTCACCCTTCACTGTACAGAAAGTTAATTTTCGCGACTATATATCCAAGTTATTCCTAGCCCCCATGATGCCTTGCGTGAATTATGGGCGTAACTTCCGGTACTGGTTTAAAATGCATGGTTGTCACTGAAACGGGACACTTTTCGTTGTTAAAAAACAATGACTTCGGCATCAGAAATGCGGGAACGTGGCCTTTTGTGCCTCAAAAACAGTAATATAATCATACCACTTCCCACGACTATGGAGGGATGAGAAGATGACCTTAAAAAGTGGCCTGGCAGACAGTAGCTCCGTTTGTTAGTGCCGCTGCTAAAATGCTAACGCTGTAAACAAATAAAAGCTCTGAGATATATCAATGTCTCCACCGCAATAAAGTCGGCTGCATTTTGTTAAAATATGTTGGACATAATCAAATTTACCTTAGAGCAGACGTACGCCACAACACCGTGCTTGGCTGTCATGGTAAATACAGACAGCCGCAGCCGTTTGTTTTACCCCAAAATTAAAATGCTCATGCTGCTGTCATGGCATGAATGCTTGTTATTTAACTTAACACGTACAGACATTTTCTGACAATTGTTCAGAATTTTATTGACCCATATTTTGTAATAACTTAAAAATTAAGCATGCTGAAGTCCATATCGTTCCAAGGCAGTGCAACGAATGCAAAAAACCCCCAAAAAGCTGTTTGATATCTTCTTCAAATCGTTAAGCCTTAGGAAGCAAACTGTTATTATTTTTTATTTATTATTTTACTTCATGCAGCCTTGCATCTGGTGACACATACAACACATAAATATCAGACCTGTGACATCCATACAAGTAAAAACACACCTGGTGCTGTTGTGTCTGTACCACCGATCACACCAACAGTCCTTTTTCATTTTCAGTGCATGATCTACGCATCGCCGGTGAGAAGCCTCCATTTATACAGTCTGTGGCACAACCACGAACACCAGCAACAAGTACCAGAACTACGCCAAAACACTCAAAAAATACAAAAACTACAAGAGCTGAAATTAGCTGCCACTTGAGTGCAAAACACGTATGTGGACTATACATTAAAATGAATTTGAAAACTTTTAAAAACGCTATTTTAAATGCCCCGCTACTCCACTCTTGCTGATTGATTTAACACGACTGCAGCCGAAACTGGAAGCTCCACCCATAATCGTTCCTACAGCGGCACCCGCAGGAATAAGGTGGATACTTCTCTAAAATTAATAATGTTGAAAAGAAGGAAAAAAACAACATGGAATAGAGGCAGGCATTAATTACAGTTACTCAGTTACACATAATCAACATTTATAGTAAATTTCTTCTTGTATTGTTAGTTGAACAAAATATGCAATATGAAGATACTGCATAAATTCTCAGTTTACACACTGATTATTTGCAACTTAATTGCACAACTGACAATCTGTTCTAAATGCTCCTTAAAAGGGATATTTTTCAAATATTCAGATACTATTACATACATACACATCTGTCACAGTTTGCTAGCCAGGGGTTGCAGTCAGACCATGTTTTAGTCCTGAAAACGTTTTTAATGCTTAAAAATAAAAACAAATGATAAAATTCCTTTACAAATTAACCTCTTGCACTCCGGTGTACCGCGGACGGGCACGTCTCTGCATCCTAGAGCGCACGAGGGCGCACAAGAGTGCCCTTGTGCGCTCTAGGACACACGAGGGCGCTGCGTTCTAGAGCGCACTGAAAAAAAAAGCTGCATTTCCGTTCTTCCACTACAGACACAGCCGCGAACAGATCAGATATGATTGACCTCTCATTCGACTAATAAGAGCCTTGAATTGGGTTTCTGAAACCTTGAAGAACCAATGACTGAAAACCTAGCAAGAAGGACCCGCCTACCAACGCTGCGAATGCAGCGAGCCAGTTGAAGCACAGAAGTTCGAAAGCTGTTTTGTGTAAGGCTGAGTGGAGAGACTGACTGCTGCAGCAGATGAAAAAAGGACCCGCAGGAAGAACCTGCCACAGACCCAGCAGCACGGAGACCACCCACAAGCGCGACCTGTGTGACAGGGACTGCCATTCGCGCATCGGCCTGTTCAGCCACAGGCGGTGCTTTTTTTTAAAAATTCCAGCAGAATAGACGTTTAGGATTCTCTTTCATGGTCAGCATAGACCGACGGAGGCCGACGACGAAGGCTGGGTGACACACACGCGTTCGCCAGTCTTTTTGAATTACTACTGTTACTTGTTTTGAAAAATCGTTCGCCAAAACCGCAATCATGGAAGCGCAAAACTGCAATAATGGAATTATGTTTTGACCGGGTCGTGAGACCAGAACCACGAGTCCGTAACAAGCGGACCAGCGTCGTGTTCGTCTGACAATGAGGAAGAGAAGTTCGCCAGCTACGCTGCTGCTGCTGTGAAGAGGTAAGTGTTATAAGCTAAATTATTCTTTATCCCTGAAAATTGTAATCAAAAATGACTTTTGACTGATCGGTAAATTACAACTGTGCGGCGCACGAAGTCCGAAGTCCGTGCACCGCGGTACACGGTTTGTGCACCGCGCCCAGACCGTGAAGCCCCCCCCCCCGCTACTCTTCTGTAGCGGGGGGGGGGCGGAGGAAGCCGCGGTGACCGCGGTGACTGTGCCGCGATCGCCACATGAGTATTCCGTCATGTAGCGATGGCCGATGTCCGTCCTCTGTAGTGGGATGGTGGGAATTGTTATTTTCTACATTACAAATATTTTAGAATAATTTTTAGTGCACTGTAGGTTATTTTTTCTTGTAAAAAAAAGCCACACATTTTTTACGTGGCATGCTTCTTTGTGTGTGGGGGCTTGTTTGTTCATTCATTCATGAATGAATGAATAAACAACCCCACACACACACACACACACACACACACACACACACACACACACACACACACACACACACACACACACAGCCCTGAGTGTCACCTTTCATTAGAGCCCAAGATGAAGCTTCTATATTGAATCATTCAAAAGTTACAGACGTTTTTCCAAACTGTGCCATTTGGCACAATTTGGCACAGTTCAAAAACGCCTGGGAACAACCTGAGAACAAAGCTGTGTAATATATTCATTTTTTGTGGTATTGTTACAAAATTTGGACCTCAGCTGGATAACACTTGGTTCTACATTTCTGTTGCATTTTCCAGCCCGGATCTGACGCTGTGTGTTATTTGCAAGCATTTGTATCCAAAAAAACACCCAGGCGAAATTTATTTTCTTCAAGTTCAGTATGTTTAGATGACTGTTACTCAGTGGCCGGAGCACTTAGAGAGATTGTGGCTGTTTTGCCAAAAAATTCAAAGTGTTTTCTTTTAAATGAGACCAACCCCATGAAGATGCTGCAAAGGGTTGAAGAACAGCTTTTGATTTACTTTGGGCATGTTATTTTTTGGCGTTTTTAGGGAAATTGATCGGAGTGCAAGGGGTTAATAAAAACAACCAGAATAATTTCACGAAAAATTACACAACATTCACTCAGTTCAATACAAAGCAAAGAAATAATTTGTCTGGTGGGACTATATTCAAATAAGAGAAATGGAAGTTTTTTGGTGCTGGTTCTAATATGGATTGTGAAACACTATATTTTGCATAGTATTTTTTAAGCAACTGAATGCCACATGAATGTTTTTTGTTATTCAACGATGCTGTTAAATGTGGTGTTTTTTTCAGTGCATTCTTAAAATTATGATATTTGGCCTCACTAGCTTGCTACGACTTAGTGCCAATTTTTGTCTCATTTGGCTTGCCATAGATCTTTTTCTAATTAATTTAAGTGACTTCTGCAATCTCTGGCCACCACACACTCTTACCTCTACGAATGGCGGCCAGCAGGTCGGAGCGGGCATCACTCATTGGGATCATCCCCAGCATCGTGGACTTCCTCGTCGAGGGCGCCGCGTCCACCGCCGACTGGCCGATGGCAGCATGCGGCGGGGACGGGTGGGCCTGGTGCCCGGCGGGGGCTCCAGGAGGGGGTGGAGGAGGGGCGGCCGGGGGCGCGCCTGAAGGTGGGTGGGAGGGGGAGGGCACGTAGTTGGCCGGGGGAGGGGGAGGGGAGGGCGAGTAGGGTCGGGAGAGGGCGGAGGAGGTCGGGGGGACAGCGGAGGCAGGGTCGGTGGGTGGGGCGTTAGTGGAGTCGAAGGCGGTCTGGGCGGAGGGGATGGACGGAGGAGGTGGGGGAGGGGCGGGCGGGATGTAGTACTCTGGGATGGTGGAGGGCTGTGCGCTGATGAGAGAAAAAAAGAGCACAGGAAATACTCTAGTACACATTACTGAGTATAAATACCACATATCTATTAGGGCAGTTCAGTACACACAACCACAGTCATGTCATAATACGCAGTATTGAAGCATATTAATGGAAAGCTGACTGGAAGGACAAAAACTGTGGTAGAAAACGGTGCAGAGGCAACAGGGAGGATAGTCAAGATAAAGTCTATCTAAGAACTTGGGGAAGCTTCATAAGGAGTTGACAGAGCATCAAGAGTCACCACACATCTTAAGCTGCGTGTCCACTAAATGCATTTTTTCCGCTCTGGGTGACGGTTTTCTGTTCATTCTCTATGTAGTCCAGCATTTACAGCGCTGAGCGCCATCGGTGCTGAAACGCGGTGGCCGTTTTTTATCGTGGCGCCCAGCATTGAAAAAAGTTCGACTTTTCAGACTGCAGCTGAGCTTGTCAATGTCAGACCTTTCTAAGCAGCCAGTCAGAATTAAGGAAGGGTGGGACATACTGGAAGAAGACAACAGTTATGATGGCGGAGGAGAGGCTGATACTCGCTGTATCAGACAATCCGGTATTGTTTGATCTGATGCTAAAAGGCTATCATGATCAAAATTTAAAAGCAAATGCTTGGAGGAGTGTGTCCACATCTGTTGGCATGTCAGGTGAGTGTTTGTTCCTTTGTCACGGTCATGTTTCTTACAAGTTTGTTGCAGTAGATCAGGAAGGGCGAGACACAGGACGCCGGTACAGTCTCTACTCAGACTCCTGTTTTCCATGTCATCATATTTTACATCCAGAGCTGCTAAAACACATTTCTTGTCCATTGTCATTTAGAGACTCCTATTAACAAATCAGTAGAAAGTCTGGCCATAGGAAAAGCGGAAGTGCTGAGCTGAGAGGGACCAGCTGTTGCTGGGATACAGGGCACAGACTTTTTTTCCCAGAGTGCCGCGCACAAACGCTGAACAAAAGACATTCAGGGCAGTTGGGCGACAAAAAATGCGTTTGGTGGGCACGCAGCCTTAAACTGTCATGCTCTTAATACTAAGCCACTCCTGAACCAGAGAAAACATCAGAGCATCTTGACTGGGCTGAAGAGAAAAAGAACTGGACTTTTGCTCATTGGTCCAATTTCATCAGTTCTGGTGAGAGTAAATTTTGCATTTCATTTGGACATCAAGGTGCTAGAGTTTGGAAGATGAGGTGACGAAGCACAGAATCCAAAGTGTGAAGTTTGGGGAGCCATGCCATCAGCTGGTGTTGGTCCCCTGTGTTTTATCAAGTCTAAAGTCAACACTGTCTACCAGGACATTTTAGAGCACTTCATGCTTCCATCTGCTAAAAAGCTTTATGGAGCTCACAATTTCCTCTTCCAAAAGAACTTGGCACCAGCCTACAGCAGCAAAAACTACTCCAAAAAGGTTTGCTGAGTATAATATTACCGTACTTGACTGACCAGCCAACTGAACTAATCTGAACCCCATAAAGAATCTGAGGAGTACAGTTACGAGAAAGATGAGAAACAGCCAACCCAATAATACAGATGAGCTGAAAGCTGCTATCAAAAGCAACTTGGGCTTCAATAACACCTCAGTAGTGCCACAAGATGATCACCTTCAGGCCACGCCGCACCGATGCAGTGAATCAGGGTAAAGCGGCTCCAACCAAGTACTGAGTGTCTCAATGAACACACTTTTCAGAAGTTGGACATTTCTGTATTGTGAGTTCTTATTTTGGATCGATCTAAACAAATGTGAAGTTCCTCAGATCAATCTGAGATACTTTGATAGCTGAGATACTTTGAGATAAATACTTGTAATTTGAGATGATAGATTTCTGATTTTCACAAGCTACAAATCATAATCATCAAAAAAAGCTGTGAAGAATATACTACATATGAAAGCAGACTTTTAGGGTTAAATTATGAAAAACAAAAGACAACCTTCATGATATTTTGATGACACAGGTGTCAGAAAATAAACATTTATAGCATGTGCATTCCAGCCCCAAACCTCTCTTAACATGCATGTGAGAACACAAATGTACGATACAGACTGTCGGCTCCCAAACACATCATCATCTTACCCGTGTCCGGCGCGGTACTCCTTAATCGACTGCTGCCGCGGCCCGTTAACCATCGGGTCTCCTCCACCCTGGACCCCGTGCCCTGACGGGGTCCTGCCCAAGGAGGCGACATGTCGACCCGGCGCCGCTCCCCCTCCGGCTCCTGGTGGCTGGTTGGCCGGCCTGAGGCCGCGGTCCAGCGACTGGGTCTGGGCTGCGGCGCTGAGGTGATCCCTGGCGTGGTGGTCGGTGGGGTGGGCGGCGTTGGGAGCCTGGCTGGAGGGATGGTTGGGGCTGGCGGGGTAGGAGTCGGACGCCATTGATCTGTTAGTGGGTGTAAGTGAATTATAATCTTGATAATAATGGCTATGACCCTGATACATGTAATTTAGGATTTTCATTTATCCATCTTCAATGGTATCCTGCTTTTAGGATGTTTTTACTTTATATTCCTAGATCAACATCCTGCTTTGCTACTAAAATAATCATTTAAAGGGGAGATGTGGATGTGAAACTGTAATATTGACATAAAATTAAATAAAATTTAATGCACTCTGAATGCTGCTGTCCACAAGAGGGCAGCACAAAGCTTTAAAACACACACGTATTATGGTTCAGCTTGGGTAGTTATTTAATACAGTTTACATGATTAAAGTAACATCAGAGCTGAGTGAAGCAGCAGAAATTGAACTCAAGTAAAAGTAGCATTACTTTGTGATATCAAAATCAGGAAGTGGCTTAGGCATAAATCAAGGGGGGATGGGGGGACACGCCCCCCCTCAACCTGGAAAAAAAAGAGAATTGAACCTCCCAGTTCATCATAAACCTTTTTCATATCATACTACATAACAGAATAAAATATATCTGAAGCACAAATTTTAAATCTGCAAGTTTTGTCTTGTAAATTTGCAACTTTAAAAAAAATTTAAATCTACAATTTTTTTTTAGTAAATTTGCATATTTTTTCTTTGTAAATCTGCAGTTTATTTATCATAAATTTGCAACGTTTTCCCTTTAATTCCACAACTTTTTCTTGTAAATTTGAAGCATTTTATTAAAAATTTGGAACTTTTTTCCTCATAAATTTGCAGCTTTTTCTTTTAAATTGCCATCTTTTTTATAAGTTTACAACTTTTTTAAGTAAATTTGCAAGTTTTTTCTCATAAATTTGCAACTGTTTTTAGTAACTTGTCTCATACAGTTTCATGAGTTTGTTTTTTTAAAATAATTCTGTTGAACCACAATTCAAAAGCATTGTCTGATTTTCATTGGCTAATTTTCATAGAATTTTTATTACCACTTTTGTCAGATTCAAGTTATTTCTGTGACCATTGTGGGTTTTTCTTTCATTAACAGAGGGGTACCAATAATTTTGTCCATGTCTGTACATTTGAATTTTTTTTTATGATTTTGCAGTGTTTTTATTCTAAATTTGCAACTTTTTTTCCCTCATACATTTAAACCTTTTTTCCCGTAAATTTGCAACTTTTTTCTGGTAAATTTGTAACTTTTCTCAGACTTCTTCTAATTTTTTTTTCTTTTATATTTTTCTCATTCATTAAGACTTTCTTTTATAATTTGGAAGCATTTTTATTGTAAATTTGAAACTTTTTTCTCATACATTTAAAACTTTTTTCTCATAAATTTTCAACTTTTTTTCCACATGTGTGTGACCAACCTGGTGGATCAGTCAGATCTGTCAGGTTGGTCACGCCTACAGAAAGGATTTAACCAGTTACTCCCCACCTCTGAGTATGCTACAAAGAAGTTATAGTCTTCATCCACTATTTTTCCATCCATCCATCCATCCATCTTCTACCGCTTTTCCAGAGGTTCGAGTCGCGGAGGCAGCAGTTCAAGCAGAGAACCCCAGACTTCCCTCTCCCTAATCACCTGCTCCAGCTCTTCAGAGAGGATACCAAGGCGTTCCCAGACCAGCTGGGAGACATAGTCTCTCCAGCAAGTCCTGGGTCTGCCCCGGGGTCTCCTCTCAGTGGGACGTGCCCGAAACACCTCAAGTGGGAGGCATCCTGATCAGATGCCCATACCACCTCAACTGGCTCCTTTCAATGTGAAGGAGCAGTGATTCTACTCGGAGCCTCTCCTGGATGACTGAGCTCCTCACCCTATCTCTGAGGGTGAGTCCAGCAATCCTATGAAGACAGCTCATTTCAGCCGCTTGTATCCGCAATCTTGCTCTTTCGGTCATTACCCAAAGCTTGTGACCGTAGGTGAGGGTAGGAACGTACAGTAGATTGACTGGTAGATCGACAGCTTCGCCTTAGAGCTCAGCTCCCTCTTCACCACAACAGACCAATACAACGTCCACATCACTGCAGATGCTGCTCCAAGCCGTCTGTCAATCTCTCGCTCCATTCTCCCCTCACTTGTGAATAAGACCCCAAGATACTTAAACTCCTCCACTTGGGGCAGGAGCTTGTCCCCAACCCAGAGAGGACAATCCACTTTTTTATTGCTGAGGACCATGGACTCGGACTTGGAGGTACTGATTCTCATCCCAGTCGCTTCACACTCAGCAGCAAACTGTTCCAGTAAGGCCTGTAGGTCATTGCTGGATGAAGCCAACAGGACAACATCATCTGCAAACAACAGAGATGAGATCCTGTGGTCACCAAGCATGACACTCTCTGTTCCCTGGCTGCACCTAGAAATCCTGTCCATAAAAATTGTGAACAGGATCGGTGACAAAGGGCAGCCCTGGTGGAGTCCAACTCTCACTGGGAATGAGTCCGACCGAGTGTTGGCAATACGAGCCAAACTCTCACAACGGTCGTGCCGAGACCAGATAGCTTGTAACAACAAGCCCGATACCCCATACTCCTGAAGCACCCCCCCACAAAAAACCACGAGGGATGCAGTTGAATGCCTTCTCCAAGTCCACAAAACACATGTAAACTGGTTGGGCAAACTCTCACGAACCCTTGAGGATTCTCGAGAGGGTAAAGAGCTGGTCTGATGTGCCACGGCCAGGACAAAAACCACATTGTTCCTCCTGAATCCAAGGTTCAATTAATGGCTGGACTCTCCTCTCCAGTACCTTGGCATAGACCTTCCCAGGGAGGCTGAGGAGTGTGATCCCTCTAAAGTTGGAGCACACCCTCCGGTCCCCTTTCTTGAAGAGAGGAACCACGGCATGGTTTGCCATGCCAAGGGCACTGCCCCCGACCTCCAGGCAATGTTGCAGAGGCATGTCAACTATGACAGCCCTACAGCATCCAGGGCCTTGAGGTACTCAGGGTGAATCTCATCCACCCCCAGGGCCCGGCCACCAAGGAGCTTTTTAACCACCTTGCAACCTGAACCCCTGTGACAGGTGAGTCGTCCCCCTTGTCCACAAGCCCTGCTTCCTCTGTGGAAGGCGTGTCAGTGGGATTGAGGAGATCCTCAAAGTATTCCTTCTACCACCCGACGATATCCCCAGTCAAAGTCAGCAGCGCACCATCCGCACCATACACAGTGTGGACAGGGAGCTGCTTCCCCCTCCTCAGCCGCCGGACAGTTTGCCAGAATCTCTTCGAGGCTGACCGAAAGTCTTGTTCCATGGCCTTACCAAACTCCTCCCATACCCGAGTTTTAGCTTCAGCAACCACCCAAGCTGTAGTCCGCTTGGCCTGCTGGTACACCTCAGCTGCTTCGGAAGTCCCACAAGCCAACCAAGCCTGAAAGAACTCCTTTTTCAGCTTTAATGGCCCCCCTCACCACTGGTGTCCACCACTTGGTTCGGGGGTTACCACCACGAGATGCCCCGACAACCTTGCGGCCACAGCTCTGGGCAGCCGCTTCAACAATGGAGGTGGAGAACATGGCCCATTCAGACTCCATGTCTCCAGACTCCCTCGGCATGTGATTGTAGTTCTTCCAGAGGTGGGAGTTGAAGACCTCCCGGACAGGGGCCTCAGCCAAACATTCCCAGCACACCCTCACTATATGTTTGGGTCTACCAGGTCTGAATGGCATCCTCCCCTGCCATCGGATCCAACATGCTAAAAACATGCAGGTTAGGGAGTTAAGGGGCGCTTGCGCACGCAGCGACCGGCAGCTGGTGGCTTGTCACCGGACTGCAGAACAAATCTACCTACGGGTACAAAATAAGTAAAAAAAAAAAAACAAAAAAAAACCTCACCACCAGGTAGTGATCAGTTGACAGCTCTGCACCTCTCTTTACCTGAGTGTCCAAGACATACGGTCCCAGGTCTGATGACACGATAGCAAAATCGATCATTGACCTGCAACCTAGGGTGTCCTGGTGCCAAGTGCACATATGGACACCCTTATGCTTGAACACGGTGTTTGTTACGGACAACCTGTGGTTGGCACAGAAGTCCAATAACTGAACACCACTCGGTTATTTTTTATACTTTTATAATTTTATATTATTCCTGAGACATCAGCTCTATTTATTATAATCACTGAATGATATAAATGTGTAAATGCAAAGTTTGTGTGTGTGTGTGTGTGTGTGTGTGTGTGTGTGTGTGTGTGTGTTTTACCTGCTTTCGGGGGACAGGGATCCTTCTGAGGACATGCCGTGGTAAGGGGATGGGGTGAGCCGGGCGTCTGGTCTGAACTCTTTGTCGTAGGCCAGGACGTTCCACTCCTGACGCCTGTTACGAGCCTTACGCACCTGTAATAGCGGACAGGAGGTGCATCGTTAAAGCGGCACTGTGTAACTTTCTTGTTCCTGGCAACACTGAAAAGACTACTGGCATGCTTGATGGCCTGTGACCAAACCAATCGGAGGACAAGACTTTAGCCACCTACTACTAAAACACCATGTGATTGGTTTTGGGACTCAGGCCGTAGAACACGTCAGCTGTAGTCTTTTCAGAGTTCCGATCAGGAACAGGAAAGTTATACAGTATAGTGCTGCTTTAATAGACACACAAATGCCTTTCAGTCTCTGCTTCAGTAAGAGACTGTCAATGATGGAGTCATTCATTCTGGCCATAGTTTAGCCTTTCCTTGCTTTCAACAACTTTGGATAAAGTTGCAAAATGTGAGATAAATCAATATTTGGTACACGATGCAAATAGCTGCTGTAGGGTGAAAACCCTGTTGGTCCATATTTAGTCTTTTTTAGTTTTTTGTATAAACTTATTCTATCGGTCAACGTTATAGCTTTGAATGTGTTTTGATAATATCAGACCAATGACAAGCATTATAAAAGCCATATGAATAAAGTTTGCAACTGCTAACTGCTGTATCTCACGGAGCAGCAAATGCTGAGGACCATTCACCAATATTGTATTTTGGGGGTTTCGTCGGGGTATGTAAAAGGTTGGCAAACAGTTCGCCAACAGTTTTTCGTGTCTTGTTGTGAATGTATTTTGCAAAATAGCTTTAAGCATTTGCAAACGGTCGTAATGTGTGCTGCTAAAGATCTTTTTGTTTCGTCTAGTCGTGAACACTAGCAAGTGTTTCAGATCATTTACTACAAAACTGTTGGTGACATTAAAAACCCTTTGCAAACTGGTTTGCAACTTTTTACGAACCCTCATGAATGTTCCTCAGCATTCGCTGTTCCGTGAGGTACTAGCTTGATTTTTGGCAACATTCATGAGAAAAGTTGGCGAATCCAAAAATCGCCACGTTTGTCAGCATTCGCTGCTCTGTGAGAAACTACCCTGAAAAATGTCTTGTTTTGACGATACGAAGTTTGTGCCCAACAGCGACGAAATTAAGTTATTAACCTTCACTATTAGCTTTGTTAGTGCATCAGTCTCTGGAACAGCTCTGTTCTCTCTGTCATAAGCTAAGCTAAGTTTATTCCCTTCCGCATCACATAGGACAGTGGCAGCACCTATCTCTGTTTCTAAGACCCAAGGCCACACAGGTACTCTAAAGGTGTGTTCAGCCGAACACGAATGGGCAATTTTTTTGCATGGTGTGATTACATTTTAACTCAATGTAAACATGTGAATAGACATGAATTCACTGTCTGAGTGAGTTGCAGACAGGTGAAGTTGCCTTTATAACTTCTGCAGCTGTAAATCCCCAAAACATGTCATGCTTAGGTTTACATTATTTGATGGGGGCTCATCTGAAAAAAATTGTCCCTGCCTCCAAAATTTCACCTGGATGATGCGTTGTTTACAATGCTAGCCTGCTAGCCTTGTTAGCACATCCGTGGCAGGAGTCCATGGAAAAAACTCCAACACTCTGCTGCAGCTGCAGCGCTCCTAGTCCTTCTGTCTCCAGGTGAGTGTCAGTCTCATTTTGAAACATTTTACTCTGCAATGTTGATAATTTTACTCCGGTGACAGCAGAATCTCAAGGCCATTACTAGCTAACACTATCCCACGGACATGAACGTGCAAATGCGCGAGATTCGCACGTTTGCCTCTTTCCATTTATTTTGTATATATTTGTGCTGTGCGAAAAATTTGCTTCGTGTTGGTCTGAACACACCTTAAGTAGTGAAAGCTACAGTGGGGAAGTCGTTTCTCTGGTAGCTCAGTGTTGACCTTCCCTTCACCATTCTATTATACAGAGCACCAAGCTAGAAGGCAGAAAACCCTGTTCTACCACTCCAGTCACATGCTAAGTGACGCTAATATAAAATTAGCTGTTGGCAAGAGATGTGAGGAGACGGTTGTTAGCTGCTAGCAGGATTACAGACACATGTGCTGATATCTTATGACGTGTCACCCTGAACTTAAGCGCAACCTGGATTCAGACCAACCTGAGGATCCGGGTTTGCGAGCATCCGGGCAATTGCCCAGGAGGAGCAGTAATACTTGCGAAGTGTGAGAAGACAGATGGACCAATGAAGGACACAGAAGCTCGGCATTAGCTTATTTCCATTTTGCCAGACTGGGCTAAAATATTTGATCCAAACAGCTGATTACCAACCTTCTTGACCTCTCTGCCCGGATCTTCAATCTGCCTCTGCTGTTCCTACGAGAAATACAAACACAGACAGACGAGTGGACAGAAACTCAGTCACTGATTATCGATTCTTCCTGGTGCAGAGGACCAAATCACCAGCCCCTTCACCATGGGGTAAATGCACACCATGCCACACACACACACACACACACACACACACACACACACACACACACACACACACTAGTCTACCCATCTCCCAGTTACTACCGGGTTACACTAACACACTAACATGTTGTGGACGACAAAAAATTTAAGCTTGCACGAACACGGGAGAGCAACCAAATCAAACACGGAGGGTCAGAGACACGGTGAGGTGGCAAGCTAACGCAACATCACACAAACACACAGACGCAGACAAGAGGGAGTGCTGATGTGTGGTAGTGTGTTTTACCCAAATGCAAAACATTTTCATGGACTTCCCTCTATGTGTGTCCGTCAGCATGACACAGACTTGTGTGTTAGGTGAGTGTGTCATGTGTGTTAGTGGAATGTGCAGTGGCGGAAGTAAGGGGGGGGGCAGGTTAAGGTTGGGTTAGAGGGTCGGGGGTTGTCTTACGGAGATGGACAGGGGGCTCCTGGGTGGGGCCTGTCTGGAGTGGGGCCTGTCGGGGTGGGCCGGACAGCCCTATGGAAAGATGGGAGAAAAACAAGCTGGTGGATTAGCTTGAGCAGAGGAGGAGGAGGAGGAAGAGGAGAGGGACGGGGCGCGTGTCGTCGACGTCCAGGCAACTAAAGGTCAATCAGAGAAAAGAAGGAGGAGGGACTGTTGGAAAGACTTGTCCTCCTTCGGCACCTGTGACGGCCTAAATTTATACTGTGTCTGAGGGATTTTTTTTTTTTCCTATGACGTCTCAGTGTTGAAGGGAGGGAACAGAGAAATATGAGCAGCAATAAGTTCAACGGAAATATTGACAAGGTGCAGCAAACACATACAGCAGCAGCTGTTCAGAAGTCTAATAAATGATGTCAGATGGGGTGTACAATAAAAAAAATAAATCATAAAGTTCAACTCAAAGCATCGTCCTACTGATGTTTGCCCTGAAGTGTATCAAAACTAATTTGGCTACGTGGTCAAAGAAGGCACATTCGCCACCTGTCTGTTCAACTGAGGGATTAACATGGTGTCTCCAAACATGCAATGCACTACTACTGCCAGAAGGAGGGGGTAACAAGCAGCAAAAATATGTTAGCTAGCAAATAACTCGGCACAAGTCAAACGCCAACCAAAATGCTGCAAAAGCATAAAAATGTGGGGGGAAAAAAACCTTCATACTGCTGCGATACCAAAATGCAGTGCAGCAGTGAGGATCACTGAGCATGTGTCTGTCTAACACTGAGGGAAACTGCCTCGGAGGAGTAACGAATTTTGTGAAATCACGAATGCCCAGATCTCGTGACCTTTACTTGACCTTGACCTTAAGCGCAACCTTGATGCAGAGTCACCTGAGGAGCACTGCAGATGAGTTTGTTGAGAATTAGGGCAATCGCCTAGGAGGAGCATTTTTTTCTGAAATCACATGTGTATATCATATCAGTGAGAGGAGAGTAACAAATGTGCAAGAAAAATCACGAAAATGTGAGGAAAAAGTTGCATCTTCTATAGAGAAAAATTGCAGATTTATGAGTACAATGTTGAAAATCTGAGTGAGGAAAAGGTAACAATTTTATCACAAAGCATGGCAAATTTGTGAGGAAAATTTTATTACAACAGACATAAATTTGCCAGGGAAAAGTTGCGGATTTATTTTTTAAAAAAAGTTATAACTTTCCAAGAAAAATGTTAAAGTTTACAAGAGAAGCTTCACTAACTGGTGAGAAAATTGGACACTTATAAGAGAAAAAAAGAATTAAAAAAAAACTTATAAAAAAAGATGTAGAAAATTAGCCAATTTTTTTCTTGTAAATGTGTGACTTTATTGTTGTAAATTTATGACTTTTTTCTTGGAAATTAGTTTTTTCGGCATTTGGAAGTTGTGTTTTTTACTTATGAAAATGTTACTTTTTTCTCATAAATTTAGGACTTGCTTATAGTAAATTTGTAACTTTTTAAATTGTAAATTTGCACCTTTTATCATATTTCTGCACCTTTATTCTTGCAAATTTGTACTAAAATTACATTTACACCATATGCTAAATTTAATCAATAACCCCATGACCACCATGAATCACCCACTGTATCAGACAGTAAAACACATCGGATTTCTCTGTGGGGGAAATCAAAATCTATAATACCTTTAAAAAAAGAAAAAAAAAAAGCTTTCCAAAAGGGCACTTCAGGGGGCAAAGACCAAAGGGGCAGTCTCAGAGCTTCACTTCGCATCAATCTGTGCACGTGTCCCGATCATTGTGAGTGAGTTTGGTGAGCATCGAGGCAACTGCCCAAGAGGAGTAGCGATTCCCGTCAAAGTGGGGACAGATGGACGCCAAGCCATTACATTCACTCCTTCGTCAGAATGAGCAAAGAAACCCTCGTGATTTTTTTCTCCACACCAATTCACACAATAAAAAAATAAAATTCTAAATCGCTGAAATTGCAAAAAAAAAAAAAAAAAAAAATGCAGTTTCTTAAATAAAGTCTTGAGGCTGGCTCCAAAATTGAGTCAGTTTTTGTCAGTTCATGTTAAAAAGCTCAACTTTTCCTCTAAATTGAGACTTTTTTAAAATACTGTTTTTTTGCTTGTAAATGTCTAACTATTTCCCTGTTTTTCTTTAAAAATTTACACTACCAAGACTTTTGACTCCATAAAGTCTTGGTCTTTCTACACTCTGGTCTCGACTTACAACCCTACTCCATAAATTAGTAACAGTTTCATGTAGTTTTCTTGAAAACTTGCAACTTTTTTCTTTTCTTAAAAATTCTGTCAAAGCTACATGGAACCAGCGATTAGTGACAAAAGAGCTGCATGTGGATGCTGAGCTGCAGGTTTGATTTATTCTGGTTCTTTCCTTTCTGTGATTGGTCGAAACGCATGCTCGTGATACAAGCTGTGACTGCATTAAACATGTTTACATTTTATTGTGAGTTAATTTAAACATTGCGACTGCCCACCTGCTGCTGTATCGATAACCGATTACACAACAAAGCAAAGCTAAATGGTGAGTACAGTAAGGTAAAATGCATCAACCAAAATAACAGCAGAAAAAAAGATTAGCAAATCAAAAAAGAAGATGACTGAACATTCTCCAGCTCCATATCCATCCTTGCATCCACACGCCTCACAACACGCAAATTTAAATCATCGGACGCACACCGGCTTGCGCGCCATACCTTCTGACGTCTCTTCTCTTTGCGCTTGTCCTCGGTGGCCTGCAGCATCTTCTCCTTCCACAGGTTGAAGAAGTAGGAGGGGTCGGTGTAGAACTTCAGGGCATCCTTCTTGTCGTCCCTGCGCGGACGGATTAGGAAACGCGTGAAACAGAGGAAAGACAGCCATGGCGCTAACAGGCGGTGGGGTTAACTGCTGACCTATAAGGGCTGAGGATGTTGAGGGGCGGCGGTTTGTCACAGCGGTGGTACATCTCCACTACGGGGTTGGGCACCGAGGTCCTTGACACCACCTGCTGGTCCTGAATGGTGCTGCTCTTGAAGGCCTTTCTCATGTTGATATCCTGCAGAGAAACTGGAAGCGGAGGAGGAGAGGATGAAATGAATATTTATGAAAGATTACAGTAAACAAGCGACAATTAGGGCAGAGGATTTCTACACTGTGCTCCTGTAATGGTATGTGACAGCATAATCCTGCAAAACAGCTGTTTTTTTAGAAGTAGTGATGGATTAGCAGCTAAATCCTTAATGTACAACGATGTTCTGTATCCTCTGTTTACAGTCAATGGATTTGTGCTAATAAAGGAGTCAATAACAACAACACTAACGGAGGCACGGCTATTTAAACCCTTAAGCTCCAGTCCCACAGACTTGCATGTGTGAATACCTAAATACTACGGATGCACTCAGATATCAACTTCACATCGGTATCGGCCTATGTGTAAATAAAAAAATACTGTCAATGGTACCCCTCAGCCTGCTGGCACCAAGAGCAGTTGCTGACCACATCTATGGTGTGAAGGCAACTGAAATCATTCCAGATCTGTCACAGATGCAACTGTGGGATCAATATGAAAAGCCAGCATCATTTCATTCATGAATTATCACGTTTACAAGGCTTTTTTGACTGTTGACCTCTGAAGTTCAAACGCATCCCAGATTTTTCACAGACAGAATTATGGTATCAATGTCAAACATGTATGGCATGTCTTTTCTGAGTTATCACGTTTACAATGTTTCTGAAAAAGCTGATCTGTGACCTTGACCTTGCTTTGTTAATGTGTGGATCTGTATTGTCTGCTAAGTGTGCAATTAGAGGGTTTTTTTCTATGTGATCACAATCTTGCTCACTCGAGCTATATTTTGATAACTATGTTTTTTCTCTCTGCCCAATGTGTCACCCCCTCCCCCTCTTTACCCCCCACTGTATGAGGCGCCTGTATGGCTGCCGCGTCATTAGGGAGCGCTTAACACGAGCGCACCTTAGTGATAAGTAAAATTCCTTGTACGTGTAAGCATACTTGGCAATAAAGTTGATTCTGATTCTGATTCTGACTCTCAAGGTCAGCCAAAGTTGAATTTTTCAAAGGTTTGTCATAGATACAACTAGAGAATTCCCAATGGAAATCATGAAAGTGTGCCAGTGTGATTACCCGCTGGTCATGGCTTTAACCTGGGAGAACCTAATGGAAAAACATGAAAATCAAAAACCTTGACCTTTGATCTTTTGACCCCAAACCCATAGCAAGAGGTTTGATTCTCAGGTTGAACCTGTGTACCGACTTTGGTGATGCAAGCTTTACTTGTTCTATAGTAATACTGCAATGGGAAAGTTAACATTGACCTATGGCCTTTTGAGTCCAAACTCATAGTTAGAGATTTGTCTGAGATATAGTCGTAGTTTTGCCATAATTTGTGATTAGTCGATAAGAGTAGGTATGGCGTCACTTTGAAAAGCTTACATCATTTCTTTCTGTAGTTATGGCGTTTACGAAATTTACACAAAAACTGATCTTTGACCTTGGCCTCGAATTTCGGTGAACCAAATTTGAACTTGTTCAAGATTTTTCATGTATATAACTATAATATCGATTTGAAAAGCTTACATCAATTCTTTCTGCAGTTATCACGTTTGCAACGTAGGGTCCAGGTCGAGGGGCAGCGGTCCATGCAGAGTAGCCCAGACTGCTACTCAGTTCACATAGCACCATGATCCCCATGATCCCTCCTGCAGTTGGTGACCCGTGTGGCTCATTTTATTACACTGGGTCCTTGATGTAACCTTTTCATGGGGATCAACTGCACTACTCTTGGTCTGGCCCTTCACCCAGGACCAGTTTGTCTTGGGAGATGCTACTGGGGACAAGTTGCCCCCGACAACATAGCTGTGGGGGTCATTAGGGCATGCCAATCCCTATACCACGATAAGGTGGTGATCCAGCCTTTACGACCAATGTGGAGGTGACTTCAGGTCATATGTCCACTTTTGAGAAGTGCTGAAATGTGGTGACAGCAAAACACAACGGATCTGTAGCTGATACAGCTGTGTAGAATTAAAAAATATATATATTTAGGATCGCGGATCGTGGATACAAGCGGCTGAAATGAGCTTTCTCCGTAGGATTGCTGGACTCACCCTCAGAGATAGGGTGAGGAGCTCAGTCATCCGGGAGAGGCTCAGAGTAGAACCGCTGCTCCTCCACATTGAAAGGAGTCAGTTGAGGTGGTATGGGCATCTGATTAGGATGCCTCCTGGACGCCTCCCACTTGAGGTGTTTCAGACACGTCCCACTGGGAGGAGACCCCGGGGCAGACCCAGGACACGGTGGAGAGACTATGTCTCCCAGCTGGTCTGGGAACGCCTTGGTATCCTCTCTGAAGAGCTGGAGCAGGTGGCGGGGGAGAGGGAAGTCTGGGCTTCTCTGCTTGAACTGCTGCCTCCGCGACCTGGACCTCTGGAAAAGCGGTAGAAGATGGATGGATGGATGGATGGATGGATATATTTAGGATTTTCAAATGTCTCTATTAGGGCTGGGCGATTAACCAAAATAAAACCAGAACCGACGTTTGGGGTGTCAAATCGATGTAACTCCACACATGCTACGCATGTAAGAACGGGAGCAGCACAGTCAGCTGTTCAGATACAACGGAACCTATGAGCAGAACACAGGCGGAACAATTAAAGATGGCTTGTAACAAAAACAAACACGGTCCCCAATCTACACAGTATGTGATGAATGACTCTTTATTCCACTGGAAGATGCCCAGAAAAAGCAAGTGAAATGCGCAGATACTAACACTGAAAGGAGCCGAAGCTAAGTCGCTGTTAGCCTCTGACAGCTATCTGCATCATCTCAACTGTTTTACAGAGGGAATGGACAAGCTAAGGCTGTATTTAAGAACCCAATAAGAGACTCATAATCACTATGTGGTGGTAACACAATCATGGGTGCGTAAAGGACTCTCCCAATGCAGCTAACAAGCTAATTAGCTGCCCCGCACATGACCTGACCCACAAACCCTCAAGAACACTGGGCAATGTTTATTTAGTGTGTGAAATGATAATAGGTCTGTCCTTCATTATATTATGCTCATTTATTACCACACCGCTGTGATATGATTGTCATGTGCGGAGCTGGTGTTTTGGCTCCACCCATGATTTGTGGCTGTAGACTCTGATTTGTTGTTAAGGGCAGGTTTAGCCCTGAGCTTAGGCCCTTGCCAGTCTACAGCCACACCCCTCTCTCTGCCTGACACTCACCACCTGTCAGTTATTTCTCATTTGTTCCTGCCCCCCTCCCCACACACACACACATGCATGCACACACACATAATCATACACCGACTCCCGCCGCACACCTGCGTCCACTTGTTGCTCATTAGTCTGGCTGGTATTTATTGGGTGACAGTGGGGGCATTCGGTGTCGTGGCTTAAGTCTGCTTTGCACAGTCTAGTCTATGGTCACCTGCCTACGTTGATGTCCTGGAGCTGTTGGGTTCTCTTTTCCCTTGGACTACTACAATGTTGTTTTTTTTCCCAGCGCCCGCTGAGCTCCGACGCCCTATGTAAGTCTTCCTTTGTTATTAACTGCCCTTCTTTTCCACTGCCCAGTTCTGCCCTGGGAGTGCGTGGGGCTCCTTCATCCAACTGAGCTCGGACTCCCAGCGCTTGTGTGCCTGACTGTGTTTTCTCATTGAACATTTTCTTGCATTTTGTGTATTTTTGAGTTTCCCTTTCTGTTAATAAACACGTTCACTTCACCTGCGTTTTGGGCTCGTGCAAATTATTTGTTCGCTGCGAAGCTACGCAGCGAACATGACAATGATACCACACTCTTGTGTAATATTGCTTAATGATGAACCTTGTCAGTAAGAAGAAGGCAGAAAAAAATAACAGGAAAAAAAACAAAAACCAACATGAAAGGGTAAATGAACCTTAATTTTGATTTACGGTCAAATTGCAGCGCTTAGTCTCAATAACAGAAATGCTCACGATAATGTTCTCAAGTATTCCAAAACCTGAGACAGTGTTCAATCAAAATGTGCAACCCATTAGAATCTGTGACTTCAGCCTACTGCACCTGCATAATAACTGATTTTTAACATTTGTCTTAAAGTTTCTTATCTGCTCCAGCTCCTCTTCAGAGCACAAATAATAAAACAATGATGTTTGCTCCTTCTGAAGATGCTATTAAACACTGGATTAGAAGATTATGTGCCGGCAGAGAGTGAAGTGGAAATGTGCTTATTGAGGCACAAATATGGATATGAAACACCATCTAATTAACACACTTTATGCTACAATAATTCACGAGCACACTTACAGTATATTCAACTGGGTGCCTCCTCTAGCACTCGCTGCTTTGGCATGTTTGTATTAGTAGCTATAATAGTGCACACTGAAGATGTACAGTGGATATTATTTAAGATAGAGGGGAAAAATATCGACGCAAAATGAAAAACACCCTGCCCAGCGGGATTAGAGATCCCCGCAATAACACACCAAACATATGCATATCGACTAATACAGAACACACACACACACACACACACACACACACACACACACACACACACACACACACACACACACACACACCAATGCATGCACACACAGAGGAGGTGATAATAGGACAGCGGGGACAGATTAGCGTTGGAGCTTGTTGCATCAGCTTAACAAGCATCGCATGCACGCACGACACACACATGTAGGCGTGCACAGCCACACCAACAAGAGCCGGGCGGTGTGAGTTTGCCGTCTGTGTGTGAGGCTGCGGGAAAGGGAGATCGACAAGTGAGCCAAACGCCACAAGTACGCCACGTGTGTCAATCCTTTAACTCTGGAAGCGATTTAACGTGGCCGCGACGCTGTCCAGGATCTGACAGATGGCTGCACACGTGCGCACACGGTCACACACTGGTGTAGGATCAGATCACTGCGACATACACTATGTAACTGTGATTGTGTACAGATTTAGGTGATTTTTTTTATGTTTGCATGGACACGGTTTCACCGTTAGACTTCTGACTGTAAAGGAGGCTGGTTCAGAAGCCTAAAGGTTGACTGGCAGTTTGAGCCAATCCCTGTGCGTGTCAGACTCCTGACGGCTCACTGGCTGATCATTCCTTCTGCAGCGTCTCTCCCCGCGGCCAAATGAATAATCCACACAACTAGCAGCCAACGCAACTTTCACTTGGATCAGAAGCGTCTTCACAGAGACCTGTAGCGTTCCGCCTTTTCTCTGTCTGACTATACAGGCCAGTTGGAGCTCAGTACTCATCTATACTTCTGTACATGTCCAACACTTACATTGAACAGCCTTATTAATAAATGTTTAAAGCCCAAACCCTGTGAAGTCAGTTTTCTGACTGCATGAGTTCAGCAGATGGCAGTATACTCAGGTTGAGGAAGAGTTAAAGGGGACGTATGATGACGTGGCCAGCAACAGAAAAACTACGAAAAAATCAAGTCTGTCACTTTGTTAGGGCCAGTCTTTGTCTCACTACCTCTCTAAACAAGCAGCTCTGATCTTTTCTCCCCGTGATGTGAGAACAGGAGCTCACCCTCCCCACTTCATCTCCACCCGTTTAAACAGAGGTGGACTTACCATAAGGCAAAGGTAGGTGGTTGCCTTAGGCCCCGACCTGCTAGGGGCCCCGATCTACTAGGAGCCCCACATATTTTTAAAAAAAAATGTTTAGCATATTTAACGTGACGTCCGACAAAATACAGAAACATGGGTATTTATAAAAATGCCAAATCAAATCATAAACATAACATCCTCCCCTCTTCTCCTCAGGCGCTCCCCCTGAGCTAGTATGGCCAAAAATCAGCCAGGCACTTCTTCCTTTAGCACATCTTCCAACTTCCTGCCGTCCTTCCTGTCCATGTACCTATATTGTTCTCTATAAAACTCTGACAATGCGAGATTAAAGAAATGAGACAACGTGAGGCATCTACAGTGCATCTGTAAAGTATTCACAGCACTTCACTTTCTCCACATTTTGTTACGTTACAGCCTTATGCCAAAATGGATTAAATTCATTTTTTCCTCAAAATTCTACGCACAATACCCCATAATGACAACGTGAAAAAAGTTTTTTGAGATTTTTGCAATCTTATTAAAAATAAAAAAACTAAGAAATCACATGTACATAAGTATTCACAGCCTTTGCCATGAAGCTCAAAATTGAGCTCAGGTGCGTCCTGTATTCCACTGATCATCCTTGAGATGTTTCTACAGCTTAACTGGAGTCCACCTGTGGTAAATTCAGTTGATTGGACATGATTTGGAAAGGCACACACCTGTCTATATAAGGTCCCACAGTTGACAGCGCATGTCAGAGCACAAACCAAGCATGAAGTCAAGGGAATTGTCTGTAGACCTCCGAGACAGGATTGTCTTGAGGCACAAATCCGGGGAAGGGTACAGAAAAATTTCTGCTGCTTTGAAGATTCCAATGAGCACAGTGGCCTCCATTATCCGTAAATGGAAGAAGTTTGGAACCACCAGGACTCTTCCTAGGGCTGGCCGGCTGTCTAAACTGAGCGACTGGGGGAAAAGGGCCTTAGTCAGGGAGGTGACCAAGAACCTGATGGTCACGCTGTCTAAGCTCCAGCATTCCTCTGTGGAGAGAGGAGAACCTTCCATAAGAACAACCATCTCTGCAGCAATCCACAGCAATCCACCAATCCACCAATCAGGTGGATTGCTGTATGGTAGAGTGGCCAGATGGAAGACACTCCTTAGTAAAAGGCATATGGCAGCCCCCCTGGAGTTTGCCAAAAGGCACATGAAGGACTCTCAGACCATGAGAAACAAAAAATTCTCTGGTCTGATGAGACAAAGATTGAACTCTTTGGCGTGAATACTAGGTGTCATGTTTGGAGGAAACCAAGCACTGCTCATCACCAGGCCAATACCATCCCTACAGTGAAGCATGGTGGTGGCAGCATCATGCCGTGGAGATGTTTTTCAGCTGCAGGAACTGGGAGACTAGTCAGGATAGAGGGAAAGATGAATGCAGCAATGTACAGAGACATTCTGGATGAAAACCTGCTCCAGAGCGCTCTTGACCTCAGACTGGGGCAACGGTTCCTCTTTCAGCAGGACAACGACCCTAAGCACACAGCCAAGATATCAAAGGAGTGGCTTCAGGACAACTCTGTGAATGTCCTTGAGTGGCCCAGCCAGAGACCAGACCTGAATCCAATTGAACATCTCTGGAGAGATCTGAAAATGGCTGTGCACCGACACTTCCCATCCAACCTGATGGAGCTTGAGAGGTGCTGCAAAGAGGAATGGACCAAACTGCCCAAAGACAGGTGTGCCAAGCTCGTGGCATCATATTCAAAAAGACTTGAGGCTGTTATTGCTGCCAAAAGTGCATCTGTCATGAACTGAGTTTGGATGTTCTACCAAGCTCAGTTTCATGGCTTTACTCTGTTTTCATATTTTATCTGTTGTATTGTTATGCCTTTTTAAGTTACTATACTGCCTTCTATTTTCCTTGTTTTTGTCCAGTCTGTTGTGGTCATGTTTTGTTTCATCTGCAATTTATTTCCAGTCTGTTCTGAGTTTGTTTATTCCTTTTATTGGTTCTGTGGGCTGGCAGCTGGCAGGCAACTTTTTCAGGTCTGCACTTTGCGTGGGCGTTGCCTGTCACTCTTCCAGTCCAACTACTCCCCTCTCATTATTACCAGCTGGTCCCAATCACCATCATGATTCTCTCCTTCCCCTCGCTCAGTGTACCCACACCTGTGGTCATTTACGTTGTTATCTGTTTGTATTTAGTCTACTCGTTTCATTCATTCATTGCTGCACTATTTGATTGTCTGCTCGCACATTCATTCTTGTAATCCTCCTGTTCAACTCCTGCGTTCGCTGGGCGATGCCGGCCCAGGGACGCCAGCTGTAAGTTTCTTCATTATTTATATTTTTGTATTTTGCAAAGGTTTTCGGACCTCTGCTCTTTCCTTTAATAAATGTCATGAGTGTATCCAGTGCATGAGTCTGTCTCCCAGCCCCGTAGGGGCCAGTATATGACAGCATCAACAAAGTATTGAGCAAAGGCTGTGAATACGTGTGTACATATGATTTCTTCGTTTTTTATTTTTTAATAAATTTGCAAAAATCTAAAAAAAAAAAAACCCAACTTTTTTTCACGTTGCCATTATGGGGTATTGTGTGTAGAAGTCTGACAAAAAAATGAATTTAATCCATTTTGGAATAAGGCTGTAACATAACAAAATGTGGAGAAAGTGAAGCGCTGTGAATACTTTCGCGATGCACTGTATATTGGTTTGTCGATTTTGTGAGACATGAGATGTGTGGTTGGGACAATGAGTAGGAGGAGGAGAGGGCACTGACATGGATGGAGGAAAGATGAAAGCGAGTGAGGAGGAGAGAGGAGTGGAGGATAAGACGGAGGACTGCTGAGCTTTTCCTTTTCATCCCCGTCTGTGCTGCCGAGTTCGATGCCGTCTGTGGCCGCTGTGCTGCAGAATGACTCGGCAGAATCAGCAGAAGGAGAGATGGGGAGGGTGAACTGGAGGGAGTCAATGAAAAAAGAGGAAGAAACGGTAGAAAAGCGGCAAGAAAGAAGGGAAATAGAGAGGGAGAGAGGAACAAGAAAAAAAACATTGACTGTGAAGGGACATAATGAAGAGGGAATGAATGACGTGTGCTGGGAAGACAGAGTGTGTTTCCCTATGGCAACAGACCCAAAAGTGGGCATATTTTTCATTTTCATCCTTTAACCTAGTGCAGCTTTACATGAGCCACAGCGTACATGAACACTTCGAATTTGGTGGAAGCTGCATTAGTGGAATTCAGATGTTGTCCATATTTGCTGTTGCTCACATGTAGCACACAACAGAAAATCTTCAGAGCGTCACTACTGAAAATATGTCGTTTATAAGGACTGATGTGTAGGAGGCAGGGCATATAATGTGTTAATGTACTGCACTGGTGAATTTAATAACTGCACGGAGCCCTGTGATCCTCTTACTGGTTAATTTAAAATGCAAGCATTGACCTTTAGATACGATGTAAAGCTTGATGACGGAGATGATGATTCTGACTCGTGCAAACAGCCCTTTAGAGAACAGTATGCAAACTCACAAACACATGCACATACACACAGCCATATACAGGTGCATCTCAATAAATTAGAATGTCATTGAAAAGTTGATTTGTTTCAATAATTCAATTCAAAAAGTGAAACTCATTATATAGATTCATTACACACAGAGTGATATATTTCAAGTGTTTATTTCTTTAAATTTTGACGGTTTTGGCTTGCAGCAAATGAAAACCCCAAATTCTGTTTCTCCAAAAATTAGAATATTACATAAAATTAATAAAAAAAAACAAACTGATGACTGAAAAGTATGTCCATGTACACACTCAATACTTGGTCAGGGCTCCTTTTGCATAATTGCTGCATCAATGCAGCATGGCATGGAGGCGATCAGCCTGTGTTACTGCTGAGATGTTATGGAAACCCAGGTTGCTTTAATAGCGGCCTTCAGCTCGTCTGCGTTATTGGGTCTGGTGTATTTCATCTTCCTCCTGACAATACACCATAGATTCTCTATGGGATTTAGGCCAGGAGAGTTCGCTGGCTAATCAAGCAGAGTGATACCATGGTCATTAAACCAGGTATTTGTACTTTTGGCAGTGTGGGCAGGTGCCATGTCCTGCTGGAAAATGAAATCAGTATCTCCATAAAGCTTGTCAGCAGAGGGAAGCATGAAGTGCTCTAAAATTTCCTGTTAGATGGCTGCACTGACACTGGACTTGATTAAACACAGTAGAAAAACACCAGCTGATGACATGGCTCCACATATCATCACTGACTGTGGAAATGTCACACTGGACCTCAAGCAACTTGGATCCTGTGCCTGTTCACTCTTCCTCCAGACTCTGGGACCTTGATTTCCAAGTGACAGGACTTATCACCTGATCTAGGGAGCCATGTCATCAGCTGGTGTTAGTCCACTGTGTTTTATCAAGTCCAAAGTCAATGCAGCTGTCTACCAGGACATTTTAAAGCACTTCATGCTTCCCTCTGCTGACAAGGTTTATGGAGATGCTGATTTCATTTTCCAGCAGGACTTGGCACCTGCCCACGCTGCTGCCAAAAGTACCAAAGCCTGGTTTAATGACTATGGCATCACCATATTTTACTGGCCAGCAAACTCTCCTGACCTAAACCCCATACAGAATCTATTAAGTATCGTCAACAGGGAGATGAGAGACACCAGGCCCAACAATGTAGATGAGCTGAAGGCTTTAAATAAATCCAACAACAGACATTTAAATAATTGAACTATGGGGGTTGAACAACTTTGAGTGCAACTGCGGACTTGTGAAGCCAAGGCGGTCCACTAAAAACTGCAGACCCATCTCAGCATCACTGTGTGTGTTTGGTGAGCATTGGGGCAATTGCCTCCAAGAGGTAGTAAATTTTTATGAGACAGACGACAGACAGCGTGCCATCACTTTAGCTTCCTTTAGCTCTGCTGGAATAAACTAATAAAACAAAAAAATAAAGGAAAATCAACTTTGTTCACATTTTAACTTGAAACTTTAATAATCCAAACTCAATTGAAAACTAATATGAATCTAAAACCCATCAAGGCACTCCAATATATTACATGGCACACCTTTTCCTTCTTAAATTTGCAGCTCTGAAAATATTTCCCAGTTGTAAATGTGAGACTTTTTGTCCACCCTCACTACTTTGCATTCTTTTTTAAATTTTGATTTGATTGTGAACGTTTATTTCATACATAAAAAGAAGCAACAGCAAACAATATTGAAAAAAAATTACAATGTATCTATGTTCAAAAAGGAATGGGAATTTTTCATAAAAATCTGTGAATTAGCCTCCTTGGAAATTTGCAGTTTTTCCCCTTTCCAGTGAATTAGCATCTTTTCCCCATTGCTGCATCTTTGCAGCTCTCTTGAGCTTTTGTGCATGGATGCTAGATAATATTTTCAAAATACAATTAGTGCCATCAGTCGATTACAATATTTAATCATGATTGATCACATGACATTCATAGTTAACTCCTAATTAATCACACTTTAAACACATTTTCTGTCTGTAATAATATAACTCTGACATAAACAAAGCATTGAAATCCCCACCCCCACCCCCCAGACTGCTGTCCGGGGCATGCTGCATTGCTTCCTGATTTCCCAAACTGCAGCAGGGGTGAAGGGCTTTAAAGGGCTCATTGATGGCACTTTTTTTTTTCTTTTTTTTTTTACACATTTTAACAGCTCACTCGTGTCTTAATGAAGTGGTTGTGACATATTTGTTCACAATTTCTTTAATTTTTTAATTACTAAAGCAAATTTGTTTTTTGATTTTCTTGGCTTTCTTCAAACGTCCTGATTTATAGCCAGTCTCTTTAAGAAACAGACTTCAGCTGTTCAACTCTGCCCTCCCTCTTACATCAGCTAGCCATTAGCTGAGTAGCTTCTAGCTGGTGTTCTGCCACCGGCTCCTTCCAGCTTGGATGACCAGTGCTGGTTCACTGATCCATAGTCATATGTGCATCTTGCATCATCCCGGCCCACCCAACAACCCCGCTGAGATGCCACATTAAATCACCAGAACCGTGCGCTCCACCAATTGCCACAAACCAAGGCCAGTGGCCGAGCTACGGGATCTCAAAGGGCAATGTCTCGCTCTGCGGTACTCCGCTCCTCTCCCATGGGCAGGAACGGGGGGGGGGGGGGGGGTCTGCCCCAACATGAAGCGGCTCCCCCCACACTACCCATGAGAGTATGGCCGGAGGATGGTGAGGCAGTTGAGCCAGCAGCTCCCCGTGACTGGCATGCGGGCGACCCGCCACAAAACCACCGGGAGACAGGCTGGAGCGACGAGAGGCACATTGTGGACCGTGGACCGGTGAACCAGGTGGTAACAGGGATGGTCATTAGGGTGACTAAGATCTGAAGAAAATAACAACATAAGCCGCACTCGGTTCGAGCATCCTGTTACCAGTGTTAGCTTGGGGGCTAATAGCTCATGGGCTAATAGGTTACCTTTAAGATAAGATAAGATAAGCCTTTATTAGTCTCACAATGGGGAAATTCCAGGACTGCAACAGCACAGGGATAGCAACACTCAGAGCAACAATCAAGAAGACAAGAAAAACAAGAGCAGCGAATATACATATGTACATATAAATATATAAACACACAGTGCGGAGCACTGTAGCTAGATGGAATAAATATATAAATATATATACACACAGTGCGGAGCATTGTAGCTAGATGGAATAAACAGCATAACCGTCTGCTTAGTTATCCTACATAGTATGAATATGTACCCATACATATTGTCACCCTCCATAGCGACCAATATTGTCCTAGTTGTATACTGGAGGGGACCATTGTGTAAGTCTATTGCTTCTTTTGCATTCAATACTATTAGGTTGTCACGTTTTTTTGCTATCTCTGCGAGCAGCCCTGCTTAGGCTATACAGTCTGACAGCCGTAGGTAGAAAGGACCTGCGAAACTTCTCAGTTGCACACCTAGGATGATGTAGTCTGCTGCTAAATGAGCTCCTCAGTGCATTCAGTATGTCCTGCATAGGGTGGGACTCGGACTCCAGCAGAGATGGCAGTTTAGCCACCATCCTTCTCTCTCCTATCTCCTCCACTGGGTCAAGGTGCTGCCCCAGGACAGAGCCAGCTTTCTTGATCAGTTTGTTCAGTCTCTTCCTATCGGCTGCTGTAATGCCACTGCCCCAGCAGACCACTCCAAAAGTGATGGCTGATGTCACCACCGTGTCGTAGAATGTCTTCAGCAGCGCCCCTTGTACACCACAAGACCTGAGTCTCCTCAGTAGGAACAGCCTGCGCTGTCCCTTCTTGTAGAGTGCGTTGGTATTGTGTTACCAGTCTAGTTTATTGTTCAGATGAACACCCAGGTACTTGTAGGATGTCACCATCTCAATGTCTGTTCCCTGTATGTTTACTGGTGCTGTGAGGGGTTGTCCTTGCCTGCGGCAGTCCACCACCAGCTCCTTAGTTTTCCTCGTGTTGATCTGGAGGCAGTTCCGATGGCACCAGTCCACGAAGTCCTGGATAAGTCCTCTGTACTCAGCTTCATCTCCATTGGAGATGAGGCCGACGATCGCAGAGTCGTCAGAGAACTTCTGTAGATGGCGGTGTGTTGTGTTGTGTAAGAAGTCCGCAGTATAAAGGGTGAACAGGAAGGGAGCCAAAACCGTTCCCTGGGGGGCCCCTGTGCTACTGATGATCGTGTCGGACACACAGTCCCGGGTTCTCACAAACTGTGGCCTGTTAGTGAGGTAGTCCAGGATCCATGATGACAGGTGCTGATCCACCCCCGCGCACAGCAGCTTGTCCTTCAGGATCATCGGTTGGATGGTGTTGAAAGCACTGGAGAAGTCAAAGAACGTGATCCTCACCGCATTCCCGGGCTTCTCCAGGTGGGACAGAGAACGGTGAAGAAGGAAGATCACTGCATCCTCCACCCCAATGCCATGCTGGTAGGCGAACTGGAGTGGATCCATCGCTGGTCCCACCAGGGGGCGGAGGTAAGCAAGGAGCAGTCGCTCCAGGGTCTTCATCATGTCGGACGTCAGGGCCACTGGTCTGTAGCTGTTCAGGTCTTTGGGGTGGGAAGTCTTTGGTACAGGTACCACACAAGATGTTTTCCACAACTGTGGTACCCTCCCCAGCTTCAGACTCAGGTTGAAGGTGAGCTCCACAATCCCACACAGCTGGTCTGCACGGGACTTGAGGAGCTTTGCGCTGATGCCGTCCAGTCCCGAGGCCTTCCTCGCCTTGATCTTCCTCAGCTCCGTCCTCACCTGGGTCTTAGAGAGGGTCATGTTGGGGAGCTGTGTGTTGGGAGTGGGGGGGTGTTGGTGGAGTGGGGTGTGGGCAGCAGGACTCGATGTCTTTAGAGGCAGCAGTGGTTGTTGTGCAGTTTGGGGGGGAGGGCGGTTGGTCAAACCTATTAAAAAACAGGTTCAGATTGTTCGCCCACTCCCTGCCTCCCGTGGCCTGGGGGGAGGTATTCTGGAGACCAAAGATGGTTTTAAGGTTTCTCCAGACCCCACTGATGCCGCTCTGTTGCAGCTTGTCCTCCATCTTCTTCCTGAAGCTGTCCTTGCCTTCTCTGATCTTAACTCCTCAGCTCCCTCTGTACGGACTTCAGCATCTCCCTGTTCCCCGACCTGAAGATCCTCTTCTTCTCTCTCAGAAGTGTTTTTATCTCAGGGTTGATCCAGGGTTTGTTGTTCGAGCAACACCGTATGGTCTTGGTGGGTACGGTGTTGTCCACACAGAAGCTGATGTAGTCTGTGATGGTGTGAGTGAGGCCATCGATGTCCTCACCATGTGGATCGCAGAGCTGCTCCCAGGCAGTGGTTTCAAAACAGTCCTTTAGAGCGTCCATTGCCTCCTCAGACCATAACTTCACTGTACGCATGACCGGAGGTTGTCTGTGCACTAGGGGTTTGTACACCGGCAGGAGATGAACCAAGTTGCGATCCGATCTCCCGAGTGGGGGGAGTGGTGATGAGGTGTACGCCTCCTTTGTGTTTGCGTAGAATAAGTCCAGTGTTTTATTGTCTCTAGTGTGGCATGTGACATACTGGGTGAACATGGGTAGAATGGGAGACAGTGAAATATGGTTGAAATCGCCTGAGATGAGGAGAAGAGCATCTGGGTGTTCTGTCTGCAGCCTGCCAGTTACTGAGTGGATGACGTCACGTGACGCGCTGTCCCAGCGTTCGTCGTCGGATTTGCATAAATAACAATGCAGATCACGTGTGAGTATTCCCTCGGGAGATATGTAGGCCGCATGCTAACAGCTAGCAACTCCATGTCTTTGTTGCAGTGTTATTGTTTAACCGTGATATGTCCCGGTCTGCACCAGTTGTTATTGACATACATCATCACTCCTCCGCCCCTTGCCTTCCCACTGTCTGGTGTTCGGTCTGCCCGTATTGCATGGAAACCCTCCAGTCCAATGTTAGCATCTGTTGCTAGTTCTGTTAGCCACGTCTCCATGAGTAGCATCAGGCTACACTCCCTGTATATGCTGTCGTAGCGGGAGATAGCCGCTAGCTCATCTGTTTTTCTGAGTAGCGATCGTACAGTCCCCATAATAACGGATGGGAGGGCAGTTCTGTACCTTATATTCCTTGCCCGCCGTCTTATTCCAGCACGACATCCACGCCGTTTTCGTCTTATTTCTCCCGGTATGTCGAGTTTTTGCGTTAGCATCGTAGGCCCGTTAAGTGCTAACAGCTGGTCTCTATTGTACTGCCTCCTGCAGGAAACAGTGGATCCGTCCGCTGGCTCAGGAGACATTTGGGCGATCTACGTGTCTGTGATGGATCAAGGTATCACCGAAACAGAAAGATTAGCAAGAGAGCCAGATAGTAAATAGAAATAGGAAGAAATTGATCCGCCGTTGCAAAAAGGCAGCCTACTCGTGTGGCGCCGGAAGTAGAGGAGAAAATTTTTGGACAAGTAGACTCACTTCAGACAGTTAAAACCTGCAAATACACTATTTTTCAGTCAATGACCCCTTTAAAGGTAGAATGTGCAGTATTTTCTACTTTCAGATATTCCAGAAATACTTAACAATATAATTAAGAGTGTAAAGAAACATCTCTTTTTCTGTCATGCAAAATATGATAATTTATGATATCGTAGTGCTATGAATTAATTTATGATGTTTGCCAGGCTAATGAAGTGATAAATACCACTGTACACCAGCAGGGTGAGTATAAGTAAGTTTTCAGCTCAGAGTCAAAAATCCTGTGTTGTAACTTAATTACATTAATTTGTAGAGCAGGGCAGAATATGTCATGATACCAGTCAATTTCCAGTTCAGTTGGAGTAGACAAACTTGAAGATGTCATCATCAGTAAAAAACAAAACTTTATCAAATTTGCTTCAGTCTAGTGCAGGGGTCTGCAACCTGTGGATCTTTTGCCCATAGATTGTGGCTCTCAGATAAAGAAAAAGAAATTAATACATTTTCAAGAAAGGAAGCAATAAATTTATAGAAAAAAAGGCTGCACATTAATGAGAAAAATATCCTAAAAATCAGAAAATGAGGAAATCTGAAAATTTATGCAAAAAAAAAAAAAATCACAAATTTAGGGAAAATTTTTACAATTTTCTAAGAAAAAAAAAATCCCCCATAGACATGTAAGAAAAACATCACAAAATTTCTGGAAAAGAAATCACAATTTTACTGGAAAAAGTTGGGGTTTTATGAGGAAAAATATAATAAATTTATGTAAGAAATGCTGCAGTTTTACAAATACATTTACAAAGAAAAATATAATAAATTTATGAGAATAGATGAAAACTGATGCCAAAAATACTTGAAATTTATGGAAAATATTGCAATTTTATAAGGGGAAAAAACACAAATTGGCAAGAAAAAGGAGTCACAAATTTACCAGAAAAAGCTACAGTTTCATTAGAAAATGGTTGCAGATTTATATGAAAAAGGCAGCATTTTTACTTGAAAAAGACTACATAAGACAACCTTATGAGAAAAGCAGAACATCACGCCAAAAAATATGAACATTTATGAAAGAAGCTTGTAACCCTACTGGGAAAAATTTCACAAATTAAAATGGAAAAAGTCTTCAATTTTACATGATAAAGGTAATCAGTTTGCAAAGAAAAAATATGCCAAATTTAGGGAAAAAGCAAAACACTTTTATGAATTTTTTTTAAAACAAACAAAAACAAAACTCCCATGCAATTTTGCAAGAAAAAAGACAAACTTGTTGCAACTAATCACAAAATAACAAAAAAAAAGTAGCCAAACGAAAAAGAGTAAAGAGAAAAAGGTGAAAATTTACAATGAAAAAAAGTTGCAAATTGGTAAGAAAAAAAATCTTAATTCTGATGTTTTCAGGCCAGATTGTAGCTATAATTTTGCTGTTTTACCTCAGTTTTTACCTTCAACTATTTTTGCAGCTCCATGCAGATGTTTTTTTTATACAAAAATCGCTCCCAGCGGCTCTTTGTGTAGCAGAGGTTGCCGACCCCCCCTTGTAGATGAAGGTTCATTACTGCCATTTGGTGTTGCCACTAATCACCTGCAATTTCCACCTCATCTTTAAGTATGGGAAGCCATCAGGGTCAAAAATATGCATCTGCATGTGTGGTTTTATCAACGTTATAATGAATCGCTGGATCAACACTATAATGCTCTAAAGAATCTTACTAAATATTATGCATTTTCCTGCCATCAACAACAACATTAATACAAACCGGGATGTAATTCCAACCACAAAGTCAAAGTAAGTCTTTGAAAGTGTGCAAGAAATAGAAATTAAAAAAAAAAAAACTCCAAGAGCTATGAAACACCTCCTCAAACTGGTCCTCACAAACATACCAGAACACAAACCTCTCATTAATAAGTCATCAGCACAGCTATTAAAACCCTGCAGGCTCTCACACATGCTAGTGAGCTGTAACTGCTGCTCTGTCAACACAGTTAATAATCTATAACTATAAAAAACATAAACACACACCTGAGTGACTAAATGACACCCATCACAACTGTTTAAATAAATGAGGGGACCTGTAGTAAATGTGTCCATCTTTGCAGTCCTATGTGAAAATCTCTGTTCATTCTAGCGTTCATTTCCAACTAAATATTTGATAAAACCGCACATTAAGCGCACCTTCCTCCACTGTGGAGTCGAGCTGCGTGACTTTGACGGCCAGCTGGTCCACCCTCTCCTGCAGGCTGCTCATCCTCAGGTAGAAGCTGTTGGCTTCGTTAAACAGTTCTCCGAAAATATCCTCAGCATGGCGACCTGGATGGAAAACACACACACACAGGCGCGCGCAGTCAGGTTTATGATCAAATTTCATAGTACATTCACTGACTGGCTGAGCTCCACTTCACACCGCAGGATCATTTAATAACAGAGAGGAAGTGGTTGAGGAAGTCAGTTTAGAAAAGAATCACTCAATCAGCCGTCTTAAAACATGTTTCTAAGTCCCACTGACTGCAAAGTTGTATTTTCATGGATTTTAATCTTCTACAATACATCCATGGGTCACATTTACACTGTTAAAATATAAAAAGAACATGAACTTTATAGAGAAATAAACCGTTCTTATTCAGTTAAACTGTTAAAGACACAAATGGATAACACGTCTTGAGTTTTATGATGTCTCAAACCAACAAGCACCACCTTCAGTTCTCTAAAGCCCCTTTCAGACAATTCCGGCAACCCGGGTAAAACCTCCAAGATGTGGATTGTGTCTGTCTGAATAATACTCCACAAGTGAGCAATGCTCACTTGTGGAGTACCACAGGGGTCTATTCTTGGCCCTGTATGGTTTTCATCTACAGTATATGCTCCCTTTGGTCTCAGTCTTTAAGAAATATGATATCTCTTTTCATCAATGATACACAGATCTACAGTACATACCACTTAACCCCTTAACACCTCAATTTATTTCCAATTATGAAAAAAAAAATTTTTTCACTTGTGTTTTTGCTTTCAAGTAGATGCTAAATTAAGTTGAGAAAGTTAATTTGACTATAGCACATAAAATAGATATAATTTTAGGTATGATGCAAATTAGCGACAACAGGCATCTATGGTAAAAAAGCACCTGTTCCCATCTCAAGTATGAAGTCTTTTATTTATGCAACAAAGTTATTTTCAGTATTTTCAACTCTCATGACTGCCAAACTATAACCCTAACCCTAACCCTAGCAATCAGGAAATGGATGGTGCGCCGTCTCTGACCGTTCCTACGAGAAACTAATGCTTGCAAAAGGTTCCTAGGTATGTGTTGGAAGTGCTCCAACCGGAAGTGGAGGAATACAGACGGTATTTTGGTTGCATTTGGAGCGGAAGCGGTTTGATGCAAATTCACGACATAATGTTAGCCCTCCTTTAATGACCTTGTTAGATTTCCTCGGGGAAGTCAAAATGTGGTTGGCCTTAAACTTTTTAAAATTAAAGGAAGAAAAAAACAGGAGTTCTACTATTTGGTAACCCTGAACTCTGTGATTTTGGCTCTTTAAGGAAACACTGGAAGCCATACACAAGGAATCTAGGTGTAATTTTTGATAGTATCTTGACCTTTGATAAACAAATACTGTACATGCATTTGTAAAAGCCAGTTTCTTTCAGCTCAGGGTACTTACCAAAATGAAACCTTTTCTTTGCTTTGCAGACTTTGAAAAGGTCATCGATTGCCTTTATTTCATCCAGGCTAGACTATTGTAGCAGTCTTGATGTTGGGATTAGTCTGTCACAGATTAGTCGACTGCAGCTAGTCTAAAACTCTGCAGCTCACCTACTTACTGGCACACGTAAGGGAGACCATACAACACCAGTACTGGCTTCTTTACATTGGCTTCCAGTGAGGTTTTGAATTGATTTTAAGATTTTATTGTTTGTTTTCAAGTCTTTGCATAGGTATTTCACCTTCCTACCTCAGCAGCCGATTAACCCTGTATACCCCGACTCGATCACTGAGTTCTGCCAAGCGCTCACTCCTTGCTGCCCCGAGGTCCAGCTCAAAACTTACCATTGCTGTGGTTGTCCCCAAATTTTGGAACAACAAGCCGGTTCATGTTAGGTCCTCCCTGACATTAGAAACTTTTAAGGTTCGCCTGAAGTCTCATTTTGATTCTTTGGCTTTTAAACCACTTTTACACTCTTTTTAAAAAAAAAAAATATCTTTGTTCTTGTAATGCTTTTATAGTGTTAGAGAATGTGAAGCACTTTGGTCAACTTATGTTGTTTTTAAATGTGCTGATAAATAGATGTGACTTCTGACTTGACAAATATGACATCAGTTGAGTCTGAAAAGTTTCTCTTAAGAGCATCTTTTCATTCAGTCCCTTCGGGGTCTATGGTGGCTGTGACTGTCACCAGCTGTTGCTGAGCTGAGACCAGCCGGTTCTGGATCAAAAGCGTCGGTTTGGCCCACACGGTATGCACAATGCCCCTTCACCCCCCCCCCCCCAAGTGAAAGCCACTCTGCCGTCACTGGAAAAAAAAAATTGCGTAAGGGTTTGCTTCAGCGACGTGCACGTGGAGCATCTGTTTCTCATAGTTGTACCTTGTGAATCATGTGTAAGGAAACTACATGTATGTGTCCTTGTCAACACTTCAAACTAATTCCTGGAAAATGCACAATAAAGGACTTTTAAAGACTACACAACATAACAAAAATAAATTTTTTGTAAGTTGTCTGTGTTTTTTTTCAACTGATTTAAGACAATTTTGCACCGCTGAATCCGAAAATGACATCTGTTTCTCTCGATCAGGTCAGGTTTTTATGTTAAGTTATAAGCAGTTGTACAGCAGTTGTACAGTTGTACTGTAAATTGAATAGTAGACATTGATAAAGGTAAGTACATGTAAATTAAATGTTATGTCATCATTGTTCAAAATTCAGAGAATTTCAAGAAATAAAAAAGAATTTTGCATCCTAAAAAGCAAAAATACCCGTAGATGTAAACAAAAACGTAACAAAACATGTGGCCATAGTTCAAAAAGTTGACCTGATTGAGTAAAACCAATGTGATTTTTGGATTCAGCACATCAAAATTGTCCTAAACCAGCTAAAAAAACTTAGACAATAAATTTGGTGTTGACCAGTGTTACCAATATTCATGGAGATGAAGGTCAGTTGATGTCTCTTATCTCCCTCCTCTTGAATTTTACCTCACGTGGACCTGACCCCTCCTGCTGTGTACCTGCCTGACTGAATACGAAAAAGTGAAGGAGTCTGCAAGTGTGTCTGAAAGGTACAGATATTCAAATTCATTTACAGAGATGAATCTGCTGCTCCGGGCTGCATTTTCTCGGAGTGTCTGGCCATCTCTTCTCTCGTTTTCTCACTGTGACAGATGGAGCAGAGGCAGAGCACTCGATCATTCGCGGCGAGCCGTCGCTGAAATTAATCAAATTTAAATGATCTTCATTTTTCTCACTTGGGCAGCATGGTGGAGCAGTGGTTAGCACTACAGCCTCACAGCTAGAAGCTGTTTAGTCCAAATCCCCAAAGCTGGCAGGGGTAGGATTTGTGTGGATTTACTCGGGGTCCTCAGGTTTCCTCCCACAATCCAAAGACATGTATTAATTGGTGATTCTAAATTGGCTGCAGGTATCTGTCTGTGATAAGCCTGTAGAATAGTGGTCTTCCTGATATGGACCGCTGAACAAAACTCAAGCATGGCAAACGGCTGGAGGACCCTAGCCTCAAGCTTGAAGTCAGGTCAGAAAACTTATTCAAACTCTTCAGGTCCAGAGATCCGCTTTAGGGAACGTGGCTCTGACTTCACTAGTCCTGGGTGTGACTGCACTTACACGTTAAGGACGGCACTCTGGAATGTGATTACTCATGATGGGTGTCATGCAATCATGTGACCTGTGAGCACCGTGACTACATGTAAGGGCCAAGTGGAAGCTCTGCAGTGTCCCTTATGCCCATTTGACGAATAGCTGCATGCACCATGCATTTCATAACTTCAAGAGTGATGACTTACAGAGTCAAAAAAATTAGCCTAAACAGTATCTCTGGGCTTCAAGAGAAAACCACAGGGAGAATATGTACTGTATATGAATGTATGAAGGTGAATGGATTGATCAAACTTAATTAGTCTCAATGAAGATAAGACTGAAATCATCTTATTTCATCAACCAGACTGTGTAGGCGCCACTGACAATTTTCTTGGGCACCTGGCTCCCTGTAATCACAACTCAAAGCCTCATCTCGCTCCGAGACATTTTGAGAAAGTCACTCATTCGATTTTCTCTCGATTAGACTAAGATAATTCATTATTTGTGTGTATAGACCGGTCATTTCATCACTTCAGCTACTATTTAATGCTGCTACTTGTTTTTTAACAGGTTCCAAGAAGCGTGACCCTATAGCATCAGTGCTGGTCTCACCCCACCGTCTTCCTGTTAAACACAGAACTGTTTCTAAGATTTTATTACTGACTATAAGGCTCTGAATGAGCTTACCAAGATCAACTTTTACACTGTCACACTTCAGCTAGAACACCGAGCTCCACCAATCAGATGCTCCGATGTGTTCAAAGATCCAGACTAAAACGTAGGGCAGACACTCTGATGTTATCCATTGCAACTTATTTTTATTTATTTCACCTGTTGAGTTTTTACTGTTTTGACGCTTTATCATTTGTTACGCTTTCCTTTATTGCACTCCACTTTGGTATAACAAAGCTGACAGTGATGAAGCCACTCTGTTGCTGAGAGGTTTCTGTTAGCTTACAAAAATACTCGACAGGCTGAATTTTAGAGCGTGATTGTCAGGATCGCTGGTGAGAGTGCACACACAGACACACCTCTGCTACCAGCTGTAGCTCTGACTATCTGCAGCTGTGCTTCATGCTGTCGATTACCACCTGTCTTATTTAAGCCCACTCTGAGATGTTCCCTCTCCCCTCTTGTCCTTTAATAAATACAAAACTTGCCAGTGAACTCTGGTCTCTGTGTCTGCTATTGGGTCCATATTTAGCACACCACGCCACTTTTTTTTTGTTAATAACATGAGATGCCAAAATGGACGATAGAGTTGCTTGTTTGTTGCGCAACATCTGGCAACACTGGTTGGGACCCTATAGCTGTTAGTGAATCTGTTAGTGTGCGGCGTGGTCTGTTGCCCACGCTGCTGCACTCCGCACAACAAAAGTGTTCATTTCTAAGGTCATGTCACGCTCATTAGTTCAGCACTTTATTATTGTGTATTTTGGTTTGCACTCATTCCTTTAATAAATTGCTTCATATAAACGCTGCAAACCAGCGTGTGCCTTAATACTCACTCAGACTCCCCAGCTGCTTGATGATGGCCGCTAATGTGCTGTTGGTGACACACTCCAGCTCACTGGTCACCCCGTCGGGAAGAGCTCCGCGGCACAAGTGCCGAGGCTCAATGTTCCTCTTCACCAACGGCATGCTGGCTTACACCTGAAAGAGTGAAAAAGAACACATTTTGTAAAAAAAAATGCCATCGTGACACTGCAAAAAAGGCAGCTCTTGCCTGAAGTCAACTGGATACACACAAACTACTGACACAGTGCAGTAATTTTTATTGAGGACATGAATTTATATTACTGTCACAATGAAGAGGAATGTACAACATGGGGGGGCGGGAGGGGGGTGAATTGCTGTGATTCCTGATGGAAACGGAGGTGTCATGTCTGCCGCGGGGCGCAGTCACTCATCATGCTGCTTAATGTCAATGCAGCCCGGATGAGCCAAGAGCCAAATGAGCCGGAAAGAAGTTTCTAAACGGTGCTAACGAGCAGCTGCTGTGGCCAGGGAAACCACGGAGGGATGAGGGGGTGACAGAGGAGCAAACTGAGAACAGATCGGAAGAACAAAAACTAACTAGAGACAAGGAAATTTGATGTAGGAATGTGGAAGCGTAGTTATACTGGGCTACTCAAGTCATAACGTTTGTATACATACTGTACATCGTGGGCTGTATAGCACTGGCTATTAATCCTGAGGCCAGGCATATTTAATTATGAAAAAACAAAAACATCATCATACTGACTCCATTTGGGTGAAAGCAATCTAAGCTGACTCGAGATTTGAACCAGTAACTTCATTAAGTGAAACTAAAGTAGCTATAGCTAACACTACAATGCTCCGACTGATTTTCTCCTAGCCTAGCATGAGATGTTTTGTTTCTAGCCTGCCTGCTAAAGGCAGACGTCTGATTCAAAGAGACGCGAGGTGCGAGGTGAGCGGGGAACAGAGGGCAGCTGCAGCTGTACATGAAGTTTGTGGAAGTTGGCGGTGTTTTTTCACGGACAGACCAGAGAGACTCGCTTAAATAGCAGCTAATTATTGCTCCGTTGTTCACTGTCTGCCAGCTAGCCTCAGCATACTCTACATCATAGAGACACGTTGAAGCTAAAAACAGTCATATTGTAGAGGATGCGTTCAATGATGAGGCTGAGTTTTATTTCTCAGGTTCAGCTTTATTGACAGAACACATACTCTAGCATTCTCAAAGCAGGAAGAAGAGAGAGAACTATATCACATCACCTTTCCAGCATCAGAACTCAAGTCACATGGTGCTTCAGTAAACATACAGTCACATGGTACTTAATCCCAGCCACAATGCAACCCTTTGAACTTTCACCATTGTCTCTTATTCATTGATGAACCGGAAATCTCTCTGGGGCATCTTCTCCGAGACAAAGGCCAAATCTCACACCTCCTCGTCATCCTCTGCAGATTCGAGCCTTTTGTCCTTCGAGACGTGAAGCCTCCAACAAACATGCAGTCATACCTTGTGGAAAATGTGAGCTCAACATATGTGCCACAATATGACCATTAGTTGAACGTGTACCCATGCTGTGTCTGATACAGCTGGTGGTACCAGGGAAAAGGCCACACTTGCGTATGCTATACTTTCAGTAACATCTTCCATCGCTAACGCAATCTTATTCACACAGTTGCACATTACAAGCCAAACTGTCCAGATGTAATGTTCAGGTCAGATCAGATTTGCACATCATGACAGCTCAAATTCCAAATTACAAGTGACTTTTACCTGATGTGGACAGAAACATAGCCGCAAGCAGCGATCATCAGGTTCCAAGCAGGTCTTTTAAAACATAAGGTCTGCTACACATTAGGTTTTAAAGCAGCACTATGCAACTTTCTTGTTCTTTGTAGAAACACTGAAAAGGCCACAACCACAGCAACCATGACCTCAGTTCCAACCGCCAACCACGGGGCTTTTTGCCGTTGCTGGCTAAAGTCGTGCCCTGTGATTTGCTGCTGGGACTGAGGCCACAGCTGCTGTTCCACCAATGACCACAACTAAAAAAAGAGCTGTTGCAGGCAATGTGGACCCACTCAGGCTACGGAGGAAGTGACATTCACTCGGTCAAATGCAGTGTACCATTAAAATAATTTTGCAAACATTATTTTGAGGTGTAAATCTTACATAGTGTTGCTTTAAAATGCAGAGGAGAGCCATGCTGTACTTCAGTTGTTGTTCAGAAGAATAAGGGCAAGAGTCAAATCTGGGACCTCCCGCATACCAAGCTATCACCTTAATTTCATCATCGATAAGAAAAACAAAAAAAGTCATTTGTGTGACCACTCCTTTACTATAGACATAGAAAGTAAATCTGTTTTAAGTGAAGATGGGCTGGGATTTTTTTCTGGAGGACTGCAGCAGTTAGTCAGCTGTATGCAGAAGGCCATTTGTATTTCTTAACAAGAGGATGGGGGGTATTCACCAAATTAGCATAAGGTACAAATGCATAAACGTAAATTAGGCACAATTTTGCAAGAATAATGGTGCAAAGATATGATAAAAGATTCCAATTTAAAAAGCTGCAAATTACAAAGTAATTACACAAAATAGAAAGTTAACCAGCATCCAGATGAGTGTTGCAAATTTACGAGAAAAAAAGCTGAAAATTTATGAGAAAAAAAGATGAAAATTTACAGGAAAAAAAGTCATACATTTATAAGAGAAAATTTGAAAATTTCTGATAAAGAGTGTCGAAAATTTACAGGAAAAAAAAAAAATCACAAATTTATGAGAAAAAAGTAACAAATTTTTGAATAAAAGTTGAACATTTACAGGAAAGAAAAAAATGCAAATTTACAAGACTTTTTTTTTAAATTTATGAGAAAAACCTGCAAATATTTGAGAAAAAAGTGACAAATTTGTGAGAAAAAAATTAAAGCTTTACAAGAAAAAAGGTGCAAATTTATAATAAAAAAGTTGAAAATTTACAGGAAAAAAGTGACAAATTTGAGAAAAACATTGCAAATCTACAAAAAAACAGTTGAAAGTTTACATAAAAAATTGCAAATTTACCATAATTTTTTTTTTTTTGCAAATTTATGAGACAAGGGTTGAAAATTTATGGTTAGAAAAAGTTGAAAATTTACACAGAAAAAGTCACAAATTGTTGAGGAAAAAGTTGCTTATTTATGAAGAAAAAGCTGCAAATTAATGAGAAGAAAATTACAATTTTTTTTTAGAAAAAAGTTGACTTGAGGAAAAAATTGCAAATTTATGAGAAAAAAGTTGCAAATATTTGTGAAAAAAGTTGCAAATTTACGATTAAAAAGTTGAAAATGTACAGGAAAAAATGACAAATTGTTGAGAAAAAAGTTGCAAATCTATGAGAAAACAGTTGAAAATTTACATGAAAAAAGGACCAAATATAGAAGTGACTCAGAGCCAATCTGAAAGTTCAGATATTAGTTAGATTTTTGTGTGACATCAGGCCAAAAAATAGGATTTGAGAGACTTTAGGCTGGTGATGTGAAAGTAGCTCAAGTCTAAGCTGCCAAGTGAACAAAAAGTTGAAAATCTGTTAATAACTGAGTGACATGTCTGGTGTAAAGATGAGCATGCCAACACTGGACTGACTCAATTTCAAAGCAAGTCTCTATTGGCCATAGGAAGATAGAAATAAAGCTTTGGTGCCATATTACACAGTAAATACAGTGCATCTGTAAAGTATTCACAGCGCTTAACTTTTTCCACATTTTGTTATGTTACAGCCTTATTCCAAAATGGATTACATTCATTTTTTCCTCAAAATTCTACATACAATACCCCATAGTGACCATGTGAAAAAGTTTTTTTTTTTGGAGATTTTTGCAATCTTATTAAAAATAAAAAACTAAGAAATCACATGTACATAACAATTTACAGCCTTTGCACAGTACTTTCTTGATGCAGCTTTGGCAGCAATTACAGCCTCAAGTCTTTATAAATATGATGCCACAAGCTTGGCACACCTACCTTTGGGCAGTTTTGCCCATTCCTCTTTACAACACCTCTCAAGCTCCATCAGGTTGGATGGGAAGCATCGGTGCACAGACATTTTCAGATCTCTCCAGAGATGCTCAATTGGATTCAAATCTGGACTCTGGCTGGGCCACTCAAGGACATTCACAGAGCTGTCCTGAAGAGACTCCTCTGATATCTTGACTGTGTGCTTCGGTTCGTTGTCCTGCTGAAAGATGAACTATCAATCTAGTCTAAGGTCAAGAGCACTATGGAGCAGGTTTTCATCCTGGGTGTCTCTGTGCATTGCTGCATTCATCTTTCCCTCTACCCTGACTAGTCTCCCAGTTCTTGCCACTGAAAAAAACATCCCCAGAGCATGATGCTGCCACCACCATACAGTACTTCACTGTAGGGATGGTATTGGCATGGTGATGAGCGGTGCCTGGTTTCCTCCAAACATGACACCTGGCATTCATGTCAAAGAGTTCAATCTTTATCTCATCAGACCAGAGAATTTTGTTTATCATGGTCTGAGAGTCCTTCAGGTGCCTTTTAGTAAACTCCAGGTGGGGTTAACCCCGCTTTGTTTTATGTCTGTCCTCTTCATCCTGTCTATCCCGTTACCCCCAGCCAGTCACAGCAGATGACTACCCCTCCCTGAGCCTGGTTCTGCTAGAGGTTTCTTCCTGTTAAATGGGAGTTTTTCCTCTCCACCGTCGCTAAGTGCTTGCTCACAGAGGATCGTCTGATTGCTGGGTCTTTCTGAAATTGTGGGGTTTTCTCTGCATTTTGTAGCGCTATGAGATGACTTCTGTTGTGATGTGGCGCTATATAAATAAAGCTGAATTGAATTGCCATATGCCTTTTACTAAGGAGTGGCTTCCGTCTGGTCACTCTACCATACAGGCCTGATTTGTGGATTGCTGCAGAGATGCTTGTTCTTATGGAAGGTTCTCCTCTCTCCACAGAGGAACGCTGGAGCTCTGACAGAGTGACCATCGGGTTCTTGTTCACCTCCCTGACTAAGGCCCTTCTCCCCAATTGCTCAGTTTAGACCACCAGCCAGCTCTAGGAAGACTCCTAGTGGTTCCAAACTTCTTCCATTTACAGACTGATAGAGGCCACTGTGCTCATTGGGATCTTCAAAGCAGCAGAAATTTTTCTGTACCCTTCCCTAGATCTGTGCCTCAAGACAATCCTGTCTTGGAGGTCTACAGACAATTCCCTTGACTTCATGCTTGGTCTGTGCTCTGGCATGCACTGTCAATGGTGGGGCCTTATATAGACAGGTGTGTGCCTTTCCAAATCATGTCCAATCAACTGAATTTACCACAGGTGGACTCCAGTTAAGCTGTGGAAACATCTCAAGGATGATCAGTGGAAACAGGATGCACCTGAGCTCAATTTTGAGCTTCATGGCAAAGGCTGTGAATACTTATGTACATGTGATTTCTTAGTTTTTTATTTTTAATAAATTTGCAAAAATTTTAAAAAAAACAACTTTTTTCACATTGTCATTATAGGGTATTGTGTGTAGAATTTTGAGGAAAAAATGAATTTAATCCATTTTGGAATAACGCTGTAACATAACAAAATGTGGAAAAAGTGAAGCGCTGTGAATACTTTCTGGATGCACTGTATAGAGTAAAAGAGCATCAGCTATCTTTGAAGCTAACTGCCATGAGAGACACAGAAGAAGAACAGCAGGACGAGAAGTTGGATGAAGTGTGACAGAACTCCCAGAAGTACGAAACACGTGAGAGGAGGCTGCTTGGCTCGACTCCGATTTGGAGTGAGCTCGCAATGTGGGACACGCTTGTTATTTTTGGGGCTGTGGTTTTGTCGTGGTGTGCGTGTGTGTGTGTGTTATCATGTGAGTGAGTGTGTAAGGGGAGGCATATGTGCATCTTCTCAGGTCAACGCTCTACTGTCTCCCACGCTTCTGATAGCAAGGCGAATATTTCCGAAAGGAGAGAAAAGGAGCCCAACGCAATTTAGGCAAAAATCACGGACTCAGATCCACCAGGGATTTATACACTAATCAGGGATAAAATGTGTTGCATTTACATGCGCCTTAATTTGTTTGTCCAGGCTGAACCAAGCGTGCCACCTTTAATAAAAAGTGACGCCTTTGTCCTCTCCGGGCTCTTCTGTCATTCCTAACAACTCCTGACGTTCAATTACACAAACCATCTCAAAACTGTGTCGCCGGCTTGTCTTAAGAGTCGCCACGCGATGGTGTGCCAGTCAGTATCGACCCCCTCCTCCTCCTCCTCCAGCTGTTGTAAATAATCTAACACCCCAGCTGATTAATAATAAATAGGCACTCCTCCTCATCCTCCCTTCGCCGCCTCGATAGCTGCTCTTCATCTTTTATTCGCCCATCCCCCCACCCCCACCTGCATACATCCTCGCTCTACATCTTCTCCCCATCCCTGCCTGGGTTTCATTAATAAAACAGTAAAGGGCGAAGCTCTTTTCCTCCGACTCCCTGGTGTCCGACGGTGAGTGGGCATTTCCCGTCTGAGGGTCTGCTGGCGTGTGTTCGGAGGAGGATAAACAGGCAGACTGTTCATGTGAGACGCTGGTGTGGGATCTGTCTGGTAGTGTCACACTCAAACATGGGTGGATTTTGGCCCAAAGGCACTTAGCCCCCCCCCCCCCACACACACACACAAGTGCATTCGGGTCAGCCGCAGGGTAAAAGGACATCAGTCTGGAGTGTACAGCAACGATGGGGGTGGGTGGGTGGGGGGGGGGGCACAAGAAAGCATGAAGGAGAAACTCAAAGAAACAAAAGAGGGTTTGCTCATCTGCATATTTAAAAGCACAGTGTGTAACATTTTTTGGTAATCTGAATATCCATCCATCCATCCATCTTCTACCGCTTTTCCGGAGGTCCGGGTCGCGGAGGCAGCAGTTCAAGCAGAGAAGCCCAGACTTCCCTCTCCCCAGCCACCTGCTCCAGCTCTTCAGAGGGGATACCAAGGCGTTCCCAGACTAGCTGGGAGACATAGTCTCTCCACCGAGTCCTGGGTCTGCCCCGGGGTCTCCTCCCAGTGGGACGTGCCTGAAACACCTCAAGTGGGAGGCGCCCAAGACAAACTGGTCCTGGGTGAAGGGCCAGACGAAGAACGATCCAACAGACTCTCATGATAAATTGTATATCAAGGATTCAGTGTACCCCGCCCGGTATGGGGTTACCGGGGCCCCACCCTGGAGCCAGGCCTGGGGGAGGGGCTCGAAGGCTAGCGTCTGGTGGCCGGGTTTCCACCCATGGGACCCGGCCGGGCTCAGCCCGAAGGAGTTACATGGGTCCGCCCTCCAGTAGGTTCACCACCTGCAGGAGGGATCATGGAAGTCCGGTGCTATGTGGATTAGGTGGCAGTCAAAGGCGGAGACCTTGGCGGACTGATCCCAAGCTTTCTAAACTGGCTTTTGGTAATCTGAATATTGAAATTTAATGCTGCATAAAATCTTGTCTTTGTTTTCATTGTTATAAAACCACTTTTAGGTAAAAGTTGTTACATTTTCTGTACCTTAGAAGTACATTTTTACACACAGGAAGAGGGTCAGTCTCCATATAGGCGGCCATCTTGGATCAACATGATGCCTTTATGTTTTCATATAAGGCGTTAATAACACAAATGGCTCCTCCAGCTTCTCCTATGTGCTTTAGAAGTTAGTTGTGACTGAAAATGTGAATTTGCTGCATTTGAAATGTGACTGCTAGATTGTGCTGAATATTACATACTGCATCTTTAATATTGTTTGAAACATATTTGATCATATTTGACTTTACCTGAATGATTTTCAAACTATACAGCTTAGGGGTGGGACAAAAGATCGATTCAGTGATGGATTGCGATACTTGTCACGACCGACAATGCACCGATCCCTAAACGCATGGCTCAATCTTTTATTAATTATATACAGTATATATTCATGTAAACGTTGCACTCTCTTGGGTATTCAACCAGTTGTGTTTTCAGTCCACTAGATGGCGCAAAGCAAGCACCCAGTCAAGTGAAGTCATAGCTCATCTCCATTTGCAGCCAGCTTTGGAAGTTAGTAAGCCTGTGATGAAGGGCTTTATTGTGAAGTGCGGTGTGATGACGCCACCTTCCGGGTGCATCATCACACACCCTATAAATAGGGGCGTCCACCATTTTGGGCTTCCTCTTGCCCGGATGACCCCACACTGTGAAGCACCTGCTGTAAAGCAACCAGTTCCGTAATTAAGTAAGATAAGATAAGATAAGATAAGCCTTTATTAGTCCCACAATGGGGAAATTCCAGGATTGCAACAGCACAGGGATAGCAACACTCAGAGCAACAATCAGAAGGCAAGAAAAAAAAGCAAGAGCAGCTAATATACATATGTACATATTACTATAAATATATATATATATATATATATATATATATATATATATACAGTATATATATATATATATATATATACACACACACAGACACACAGTGCAGAGCATTGTAGCTGGATGGAATAAATATGTAGATATATAAACACCCACAGTACGGAGCATTGCAGCTAGGTGGAATAAATATGTAAATATATAAACACACACAGTGCGGAGCATTGTAGCTAGATGGAATAATATGTAGATATATAAACACCCACAGTACGGAGCATTGCAGCTAGGTGGAATAAATATGTAAATATATAAACACACACAGTGCGGAGCATTGTAGCTAGATGGAATAATATGTAGATATATAAACACACAGTGCGGCGCATTGTAGCTAGATGGAATAAATATATAGATATATAAATATAAACATACCCAGTGCGGAGCATTGTAGCTAGATGGAATAAATATGTAAATATATAAACACACACAGTGCAGAGCATTGTTGCTAGATGGGATGAAACAGCACAACCGTCTACTTAGTTATCCTACATGGTATGATTATGTGCCCATACATATTCTCACCCTCCATAGCGACCGGTATTTTCCTAGTTGTATGCCGGAGGGGACCATTGTGTAAGTCTATTGCATCTTTTGCATTCAAAACTATTAGGTTGTTACGTCTTTTTGCTATCTCTGTGAGCAGCCCTGCTTAGGTTGTACAGTCTGACAGCCGTTGGTAGGAAGGACCTGCGAAAACTCTCGGTTGTGCACCTGGGATGATGTAGTCTGCTGCTAAATGAGCTCCTCAGTGCATTCAGTATGTCCTGCATAGGGTGGAACTCGGACTCCAGCAGAGATGACAGTTTAGCCACCGTCCTTCTCTCTCCTATCTCCTCCACCGGGTCAAGGTGCTGCCCCAGGACAGAGCTAGCTTTCTTGATCAGTTTGTTCAGTCTCTTCCTATCGGCTGCTGTAATGCCACTGCCCCAGCAGACCACTCCAAAAGTGATGGCTGATGCCACCACCGTGTCATAGAATGTCTTCAGCAGCGCCCCTTGTACACCAAAAGACCTGAGTCTCCTCAGTAGGAACAGCCTGTGCTGTCCCTTCTTGTAGAATGCGTCAGTATTGTGTGACCAGTCTAGTTTATTGTTCAGATGAACACCCAGGTACTTGTAGGATGTCACCATCTCGATGTCTGTTCCCTGTATATTTACTGGTGCTGTGAGGGGTTGTCCATGCCTGCAGCAGTCCACCACCAGCTCCTTAGTTTTCCTCGCGTTGATCTGGAGGCAGTTCCGATGGCACCAGTCCACGAAGTCCTGGATAAGCCCTCTGTACTCAGCTTCATCTCCATTGGAGATGAGGCCAACGATCGCAGAGTCATCAGAGAACTTCTGTAGATGGCAGTGTGTTGTGTTGTGTGAGAAGTCTGCAGTATAAAGAGTGAACAGGAAGGGAGCCAACACCGTTCCCTGGGGGGGGGGGGGGGTAGTACCATTCCAGTGAAACCTCTCGTCCATCTCCTTTTGTGCCAGGTTTGTGGACATAACAAAGCTGTTAGCTCAAAGGTTGGGCCTTTTATGGATTTTAGAACAAAGATAGAAGGAGAGGCCTGGACATGACACACAATCCGCAAGAAGCGCTGCACAAAAAACGCCACTCTGAACACGAGGGCCAGCACACATCTTGGAGCAGCATTAGCAACGGCTACGCTAAAGAGACACCAGCATGGAGCTTTTTATCCGATTGCCAAGTAAGTAAAGTTTATTTATGAAGCGCTTTTCAGAGACATAGTCACAAAGCACTGTACAATAAAATGGAATAAATGGAAGTTAAACCCTTTAACTGCCCTAGGCGCCATATGGAGCCTGTCAGGTCATAAATCAAATCAAAGGCAGTATTGCTTAATAGAGTCAGAGAAGTAATAACCTTTTAACAATATAAGACGTTATACAGGAAGAGCTTTTTGCTTCCCATGAAAACCGGATATGATGCAATGCAACTTCTTGTTCAAATCTCCCGTTGAAGACAGACCGAGCTCATTCTGCGGTTTGACACAGACGAGACAGGATGGAGAGAAGAACGCTCGGTCTTGAAGATGCTTTAGCGCTGCTGTGGGCTGCTCCTGGGTCGGAGGAAGAGCCAAGCCACAGTTCTTCGTCTGATGAAGACTGCAGCTCGGATTATGTGCCAAGTGAGTCTGGTGAAAGTGAGGAACATGGCAGTCCTGTGCGCGAGACTGGAGTTTTTTTTCTGTCGAGTTGCGCCGAAAATGGCACAAGGGCTTCTTCTAAAGATTGTTCTGCTTTGCCAAACCATGGCCCTAGGGCAAAAAGGCGCAAAACAGTTTGTGGACGAAGTCTGGGTAGACCGGGCCGCTCAGAACCCGGTGTGTCCCGTGTGGCGCATGGCGGGGACAAAAAGCAACAACCAGCAGTAGAAATCCTACTGGGGGTTTGGACAATGATGCCTGGGAGCTCCTTACGGATGAAGAAACATATCAGCTGTGGCTCAAACCATTTCAAGAGCCATGTGGATATCGTGGGGACGGAGATATGTCTTTGGTGTGCCCCATCGATTTTCTGAATTTGTTTTGGACTGACGACTTCTGGAGGCTGATCACCGTTGAAACAAACAGGTAAATATTTTGGCGTAAACTCTGTCTTCATTTTATTTTTCTATTTCTCACAATGAATGTAGTTGTAGCATGTAGGTGCATATTGTGGGAAAAAAACTGCGGAGTTTCTGCTGTTTTTTTTCCATGACTTTCCCTCAGTTCTGTGTTGTGTGTGTGCCACAGCTGCCTCCTTACTTTGTGAACCTTACAACGTCACAATATGGAAAATACAGTGAATAATCCACATTGTCCATATGTTGTTAGTGTTATTGCTGTGTGTGCCCCACTATAACTGTGTAATATGATAGCGTTAGTTCCATATATGTGCCAAATCACGTTACCGTGACCATAAATGACGTTCCCTCCATTCTGAGTTGACGTAAACTGTGTCTTATTCATTTTATTTTTCTATGTCTCACAATGAATGTAGTTGTAGCGTGTAGGTGCATATTCGGTGCATAGGAAGGTGCATATTAGTGTATTCACATTGGTGTGTGTGTCTATGTTTACATTGCAATGTCTGCAACAACAAAGGAGGGGAGTGTAACTCAAAGACCATTAGTATTTCAGGTCAAATTATGCAAGATGGATGGGTGCAAATTGGCCAGTCATGTCCTTTAGTTCGTCTGCAACATTTTTCCAATTGGCACTGTGTGTCTACCTTTTACCATTTAGAAGGAATTGTCTTATGAACATTTCATTGTTGTCATAAGCAAATTAGGTCAAATTATGCAAGATGCATGGGTGCAAACTGACCAGTCATGACCTTTGGTTCGTCTGCAACATTTTTCCAATTGACAGTTATCCTTTAACTTTCACCATTGTGAAGCTAGAATCATTTGAAATTTTGAGGTCAAACTGCGCTTTCCTGCCATTTTTTTCCGGGCAGTTAAAGGGTTAATAGTGTTATGTCTGAAGATAGATTCACAATGATGAAGCCAGGTGCACGACTGAACTTGTATTTATTGGACTCCACACTCCACACTACAACCACCAGGCAGGGGTGTTGGCAAAGAGGCCCGCCCCTCCTGCCTGCTGCTATTTATAGGCATGGGGTAGTGGCGGAAATGGAAGTGAGTGCCACCACACCGTACCTCACAAATAAGAGCATCTTTAAATAACACTGAACTCTTTTCTTCCCTGTAGAAAAGTCCAAAGCACACACACACACACACAATTGAGACCCTCCCAAATTTAGAACCCGAATCATGCACTAAGATAAACTGACACAACTAAAGGGCCTATTCCATTCACGCAATAAACTAAAACAAGGGGGGACGGGTGGATTACCGTCCAACCCCCACACGGTGAGGTGGATTATTCTGCCACCATCCATCCATCCATCTTCTACCGCTTTTCTGGAGGTCCGGGTCGCGGAGGCAGCAGTTCAAGCAGAGAAGCCCAGACTTCCCTCTCCCCAGCCACCTGCTCCAGCTCTTCAGGGAGGATACCAAGGTGTTCCCAGACCAGCTGGGAGACATAGTCTCTCCACCGAGTCCTGGGTCTGCCCCGGGGTCTCCTCCCAGTGGGACGTGTCTGAAACACCTCAAGTGGGAGGCGTCCAGAAGGCATCCTAATCAGATGCTCATACCACCTCAACTGACTCCTTTCAATGTGGAGGAGCAGCGGTTCTACTCTAAGCCTCTCCCGGATGACTGAGCTCCTCATCCTATCTCTGAGGGTGAGTCCAGCAATCCTACGGAGAAAGCTCATTTCAGCTGCTTGTATCCGCGATCTTGTTCTTTCGGTCATTACCCAAAGCTCGTGACCATAGGTGAGAGTAGGAACGTAGATTGACTGGTAAATCGACAGCTTTGCCTTAGAACTAGGCTCCCTCTTCACCACAACAGACCGGTACAACGGCCGCATCGCTGCAGATGCTGCTCCAATCCGTCTGTCAATCTTTCGCTCCATTTTCCCCTCACTCGTGAACAAGACCCCAAGATACTTAAACTCCTCCACTTGGGGCAGGAGCCTGTCCCCAACCCAGAGAGGACAATCCACCTTTTTCCGGCTGAGGACCATGGACTCAGACTTGGAGGTGCTGATTCTCATCCCAGCTGCTTCACACTGAGCAGCAAACCGTCCCAGCAAGAGCTGTAGGTCATTGCTGGATGAAGCCAACAGGACAACATCATCTGCAAACAACAGAGATGAGATCCTGTGGTCACCAAGCATGACACCCTCCATTCCCTGGCTGCGCCTAGAAATCCTGTCCATAAAATTTATGAACAGGATCGGTGACAAAGGGCAGCCCTGGCGGAGTCCAACTCTCACTGGGAATGACTCCGACCGACTGTTGGCAATACGAACCAAACTCTCACAACGGTCATACAGAGACCAGATAGCTTGTAACAACAAGCCTGATACCCCATACTCCCGAAGGACCCCCACAAAAAACCACGAGGGACACAGCCAAATGCCTTCTCCAAGTCCACAAAACACATGTAAACTGGTTGGGCAAACTCCCACGAACCCTCAAGATTTCTCGAGAGGGTAAAGAGCTGGTCCGATGTGCCACAGCCAGGACGAAAACCACATTGCTCCTCCTGAATCCGAGGTTCGACCAACGGCCGGACTCTCCTCTCCAGTACCTTGGCATAGACCTTCCCAGGGAGGCTGAGAAGTGTGATCCCTCTAAAGTTGGAGCACACCCTCCGGTCCCCTTTTTTGAAGAGAGGAACCACCACCCCGGTTTGCCATGCCAAAGACACTGCCCCCGACCTCCACGCAATGTTGCAGAGGTGTGTCAACCATGACAGCCCTACAACATCCAGGGCCTTGAGGTACTCAGGGCGAATCACATCCACCCCCGGGGCTCGGCCACCAAGGAGATTTTTAACCACCTTGGCGACCTCAGCCCCTGTGATAGGTGAGTCATCCCCCTCGTCCACAAATCCTGCTTCCTCTGTGGAAGGCGTATCAGTGGGATTGAGGAGATCCTCGAAGTATTCCTTCCATCGCCCGACGATATCCCCAGTCGAAGTCAACAGTGTCCCATCCGCACCATACACAGTGTGGACAGGGAGCTGCTTTCCCCTCCTCAGCCGCCGGACAGTTTGCCAGCATCTCTTCGAGGCCGACCGAAAGTCTTGTTCCATGGCCTCACCAAACTCCTCCCATACCCGGGTTTTTGCTTCTGCAACCACCCGAGCTGCACTCCGCTTGGCCTGCCAGTACACCTCAGCTGCTTCGGGAGTCCCACAAGCCAACCAAGCTTGATAGGACTCCTTCTTCAGCTTAATGGCCCCCCTCATCACTGGTGTCCATCACTTGGTTCAGGGGTTACCACCACGAGATGCACAGACCACCTTGCGGCCGCAGTTCTGGGCTACCTCTCAACAACAGAGGTGGAGAACATGGCCCATTCAGACTCTATGTCTCCAGACTCCCTCGGAATGTGGTTGAAGTTCTTCCGGAGGTGGGAGTTGAAGACCTCCCGGACAGGGGCCTCAGCCAGACGTTCCCAGCACACCCTCACTATACGTTTGGGTCTACCAGGTCTGATTGGCTTCCTCTCCTGCCATCGGTTCCAACTCACCACCAGGTGGTGATCAGTTGACAGCTCTGCACCTCTCTTTACCCGGGTGTCCAAGACATACGGTCGCAGGTCTGATGACACGATGACAAAATCAATCATCGACCTGTGACCTAGGGTGTCCTGGTGCCAGGTGCACATATGGACACCCTTATGCTTGAACATGGTGTTCGTTATGGACAAACTGTGGTTAGCACAGAAGTCCAATAACTGAACACCACTCGGGTCCAGATCAGGCAGGCCGTTCCTCCCAATCACCCCCCTCCAGGTTTCACTGTCGTTGCCCACGTGCGCATTGAAGTCCCCCAGTAGGACAATGGAGTCTCCAAGAGGAGCACCCTCCAGCACCCCAGTCACAGACTCCAAAAAGGGTGTGTACTCTGAAACATCATTTGGTGCATAGGCACAAATGATGGTCAGGACCCGTTTCCCAACCCGAAGGCGCAGGGAAGCAACCCTTTCGTCCACCGGGGAAAACTCCAATATAGAGGCAGCACGGTGGGGGGATACAAGAATACCCACCCCTGCTCGTCGCCTCTCGCCCAGGGCAACTCCAGAAAAGGCCAAGCTCCAGCCCCTCTCCAGGAGACTGGTTCCGGAACTGAAGCTGTGTGTTGAGGTGAGGCCGACTATATCTAGCCAGTATCTCTCAACCTCGTACACCAGCTCAGCCTCCTTCCCCACCAGAGGAAGGAGTTTCTCACCCTCCTACCCCTGTTTCTCACCCTCCTACCCCCTCATGGATCGTCACCTTATTGTGGTGGGGGGGTTTGCATGCCCCAGTGATCCCAGGAGCTATGCTGTCCGGGGAAGTCTGCCTCTGATAGGGTTACCCAAGACAAACTGGTCCTGAGTGAAGGGCCAGACTAAGAACGATCCAACAGACTCTCATGATAAATTCTATATCAAGGATTCAGTGTGCCCCGCCCGGTATGGGGTTACCGGGGCCCCACCCTGGAGCCAGGCCTGGGGGAGGGGCTTGAAGGCTAGCGTCTGGTGGCCAGGTTTCCACCCATGGGACCCGGCCGTGCTCAGCCCGAAGGAGTTACATGGGTCTGCCCTCCAGTGGGCTCACCACCTGCAGGAGGGATCATGGGGGTCCGGTGCTATGTGGATTAGGTGGCGGTCAAAGGCAGAGACCTTGGCGGACTGATCCCAAGCTTTCTAAACTGGCTTTTGGTACGTGGAATGTCACCTCTCTGGTGGGGAAGGAGCCTTATTCTGCCACCATCAAAATAAATAATCACAGTCCATTATTAACATAAAATCACTGCCGTGTCTCCTAAACTAAACAAAACACATAAAATAATCCCCAGAACAACATACAATATGTACACACCAAAACACTCCTCAACTCCTTTGTTTTTTCACATGCACACATATGAACACAGCTCCAGAACAACTGCAAACCCCTTAATGAACCCCCCCCCCCCCCACTACTATAACACATCACTCAGACACATGTATATAAACTTACAGTCCACATGGCTAAACAAAGGAAGAACTGGCCTGTGGGCTCCCCGGACCGTCTCTCCATAAGTCCGACCCTGGAGGCGGCCTGCCTCCTGGACCACAGCTGATCGTATAGACACAGATGCGTCTTCTCTTCCACACCGTCGGGCGTCCCTCTCATCTGGGCCCACCACCTGAAGGCTTCTCCCAGGCACGCCGCAGTTCAATGGCGTGCGTTCACGAACCATCTGAGAGTTGGAAACGGACAGCGCCTTGTTTATCCACAATATGCAGTCCTCAGCCTGCCTTTTGGTTCGTACTCACCGTGGTTGCCCCTCCCCATGAGCCCAAACCAGGTCCGCGACTCCCAGAGGGGTTTTGCTTAGCTTGCAATGTTTCTGCTCGGCACGCGGTCCCTGCGTGCCAAACAGTCTGGCCCCAACCTCTTTTAAATTCGTTGCAGCTGTCGCCATTGTAGCCCCAAGTTCACCGGCCCACTTTAGCCGAGCTCTGGGAACAACTGGAGTTGTACCCTCATCCAGGGCGACCTGAGCTCCGACACTGAGACCCTCCTGCAATGACTCTGAGCAAGGCTGGTCCTGCTTGTCCTCCAGGGTGCTCGGTAACTCCTCGTCCCACACCGCATCGTCCTCCACTTTCGGAACCGGCTGGTCCCACAGTCCACAGCCCGACCACTCCTCCCCAGCGCCACTCTTGATGGCGAAACCCAGACCATAAAAGAGGTCACAGCCCATGATGTTGTCGCCAAGGTCCGTCACGGTGAACTTGAGGTTAGCCATCTCCGCCGACTTGTACCAGGCCGTCAGCACCAGTGTTCCCACTGTGCACAGCTGCTCACCTCCATAGCCATAAAGTGGCGCTGGGCCTCCTTCAATCCTATAGTGGGAGAAGAATTTTCTCACCGTAGACCAATTCAGCAGAGAACCCTCCACCCCGTGTCCATCAGTAGTGGCACCTCCACACCATCCAGCTCCACCATGCAGACCACATACCTGTTGGTGCTCGGAGACACTGTGTGGACAACCGTCGGGGCTGGAGGAGGGGGGGGGGGGGTTGATTTCCTCTGTGGGCTCCCCTGCTCGGACACACGTCACACTCTGGCATAGTGGTTCAAGCGTCCACACTTGCGGCAGCATTTCCCTCTCGCCGGGCAGTCCCTGGCCTAGAAGCGGTGATTTTCGGACCCACAACCCAAACACATGGGTTTCCCTGGGGCAGACCTAAACTTTGAAGCACTGGCCTCCACAGTGTCGTCTTCCACACTTCCATCACTGTCTGGGTCCGTTACTTGTATGACGGTGGGAAACTCCAGCTGTCGTCGTGACAGACGCTCACTCAGCTCCAGTGCCAGCCTATCCGCTGTCTCCAGCTGAAGGGCTAACTCAGTGGCCCTGGCTAGCGTCAAGTCACCTGGTATTGTGAGCAGCTTCGTTCTTATTGCAGCGTTGTTGGTATGCTCTGCCAGCTGGTCGTAAACCATCTCCTCCTCCAGCGGCCCGAACCGACACTCACTAGCCAGTAGTTTCAAGTCGACGACGAATCACTGAATAGGCTCGCCCACCTGTTGGTGGCACTGCTGAAACTTGATCCTCTGGATGATAACGCTGTCCGGGGCGCGAAAATGGTGTGCCATCAGCTCGACCATGTCCTCGAAATCGTCCGAATCGCCAAGTGGGCTCAATATCCGCTGGCCTTCAATTCCCAAATTGTGCATCAACCGCGCGTGTGCCCTCAGCTTGTCCATCCTGCCCAGATTTAGCGCCACCATGTATGTCTGAAAGGCCGCATACCATCTTGTCCAGGGGACAGGCGGCTCGCCCGGGAGCTCCAGAAAAGGCCGAATTGGAGACCCACACGTTACCATACTTTTTATCCTTGTTGCCAAATGTTATGTCTGAAGATAGACTCACAATGATGAGGCCAAGTGTACGACTGAACTTGTATTTATTGAACTCCACACTCCACCCGCCAGGCAGGGGTGTTGGCAAAGAGGCCTGCCCTGCTACCTGCTGCTATTTATAGGCACGGGGTGGTGGTGGAAACGGAAGTGAGTCCCACCACACCGTACCTCACAAAGAAGAGCATCTTTAAATAACACTGAACTCTATAACAGATAAAAAATAATTTAAAAAATACAAACAAAAGTTAAAACACAAGATTAAAACAATTTAAAAATATCAGACTTACCATTAAAAAGCAACTGAATTAAAACTCAACGGAAATCCTCATGAAACAAAAAAGTTTTCAGCTGCTTTTTAAAAGAGTCAGGTAAACGTATCTGGAGTGGGAGGGAGTCCATTCCAAACAGATGTCAACAGTTTTATTTTGGGACATGGTTTGAGGTTGAATAAGGTAAAAAAAATTTGAAATATATGGAATTGTGATACCTTGTATCGCAATATCATGATTATTGTTGAATCGTGATAGGATCATATCGTGACACAAGTATCGCAATCCGAATTGGAATCGCGAGGTCCCTTGCGATTCCCACCCCTACCACAGCTCCCACCAGACAAGCATGCTTTGAGATGACATTAATAGCTCCACATGGCTAAGCAGCATCAGCTACGACATCAAAAGCAGAACCCTAATGAAAGTCCATCCATCCATCCATTTTCAACAACTTAATCCTTTTCAGGTCATGGGTAGTGGAGCCTATCCAGCATCTTGGGAAAAGAGACAGGGTACATCTTGGACAAATTGCCAGTCCATCGCGGGGCCAACACAGAGACAACCTTTCACTCTCACATTCATACCTAAGGACATTTTATCCCCAGTTGATGCCAATTAACCTAACCTGCATGTCTTGGGAGGAAACAGGAGTACCCGGCGAAAACCCACACAGCAAACTCCGCACAGAAGTGTCACCAGTGGCCAATGGTGGGATTGAACCCCTGAAGTTCTTGCTGTGCTGCCACAGTGCTAACCACTAATGAAAGTCAATTTACCCACCCCACACACAAAAAAATGCATGTAAATCTTTTGAGAAAAGCCACAACATCCAGAGCTGAAAAATCAAGCTAATGCAGGAGTTGTAGTTCCATGGATGACCACTTGAAGCAGACTCCAAAAGTGAGTAAACCCCAACAGACTCCGAAGTTAAACAAAAAAAAAAAACACTGTACAGCCGAGATAAGCCTGCTTCCTGGTCTCGAGAGTAGGGCTACAAAATATTTGGGAAATACAGTATGCAGTACTGATAGGACTTGTGGTAACGAAACAAATACTTAAGTCCACCATGTTACCGTCTTTCTGCTTTTGGCACAAGTTCTTCTTCACCCACATTTTCCTTCAGCCATTACAATGCTCACCACACTCCATGCTCTATAACTTTTTACTTCTTCTGCTCCTGCTAGCACCCCCCCCCCCCCCGTGGCTCTTCTTCTGCATTAAGGTGCTTTATTACCACCTACTGGGTTGGAGGGGAATACCAAGGAGGCTGTGTAAATGCCACTCGAAAACCATGGAGTGTCAATACAAAAGCACATATAAAATAGGAAGAATTCAAAATCTTGGTTATATCTATCAACAGAAACAGACTGAAACTGAGGTCTAATGAGAAAATTAATCATCTTTCACATCTTTTCAACATTCCAAATGTATGTAAAATGTCCAAATATGTGCAGTCAGTTTCATCAAGCCGACTGAAAAACTAAATTATACAGAGCAGCACACACACAGCAACTTTGGTGTAGGAGACTTCTAAAGGAGAGGCGGTTTTTCTTCAATAATTATGTCAGAATCTCTTTTCTCCTTTGTGGCTACAATCCCTTTGAGCCAGCTTCTTTCTGATTGGCTGCTTGTTGCCTATCTTTCACAAACAGAAACCACTGCAGCGACTCTTTCTCTCTGCAAACAAACACACATGAAAGAAGAAGAAACAAAGCATCTGGATCGGTAAAAAGCTCTGATCTTTTTACTCAAATGGGATTTTTAAAATCACAAGCTAACCTCCTTATTTATGTCTGTCAGTGTTTAATATGAACAGCCACACTACGACAGAAATTAAAACTTAATAAGTTCTCTATTGGGATGTGTATGAGTTTCCATTACATGAGTTTTTGGGACCAAAAGGGATTAAAAATGAGAAGGAATGAGAAAATTATTAAATTGACATGGAGGAGGAATGAGAGGAGCAAATGTATGGCAGGGGGCCATGGCAGCGTTGTCATGGCAACACACTGAAATACCCGCTGCGCTGCTGTAAAGTGGAACTCGCTTTCAATCTGAAAATAGTACGAAAGAGAGATGGAGAGTTGGAGACAGGACAGGATGGAGGAAGAAGGAGAGGATGAAGGACAGAAGTACGAGTCTGATGTACCTGTAGAAAACAGGAACCTTCAGGACGGAGACCAGCAAAGCAAAGACTGAGTCTAAAAGTTTGGGAGTTACAGTTGTGCCTATAAATTTACTCCCCTCCAGAGTTATTTAAAGATTGCAGAAAGATCATTTGGAGATCAATGAGATCATTTAGCGCTCCTTGAGCTCTTCTTGTTCACTCAAAAATCTCACTGATCCTTCAATGATCTCTCAGCGAACTTTCAATGAATGCCAAATTTTTCTACCCTGAAGGTAGAGATGGCTGAGAGACCAGAGAGGGATTGCTGAATGTTCAATAAAAGATCAATAGAGTTCATTGAAAGACTGCTGAGAGATCACTGGGAGATCAGTAAGATCACTGAGCACTCCTTGAGATTTAATTGAGTTTGTTGGAAGATTGTTTTCCTTTGGTGACTGTTGAGAGATTGTTTTGGGTTGAGTCAAAACAATCTCTCAACTGTGGTGACCGTGGATATCACTGGAAGATCAATGAGAGATCTTGATGATAGTCGAGAGATCATTGCAAGACTGTTGAGCAATCTGGCCATTTTTCATCTTTCAATGATCTCTCAATGATCTCCAATCCTGTGTAAAGGGGGCAGAAGAGAATCCTCTCAAATATATACTGTATATACCTCTTTGATTGTCCAACAAACTTTCAATGATCCCTCAGTGATCTCTCAAGGAGATTCTATATAGATCACCATGGAAATCGTACATTATCTCCCAAACATTTACACAGAAATGGCTTGTTTGAGGCTTTAGGAGATTGTCGAGAGATCGGGCCAATTTTTGATCTGTCAATGGTCACCCAACAAACTTTGCTGTGGGCTCTTGGGAGCAGTGTGATTGCAAAGTGCAGACAGAACAGATGCAGCACTATGACATTAGCTCATTTTTTTCTTTGCTGGAACTAGCAAATGCAATCAGATGGGGTTTAAATCATTCTGGTGTCTCGTCCGTGGGACGTTTTCTATTGGCTGGACACTGGCTGGAATGGGAAGGGGTTAATGGATATGTGATTTTTGTGGTGATCTGAGCGCTGATCCCATCCGCGCTCGGGTTACTCAGTATTTCCCCTTTTCCACCATAGTATTCCGGGGTTTGTTATTAGGACCGCAAGAGCTCTTATTGTGACAGCGTCACGGCCGAACTTCCGACTGTCAAAGCCGAGCCGGCGTCATGACAGCTGTTTGTCATTTTCACTAATTACTTTACCCGTTTCTGGTTGGCCTTTGTCTGTATTTAAGGGAGCAGCTGAGGCTTACTCCTCGCTGCGACCTACATGCTCAAACACCTCCGTGTTGTTGGACTGGAGTTCCTATTCTGACTCCAGTCTTCCTTCTGTGCCTTGGATTCATCGTGCTTGTCTTTGTAAGTGTTTTTGTACAGCGCAGGCTCTGTCCTCGCTGCCCCACCTCGTTTGTCTTCAAAGTCTATTATTTTGTGCTTTAGTATACGTTCGTGTTTTGCCCCTCGTGGCTGTTTATTTTGTATTTTTGTAAATAAACAAGCAAACTTACTATTTGCCATCTGGCGTCTCACTAATGCCCTGCAAGGGGCATTCATAACATTTGTTTAACACTTTACTCAGACTAATTAAGCATATCTAAACACTTTTAAGAAAAAGTCTAACAGAGAATGCAAAGCTGTAACTCCAGTAGATTATCTTTGAGCACTGATGCCTTGTCCTTGACTTCCAGTCTTTCAAACAGCTACATCCTAGTCTTGCTCTTTTCAAACCACAGGAGGATCTTGACAGCTGCAGGTGCTGTGGTTGCTCATCTAACATCTTCCTTCTCTGTAACTACACTCCGCACCTCTTCCTCATGTTCCCCATTCTGTCCTCCTCCTCCTCATCATGTTTTTACTGCCATGGGTTTAATTACAGTTGTAATCAGATAAGACTTTATCCCTCTGATCCAAAGCTGATGGGAGCCTGTTTGTCAGGAGCTGCGGAGATGTTGCACCCAAACATCCCTCTTAATGACCTAACATGCTGTGTGCATCCCTGCAAAGAACTACTACTCTACTTTATGTATCACAACAATGTAATTTCATCATTTGTGACTTCCAACCAGCAGAGCGGAATGGGCATCCACCAGAGGAGCAATCTCGCAGTGGTGCACAATTTCTACTCCCACCTTTCAACGGATTTCAGCTCTCGGGGGGTTCGGGTGCGACAGAGGGTGGGCCTAGCTTAACTGTGGCACAGAGGCTGGCTCCCACCCATCAGGGGCCTGTGTACAACAGATGCAAAAAAGGAACCACGAATACTCAAAGGCTGAAAAACTGGAGATGGTAGAGGCCAAAAAAGACGAAGCTAGCATGCTACCAGTGAACTCTCCCGAGACGCCAACTAGAGGCTGCCAGAGGAGGGAAAGCCAGCAGTAATGCTAACACTACTAACCGATCGATGCACACATAAGATAATAATAAAAGAAGCTATATAACCATGGGGACTAAGACATATTTCAGTTTGTTTCATAGGTCTGTTAGAGCCCAAGCATTGTTATTTGGAATGGGTAAATGATGGAAACACCACAATAGCCAGGCTCGGCTAGTCTAGGCTAGGCTATGTGTGCTAGTCAGATATTTTTTACAATGTGATTCTCAGCTTCGTTAAAGCCCATGCTTTGTTATTTGGAAGGATTAAAAGTTTCATAAGAGCCAAGCAAACATGATAACTATGCTATGCAATGTTAACCAGGCTAAGAAGCAATAGCCAGAGAAACCTGTGCATGTAAATTAATAATAAAATAAGCCACATAATAACTGAGAGTAAGACACATGTTTCGATGTGACCTGTAGAGTCTTTAAAGCCCATGGTATGAGGAACAGATAAATGTTTAATAGCTTGAGTAAACAACACACTCAACACTCAGGCTGGTGCACCATTAAAATAATTGTGTAAACATTGTTTTAAGGTGAAAATCTTACATCATGTTGCTTTAAGGCCACCAGACTAAACAGACAAATTGACCTTGGCACCCTTACCCTGCACCTCTGATTTGTGGATCTTTTTCTTTTTTTATCAACTCTGCAGTTTGTAGACTCTTGGCATAAGATACGGTGCTGTGAAAAAGTACTTGCCCCCTTCCTAATTTCTTATATTTTTGTATATTTGTTGCACAAAATTTTAAGACTTGACAAACATAACCTGAGTAAATACAAGATGCAGTTTCATAAATGATGATTTCATTTATTAAGAGAAAAAAGATATCCAAACCTACCTGGCCCTATATGGAAAAGAAGTTGCCCTCTGTGACAGCATGAATTAACTGTGAATAACCAGGTTTTTTTGAAAGCTGAGTTCAATTTCATTAGTCACACCCAGGCCTGATTACTGACAGACCTGTTGAATCAAGAAATTACTAAAATAAAACCTGTCTGAAAAAGTGAAGTAAGCTAAAAGATCTCAAAAAAAGCAACACATCATGTCACGATATATGGAAATTCACCAACAGATGAAAAACCGATGAAAAGCCCAGAACAACATTTAAAGGACTGCAACCTTCACTTGCATAAGTTTGGACACTGGTCCATGATTCAACAATAAGAAGAAGACTGGGCAAAAATGGCATCCATGGAGAGTTCCAGGCAGAAAACTACTGCTGACCAAAAAACCCTCCACAAAGGCTCTTCTCACATTTGCCCCAAAAATCATCATGATGATCCCCAAGACTTTTTGGGAAAACATTCTGTGGACTGACAATATAAAAGAACATCATACCAACAGTCAAACATGGTGGTGGTAGCATGATGGTCTGGGGCTGCTTTGCTGCTTCAGGACCTACATGACTTGTCGTAATTGATGAAACTGTGAATTCTGCTCTCTACCAGAAAATCCTGAAGGAGAATGTCTGACCATCAGTTCGTGACCTCAAGTTCAAGCCCTCCAATGTGGCTGAATTAGATAATTTGTGACAAAAATGATATAAATAAAGCATATGATGAATTTTGACAAATATTTCAATTATCATACAACAAGAACTGTCCTATAAAACAATACAGTGACAGGCAACAAAACAAAAATATTTCATGGGTCACCAAGGAGTTATTAAATGCATGTAAAAAGAATACATTATATAAACAATTCATTAAGTGTAGAATGGTAGAGGTTGAGATCAAATATAAAAGATATAAAAACAAGCTAACTAATATAATGAGGACTTGTAAGAAAGAATACTACAACAGAATATTAGAGGACAATAAAAATAACTTAAGAGGAATATGGCAAGTGCTAAATGGGATTATTAGTCACCGATCAAAGAATTTCATGGAAAAACACAACCTCCTTACAGACAGTCAGTATGGTTTGAGAGCGGACAAATCTACATCTTTGGCACTGATTGAAATCATAGAAGAAATCACTAGCTGTATAGATAAAAAAGGTTGCTGTAGGAGAGTTTATAGATTTAAAGAAAGCTTTTGATCATAGAATTTTACTGAGGAAATTGGAAAGGTATGGGATAAGAGGGGTCGGACTGAGTTGGGTGGAAAGTTATGTAAGTCACAGACAACAATTTTTACAATTAGGTGAGCACAAATCACCATTCATGGACATCACTTATGGTGTGCCCCAGGGGTCAATTTTGGGACCCAAACTCTTTATCTTATATATAAATGACATATGCCAAGTATCAAAAATTCTGAAATTTATTTTGTTTACGGATGACACAAATATCCTTTGTACTGGTGAGAATTTTCAGCAGGTTTTAGAGGTGGTCACAACAGAAATGAAAAGGTTAACACAGTGGTTCAACAAAAATAAATTATCTCTAAATCTGAAAACAAACAAACAAAAAAAACAAAACAAAGATTATGTTGTTTGGAAATTATAAAATAAATCATGAAATAATGGTAATGATAAATGATACCAGAATTGAAATAGTACAGGAAAATAAGTTTCTGGGAGTGACGCTAGACAATAAAATCTGCTGGAAACCTCACATCAGTCACATCCGGGCCAAGTTGGCAAAATGTATAGGGATTCTGGGGAAGACAAGACACATCTTGGACTATAAATCATTATTCTTATTGTGCAATTCACTGTTTTTACCATATCTTAACTACTGTGTAGTGGTCTGGGGAAACACCTACAAGAACAACCTACAGCCAATATGCACATTACAAAAAAAAGCTATAAGGATAATAAATAATGTAGGATATAGAGACCATACCAACTCGTTGTTTTTAAAGTCACATGCCATAAAGTTCACGGATTTAGTTAAATTTAAGACAGCACAAGTAATGTACAGGGCAATTAATAATCAACTCCCAACTAATATACAAAAAATATTCAAAAAAGAGACAATGATTATAATTTGAGAGGAGACTTAAACTTTACTAAACCTAAGGTACAAACAACAAAGACAAGTATGTGCATATCTGTCTGTGGGGTGGATTTGTGGAACACTGAAGATGGAACTGAAACTATGTATAAACAGAAGTCAATTCAAAAAGAGGTAAAAACATTATTTGCTCAAAGGATGTATGTTAGAGGGGTAGTATTAATATACAAGATGCACGAAACTCACTCTGGGACACTATGGTATGGTAGGTGGGATGGTACTGTGTACAGCTGTTGACAAAATTGTTGGTACCCCTCTGTTAATGATAGAAAAACCCACAATGGTCACAGAAATAGCTTGAATCTGACAAAAGTGGTAATAAATAAAAATTCTAAGAAAATTAACCAATGAAAATCAGACAATGCTTTTGAATTGTAGTTCAACAGAATTACTTTAAAAAACAAACTCATGAAACAGGCCTGGACAAAAATGATGGTACCCCTAGAAAAGATTGAAAATAATGTGACCATTAGGGACATGTTCAACCAAGATGTGTCCTCTAATTAACATCACAGGTGTCTACAAACTTGTAATCAGTCAGTCGGCCTATTTAAAGGGTGACAAGTAGTCACTGTGCTGTTTGGTGACATGGTGTGTACCACACTAAACATGGACCACAGGAAGCAAAGGAGACAGTTGTCTCAGGAGATTAGAAAGAAAATTATAGACAAGCATGTTAAAGGTAAAGGCTATAAGACCATCTCCAAGCAGCTTGATGTTCCTGTGACTACAGTTGCACATATTATTCGGAAATTTAAGATCCACGGGACTGTAGCCAACCTCCCTGGACGTGGCCGCAGGAGGAGACGGATAATACGAATGGTAACAAAAGAGCCCAGAACAAACTCTAAACACATTCATCGTGAACTCCAAGGTCAAGGTACATCAGTGTCTCTGCAGCTCCTCTTCATCCGCCACCCCTCAGCTTAGCCCCTGTCTTCCCCATCAGAGAATCGTTGTCTGCTCCCTCCAAAGTAAATAAAAATATAATGTATAAGCATCCCAAAGTGATAAAGCAAAATATTGGTAAAACTCAAATTAAACATAAAGCCTCTAAATTGAATGAATTGGCCTCTGTTCCTCCTCATAATTTAAAAATTAAATGTGGTTTATTAAATATTAGGTCTCTAACTCCCAAGTCTCTGTTAGTCCATGATCTGTTAATTGATCATCAGATTGATTTAATTTCCCTTACAGAGACTTGGTTAGGACAAGAGGATTATGTTGGTTTAAATGAATCAACTCCCTCTGGTTATTTAAACTGTCAAAATCCCAGAAGTTCTGGTCGTGGAGGAGGAGTAGCATCAATTTACCATTCCAAATTACTAGTTAATGTAAAGCAAAAAACATGTTATAATTCCTTTGAGGGCCTGGTCCTCAGCGTTGGACACTTTAGCAATTCCAGGTTAAACCCAATTTTATTTGCCATAGTTTATCGTTCCCCATCAACCTATTCAGAATTTTTATCCGAATTTCCTGATTTCTTAGCTGATTTAGTGCTGAAATCTGATAGAATAATTATAGTAGGGGACTTTAATATACATGTGGATGTAGATAGTGACTGCCTTAATGTGGCTTTTAATTCAATATTAGACTCGATTGGGTTTTCTCAGAAAGTAGGAAATTCTACTCATTACCTCCACCATACATTGGACCTTGTTCTGACATATGGCATAGAAATAGAAAATCTGGTAGTGTTTCCTCATAACCCTGTACTGTCAGACCATTGTCTGTTAACCTTTGATTTTACTATTTCTGACTATTTGGCTCCTAAAGAAAAATATTATCACAGTAGATGCCTCTCAGATGATGCTGTTTCCAAATTTATGCAGATTGTTTCCTCTATGCCATGTGTCAACACAACGGAAATAAGCTATAGACAGCTTGCTCCTTCTGTAATTGATAACATGGTGGATAGTGTTTCAGCTTCTCTGCATCAGGCTCTAGACTTGGTGGCCCCCTTAAAAAAGAAAAAGTCTAATCAGAGATTTTTAACTCCTTGGTTCAACACAGAAACTCGTAGCTTAAAACAGAAGACTCGTCAATTAGAAAGAAAATGGCGCTCTACTAATTTAGATGAAATCTATTTAGCTTGGAGAAATCATCTTTTAATTTATAAAAAATCTCTTAGAAAAGCTAGAACGAGTTATTACTCTGCATTAATAGAAGAGAACAAGAATAATCCCAGGTTTCTTTTCAGTACTGTAGCCAGGTTGACAAAGAGTCAGGACTCTGTCAATCCTAGCATCCCCTTAGAGCTTACTAGTCAGGACTTTATGAACTTTTTCAATAATAAAATTTCATCCATCAGAGATAAAATCAATCAGATTCTTCCCACAGTTAACTTAAATACTGTAACTACTACAACTCCTTCTATTGATGTCTGTCTTGATGAGTTTACTCCAATCGACCTTTGTGAGTTAGACAAAATAGTTTCCTCATCCAAACCTTCAACTTGTCTTTTAGACCCTATTCCTACCAGGTTATTTAAAGAAGTCTTCCCACTTATTGGTAGCTTTATTCTTCATATAATCAATTCTTCATTAACTTTAGGCTATGTACCGCAGGCTTTTAAAACGGCTGTAATTAAACCCTTACTCAAAAAGCCAACGCTAGATCCAGGAGCTTTAGCTAACTATAGACCAATCTCTAATCTCCCTTTCATTTCAAAAATCTTAGAAAGAGTTGTTGCTATGCAATTATTTGACCACCTGCAGGGAAATGGTTTATTTGAGGAGTTTCAATCTGGGTTTAGAATCCATCATAGCACTGAAACAGCCTTAGCGAAGGTCACTAACGACCTTCTCATTGCATCTGATAATGGACTAGTTTCTGTACTTGTCCTTTTAGATCTTAGTGCAGCTTTTGATACTATTGATCATAATATTCTACTTGATAGATTAGAACACTATGTTGGACTTAATGGAACTTCGTTGCAATGGTTTAGATCTTATTTATCTGATAGGTTCCAGTTTGTTCATGTAAATGATGAGTTTTCTCTCAGCTCAAAGCTTAGTCATGGAGTTCCACAGGGATCTGTGCTTGGCCCTACTCTTTTTAGTTTATATATGCTTCCGTTAGGCAACATTATTAGAAAGCACTGTATACATTTTCACTGTTATGCAGATGACACACAATTATACCTGTCAATGAAGCCAGATGATACTAATCAATTAGCCAAGTTAGAAGCCTGTCTTAAGGAAATCAAAGTTTGGATGACTTGTAATTTCCTGCTATTAAATTCAGATAAGACTGAAGTCATTCTTGTTGGTCCAAAAAAACTTAGAAATTCCTTTCCAAATCAAACTTTCAGTTTGGATGCAGTTACTCTTTCTCTTAATAGCTCTGTGAGGAACCTTGGAGTTATTTTTGATCAGGATTTGTCCTTCAATTCACATATTAAATTTGTTTCTAAGACTGCCTTCTATCATTTGCGTAATATTGCCAAGATTAGGAGCATCTTGTCTCAGAGTGATGCTGAGAAGCTGATCCACGCTTTTGTTAGCTCGAGATTAGATTATTGTAATTCTTTATTATCAGGTTGTCCTAAAACATCTTTAAAAAGTCTTCAGCTGATCCAAAATGCTGCAGCAAGAGTTTTAACAGGTACTAGAAAGAGAGATCATATCTCTCCGGTTCTGGCCTCCCTTCATTGGCTTCCCATAGAGTTTAGAATTAAGTTTAAAATCCTTCTTCTTACTTACAAAGCTCTAAACAATCAGGCTCCTTTTTATTTAAAAGATCTGATACTACCGTATCATCCTAACAGAGCACTACGCTCCCAAAATGCAGGTTTACTTGTAATACCTAGAATCTCCAAAAGTACAATGGGAGGCAGAGCCTTTAGTTATCAAGCTCCTCTCCTGTGGAATCAGCTGCCAATCTGGATTCGGGAGTCAGACTCGATCTCTGTTTTTAAGAATAGGGCTAAAACCTACCTTTTTGATATAGCCTACAATTAGGGAGGGATCATGTGTTTTCTGAACCCTCCCTTAGTTATGCTGCTAATAGGTTTAGTCAGCCGGGGGACCTCCAGTAATGCACTGGGCCTCACTCCTTTCCTCACTCTCTATGAAATATTTTTTTTTTTGCTGGTCATTAACATTTGTTTGTTCTCTCCCATAGATTGAGTCCCCATCGTGCTGTTTGCTCTCTACATGTCTGTTCTTTTCTTCTTCTCTATCCCCTCACCCCCCAGCCAGTCGCAGCAGATGACTGCCCCTCCCTGAGCCTGGTTCTGCTGGAGGTTTCTTCCTGTTAAAAGGGAGTTTTTCCTCTCCACCGTCGCCAAGTGCTTGCTCACAGGGGATCGCCTGATTGCTGGGGTCTTTCTGCAACTGTGGGGGTCCTCCCTACAGTTGATAGTGCTATGAGATGACTGTTGTTGTGAAATGGCGCTATATAAATAAAGTTGAATTGAATTGAATTGAATCAGTGTCAGATGGCACCATCCGTCGTTGTTTGAGCCAAAGTAGACTTCATGGGAGACGACCAAGGAGGACACCACTGTTGAAAACAAATCATAAAACAGCCAGCCTGGAATTTGCCAAACTGCATGTTGACAAGCCACAAAGCTTCTGGGAGAATGTCCTATGGACAGACGAGACAAAACTGGAACTTTTTGGCAGGGCACATCAGCACTATGGTCACAGACGCAAAAATGAAGCATACCAAGAAAAGAACACTGTCCCTACTGTGAAACGTGGAAGAGGTTCTGTTATGTTCTGGGGCTGTTTTGCTGCATCTGGCACAGGGTGTCTTGAATCTGTGCAGGGTACAATGAAATCTCAAGACTATCAAGGTATTCTAGAGAGAAATGTGCTGCCCAGTGTCAGACAGCTTCGTCTCAGTCGAAGGTCATGGGTCTTGCAACAGGATAATGACCCAAAACACACAGCTAAAAACACCCAAGAATGGCTAAGAGCGAAACATTGGACTATTCTAAAGTGGCCTGCTATGAGCCCTGATCTAAATCCTATTGAACATCTGTGGAAGGAGCTGAAACATGCCGTCTGGAGAAGGCACCCTTCAAACGTGAGACAACTGGAGCAGTTTGCTCATGAGGAGTGGGCCAAAATACCTGCTGAGAGGTGTAGAAGTCTCATTGACAGTTACAGAAATCGTTTGATTGCAGTGATTGCCTCAAAAGGTTGTGCAACAAAATATTAAGTTAAGGGTACCATCATTTTTGTCCAGGCTTGTTTCATGAGTTTGCTTTTTAAAATAATTCTGTTGAACCACAATTCAAAAGCATTGTCTTGATTTTCATTGGTTAGTTTTCATAGGATTTTTGTTTATTACCACTTTTGTCAGATTCAAGTTATTTCTGTGACCATTGTGGTTTTTTCTTTCATTAACAGAGGGGTACCAATAATTTTGTCCACGTGTGTATATCTGTGTTGTTTGGGGCTGGGTATAGATGTATGGATGGTATGTATGTAGAGATGGATGGGTGTCAATGTTATGTATAAAATATAGTTAATTGTCTACTTGGGGTTCTTAATTGAGGTAATATGTATATATTTCACATGGGCTGTATTTAGGGAAAAGAGGAGTTGGAGTAAATAAGTGTTAACTTCTTCCTTCTCCCTTTCGAGCACTGTACATGGTCACTTTTATTGCACTTGTCATTTGTTTTATTTTTTGCTTTTTTTTTTGTTCGAAATAAAGTATCTCTCATCTCTCTCTCTCAATTAAAACAATCCTGCAAAGAAAGTCCAAAACTCCTCAACAGTGATGTAAAACACTCATTGCCAGTTATTGCAAATGCTTGTTTGCAGTTGTTGCCACCAAGGGTGGCACAACCAGTTATTTAGGTTTAGGGAACAATTACTTTTCCACATAGGGCCAGGTAGATTAGGATAGTTTTTTTGACTTAATCAGTCCCTCAAGGATTTTGCGATGTTGTGATTGCACCAATTCATGTAAATTCAACCAATTTCCGCGGATTTTGCTGAATTTGCAACTTTGTCCAATCACTGCAACTTTCCCGCAATTTTGGCCAATTGTCATCAATTTCTGCAAATTTCGCCAATCAAATTTGTCCCTGAGTAGCACTCAAACACGTGCGTCTTCGGTCTGCAATGCACCGCGCTCACTTCCATCTTCACAATGAGTGTGAACAGAACACATAAGCAAAAAACAGAGCGTATGATTTAAAAAAAAAACCACTCACCCGTGAGCTTTTCCACATCGTCCCTTCCTCCATCTCCCCTGGTCCGTCACTGGACATCACCCTGCGTCTCAGTGCTGACCGTGTGTACAAAGTGCTGAGTTTGTGTTAAGAAAAGCACGCTTGTCTGAAAAGCACCCCGTCGCGGGAGTGAGCGTGAGAAGAGACGCCATAAAACCATAAACAAATGAGAAAATATAACACTACAGCCAGTCCTTGAACATTTTATACATCCTTAGAGGTAAAATCATTTCTACATCTTGTCAATGAGCTTTAAAGCTGTGAATCTCCAGTCTGGACATGGACCAACACGCGCCCCCAGCAAACCCCCAAGGAGAGCCCCTCCTCCCAGTACAACTCATATTGAAAGCAAAGATGAGTGTCTGATGAGACAGGTGTGCGTCAAGATGTGCAGACAGACAGACAGGCAGGAGTGAGAGAGAGAATATTCAGTAATTTTTTCAGAAAAGCACAGACTTTGATAGACAATACAACAGAAGACATTATTTCTTTCTTCTTTGCGCTCAATACCGAGTGGTTGGAGACCGCTGCAGTTAGGGAGTTTTCAAATGAAGGTGCTGCCATAATTTCCAAATCTCTACTCTGTAACACACATTTTATGCAATTTAGCTGTTGTAATGGATAATTATTTTATTCATCCTTTTTAATTCAAGTTCTCAGCAAGAGTAGCCTACAGTGTTGGTCATTTTTATGACAAATTTACTGAACACTTCATTCTCACTTAATTGTGTTAAAGTCTGTATTTGCTGTTGCACAAAAAAGTTTTTCTGTATAGCAGAAGTTTCTGCCTAATTTACAAATAAATCACTGTGCTTTTCTTCTGGTGCTATATAGAATATCGTTGCCGTAAACTATGGAAATTTGTACTTCCTCCCACAACTTTTAGCGCAAAAAAATCACAACTTTTTACAAAAGCTCCCGCAAGTTGAGGCTCTTTGGGCCACAACAATCATAAAAACATCCCGAACTCCTGGAGGGATTGCTTAATAAATGAAATTATTATTTAAAAACTGCATTTTGTATTCATTCGTGTTATCGTTGTCTAACATTAAAAATTTGTTGATCTGAAACATTTAAGTGTGACAAATATGCAAAAACATACGAAACCAGGAAGGGGGCAAGCACGTTTTCACGGCACTGTATATACATGGCACATAAATTTCTGTATAGTAGCAGACAGACAAAGAGGAGATGGTATTAATTACTGCGCTTAACCAAACTAATATCTGTGGGTGGTCTGGAAAAGCCCCAGCTAATGCTATCACTGCTCCGTCTGCTTAACCAAGTAGACTTACGCACGCACGCACGCACACACGCACACACAGAGTTCACCCCCTGCTATGCTACACCCAGAATCAGAATCAGAATCAGAATCAGAATCAGGTTTATTGCCATTGTTCATGTAGTACACAAACTAGGAATTTGTCTCGGTACAATGCTGCAACATTAAACATGATAAGATAAGATAAATAAACTATACATGTAATAAAGTGTAGGATAAGATTAAGTGATACTGGTCAACAGTTAAAATATATATTAGCCAGCAGCAGATACTGTGGAGAACTATATAGTGCAGTCGGTAATGCAGGAAGAAAACAGTGATGATTGACATGAGTCTGGTTGAGCTGCTGTACATGGTGCACGAGAGTCACTTAGTGTTCAGCAGTCTAATGGCAGAGGGGAAGAAGCTGTTCATGTGACGGGAGGTTTTAGTCTGGATGGACCGAAGTCTTCTACCAGAGGGGAGGGGGGCAAACAGTACATGACCAGGGTGTGAGGGATCGGCTATGATCCGGCCAGCACGCCTCCGGGTCCTGGAGATGTACAGATCCTGGAGAGATGGGAGCTTGCAGCCGATCACCTTCTCAGCAGTGCGCACGACGCGCTGCAGCCTTAGTCTGTCCCTGGCAGTGGCTCCTGCGTACCACACGGTTATGGAGGTGGTGAGGATGGACTCGATGATGGCTGTGTAGAACTGCACTAACATCTTGGTGGGTAGCTTGAGCTTCCTCAGCTGCCGCAGGAAGAACATCCTCTGCTGGGCTTTTTTGATGAGTGAACCCAGCCAGGTCTGCCCCCGTCTACTCCGTGACAGTTTTCCAACCCATCCCCATCTTTCACCACAGGATCCCCCTATGCAATCAGACCTAATTAGCTTTCTACAAGTAACTAACGGCAACAAGAAGCATTGACACTATATAATGATGTAATTAGTTGGTATACTGCACCATGTTAAATTCAACAGAATTAGATGACATAATGTTCTCTAACCTGAATATGAATTTTAATGTGAACATATTTCAGAACATATCCATCTATATTATTTTCAGCAAGGAAATTTTTAAGAGTTTCCCCAAAACCATAAAATACGAGCAGCTCCTTGTTCCCTAATGTACAAAAGAGACGACATCCACAACAGCCTTCACAGTCGTTCACATACATCACTATGGTGTGTTCTCTCTCTGTGATAGTGTGTCAAGAGTACCATCTAATTGGAACAAGTGGCACAGTTCATGTGTGAATGAAGAGGTGAAACTTATGGATACTAAAAATATCAGCAGAGAGACCATGTACTGTATAATTAAGAGGGTTACAGGGTCAGTCACTAATGTAAATGAATTAAAGACCTGTAGGAAACAGAATCCAATACCTTGCTGTTTGTGCAGTGGAGTTTGCTGAAGATTAAAAGTCTTTTGTCCTAAAGTAAACCTACAGTCACAAAGATTCTTCTGAATGATGGGTTTGTAAGAATCTCCCAGTTCCTATGAATTCTGGAGTTCGCAGACATTCGTGGAGGGGGGCATAGTTTCTTACGGCTGCTGTTCAATTCGCAAGAGCAACTTGAGGCAGTCTTGAAAAATGACGTGCTTCGTACGACAGTCTTGAAAAATGACGTGCTTCTCTGTCGTACGATGGCCCTAGAGTTCTTACATTCTTTGTAAGGATGCCTTGGGATCTTCCTATGGCATACTTATTGCCATCTTATGAAAATTTACGTGCAACTCACGGCACTCTCAAGTTGTTGATAGGAAGCTCTTACGGCTTTTGGCACATTTTGTCAGCACAAATGTCGCACGAATGACGTACTTCCTCCTTATGAGCGCCTCACTACCTCCTTATGCATGCTATACAAATCTCTGTGCTGCAAGGGGCCCTCAAGAACAACTTAAGGTGTTCTTGAGGCATATTTAGGGCCAACATCTTGCGTAGTTCTTATGTTGTTCCTATGGCAATCGTACGGCCACCCTACGATGAGGGGTTTTTGTGGGGCAGTTTGAAATCAAATATACTTCATCCTGGTCGTAACAGACCTTGGCACATCACAAAGCGCATTTAGCTGAATAAAAAAAGAACTGTCAAACACTTCAGTGCACAAATCCCCCAAGATAAGATTGATAACATTAACAAACATTGCACATCCACTATTGTGGTTTGTTTTGTTTTAAATCACCACATGTCTGCGTAGGAACCTCAGGGTACATGCTGGACAGATCACCAGTCCATTGTAGGGCAGATATAATTTTATCAGTAATTTTAATTTTAATATGATAAAACACCGAGTAGCTTTTATTTTCATTTGCATTTTCAGTTTTAACTGTGAAACTTTTAACTTTGCAGGAAATAATACCCCGTAGTAATACCCGGTAGGTTTACATGTAAATCTGGCCCTCGGGAAGTGAAGAAAAAATTTTGTGGCCCTCACGACCATCAAAGTTGCCTATCCCTACTGTACACAGACTACTGCTATTTCAAAACGTGCTGCTTAAATAGCAATTTGCAATGCATTACTGACTATAGAACTCCATCCTTCCATCTTCTTCTGCTTAATTCTTTTGGCGGTGGGGGGGGGGGGGGGGGTCTGGAGCCTATCCCAGTATCTTTTGGGCGAGAGGCAGGGTACACCCTGGACAGATCGCCAGTCCATCGCAGGGCCATGACTATAGAACTGCTTATCAAAAAGCATATTGAGAGAAAATGTACCAAAATACCAATGTGTCAAAACTGTGCTTTTAACTGTGTCAAAACTAATGTCACACCTCTAAAATGCAGCACATGATAGGGCTAGGTGATTAACCGAAATTAAATTGAAACTGACTATCAAGATATAAAGCCAACATAATCTTGCTCATGTTGTTTTTTTCGGTTCTTTCCTTCTTCACTGCAAAAAAATGAAGTCTTAGTAAGAAAAACTATCTTAAATCAAGGATGTAATTCTAGTTTTTATTTTTGTCTGACAAGATATTTTTTCTTCTCGTGCGGTCTTCTGTAAGAAATTTTTATCTGTTATAAGATATTTTTTTTTTTCCACAATATCTTTATTGAACCTTTTTTTTTTTTTTAAACAAACATGATACAAACAATCAAGCACTAACACTAAAATACTACAAAAAAAAAAAATGCACTAAAAAACACCAACAACCACCAACAAAATCAAATCTTCAACAATGCTCCTCTGTTTAGTCTAGACAATCCAACACATAAGTATACATATTATGTTCACCAGTTTGGAATTTACAAGGTCCACACATATCATTCACCTTCTTCTTCAAGAGTTATGTTTAAATTTTTTACATAATCAATAAAAGGTCTCCATATATTCTCAAACACAATTTCCTTTGATTTCAGTATATATGTTATTCTTTCTAATGGAAGGTTTGTTAACATCTGTCTTAACCACTGAGTCACATCTGGTCTATGAGTCTTTTTCCATAATAGTGCAATACATTTTTTGGCATTAAGCAAACTGAGGTCTATGAATGTTCTTTCACTTTTATTAAAATTATGCTTTTCTGGGTAAGGACCCAACAAAAACAGTTTAGGATTCAATATGATTTGTTTTGAGATTATTTTTTCAATTGTTACCCTCACCTCTTCCCAAAACATTCTTATTAATCTACATTCCCATACACAATGAAATAGAGTTACTTTACTTTCCATACATTTTGTGCACGTATCTGGTATATTTTTGTTATATCTATTTAACTTGAAGAATTTTTATTTTATGTTCCAATTGGACTCTCTCCTCTCGAGTCTTCTTAGATTTTGAACCTGTATAACTAATAATATGTCCCCTAATAAAAGCTTTGAAAGCCTCCCACTTTACACATGCTGATGTTTGTGTAGTATTGATATCAAAGAACTCATCTATCTGTTTTTCTATATACTTAACAAATTCCTCATCCTGAAGCCATTTATGCTGAAATTGCCATCTACCTGGTTCCTTTGTCAATTTCTTATCTACATACATTAGACAGCAGGGTGCATGATCAGAGATCACGATGTTATCATAAAAACAGTTTTGAATCTTGGACCTTAATTCTGTGGAGATCAAAAAATAATCTATACGTGAGAAAGTCTTGTAGGTATTGGAATAACAAGAGTATGCTTTAACTTGTGGTTTCATTTCTCTCCATATATCTATCAATTTCAATTCTTTCATAAAATGATTAATGGTCATCCTACATCCCTTGTGCGTACAGTCCAGTCCTGTTGATCTATCTATACTGGGATTCAATGTACAATTAAAATCCCCTGCTATTATATGTTGCCCTGTAAGTGATGATAAGATAAGAAATAAATTGGCAAAGAACTTTTGATCATCTATATTGGGACCATATAAGTTCACCAAATTTATGTTTTCTAATAGCAAAGATCCTTGAATGATTACATATCTTCCAAATTTGTCTCCAATTACATTTTTCACTTGAAATGGGACTGATTTATGTATGAGAGTCATAACTCCCCTGGCTCGGGATGAAAATGATGAGGTGAAAACATTTCCTTGCCATCTACTCCTAATTCTTTTTACATCTTGCTCTATTAGATGAGTTTCTTGTAAAAACACAATTTTTGAACCCATGTCTTTTATTTTATTCATAACTTGTTTAAGTTTTTTTAAATTTTGTAGACCTCTGCAATTCCATGAAGTTAAATTAAGATTAACGCTTTGATTTATAATCAATAGGGAGTTTGGGATTACCTTGCAGTGTAAACATGCTCAAACAGAAAAGCAAAAAAATGAGTGGTTGAACATTCACCCTACAAACTACACACAAACAAATTCCCCCTTCCCACATTTGTGGCAATCCCCCCAAAAGCAAAAGAAAAATTCCGTCTCCCGATATAGCCATCGACCGTTCCACACCCACGAGGAACAGCCAAAGCCACTCCTTCTTCATCCTCCCAATCACCCTAACTCTACTGCTTTTAATAACGTAACATTAACTCTCTTCTGTAATTTTCCAATTTAACTCCAAATTTTTTTTAGCAATTTTGTACTTTTTTTTTTTTTAATATGTAATACATTCTATATTTTGTAATCTTGTTATATGCTTCTAATCAGTTAAATGCTCAAATATTCTACCCTATATTCTGTTCATGCTTAGCTCCCACCAGTCTCTTCCTGGATCTTCTTGATGAGCTCCTGCGCCTCCTCGGGGGTCTTGAAGATGCGTGTTCTGCCCTCATATGTGACCAGAAGTCTTGCAGGGTGAATCACTCCATGACGAATCTCAAGGTTGCGCAGTTCTTTGCGGATGGGGTCAAACTGCTTCCTTAATTGTTGGATTCCTGAGGCCAGATCTGGGTAGAACCGCACCTGCTGATCTTGGTATTTAATTTCTCCTTTGGCCCGCACCGCGTTGGAGATCGTCATCCTGTCTCTGTAGCTGAGAAACTTCATAATTAGCATCCTCGGTGCTGCCTTGTTACCTCTCGGTGGGCCAATTCGGTGGGAGCTTTCCAAGACGACTGATGATTTTAGCTCCGCGTTGTTCAGCGCCTCTGGGATCCACCCCTCCAAAAAGGAGCATGAATCACGACCTTCGGCTCCCTCCGGTAAACCCACCAGCCTCAGGTTGTTCCTTCTGGACCGAGATTCCAAGTCCAGAACGCTATTTTCCAGATCTTTATTTTTTTTTCCAAAGTGCGCACCTTTATTTGAAGTCCGCTGATTTCATCCTCCGCACTTGAAACACGAAGCTCCGCCTGCGTCACTCGCTCCACGCAGTCACCCAACTCCTTTCTCATTGCATCCAACGCTGCCATAATCCCATCAAGTTTAGCGGAAAAGTCTGCTCTCATTGAGCTAATGGCAGCCAGCACTGCACCTGTGCCGCCAACGTCAGCAGCAGCAGTTACCGCACCACCGCTAGTTTCATCCGCCATATCCGCAGCTTTTTCTACTGCGCCACAAACTTTAAAGTCCGTTAATTTGGACTGCTTCGGCGATTCAATTTTTCCCCCTCCTGATTTCCCAGCCTTAGTCTTCACCGGCATATCCTCACCCGAACGCTGGGAAAAGTTCTGTTCCAAATGAGAGAGTTATTTGCCGAATTTTTATTTCCAGGGGCAGAGCAGAGTGATACGTGTCCTTCTAGGCGGCCGCCATAACCGGAAGTTCCCCTGTTATAAGATATTTTTTACTTATTTTAAGCAATTTAATCTGGTTTAAAAATTTTTTTTAAAAATCTGCCAGTGGAGCAAGAAAATTTTACTTGTTTGCTTGAAACAAGTAAAAACTTCCTGGCAAAACATTATACTTGTTTGAAGCATTTTGATGAGTGTGACCCTAACCCTGATTCACAATATTTTTCTTAATAAGATTTCACTTTTTTTGCAGTGTTCTTGTTGTGTATGTGTATATGAGAGTGGTCACGCCCCGCCCCGTAAAGACATCTCCTGCCTGCACAGTTGCATGACTCCACAATGCAGTGCAGTCAACGCTGATCAGAAGCAGCAGAACACGGGCGGAGAATTAAACAGCTGGTACCAAAAAGAAATGTGATGTACCTCCACATAGTATGAGATGACCGATTCTTTGTTTCGTATGGGGATGCCAGGAGGGTGTGAGTTGGGTACGTGGAATGCGCCAAAGCTGGGTTGGTGTGATTTTGCAGCAGGGCTGTATTTAACTCAATCAGAGATTTGTGGTCCCTGTGTAGTGATGGCATGGTTGTGGCTATATGAAGGGCTTCCCAGGAGCAGCTACCAGCTGGCTGGCTGCTGGCTCAAGAGGTATGGGCGGGCACTGACTTTTGCACCGGACAGTGTTTAATTTTTTTTTTTCCACATTATCTTTATTGAACCTTTTTTTTTTTTTAACAAACATGACACAAACAATCAAACACTAACACTAAAGTACTACAAAAAAAAATGCACTAAAAACACCCACAACCACCAACAAAATCAAGTCTTCAACAATGCTCCTCTGTTTAGTCTAGACAATCCATTACATAAGTATACATATTATGTTCACCAGTTTGGAATTTACAAGGTCCACACACATCATTCACCTTCTTCTTCAAGAGTTATGTTTAAATTTTTTACATAATCAATAAAAGGTCTCCATATATTCTCAAACACAATTTCCTTTGATTTCAGTGTATATGTTATTCTTTCTAATGGAAGGTTTGTTAACATCTGTCTTAACCACTGAGTCACATCTGGTCTATGAGTCTTTTTCCACAGTAGTGCAATACATTTTTTGGCATTAAGCAAACTGAGGTCTATGAATGTTCTTTCACTTTTATTAAAGTTATGCTTTTCTGGGTACAGACCCAACAAAAACAGTTTAGGATTCAATATGATTTGTTTTGAGATTATTTTTTCAATTGTTACCCTCACCTCTTCCCAAAACATTCTTATTATTCTACATTCCCATACACAATGAAATAGGGTTCCTTTACTTTCCATGCATTTTGTGCACGTATCTGGTATATTTTTGTTATATCTATTTAACTCCTCCGGTGTAACATACATCCGCATTAACCATTTAAAATGTATCAATTTAAGAAGTACATTTATTGATTTGGTTTGAGCTTCTGTACAAGCCAATTCCCATTGTTCCTCTGAAATTTCAGTTTGCAGATCTTCTTTCCAGTAGTTTAATCTTTTCTGTGAGTTTTCACTTGAGGATAGTGTCAATGAGTTATAAAACTCTGAAATAATACCCTTTCTCTTACTATCTTTCATCAACATTTTTTCCAAGGATGAATAAATAGGTCGAGTGAGAGCTTTATTTTGATTTGATCGAATAAAGTTTCTAAGTTGAAGATATTTAAAAAAATGTGTTCTATTAAGATTAAATTTGATCCTCAGCTCTTCAAAAGACATTATGTTATCTGCACATGGCAAATATAAATCTTGAATCTTTTGAATCCCTTTTAAATTCCATACTTTAAATACAGCGTCCGCTCTCCCTGGTTTAAAATATTGATTACCCCATATTGGGCTAAATTGTGACAATAAGTGTGGTTCTTTTAAATAGTTTTTAGCTTCACACCATATTTTGATCATATGCTTTACAAATGGATTTTTAACTTGTTTTTGTAATTTTTTTTCCGAATCTGAGTATATGAATATGGGAAGAGGTAAAGGTAAATTGTATGATTCCATTTCAGTCCAGTGAGGGAGATCATTTAATGAAAAATAATATGTCATAGACCTCAGTTGTGCCGACCAGTAATACAACATAAAATTTGGACATTTCAGACCTCCACGATCAAATGGTAAATATAATAAAGACAGACGTAATCTAGCCCTCCTGTTGTTCCATATAAATTCCACTAACTTTTTTTTAATTCTTGAGAATAAATCTAAAGGTGGTGGTAAGGGAATGTATTGAAATAAATAAAGTATTTTAGGTAAAATATTACTTTTAAGTATATCGATTCTCCCGATCATCGACATTGGTAGTGACATCCATCTCTGAATTAACTCATTGATATCTGTCATTAAGGCTTCATAGTTGACACTGGCGACTGATTCTAGCTTAGGCACAATTTGGATTCCTAAATATTTAAACTGATTTACAACGTTGAATTGATTTACCTCAGGGGCTGGGTAATTTCTCTGGGTCTCATTTAGCATTAATATTGAAGATTTAGTTTTATTTATTTTATATCCTGATATTTCCCCAAAATTCTTTATTAAATTCAACAAGGTCGGAATTGATTTTTTTAGATTCGACATAAACAAAATTATGTCATCGGCGTACAGGGAGATTTTATGTTCTGTTGGTCCAACTTTAATTCCATATATTTGTGAATGTAAACGTATCGCCATCGCTAAAGGTTCAATTGCCATAGTAAACAGTAAAGGTGAAAGTGGACAGCCTTGTCGACATCCTCTATTGATTTTTATTGATTTTGAAATATTATTTGTTAGGATTTCTGCTGTAGCATTATTGTATATTATCTGAACCCATTTTATGAAATTATTTCCAAGTCCAAACCTTTGTAAGACTTCAAAAAGAAAGGGCCATTCGACTCTATCAAAGGCCTTTTCGGCGTCCAGTGATAGGAGAGCTGTATCCGGTGCTTCTTTATTAGAATAAATAATATTAAATAGTCTTCTTACATTATGGAAGCCTTGTCTTCCCTTTATAAAGCCATTCTGATCTCGATTAATAATATTTGGTAAAATTTCTTGTATTGGTCTTGCTAAAATTTTACAGATTATCTTAAGGTCGGCATTTAATAGGCTTATTGGTCTCATATTTTCACATTTATTAGAGGGCTTACCTGGTTTTGGCAACAGTATAATTAAGGCATTATTCATGTATGATGGTAAATTACTATTTTGAAATGCTTCTAAAACCATTTCCAAAAAAGGTTTTATTAATTTATTCTTAAATTTTTTATAAAGGTCAACTGGAAGACCATCTGGTCCTGCACTTTTTCCTGATTTCATATTATCAATGGCTAGCCCAACTTCTTCTTGACTAATTTTAGACTCCAATATCTCCCTGTTTTCATTTGGAATACACGGTATAGATAGTTCGTTCAAAAACCCATTTAGTTTTGTTAAATCAGATTCATTTTTGGTATCATATAATTTTTCATAGTAATCTCTAAAGGCTCTGTTAATTTCTAAAGGATCTATAACTACCTGTCCGTTACTTATAATACTGGTAATTGGTGTTTTAAATTCTAGTTGTTTAATCTGCCATGCCAATAATTTTCCTGATTTTTCACCTTGTTCATAAAAAGATTGTTTCAATCTTAGAAGACTCGAGGCAGCTCTATTCGCTGATTTTTTGTCATATTCAGCTCTCAAAATCAGTAATTCATTCTCCAACCTTGGATCACTTCCTGCATACACTTTTTCCTGAAGACTTTTTATTTAATGTTCCAATTGGGCTCTCTCCTCTCGAGTCTTCTTAGATTTTGAACCTGTATAACTAATAATATGTCCCCTAATAAAAGCTTTGAAAGCCTCCCACTTTACACATGCTGATGTTTGTGTAGTATTGATGTCAAAGAACTCATCTGTTTTTCTATGTACTTGACAAATTCCTCATCCTGAAGCCATTTATGCTGAAATTGCCATCTACCTGATTCCTTTGTCAATTTCTTATCTACATATATTAGACAGCAGGGTGCATGATCAGAAATCACGATGTTATCATAAAAGCAGTTTTGAATCTTGGACCTTAATTCTGTGGAAATCAAAAAATAATCAATACGTGAGAATGTCTTGTAGGTACTGGAATAACAAGAGTAGGCTTTAACTTGTGGTTTCATTTCTCTCCATATATCTAGCAATCTCAATTCTTTCATAAAATGATTAATGGTCTTCCTACATCCATTGTGCGTACAGTCCAGTCCTGTTGATCTATCTATACCGGGATTCAATGTACAATTAAAATCCCCTGCTATTATATGTTGCCCTGTAAGTGATGATAAGATAAGAAATAAATTAGCAAAGAACTTTTGATCATCTATATTGGGACCATATAAGTTCACCAAATATATATTTTCTAATAGCAAAGATCCTTGAATGATTACATATCTTCCAAATTTGTCTCCAATTACATTTTTCACTTGAAAAGGGACTGATTTATGTATGAGAATCATAACTCCCCTGGCTCGGGATGAAAACGATGAGGTGAAAACACTTCCTTGCCATCTACTCCTAATTCTTTTTACATCTTGCTCTATTAGATGAGTTTCTTGTAAAAACACAATTTTTGAACCCATGTCTTTTATTTTATTCATAACTTGTTTAAGTTTTTTTAAATTTTGTAGACCTCTGCAATTCCATGAAGTTAAATTAAGATTAACGCTTTGGTTTATGATCAATAGGGAGTTTGGGATTACCTTGCAGTGTAAACATGCTCAAACAGAGAGGCAAAAAAATGAGTGGTTGAACATTCATCCTACAAACTACACACAAACAAATTCCCCCTTCCTACATTTGTGGCGAACCCCCCAAAATCAAAAGAAAAATTCCGTCTCCCGATATAGCCTTCGACCGCTCCACACCCACGGGGAACAGCCAAAGCCACTCCTTCTTCATCCTCCCAATCACCCTAACTCTACTGCTTTTAATGACGTAACATTAACTCTCCTCTGTAGTTTTCCAACTTAACTCCAAAATTTTTAGCAACTTTGTACATCATAGTTTGTTTTGTTTTTTTTAAATATATAATACAATCTATATTTTGTAAACTTGCTATTTGCTTCAAGTCAGTCAGATGCCTGTGCAAATGCTTAAATATTCTACCTTATATTTTGTTCATGCTTAGCTCCCACCAGTCTCTTCTTGGATCTTCTTGATGAACTCCTGCGCCTCCTCTGGGGTCTTGAAGATGTGGGTTCTGCCCCCATACGTGGTCAACAGTCTCGCAGGATAGATTACACCATGACGAATCCCAAGGTTGCGCAGCTCCTTACGTACGGGATCAAACTGCTTCCTCAATTGTTGGATTCCTGTGGCCAAATCTGGGTAGAACCGCACCTGCTGGTCCTGGTGTTTAATCTCTCCTTTAGCTCGTGCAGCGTTGAAGATCTTCATCCCGTCTCTGTTGCTGAGAAACTTCATAATTAGGGTCCTCGGTGGTCCCTTATCTCTCCGTGGGCCAATACGGTGTGCGCTTTCCAGAACCACTGCTGATTGCAGCTCCGCGCTGCCCAGTGCCTCCGGAATCCACTTTTCCAGAAAGGAACATGAGTCCCGACCTTCGGATTCCTCCGGTAGACCCACCAGCCTCAAGTTGTTCCGTCTCGACCGGGACTCCAAATCCAGGATATTATCTTCCAGACATTTATTTTTTTTTTCCAAAGTGCACACCTTTAATTGAAGACAAGTGACGTCATCTTCAGCACTAGAGACACGAAGCTCCACCTGCGCCATTCGTTCTACACAGTCACCCAATTCCTTTCTCATTCCTTCCAACGCTGCCATAATCCCATCAAATCTAGAGGAAAAGTCCGCTCTCATTGAACTCATGGCAGCCAGCACCGCACCTGTGTCGTTTCCCGCAGATACCGCACCGCTGTTAGCTTCCCCCGCCATATATGGAGCTTTATCTGCTGCGTCACAGACCTGAAAGTCCGTTAATTTGGACTGTTTTGGCAGCTCGCTTTTTCCTCTACCTGGTTTTCCAGCCTTAGGCTTCACCGACATATCCTCGCCCAAACGCTGGGATACGTTCTGTCCCAAATGAGAGAGTTATTTGCCGAATTTTTTTCTCCAGGAGCAGAGCAGAGTGAGACGTGTCCTTCTCACGTGGCAGCCATAACCGGAAGTGACAGTGTTTAATTTGGTTGCAAGTGTATGAGGTGACAGTGGGCCTATTCTATTATATTATGCTCATTTACCACCGAATGACCGCAGTAATATATTCACTGATGCTGCACTCTTATGGCTTAATTACAAGTCTTGTCAGTGAAATATAACGGAGAAAAAAATGTGTCCTTTATCACTGAAGTAGGGCCTTTTTCTGTTGGAAGTCAGTTTTGATGAACAACAAAGGAAGAACAGCAGCTTCTGAGTCCCATAGATAAGAATAATGTGAATTACTGGATCAAAATATTTTAAGGGCCACAAAAAACTATTGTCTGGATCAGGAAAACGGACTTATTTTACACTTTCTACAGCTAATAACAGATAGTTAGAAAACCATGTACTCCAACAGATTATGAACCCCGGCCTGATTGACAGTCTGTGAGCACACAGCTATAAAAACGGCAAAGTGAGCCAACACAGAGAAACAGAGCTAATGTTTTATTCTTTGGATTACTCTGGTTTTGCTCTGCAGGCCTGGGAAGCTCTCTGCCTGGTAGTACGCCAAATGTCAGCCAACAAAGGCGTCAGTGAGTGCAGAGTAGTACAAAGCAGTAAATAAAAATGACAAATAAGACTGAAATGAGCTTGGATGTGTATGAAAATCACATCCTTAAAAAGCAGTCTTGTTGTGTTTGATGTTTCCAAACCAGCAGAAAACCCTGTTTCGTTTGATGTCTTGTGAAGCAGACTGAGGCTCTTAATTTAAACCTTAACTGCAAACATGTCAGTTACAGCTTCACTTTAACCCCCAACCCCCAACACGCTGACTCTCGCCTCCTTTCTCCTCCTCCACCTTAAACTGTATCTCTCTTGCCGAGTCCTCGCTCTCTTTGATGTCTGAATTTCGTTGATGCTCTCGGGTGAGGCGCCTTTGTACCAAAATGATCATGATTACAATGGCACTTCCCCAACTTCTGCACTAATCCTCCCTAAAAACAAATTATGCAAAAGAGCGACACAGACAGAGGGGCAGAGAGGAGACGAGAGATTTTACGCTTCCCTCTTATTTCCTCTCGCTATATATATTTTTTTTTAAGAAGCAACAGTGGCCGACTCTGTGGGGTTGTTGTCATGGTTTCTTTAGAAGTATTTTCAGTTTTGGTAGAAGAATGAAGAGATCAGAGGAGCACTGGGGGAGAAGGAGGACAGTTTTCATTGGTGCAATGGAGTCCAGAAGGAATTGCAGTCACTTCAATGTTTAAAGTGTGTTTTCTTCACTGTGTCTACAATAGCTCTTAACTCAGAGTAACAGATGAGGTGTTACGCAAGAGCTACTAAAGACAGTGACTAAAACATGTATGGCAAAAAAGCCAAATGCTAAATTACACACACAAAGTAAGAGGACTTCATCAGTTTCTTTTAAAAGGAGGGAAGCTAGACTGTTTTATGGTAATATCACTAAAGGTTAAATTCATCATGCAAGTTGTTTTTTGCTGATGAAACCCATTTATTTGTGCTCAAATTATAAACTAGACCATCAGTGATGAAGTGGCTCATTCTGCCCTATGAATACACTGCAAGGTCACCAAGGGCCTTCACTCCTATAGTCTAGGCCGGGGGTACTCAAATGTCTTTGCCAGGGGTCCACATTTGTTTTTTCCAGTTGGCTGGAGGTCCGGAGCGGTGCCAACATCCTGCATGGGCACTCCAGAGTAAATACTGAGGGAACACTATATAAGTATTATTGTACGGTCAGAAATTTATGAGACAAAGTGTACACTTATGGGAAAAAAGCTGCAAATTTATAAGAAAAATTTCTTAAATTTATGAGAAAGGAAAGTGCAAATTTACAAAAAGTCAAGTTTGTCAAGTGGTGGTGCAGGGTGCCATGATGTGGAGCGGGCGGGGGCCCTGACTGTCAAATGTGGAATGCAGGTGCCCTTTCTGGGTTAGTCGTGGTGCTTTGGTCACTAGCAGCAGTTGCGATTGTTATTTCGCTCTTCTGGGTGGGGTGCACTGTGTGTTTGCTCATGCTTGCCTGCCTCCAATGGGCATTTTGCCCTGGTTTGGCCCCATCAAAGAACTCGCTCCATCCAGGGCTGTTATGTGTCACGCCATAAACTGTCTGACAGGCATCCATTACAACATTTATGTTCCTTTTTTTTTTGTTCTGTCAAAGTGAAACAGGCATTTGTTGAGTTTTTTTTTTTTTCCCCAAATTGTTGAGTTCTTTTTAAATGGCATCAAAAGCCTTCAGGGTCCAGATGGAAGACCCTTGCAGTCCAGATCCAGACTACTGAAAGTTTGTGATCTTTGATCTTGACAATGAGAACAACATGAACGGAGACCGAAGGATCATTGTGTGTGAGTTTGGTGACCATCTGGGCAATTGTCTAGGAGCAGTAGTGATTTTCTTGACATCATATAACTGCCCATATCTGATCTTTGACCTTGATCCTTAATCATTAGCCCAACTTGGATGACCATACTGGCAACTGGCTTGGAGGAATAGTGATTCTTGTGAAGTGCACACAGGCAGAGGGACGATGGATGTAGCGCCATAGCATTAGCTCTTTTGCCTTCATCAGAATGATCTAAAAGAGAGCATTTTAGAAGTCTAGATATAAAAAGCCAAAAATTAAGAGATGTCGTACAAACTAATATAATCGAAGCCCACTCCCCCCAAAAAAAATCCATGAAAAAGGTTCAGCTGGCTGTCCTTGGTATATAGTTTTCATGATCATATTATGAGCTTTCATCATATTATATTGCAAGAAATCTTTGTCTATGTGTGTTCCGCATGTATCTCCTGAACCGTTCGTCGGACTGGCCTCAGATTTGATACGTGTTTTGCTGAGGTTACGAGGGGTGTGCATCCCCGATTTTTAGCCTTCCTGGATATGCGGAAGTTTAGGAAGGGAAATCTTTAATGAACGTCCGTAGGGGAGCTGTGGGTGGCGTCACCATGGTTACTGTGATGTCATAGAGCAAAGGCAGGCATCACCATGGTTACTGTTGCCAGGCAGACACATCATCAAAGATCAAAGGCAGGCATCACTGAATGAGTGGTGACGTCAAAGATCAAAGGCAGGGTTCACCATGGTTACTGTTGCCATGGTAACCATGTCAAAGCTCAAAGGCAGGCATCACCATGGTTACTGTTGCCATGGTAACAGTAACTTTCTACAGGCATGCAGAAATGCTTGCTTACACTTGTGTAGCATTATCATGAGGTGGGGACACCACTGATAGGTATATTGTTATTAATAATTAATAACTGGAATTAATAATTAATAACTTTTGTATTACCTCATTTGTAACACTAGTTGGAGCACCATCCACGTTTTATAGAGATGGAAACTCTTATGAACAAAGACTTCAGCTTAAGAATTTGGCAATTGGTAAGTTAAGCCTGAGTTAATAATTCTATTGACAATATTTGATCAGTCTCATAATCTGGGCATCAGTTCTTGACACTCTGTGATTCTTAAAATCTGGACAGAGAGGACACCGATGAAGAGGTTAGTAAATTTATTACAGAAAAACCCAAAATGACAACAGACATCTGTATAGCTTGTAGAATGGGAAGATAACCAAATTAGCCTGAACAGTGGTAATTTTGCATATATATAATTTATTTATTTACAGGTCGTGCATATGTGGAATAAGAGTGAAATGAAAATAGTGGTAAAAATTAAGTGGAATGCAAAGTTAAGGAAAAAGGAATTTGGAAAAAATTGTTATGAAAAAGAAAACAGATTAACTTTACCTTGTGTTCAAAAAGGGATGGTTGTTACAGAAAAAGGTTATGGCTTTCCTTGAAGCTAATGCTGTTAACTGCTTTACTCTCTTGGCGTTGCTTGGTTCCCAAGAGGCTTGGAACAGGACAAAATGGTCGAGCCTTAGGAGGGGTCACAGGTGTGGGAGGAATGACTCTGGGTAGCCCGGCATTGGTCCAACCTGGGCTGGAGATGAGCCTTGGCAGCAATGGCTGTCCCTGCTGTCCTGTGCCCCGGGGTCTCGGCCTGGAAACCCTCGGTGAGGTGGGGCCTGGTTGAGGCCCGGAGCTTGTGCCTGTTGGAAGTGGGTGGAACAATGGATCCTACATTTGGCAGTGCAGGACAGCCAGAAGGAAGCCTTAAAAATGGAATAAGCCCTAAAAAGTGTGATCACGCTTTGCTTACAGAAAAATTAAGAGAGAAGAAAATCATGGCTTGGTTGGCTTTAGAAAAGATAAAAATTGAAGATTACTTCCACTAGTCATGAATTGCTAGAGGTGATGAAGTTTTAAAGAAAAATCCAAACAGTATCAAAGTTCAGGTAGTTAAAGCATGATAGAAAAAGTGAAAGCTTCAAGTGTTACCTTCAGTCAGATAAGAGCTGGATTAGAGGCCTTCAGGCCTCTGAGGAGAGAGAGAGGGCTGATGACCTCTCTCCTCAGAAAACAGCAAAAGAGGGAATTCTGGTCTAGACATGTGATAAAGGCACATACCCATAGGGCAGTCCTGGGGGGTTGGCCAATCACGGCTTTGCATGACTATCTCACTGCCCCTTTGGTAAACTCGCTTGTCCCAATGGGAAGCAAAATGCTCAGACACTTATCACAAACTAAACACACATTATCCAAATACTTCCATCTGAATTTTCTAATCTATGAGGGTTCATAAGTAAGAAAAGCATGCATAAATAAAACATATATGACAACAGATAATGCAGCAACATTGTAAGCGCATTTAGGAAGTCTTTAGGAAAAATTCCTGTTCTGCAGAATTTCACTGCTGTAGTCGTAGAATAATGTCTCAGTGGGGGAGTTTGTTTCCTGCTCTTCTCTTCTCCATGCCAAGGATCTGTGTTGAAAGAAAGGAAGAGAGGGAGCAGGGGTGCTGCATATGGTCCTCCATCACAGCTGGATCCTGTTGGGGGTGATGAAACCGTGCAGAGGATAGACAGTTCATTCATACATGAAGGAAAGTTCCAATTTTAGTGTTCAATCCAGCTTGAGACTGCTACACTTGCCTTGTACGGGCATGCAGAAATACTTGCTGATACTTGGTTTCTACGGACATGGACGGGTATCATCATATTATAATGCAAGAAATCTGTGTGTGTGTGTATTCCGTGCGTATCTTCCAAAACGTTCTTCAGACTGGCCTCAGATTTGACATGTGCTTTGCTGAGGTTACGAGGGTGTGTGTCCCCGAATTTCAGCCTCCCCGGATATGCGGAAGTTTAGGAGGGAAAATCTTTAATGAATGTCCGTAGGGGAGCTATAGACGTTCGTAGCTATGACATCATAGACACACAGATGGTGCCATGGTTACTGTTGCCAGGCAGACACAGCATCAAAGATCAAAGGCAGGCATCACTGAATGAGGGGTGACGTCAAAGATCAAAGGCAGATTTCACCATGGTTACTGTTGCCATGGTAACCATATCAAAGATCAAAGGCAGGCATTGCCATGGTAACAGTAACTTTCTACAGGCATGCAGAAATGCTGGCTTACACTTGCTTTCTATGGGCATGCAGAGATACTTGCTTATACTTGGTTTCTATGGGCATTCATGGGTAGTGGTGGGGGAGTTTGAGTGCCCTAGTGATTCCAGGAGCTATGCTGTCCGGGGCAGTTTGCCTCTGGTAGGGTCACCCAAGACAAACTGGTCCTGGGTGAAGGGCCAGACTAAGAACGATCCAACAGACTCTGATGATGAATGCTAGAAGAAGGATTCAGTATACCCCGCCTGGTATGAGGTTACTGGGGCCCCACCCTGGAGCCAGGCCTGGGGGAGGGGTTCGATGGCTAGCATCTGGTGACCAGGTTTCCACCCATGGGACCCGGCCGGGCTCAGCCCGAAGGAGTTACATGGGTCCGCCCTCCAGTGGGCTCACCACCTGCAGGAGGGACAATGGGGGTCCGGTGCTATGTGGATCAGGTGGCGGTCAAAGGCGGAGACCTTGGCGGTCTGATCCCAAGCTTAATACACTGGCTTTTGGGACACGGAATGTCACCTCTCTGGTGGGGAAGGAGCCTGAGCTGGTGCATGAGGTTGAGAGATACCGGCTAGATATAGTTGGCCTCACCTCAACACACAGCTCCGGTTCCGTAACCAGTCTCCTGGAGAGGGGCTGGAGTTTGGCCTACTCTGGAGTTGCCCTGGGTGAGAGGCAATGAGCAGGGGTGGGTATTCTTGTATCCCTCCACCCTTGCTGCCTCTATAGTGGAGTTTTCCCCGGTGGACGAAAGGGTTGTTTCCCTGTGTCTTCGGGTTGGGAAACGGGTCCTGACCATCATTTGTGCCTATGCACCAAATAATGCTTCAGAGAACCCACCCTTTTTGAAGTCTCTGACTGGGGTGCTGGAGAGTGCTCCTCTTGGAGACTCCATTGTCCTACTGGGGGACTTCAATGTGCATGTGGGCAACGACAGTAAAACCTGGAGGGGGGTGATTGGGAGGAACAGCCTGCCTGATCTGAACCCGAGTGGTGTTCAGTTATTGGACTTTTTTGCGAACCACAGTTTGTCCATAATGAACACCATGTTCAAGCATAAGGGTGTCCATATGTGCACCTGACACCAGGACACCCTAAGTCACAGGTCGATGATCGATTTTGTTATCGTGTCATCAGACCTGTGACCGTATGTCTTGGACACTCGGGCAAAGAGAGGTGCAGAGCTGTCAACTGATCACCACCTGATGGTGGGTTGGATCTGATGGCAGGGGAGGATGCCATTCAGACCTGGTAGACCCAAACATATAGTGAGGGTGTGCTGGGAACGTCTGGCTGAGGCCCCTGTCCGGATGTCTTCAATTCCCACCTCTGGAAGAACTTCAACCACATTCCAAGGGAGTCTGGAGACATGGAGTCTGAATGGGCCATGTTCTCCACCTCCATTGTTGAAGTGGCTGCCCAGAGCTGTGGCCGCAAGGTTGTTGGGGCATCTCGTGGTGGCAACCCCCAAACCAAGTGGTGGACACTAGTGGTGAGGGGGGGGCCATTAAGCTGATGAAGGAGTCCTATCAAGCTTGGTTGGCTTGTGGGACTCCCGAAGCAGCAGGCCAAGCGGACTGCACCTCGGGTGGTTGCTGAATCAAAAACTCGGGTATGGGAGGAGTTCAGTGAGGCCATGGAACAAGACTTTTGGTCAGCCTCGAAGAGATTCTGGCAAACTGTCTGGCGGCTCAGGAGGGGGAAGCATCTCCCTGTTCACACTGTGTATGGTGCGGATGGGGCACTGCTGACTTCGACTGGGGATACTGTCGGGTGGTGGAACGAATACTTTGAGGATCTCCTCAATTCCACTGACACGCCTTCCACAGAGGAAGCAGGACTTGTGGACAAGGGGGACGACGCGCCTATCACAGGGGCTGAGGCCACCAAAGTGGTTAAAAATCTCTTTGGTGGCCGGGCCTCGGGGTGGATGAGAGTCGGCCTGAGTACCTCAAGGCCCTGGATGTTGTAGGGCTGTCATGGTTGACATGCCTCTGCAACATTGCGTGGAGGTTGGGGGCAGTGCCTTTGGCATGGCAAACCGGGGTGGTGGTTCCTCTCTTCAAAAAAAGGGGACTGGAGGGTGTGCTCCAACTTTAGAGGGATCACACTCCCCAGCCTCCCTAGGAAGGTCTATGCCAAGGTAATGGAGAGGAGAGCTCGGCCATTAATTGAACCTCGGATTCAGGAGGAGCAATGTGGTTTTCATCCTGGCTGTGGCACATTGGACCAGCTCTTTACCCTCTCGAGAATCCTTGAGGGGGTGTGGGAGTTTGCCCAACCAGTTTACATGTGTTTTGTGGACTTGGAGAAGGCATTCGACTGTGTCCCTTATGGCTTTTTGTGGGGGATGCTTCGGGAGTATGGGGTATAGGACTTGTTCTTACGAGCTATTTGGTCTCTGTACGACCGTTGTGAGAGTTTGGTTTGTATTGCCAACACTCGGTCGGACTTCTTCCCAGTGAGAGTTGGAATCCGCCAGGGCTGCCCTTTGTCACCGATCCTGTTCATAATTTTTATGGACAGAAGGAATGGGGGGTGTCATGCTTGGTGACCACAGGATCTCATCTCTGTTGTTTGCAGATGATGTTGTCCTGTTGGCTTCATCCAGCAATGACCTACTGGTCTTACTGGAACGGTTTTGCCGCTGAGTGTGAAGCGGCTGGGATGAGAATCAGCACCTCCAAGTCCGAGTCCATGGTCCTCAACTGGAAAAAGGTGGATTGTCCTCTCTGGGTTGGGGACAAGCTCCTGCCCCAAGTGCAGGAGTTTAAGTATCTCAGGATCTTATTCATGAGTGAGGGGAAAATGGAGCAAGAGATTGATAGACGGATCGGAGGAGCATCTGCAGGAATGTGGATGTTGCACTGGTCTGTTGTGGTGAAGAGGGAGCTAAGCTCTAAGGCAAAGCTATTGACTTACCAGTCAATCTATGTTCTTACCCTCACCTATGGTCATGAGCTTTGGGTAATGACCGAAAGAATGAGATCGCGGATACAAGCGGCTGAAATGAGCTTTCTTTGTAGGATTGCTGGACTCACCCTCAGAGATAGGGTGAGGAGCTCAGTCATCCAGGGGAGGCTCAGAGTAGAACCACTGCTCCTCCACATTGAAAGGAGTCAATTGAGGTGGTATGGGCATCTGATTAGGATGCCTCCTGGACGCCTCCCACTTGAGATGTTTCAGGCACGTCCCTCTGGGAGGAGACCCCGGGGCAGACCCAGGACTCGGTGGAGAGACTATGTCTCCCAGCTGGTCTGGGAACACCTTGGTATTCTCTCTGAAGAGCTGGAGCAGGTGGCTGGGGAGAGGAAATTCTGAGCTTCTCTGCTTGAACTGCTGCCTCCGTGACCCGGACCTCGGGAAAAGCGATACAAGATGGATGGATGGATGTAGTTTGGTGAGCATCAGGAAGATGGAGTAGCGAGTTTCCTGAAATTACATACAGACGTGGACAAAATTGTTGGTACCCCTCTGTTAATGAAAGAAAAACCCACAATGGTCACAGAAATAACTTGAATCTGACAAAAGTGGTAATAAATAAAAATTCTATGAAAATTAACCAATGAAAATCAGACAATGCTTTTGAATTGTGGTTCTACAGAATTATTTTAAAAAAACAAACTCATGACACAGGCCTGGACAAAAATGATGGTACCCCTAGAAAAGACTGAAAATAATGTGACCATAGGGACATGTTCAACCAAGATGTGTCCTCTAATTAACATCACAGGTGTCTACAAACTTGTAATCAGTTAGTCGGCCTATTTAAAGGGTGACAAGTAGTCACTGTGCTGTTTGGTGACATGTGTGTACCACACTAAACATGGACCACAGGAAGCAAAGGAGAGAGTTGTCTCAGGAGATTAGAAAGAAAATTATAGACAAGAATGTTAAAGGTAAAGGCTATAAGACCATCTCCAAGCAGCTTGATGTTCCTGTGACTACAGTTGCACATATTATTCAGAAATTTAAGATCCATGGGACTGTAGCCAACCTCCCTAGACGTGGCTGCAGGAGGAGATGGATAATACGAATGGTAACAAAAGAGCCCAGAACAACCTCTAAACACATTCATAGTGAACTCCAAGGTCAAGGTACATCAGTGTCAGATTGCACCATCCGTCGTCATTTGAGCCAAAGTGGACTTCATGGGAGACGGCCAAGGAGGACACCACTGTTGAAAACAAATCATAAAAAAGCCAGATTGGAGTTTGCCAAACTGCATGTTGACAAGCCACAAAGCTTCTGGAAGAATGTCCTATGGACAGACGAGACAAAACTGGAACTTTTTGGCAAGGCACATCAGCTCTATGTTCACAGACGCAAAAATGAAGCATACCAAGAAACGAACACTGTCCCTACTGTGAAACATGGAGGAGGTTCTGTTATGTTCTGGGGCTGCTTTACTGCATCTGGCACAGGGTGTCTTGAATCTGTGCAGGGTACAATGAAATCTCAAGACTATCAAGGTATTCTAGAGAGAAATGTGCTGCCCAGTGTCAGAGAGCTTAGTCTCAGTCGCAGGTCATGGGTCTTGCAACAGGATAATGACCCAAAACACACAGCTAAAAACACCCAAGAATGGCTAAGAGCGAAACATTGGACTATTCTAAAGTGGTCTTCTATGAGCCCTGATCTAAATCCTATTGAACATCTGTGGAAGGAGCTGAAACATGCCGTCTGGAGAAGGCACCCTTCAAACGTGAGACAACTGGAGCAGTTTGCTCATGAGGAGTGGGCCAAAATACCCGCTGAGAGGTGCAGAAGTCTCACTGACAGTTAGAAAAATCATTTGATTGTAGTGATTACCTCAAAAGGTTGTGCAACAAAATATTAAGTTAAAGCGTACCTGTGGTGGTTGTGAAAAAAAAGATATTATATTGAGCCCCTGTCTCACGTTCTAGTTCAAGTTTAAGTTGAAATTCATGTTCAAAGCAATTTGATATAAATCCATTGCTGATGTGCTGGTTCAGCTATGTCAGCAAAACATGAGTGCAGCCATACTAGCGGCTACATGGCCTTCCAGGACGCTTCCTGTGACGTAATTTCGTTGACACCGCGATCTGGATCAGTATTGGCTGAGCCTGCAGTGCCCGGATGAGAAGTGGCTTTCGGGATATTCAAATTCAAATTCAAACGTTTATTTCAAACTCAGGGTTCATCTCAAATGCAGAACTAAAACGATTAGAAAATAAATAAATAAATGCTTAAATTCAGCGGGTCGTCTCGTCTGATCTGAGCTCGCAACGGCTGATGATTCTAAAACTATGCGATCTGGATCAATATTGGCTGAGCCTGGAGTACCCGGATGTGCAGTGGCTTACGGGATATTCAAATTCAAATTCAAACGTTTATTTCAAACTCAGGGTTCATATTAAATGCAGAACTAAAACGAGTAGAAAATAAATAAATAAATGCTTAAATTCAGCGGCTTGTCTCGTCTGATCTGAGCTCGTAACAGCAGCGAGATGGGCTGGGCTCCTCCCTCGCCGCGGGAGCAGCAGAGAGAGAGCAGCAGAGCAGAGCAGCAGACACTCGGCGCTCTTGTAACAACAAAAACATACAATGCGATATGGATATCGCAACATGGCGGAATGTTAAGCCTTTGGATGTCTCAATAATAAGCGAAAAAACAAAGATAAACACTTCTTTTGTGTACCCAGACCCAGCTCACCTTGTCAGAAGATCGGAGCGGAAAAGTGGTTGTTATTTTTAGCCCTATTGGTAAGGCAGATCATAGTGTGTTGACTTGGGATTTCCAAGCTGTTGTCAACAGGTCTTGTGACCATGAGGTGTTCAGACATGACTATAACAAGGCTGATTATGTGAAACTATGTCAAATTTTGAAAAATACAGACTGGTCTTGTGTTATAGGAGTTACTGGGGGGCAATGGATCAGCGTTCTCGTCGCGCCCTCCGCCAGTACCCGGGCTCGCCTGGGGAAGCTAATGATCCTACCAGCAGACTAAATTCGAAGAGACGACGCCGCTGTGCCAAGTCAAAGAAGAATCCTAGTCACAGTCCTAAAGCCGAAAGCAAACAGCCCCAAGAGCACTTTGTGGTAGGATCTGCCCTTCGCATATTACAACTAAACGTTGAAGGCCTATCTGCAGCCAAGCGAAGCCTTATCGAAGTCCTCGCCTTCCAACATTCGATTGATGTAATCTGCCTCCAAGAGACTCATATTGGCACAGAGGAAGCTGGCCGCTTCACCATCAAAGGCTTTGACCTCCTGTGCTATGTTCTACATGCTAAACATGGACGTGCCACCTATGTGCGTTCTGACATAGTTGAAGCAAATCACCTGATAACAACACATTTCTCAGACACCATAATCATTGGTGGCTTCCATATTGTCAATGTGTACAAGCCCCCTAATGCCAACTGGGATCTGCAGGTCTTACCCACCCTACCCCACCCTGCCATCTATGTGGGGGACTTTAACAGCCATCACCCTGACTGGGGGTACCCAGCAGTGGACAGTGATGGGGAGGCACTTTCAGACTGGGCATCCAGAAATGACCTCGCTTTGATATACGACCCCAAACAAAGAGGAACCTTCCACTCTGCTAGGTGGAAGAAGGACTATTCTCCTGACTTGTGTTGGGTCAGCTCTTTGAATGGGGAGCCATATCCTACACAGATCCTCATTCTTGATGATTTTCCACACAGCCAACACCAGCCCCTGCTTGTACACATTGGCCTACAACTTCCAGTCATATACAGCCCAAGGAAGATGCGCTGGAACTTCCGCAAAGCCAACTGGAAGAAATTCAGTGAAACTCTGGACCGGAGCGTTGTTACCATCCCACTCCACACCATCACTGTAGATGAAGCATACAACCGCTTCTGCAGCGCAATCTTCAAGGCTGCCCATACTGCAATCCCACAAGGCTACCGACCCCTCTATGTCCCATGTTTGGACGGAGAAAGTGCTGCCCTCCTACAATCCTATCAAACATCAGGGGACCCAGAGATAGCAGACCATCTCATTGAATCGCTAAATACAGCCCGGCGAAAGAAATGGGAGGAGACAGTTGCTGACCGGAGCTTTACCCACTCTAGCAGGAAATGTTGGAGCCTCATCCGTCACCTAGGAGCTGCACAGAAGCCCCCTAGCCAAAGCCGAGCATCCGTCACACCCAACCAAGTTGCATCCCACCTACTGACTATCGCCAAAGCACCCCAAGACAAAGACACCAGAAGAGCAATTACAACTGAGCTAAAAAAACACCAAAAAATGCCTGTAGAGGAAACGAACCCTGAACCCTTCGAGGCTGCTGAACTGGAGAAAGTCCTACAGGGCCTGAAATGTGGAAAGGCAGCAGGATACGATAACATCTTCCCAGAATTCATGAAAAATCTTGGCCCCCGAGCCCTAACCTGGTTGACACAATTATACACAAGGATCACACAAACAAACTCGATCCCAAAGAAATGGCGGACAGCAAAGGTCATTGCCATCCCAAAACCTGGCAAAGACCACAAACTACCAGCAAGCTACCGCCCAATCTCCCTACTCAGCGTTCCTTACAAAAATCATGGAGCGCCTAATACTGCAACGCATTTCCCCAGAAATAGAGGATATTCTAAGTGTGGATCAAGCAGGTTTCCGCAAGGACCGCAGTACAGGAGAGCAAGTACTGGCCCTAACCACCTTCATTGAAAATGGCTTCGAGAGCAGACTGAAGATGGGGGCTGTGTTTCTCGATCTTACAGCCGCCTATGATACGGTCTGGCACAAAGGCCTCCTCCTGAAACTTATAAAGGCGATCCCTGCTTGGGCAACAGCAATTATAAAAACCCTGCTGACCAACCGAAGGTTCAGAGTCCACCTCAGTCAGAACACAAGTGCATGGAGAATGCAGAAAAACGGACTCCCACAAGGCTCAGTTCTAGCTCCAACTCTGTTCAACCTCTACATAAACGACCTGCCTACTACAAATTCCCGCAAATTCATCTATGCAGACGACATCTGTTTGGCATTCCAAGCACCAGACTTTGAACCACTGGAACGGGTGCTCACGGAAGATCTTGCTAAACTGGACCAGTTCTGCAAAATCTGGCGCCTAAAACCAAGCCCAGCAAAAACCGTCTCCAGTGTATTTCATCTCCACAATGCAAAAGCTGCCAGAGAACTAAACATCCACCTGAGCGGACTCAAGCTTAAGCATGCCCCAAATCCAACTTATCTTGGAGTGACCCTTGATAGGACCTTATCCTTCAAGGAACATCTAAAGGGGACGGCTGCTAAGGTGAAAGTATGAAACAACCTGCTCTGCAAGCTCGCTGGTGCAAAATGGGGGGCGGCAGTCTCCACCCTGCGCACCTCAGCACTGGCCCTTTCATACTCTGTAGCAGAATATTGTGCCCCTGTCTGGTCCAGGTCATCTTATACACACCATGTAGACACCCAGCTCAACTCAACCATGAGAACTATAACTGGAACAATCCGCTCAACACCACTCCCCTGGCTCTCTGTACTGTCAAACATAGCCCCTCCACACATCCGGCGAGCAGCATTAACTCAAAGGATGCTCCAAAAAGTTAAAGATTTTCCTCACTTACCAATCCATGCAGATATCTACACCCCACCCACTGCCCGACTTTCATCCAGACGGCCGATTTGGAAAAACCCTCCCCCAGCTGACTTTACCATCCAGACAGCTTGGCAAGAGGAATGGGAGACCAAGGAGGTCCCAAACAAACAGCTGGTGATAAACCCCAACCAACAGGTCCCGGGCACCAACCTCCCAAGGAGACAGTGGTCTACACTCAATCGCTTCAGGACTGGACATGGCCCCTGCTTGGCCAGCCTTCACAGATGGGGCAGTAGCCCTAGCCCACTGTGCGCATGTGGAGAGGAGCAAACTATGGAACACATCATAGAGGCTTGCCCGCTCCAAAGACTGGAAGGAGGATTACACACTCTCCATACAGCAAACCAGGAGGCATCTGCTTGGCTTAAGGACTTTGCATTCGCTAAATAAAAATAGGAGTTACTAATGTAGACACGGCATGGGATTATTTCCATGAGAAGTTGGACAATGCTGTAAAAGAATGTGTACCTATGGTCAAAATAACAAGTGGTTGTAAGGTTAATCCTAGTTGGTTTAATTTGTCAGTCAAGAGAAGTATCAGGAAAAAGTATTTTGCCTGGAAAAGGTATCAAGAGTCTAGAACTTATGCTAGATACCTAGAGTATGTTAAAAGGAGAAATGCTGCCAACAAAAGTGTAAGAGTTGCAAAGAGAGATTTTGAAAAAAATCTTTGTAAAAGAGTCAAAAAGAATCCTAAAGTCTTTTATATGTATGTAAATAATAAAACAAAAAGTCGGTCAAAAATCAACAAATTGAGAGGTACTAATGGTGTTGAAATCAATAGTAATCAAGAAATAGCTACTGAATTGAATAGTTTCTTCCAATCGGTATTTGAAAAAGAGGAGGATAGGAACTTGATTTGGTTTAATGACTTCATGCACTGTATCTATGGAGATGATGTCTGTGAACCCTTTGACTTTGTTGATAGGATTGTTGATAACCATGTACTAGATGACATATTCTTTTCTCCTGATGATGTAAAGAAATTATTAATGGTAACCAACCCAAACAAATCAATGGGTCCAGATGAGGGCCATCCTCGAGTGCTTAAAGAGTGTGCAGATGTTATATATTTTCCATTGTATTGTATTTTAAGGCAGTTGCTTGATCAATGTAAGCTACCTGAAATTTGGAAGTATGCTAACATAACTCCGATACATAAGAAGAGAGACAAAATGGTTACTGGTAATTATAGACCGGTGAGTTTGACTTCGCAGATTTGTAAATTGTGTGAAAAACTTGTGAGAGATAAAACTGTGATATTTATTGAAAAGATTCTAGCTATTGAGCAACATGGTTTCCGCAGGGGAAGATCCTGCCTTACAAACTTGCTTGTTACTTTAGAAGAATGGACAAAGTTGTATGACGATGGTTTAGCCTTTGATGTTTTATATCTTGACTTCAGAAAGGCATTTGATTCTGTTCCTCACACAAGATTAATCTACAAGTTATGCATATATGGTATTGGTGGAAAGTTGTGTAATTGGACAGAAGATTTTCTGAGAGACAGGAAACAAAGAGTGAGTTTAAATGGAATTTGTTCCCCATGGTTAGATGTAACTAGCGGAGTGCCTCAAGGGTCGGTTATCGGCCCGGTAATGTTTCTCTTATTTATTAAGGATTTGCCATGTAATATTGAGTCAAAATGTCAAATTTTTGCTGACGACACAAAACTTATCATCCCATTCTCTCGCTAGTCGATATGGAAGTATTGCAAAATGATATTGTTAAATTAGTTGAATGGTCAAGGAATTGGTCGTTAGGTTTTAATGAAGATAAATGTAAGGTGTTACATGTTGGTAGAAACAATCCAGGATATGATTATTTTATGAAAGGTGTAGGATGAAGAGCCTATAAAATTATTTTGTCATAAGGTACAGGAATTATTTATTATATTTAATAGTGGGTGTGAAAGGGGCGGAGTTGAACCTTCACTTCTACACCCGCTAAATTAAATAAAAGCACTTGTAAAAGGGGCACCAGTCCTAACGGACAATAAGATTAACTTTAATTTCAATTAATTTTGTACCTTAAATTACTTAATGAATCAGTCTCAAAGTTTCAGTGAGTTTTTGTCCTGCCGTGATTAGGAAACCTGTATATGCGAAAGGAAAACGCTTCAACTGCTCTCATTCACTCGTTTATTAAAATCATTCAGGTTACATGGCATGGCGTTCAAATGATGAATAAACAGATTCAGATGATGACAGCGTAAAATATCACATCAACTGATATTGAGTTCCTGAACATAAAATCCAGCATTACACCTCTGTAGAACCAAGGAGAAACTAGACTTATGTTTCAGCGGTGAGACTGGAATGTTTTAACAAAACAACGCAATTTTATGGGGAAAATTCATAAGCTAATTATCTAAAAATGACTCCTGAATTAATCTACAAAATTTTAAGGGCAGTTACTTAAAATGACTAAGAGTTTTTGCTTCAGTTTACAGCTCTATCCTGCGGCTGAGAGACTAATTGAGCCCTGAAATACGGGCCATATTCAATTGTAATTTAATTGTTAGGACATCACGTTTTAACCCAGGAAATAGGAGAAATAAGAGTCTCACTTACACACGGCCGTTGGTCCAAGTTCCGCGGGTCGGTACCGCTGGGTTTTGAAGTTAGGACGTCGGAGGAAGCTGCTGCAAGATGCCTCCTCACAGCCGTGGAAGTGTAAACTCAGCTGGGGGCTCTCCAGACAATGGCAGCAGTGGGTGGTCTGTCACAGAGCGGCGTGACAAGTCCTTTGAAAAGGAGTCCAAATTTGGGGTCTCTTGTAGTGGGATCGACCCGAAAACTGAAGAAAAATCTTCTCAGTCTCTGTTCTCTTTAACTAGGCAAATTAAAGGTCCACTTTAATGGCGTGAAAAGTCATTAAAAAAAAAAAGTGTTAGAAAAACATTTACTAGGATAAGAATGGCTTCTGAGGTGAAGGAAAAAGTTTGAGAATTTGATTCTCTAAAAAGGGACGAGCTCTAAAGAAAAATGGTTTCTCCTCAGTTTCCAGAATATAAGAAAAGATTTGACAAACACACAGAGAATAAAATAAAACTTCACAGGGCCTTGAAACGGTGGAATAAGATCTTCTTCTGAGGTCTAGATTACTATTCTGCTTCTTTAATCTGAATTTAGTTCCTAATCTTTCTCAAAATCTCTCTCTTCTTTCTGTATTTCTAATTCTTAATTCTATTTCTAGCTAATCTTCCTGCCTGTTGTCTGATCTCTGACTTTTTTTAAAACTCTTAACTGTGCTGTGACTCAACTGTTAACCCTGTTTTTTTTCTGTCCTTTTTTTCATGTGTACTCAAATCTAACTTCTGTCTTTTAAAGTTACCTCGCCGGGTCGTAAAACTGATGAGGTCAGTCGTCAAACGACCAATCTACTCTTTCAGAATCAGTTTGAAATGGCTGTTATCCAATGTGAAAACATTTCTTTGTTTGAGAGCAGCCAACCAAATGGAGACACCATCCCATGAATTTTCAGAGGGAAAAATCAACAGTCAGTTCTTATAAGATAAATGCTCAATATAAAATCTAACTAAATTAAATGACTTGGCTAATATATGGTGATCATGCATTTATACCATTACTCCAATAACACTCATGAATATAACATTTCTTATACATAATTATAATACATGCATTCACATTTAGATCAAGATTAGAACAGCAGAACATGCAGCAAATCATGGTTGGTGATAAGGGGGATGATTTTCAGTGTCCTTAGGATCCAGGATAAGCTGAAAGAAACTTAATATTTAGAACAAATTAAAAGTCATCCTACGTACTGAAAACACATTCCGTAGGTATCCGCTAGGAGGTACTGTTGAGCTGTAGATGATTTCCTTAGTATCTGGCGAAGGCCTGGACAGCATAGGCTATAAAACTGTCAGATTAAGTGGTTTATGACTCTTTTAAAAACATTGGTTTCCTGTGAAAAGGTACGTTATCAAATGCAGTGTTCATGTTGAGAGGTCTGGTCTCCTGAGTTTTATGTTCCTTTGAGCCTTTAAAAGCAAACTCTGATCCTTACAATCTCTGCAAGTGGCAATTGTTTACATTGGGGTCCTGGGAAAGCAAGCATCTTTGGTCAGGTCTGGAAGAAGCCTGCATGAGTCAGCAAAAAGCCAGTGATATTCCTGAGAAGGCAGAAAGGTGATATTCCTGTGTAATGAATAAATTGAAATTCCTGTAAACTGGAGAGAAGTGATCTTGTCTTGGTTTTGAGGAGGACGATGATGCTACAGTTCCCCCCCTTTGTAGCGATGGTGAGCATCGGTCAGCGTCGGTACACATCCATGGCAGCTTCGTCTCCTTGGCAACACTTGACCTAAATACTGGGTTAAAAGGTTTGTGTGATGTCCATACACACTAGCATGCAAACAGTATCTATTACTAAGTACAGATCTTTGACTTTGGTTTACTGGAAGGACTTCCATGAATTTCCAAAAATAATTTGAATATGGACAAATGTAGATTATAAAATTGACTTGGAGTAGTAAGCTAAGGCATAGGTCTTGAAATGACTCAAAAATTCTAGCTACAAAAATAGGTGCGTAGTCTTACATACCTGAGGTAGGAATTTTGGTTCACGATGAAATAGCTATCATAGTTGTAAAAAAAAAAAAAAAATAGTTTGAATGGGTACAAAAATCAAAATGGAGTGCAAGAACTATATATAAAAATATAGGTTTGTATATAAGCATGCATATAACTTTTAAAAATTCTAAAAATAAAGAAAAATAAAAGTCAAAACAAAGAATGCAAAACAAAAATGTATTGCTTATCTGAGGTAGATGTTTAGGTTAAGCAATATTGAGTTAATTCAAGGAGGTTCGAATTGAATTGGTTTATTTGGACTAAACCATGGTTCCACAGAGGTCTTACTCAGAGGGTGCTTGAGACCTTTGTTCTGGAAGACTGAGCGAGCATGGGGAGTCATCATTGTTCTTTGAGTGGCAATGAGGAATAACTTTGTGACATCTGAAACAGGGGCAAGAAGCGGTGAAGGCAGACTCGTTGTCAAAGTGTTAGCTGAAAGTCTAATATTTTTAGCTACCTTTCGAAGAAACACAGACATTAGATGTGGGTGAGCAAGGTCACCCTCTAACATGAAGTGTGACAAGTCCAAGACCTTGTTGAGTTTGAATGAGGCTTTGGAGCAAACATTCAAAACCAACACAGTATCTTGCAAAGTTTTGGTAACAGTTGGTGGTTCAACTGTCTGGCATTTCAGTGTAGCGGTGTTGACTGATTTAACAGTAGACGTGCTAAGGGTAGCAAGGGGCCCTAATGATGAGGCCGTGGTTGAGAATCTACTTAAGGATTGTTGACTTCTTGTCTGGGTTCTGGCCAGTTCTAACTGGGCGAAAGTAGGTGAGAGTGCTAGGTAGAGGGCTAAACTGAAAAACAGGAGGGCCATCGTCCTGGCCAACAAATAGAAGTGAGTCATTTTAATCTTGAGCTTCTTGTCAGTTTTCCTTTTCTTGAGGTACCTGAGTGGTAGGTGAAAGTTATTCTTAGAGGTGGAACAACTTTGTTAGAGGCTGAGCTCTAAGCTATTAGTGTTTATCACCTTTAGAGGGTTTTGTGATTATTGACTTAAGCTAGTGATGTTGTTGATTTTGTTTGTACTACTTTGAAATAGTAACTTGATGATACTGAAAGAAATTTTGCGGGGTCTTTTAAGGTTAGATTTTAAGGAAGTCAGTTAGTTTGGGTTAACTTTCTCCTTTTGAAGGTTTAATGCAGTTACCTGATTGAGGAAGAGGAATGCGACCGAGAATGTCTGAGGCTGATAGTCAGCTAACAGTTATCTATCGGGCGCAAACAAGATTTAGGTTTGTTTACTGACTTAATGGAACAGTGTTGTCCCCGACAAGTCCCATGGGGTTTTTGTAAGCTTTGATTTGATTACGATGGACCCATTTGGAGATGGGGTCCTGGCGACCTTTGCTTATTTTGATTTGGTAAACGACCGGAGAGAGTTTATCTGTGATCGTGTGTGGACCTGTCCACCTGGGGAGGAACTTCCGAGCGAGTTTTCCTGCTCGTGTGTTGGTCTGTCCTGTCTGAGGAATGAAAGCATAATAGAAAACCTTGTCTCCCACTTGGAGTTCGTCATGTGAGGCTTTCTGATCGTAGTAGGCTTTGCGTCCTTCAGCTGATCGGTCCAAATGTTTTTGGGCAAAGGCAAAAGTCTGTCGGAGATGTTTGGTCAGGTCAGTCATGTACTGGTGAGTAGTGTAAGCTGTAGCAACACTGGCTTCTCCAGGTTGGTAGAGTAAATGCAGGGGCAAAGTCATTTGCCGGCCTGTCATCATTTCAAAAGGTGACACCCCCGTAGCTTCATGGGGTGTGGCTCGGATGGCCATTAAGACCAGCGGGAGCTTTACATCCCAGTCTTTTTGGTGTGGTGAAACATACTTCTTCAGTATGTTGATCACAGTTCGGTGGGTTCTTTCAACCTGTCCGGAGGATTGTGGGTGGTGGCTAATATGGAAGTTAGCTTTAACTCCCAAGGTTTCCCACAGTTGTCGCATGACTTCGGCGGTGAAATGAGTGCCGCGGTCGGAGTTGATTCGGCTTGGCAGACCAAACCTAGAGAATACGTGGTTCATCAACAAGTAGGCCGTGGTTTCTGCCGTGTCATTAGGAGCAGGCAGGCACTCGACCCATTTGGTGAAAGCACATGTGACTGTGAGGAAGTATTTGTTTCCTCTGGCTGACCGTGGAAGGGGACCTACCCAGTCAATTTGGAGGTCAGACCATGGGAATGAAATGCCTCTTTTCTGTAGGGGTGCTCGATGCATCGGGTTGGTTGGTTGAAACTGGCAACATACGAGACATCCCTTTATGTAGTCGGCTACATCCTTTCGCATGTATGGCCAATATGCCACTTGTTTGAGCGCGTTGTACGTCGCTTTGACGCCTTTGTGTCCTGCAGTTGGGAGATCATGGGCATGAACAATCATCACCCCCCTCTGGTTACGAGGGACCACAAGCGCAGGCGTAGGGAGTTCATCGGAAACATGAACTAGAATGCCATTTCGCAGCTGCAAGGATGATCGTGCGGCAAAAAGTGGCTTCAAGTCTGGAGTGTCAGCGAGATCCGAGTCGGATGGTGCATTAAGTGCAGGATCTGAGATGTATTGTATCATTTTATGGACCGCAGGGTCAAGGGTTTGAAGAGAGATAAGGTCAGCGTCAGTGAAAACAGGGTCAACCGCAAGGGGACCTGTGGTTTGTGTCGTGTCCTGGGCCCTGTTAGTCTGGGCCCTAGTGACTGCGCAGACTGTAGGGGTGGGTGGGTGGGACTGTGAAGTCGGCACCTGAGCAGAATCAAAGGACCAGGGTGTGCCTTGTATAGCTCCTTGTTTTGCAAGTGAGTCCACAAGGTCATTCCATTCTTTGTCCTGACCTGGTGTGCGCGAGTGACCTCTGACCTTTTTCCAATACACTTGGAGGTTGTTGGAGGTGACCAGGTGATCACATGCCTTGAAAAGGTCTTGATGTTTAACCGGTTTGCGGTTGGAGGTTATAAAACCTTTGGCCTTCCAGAGTGTTAAATGACAAGTGAAACTGAGACGTGCATAGTTGGAGTCAGTGCAGATGACCAATGTGCGAATGCCATGGTCTACAGCAAGTTGCAGTGTAATGAGCACGCCTGCGATTTCCGCATACTGAGATGATTGGGAACCCAGTTGATAGTTGTGGGGTTCACAAGGCTGATTGTTCAGCCATGCCACACCCACACCAGCACGAATGTGAGTTTCATGGTGAAAAGAACAACCATCGACATAGGCGGTGACCATATCTTGACAGATGTTCTGGTCAAAGTAGTGATGGTTTGGGTCTTCAGTGAATGTAGGTGGCTCTGCATGAATGGATGGTCCTGGAGTGTCCTCAGAGCACCGTTGGCAGGCAGCCAAGTCTGTGCCGAGAGGGCTTCTCAACTTTTGTGCGTAGCGGACCTCCACATCAAAGCTTTGTAGGGCCATCAACCAGGAGGCTATTCTGGCATTTGTTACAACGCCTTCTCTGATGCGTTGACTGTTAAGGAAGACCACTGGTTGGTGGTGAGTCTCAACTGTGATTCTCTGGCCTCCCACATAGTTGGAGAAATGTTTGACTGCCCATACAGTGGCCAGAAGGGCTTTTTCACAGTCCGAGTATTTCAGTTCCGGACCAGAGAGGGTTTTGCTGGCATAGGCCACGACTCGTTTGTCGTGGTCGTAGATTTGGTATAATCCAGCACTTAAGCAGTTGGCAGAGAATCCCACTTGTAAGAAGAATGGCTGGTCGCAGTTGGGATAGGCCAAACATGGTGTTGTGCATAACTTTTGCTTCAACGCTAGCATAGCTTGTTCTTGAGCCTCAGACCAAATGAAAGGGGTGTCCTTTCGTAGGAGGTCTGTAAGGGGTTTTGCCAAGTCTGCATAATCCTCAATGAACTGACGTGAGTAATTGCATACCCCTAGGAAGCTCCGGAGTTCGGAGATGTTGGTAGGGGCTTTGATGTTTAACACACCTTGAATTCGTGCCGTTTGTGGTAGTACCCCTTTGGATCCTACCAAGAGACCGACATAGTTGACTTTGGTTTTGCACCATTGGCATTTGGAGAGAGAAATTTTGGCTCCAGCTCGCGTGAGCTGGCCAAGGACATGGTCAATTTCAGTGAGGTGGGTGTCCAGAGTTGGACTCCGAATGAGAATGTCGTCAACATAGATGAGGTTACCTCTGTCTCGGGCGTCTGGACATGCTTTGTTCAAGAAAATGTTGAACTCTGCAGGAGAGTTGGCATAACCGAAAGGGCATCGGGTGAATGTGTATTGGCGATTCGCGAACGTGAAGGCCAGTTTGTGTTGGTCTTCAGCTTGGACAGGAATAGTCCAAAAACCAGAAGTAATGTCCAGTGTTGAGAAGTATTTGGCATCTTTGACTCTAGAGAGTTCTTGCTCCAGTTGAGTCATAGGCCACCTAGAGAGAGGAACTTGAGTGTTCAATTTCCTGTAATCAATGGTGAGTCTCCACTTACCATTGGGCTTTAGGACAGGCCATAAGGGAGCTGAGTAGGTACTGTTGCATGGCCTGATTATGCCACGGTCCAGTAAATCATCGATTATTTCTTGTACTGGGCCGTACGAGGCCAATGGAATCTTGTACTGCCTGACGTAGGTTGGAGGGGCGTCAGGTGGTGTAGGAATGCGTACTGAGTGGATTGTGGTCAGTCCACAGTCCAAGGAGTCTTTGGAGAAGGATTGTTCATACTTAAGAAGAACTTGGTGAAGTTTTTCACGTTCTTCGTCAGAGGTTAGGGCATCAGCATCAGCTACCACCTGTGCAATCTCTTCAGCGATAGTGAGGACTGGTTTCGACGGAGCATCGCTGGGATTGTCATTGGTTTGCTGATCGGACTCCGATGGAAGGAGTTCAATGGCTTGGACAAGCATTTGGTCATTGTTAGTCAAGTCGATTCGTCCCACTGACTCTTTGTCAGGGGTTGGTATTAACACAAGAGCGATGGCCTTAGAAGGCTTAGTGTAAATGACTGTAGGTTCAAGAGAGTCGGCCCAAAGAGAATCAGGGAGGCCGCCTAGCATCGGAACAGTCAATTCAAAATCGTGGAAATCTGTGGTGATGAGCCAGCCAAGAGGCGTGGCCTTGGGCAGGACGATGGTCTCTGCCGTGGGATTGTTAACCGGTAATGTGGTGGTTCTGTATTCTAGGCTTAGAAGGGGCATGGCCTCCAGAGTTAAGCCTAGATTGTCAAGCAAAGGAGCCGGTTGGAAAAATGCTTGTGGATGCATAAGTTTCTGTCCTGTTTGAATGCATAGTTGGACCGGGTAGCACGTGACATTAGCAGGTATGAGACAATGTTGAGTGTTCAGTACCTGGCAGGCCTCAGGGATGGTCTGGCCTGACTTTAGAGTGTCAAGATCTGGTTTAGAGTGAGCGTCTCGAACTGAGGTGAGAGACCATAAGACATTGTTTATGGTATCAACCTGGGTTCCAAGTCTCACAAGAAGATCACTGCCGATGTAGACTGCATGTGGCAGGTCGGGAACGACCAAGAAGGGATGCGTTAGCAGTCTGTGGTTCCACTGAAGGTGGAGGGCGCAGACACTTCTGGCGACCAATGTTTTGTTAGATTTGGTCCCAGCAGGGAAATGAAAAGACTTGTTAGTGACCATAAGGTCAGGGTATTTCTCGTGTAGAGAGTCGAAAAGTGTCTGGCTGATTGCAGATTTATCAGCCCAGAGAGCCAGTACCACGTCTACTACGTGGGAGCTTTGGATAGCTAGTCCTTTGACCACTTGGGGGCAGTACTCTTCATCGACTGCCTCTGGTTTCAGGGTGCAAAGAAATGAACTGTGTTCATTTAAGGTTGGGTTGTCAGATGTGGTGACCTGAAAAGGGGTGCCTGTTTCAGCCTGGTCCCCAGGGTCACTTTCCGTCAAACTTTGTTGGGTCAGCAGTGCGAGTGGGTTGACTCCTGGAACATCCAAGGTGTCAAGAGTGTAGCACTGTGATCTGGTTGCTTCAGGTAGAGTGGTTGGAAGAGGTTGTCGAACTTGAGCCCATAGCTTGAGATTCTTGAAGTCTATCAGAGGCTCAAAGCGATTAAGTAGATCCTTACCTATCAGCAATGGAATTGAGTTGAGATTGGACACATAGACCGGGTGGATCAAGGTCATGGGCCCAATGGAGATTTGTATCAATGACATGTGTGACACAGTCGTGTTTGAGGGTGCATAAGGTTGAATAGCTAAGGAGCAAGGTCTTAGTTTCAAGTCTTTGTGCGCATAATTAGCAGTGACACGTAGGTGTTCAAAAAGGTCACGCGACATGAGTGTGATGTCCGCGGCAGTATCTAGTAGGGCTTCGTGCGTCATCACATCTTCCAGGGTCAATGACAGGAAAAATTTTCGTGCAACCCCCCTTTCGGTTAAATCACACAGAAATTCTTGGACCGGTGGTTCAACGCAGATTAAAGAGTCGCCGGTTTCGGGCGAGTGAGGTTTTCCAGGTAGCTGGACTACCAAAATGGCACTGGGTGGTGTTGCATTTTGGAGCTCCTCCTGAGTTTCGGGTGGAGGATGCTCGGTTGTGTCTTCGGTATCCTTCCCCTTTGTAGTAGGAGAATCCTCAGGGTTGACTTGTGGCAAACCTAAAGGATCGTTTGGGGTGGTCACAATATTTATGGCTAGGACATCTGGTTTCTTGTCCTCTTTCGCCTCCTTTTTCCTCTTCAGTTCGTCAAGTATGCGTTGGAGAGTCTCCAGGTCTTCTTGGCTGAAAATGGGCTTTTCTTTCTTCTCCCAGGGTTTGGAGTTAAACTTTCCAGGGGGAGGTCTTGCTTCCCTGTTGAAATTTTTCCGGCGGTACGAAGGAGGTGACCACTTTCCGCGATTATGCAAGTCTCGAAATCGATATCTGTCATCCCGGGTATCCGTACCGTATTCTCGTGACTTACCTGGTGGACTCAGTCTCCGACGGTAGTCAGGTTTTGGTGATGTTGTCTTGGCACTTGGTGTCAAAAATTTTTCCGGGTCATGACTCGACTTATCTTGACTAGAGGACTGTCGTCGTTTTATTTGTGACCGAGATGCTGGAACAGGGGCTGGCCTTGGGGCGCCCTCTAGGTCCAGGGTGTCTGATGCGGTGTTGACTGCTAACACCGCGGTAGACTCGGTATGCTTCTGATTGCTTTGTCGCTGTTTCTGGAATGCATAATGTGCAAACTCTCTTAGTTGGTTTATCGAGTTTGTCTTTGGGTTAGCCATGACTCCAAGGTGGTGTCCAATCGTGGGATGGAGATTCTGAATGAACAGAGCCTTGAAATTGTGGTCTTCTTCCATCTCAGGCGTGTTTTGAGATCCGAAATATGCGCGCAGGAGTCGCTGGTAGTATGCCTGTGGAGGCTCTAAGCGACCCTGTTTCACAGCTAGGGCTGTCGCTAGCCCTGACTGTAAGCAGTCGTCGGAAAACTCTCTTTCGATGGCTTCATAGAGTTTCCGGTGGTTCATCTTGATGTCAAATGGTTGCCGATCTATAAATTTTGATACCGACCTGTTGGATGTCAACTTGATCAAATAAATGCGGTCGTCAACCGTAGCATCAGGGTATTTACGCAAGTAGTAGTCGATGTCTTGCAAATAAGCCCTGGTATCAGGTGACCCACTGGTTGAGGGGTCAAATTTCGTGACGTGGCGAGCGATCTTATTGAGATCTCCATCGGATGGAATTTGCACACGTCTTTCACGTTGCCGTTCGGGTCTGAACGGGTCAGGTGAGTGTGAGCCGGGGGAGTCCCCATCCCATGAGGGGATGCCCCCCTTTGTCGAGGGAACCGGCCTGTTCATGGATTCTGATCTCAGATCCCTTTGTTTGCGGTGGTCTTCCAGCTCTTCTTGGGCGTCCTGAAGACCTTGTTGTGCTTCTCGTAGGAGCAGTTTGCATTTCCCATAATTGGAGCTTGTTTCGTCCAATTGACCTTCAACTTCCTTGAGTTGATTCTCTTTGTAAAGCAGGGCGGTTCTCAATTCCTCGTTTTCTTGCTGAAGTGAGGTATTGTTGTCTTCTAGTCGTTGCTTTTCTTCCTCTGCTTGTTCCAGATCTAGCAACGTCTGATCGAGCGTAGCTTGGGTGTCTTCTTTCTCTATGCGAGCTTGTTCCTGCTTTTTCACAAGGGATTTGTTCTCTTCCTGAAGAGAAAGGATGGTTGTTTGTCGTTTCACCAGTTCCTTTTCGGCGTAGAGTACTTGGGTTTCGGCTTGTTTTAGCCTTGCAACTAATGCTAGTGCAAACTTTCCTAACACACCGGGGATTTCCTTTGCTTTCGGTGGGTTAGCTTCGCATTCATCCGAAAGTTTTTCCGTGATTTGCTTCAAATCTTTTGGTAGAGTATCCCGAACTTGTTTGGAGAAACCGGGTATAAGGTCGGAAGCCAACTCTTCCAATATTGCTTGAAGGTCATTTAATTCGTCAAGTGGATTCGACATGTTTGACCGTTTGTGTAACGCTTAGCTTGAAATCAATTCGTTGATTATAGCTAAAGTTGTGCGTCAAGAGTTAACCTTGAGTGTCGTTTTACAGTGAGGGTAATTACAAGCTTCTTTTGGAGTTTGTTTCAACTTCCAGGCTTGTAAGAAGGAAAGCAAATATTTTGGAATTCTTTAGAAATGTGGAATAGGTGTTAGTTTATTTGTTGACACTGTATTTTGATTTGTATTTCACAAGACAAAAGCAAAAAAAATTTTTTGTGTTGATTGACTTCTTTCAGTTCAGTTATCAAAGTGTAGTTTTGGAATAGTCCTCAACTAGGTTGTGAATTTTTTGTTGAATCTCACTTGAAAGTAATGATTTTATTTACAAAAGAAAAAGAAAGCAACAAAAATAGAAAAGGTTAAATGCTTTAAGGCTTTAGGGTTACAGTATAAGTCTTCACTTTGTTTTAAAGTTAGAACTGGCTTTGTTCTATTTGTTAAAGCTTATCTTCATTTAAAGCCTTTCAATGTTTTAATATTTACAAGTTAGGAAACAAATGAATTGTCTTTGCGTATTGTCACTAAGGCTTCCTTAGGATTAAAGTTAATGATTATTTAAAAGAGGAGAAAAATTAAAATGTTTTACAGACTAGTCAAAGTTTTCACTTTTGACTTCTTTCAAATCCTGGATAGAAATAGTGAGCTGGTTAAATGTTTTCCTTCTCCTGGGGAGGAAATATGAATCAAAAGCAACACTGACTGTAAATAAGCTAAAGCTTTCAAGTGTTAATTGCTGGATGTGGTTTCCTAATTTTGGAGAATTTTGGTTAAATATTTAGTAAATCACTAAATTCTTTACCAACATGCACAGGAGTAACATTAACTTGAGTTTAAATGAACATTGTCATTTATTTGAGTCCCTAAGTTGAATGGCTTCCTGTGAAAGAAATTGCACAAAGTGATCTTTAAAACAAAACACATATATATAGCTTCAAAAGTTTGCAGACTTTTAGCATAAGATGTGTGAATATATGCTTTTAACTAAAAAGATTAAAATATGTGGTTAACATATGTGAGTAAATACAAAGTCTATGCTTCTATGTTCTTTCAGTGTGTATGTATGCAGTCAAAAGCTCTTCCACCAATGAGAACAAACTTCAAACACACAAGTTTCCTTTTCCTTTTGGTTCTTGGGATAAAACTTTGAATTGGGTTTAAATTTAGATTGTTCCGGATAATTCGGATTGATTTAAAGTCAATTTGGAAGCTCTGTTTGATTATAAATCAGCTTAATAGATTTGCTCTGCTTTAATCCGAGTGTGCATTCATGCAAGAAATGCAACTCCTATAGTTGACCACACGATGGAGGCAGTTGTCTCTGCCCTCCCAGGGGGAGGAGACACTGGTGACGTCGCTCTGGGCGGGTCTATCGGTCTCACTCAAAATGGCGGCTAGGGTGACTCCCTCTTAGCGCCTTCAAGATGGCGTCTGCACGCTTACTCTGCTCATGCGCAGTTTTTCGTGCACGCCTTTCGGTCACGCGCGCGACTGTGCGTGTTCACGTGACACGACGCGGGCGCGAGTCTCAGCGACAACGCCACGCCTTGCTTTCCAAAATGAGTTTAATCTCCAACTTTCACAAATAATGTAACCCCTTTAATTTCGGGTATAGCTTAGCGCTACTTTCCCCAGCGGTTTATTCAGTGACCAGATCAAACCGCGTCCAGCTTAATCTGACGTCACCACGCTTGGGTAATTAAATTACAGAACTGGCCAGTTTAATTACTCCTTTCGGGATAATCGCCGAAAGGTTAAACTGGCGAGAGACAGGACGGTTTTCTTCGCGTTTCTGTCGCTCTAGGCCTTTGTTTCTTAATCCAGCATATAATAATACTGTTTAAACTTCTTTGCATGCATCAAAAACTGTTGACTTTTTAGTGGGCGAATCACTCACCCCCCCTTTGCAGCTATCAGCCACCAGCGGGGGTTAGGTAAACAAACACAGCAGACACACACAGGCAGGAGGAGAGATGCAGGCCTCAGTCTCAAACAAACACACACACTCGCCAAATAGTGGATCAATATTTGCAGGAACAAATTATGATTTCAATGAATTTTCTTTTTGCATATACGTTTCCCAATTACAGAGGCCTCACACGGGGCACCATTAATAATGTAGGATGAAGAGCCTATAAAATTATTTTGTCATAAGGTACAGGAATTATTTATTATATTTAATAGTGGGTGTGAAAGGGGCGGAGTTGAACCTTCACTTCTACACCCGCTAAATTAAATAAAAGCACTCGTAAAAGGGGCACCAGTCCTAACGGACAATAAGATTAACTTTAATTTCAATTAATTTTGTACCTTAAATTACTTAATGAATCAGTCTCAAAGTTTCAGTGAGTTTTTGTCCTGCCGTGATTAGGAAACCTGTATATGCGAAAGGAAAACACTTCAACTGCTCTCATTCACTCGTTTATTAAAATCATTCAGGTTACATGGCATGGCGTTCAAATGATGAATAAACAGATTCAGATGATGACAGCGTAAAATATCACATCAACTGATATTGAGTTCCTGAACATAAAATCCAGCATTACACCTCTGTAGAACCAAGGAGAAACTAGACTTATGTTTCAAGCGGTGAGACTGGAATGTTTTAACAAAACAACGCAATTTTATGGGGAAAATTCATAAGCTAATTATCTAAAAATGACTCCTGAATTAATCTACAAAATTTTAAGGGCAGTTACTTAAAATGACTAAGAGTTTTTGCTTCAGTTTACAGCTCTATCCTGCGGCTGAGAGACTAATTGAGCCCTGAAATACGGGCCATATTCAATTGTAATTTAATTGTTAGGACATCACGTTTTAACCCAGGAAATAGGAGAAATAAGAGTCTCACTTACACACGGCCGTTGGTCCAAGTTCCGCGGGTCGGTACCGCTGGGTTTTGAAGTTAGGACGTCGGAGGAAGCTGCTGCAAGATGCCTCCTCACAGCCGTGGAAGTGTAAACTCAGCTGGGGGCTCTCCAGACAATGGCAGCAGTGGGTGGTCTGTCACAGAGCGGCGTGACAAGTCCTTTGAAAAGGAGTCCAAATTTGGGGTCTCTTGTAGTGGGATCGACCCGAAAACTGAAGAAAAATCTTCTCAGTCTCTGTTCTCTTTAACTAGGCAAATTAAAGGTCCACTTTAATGGCGTGAAAAGTCATTAAAAAAAAAAGTGTTAGAAAAACATTTACTAGGATAAGAATGGCTTCTGAGGTGAAGGAAAAAGTTTGAGAATTTGATTCTCTAAAAAGGGACGAGCTCTAAAGAAAAATGGTTTCTCCTCAGTTTCCAGAATATAAGAAAAGATTTGACAAACACACAGAGAATAAAATAAAACTTCACAGGGCCTTGAAACGGTGGAATAAGATCTTCTTCTGAGGTCTAGATTACTATTCTGCTTCTTTAATCTGAATTTAGTTCCTAATCTTTCTCAAAATCTCTCTCTTCTTTCTGTGTTTCTAATTCTTAATTCTATTTCTAGCTAATCTTCCTGCCTGTTGTCTGATCTCTGACTTTTTTAAAACTCTTAACTGTGCTGTGACTCAACTGTTAACCCTGTTTTTTTCTGTCCTTTTTTTCATGTGTACTCAAATCTAACTTCTGTCTTTTAAAGTTACCTCGCCGGGTCGTAAAACTGATGAGGTCAGTCGTCAAACGACCAATCTACTCTTTCAGAATCAGTTTGAAATGGCTGTTATCCAATGTGAAAACATTTCTTTGTTTGAGAGCAGCCAACCAAATGGAGACACCATCCCATGAATTTTCAGAGGGAAAAATCAACAGTCAGTTCTTATAAGATAAATGCTCAATATAAAATCTAACTAAATTAAATGACTTGGCTAATATATGGTGATCATGCATTTATACCATTACTCCAATAACACTCATGAATATAACATTTCTTATACATAATTATAATACATGCATTCACATTTAGATCAAGATTAGAACAGCAGAACATGCAGCAAACCATGGTTGGTGATAAGGGGGATGATTTTCAGTGTCCTTAGGATCCAGGATAAGCTGAAAGAAACTTAATATTTAGAACAAATTAAAAGTCATCCTACGTACTGAAAACACATTCCGTAGGTATCCGCTAGGAGGTACTGTTGAGCTGTAGATGATTTCCTTAGTATCTGGCGAAGGCCTGGACAGCATAGGCTATAAAACTGTCAGATTAAGTGGTTTATGACTCTTTTAAAAACATTGGTTTCCTGTGAAAAGGTACGTTATCAAATGCAGTGTTCATGTTGAGAGGTCTGGTCTCCTGAGTTTTATGTTCCTTTGAGCCTTTAAAAGCAAACTCTGATCCTTACAATCTCTGCAAGTGGCAATTGTTTACATTGGGGTCCTGGGAAAGCAAGCATCTTTGGTCAGGTCTGGAAGAAGCCTGCATGAGTCAGCAAAAAGCCAGTGATATTCCTGAGAAGGCAGAAAGGTGATATTCCTGTGTAATGAATAAATTGAAATTCCTGTAAACTGGAGAGAAGTGATCTTGTCTTGGTTTTGAGGAGGACGATGATGCTACAAAGGTAAAAAGTTAGAGGTTGTTATGGAGGAGAAGGACCTTGGGGTCCTCATGTCAAATAATTTGTCATTTTCAAAGCATATTGCTATATCAGCAGCCAAGGCTAATGGTATTTTGGGTATGATTAAGCGAACTTTTTCGTACATAGACAAAGATTCTTTCCTTGTGTTATACAAAAGTTTTGTCCGTCCACATTTAGAATTCTGTGTTCAGGCATGGTCACCTCATCTAGAGAAAGATAAAACTGTTCTGGAGAAGGTACAGCGCAGGGCCACTAAGTTGGTCCCTGAGTTACAACACATGTCTTATGAAGATAGGCTCTTTGAGCTAGGTTTAATCACACTTGAGGATAGAAGAATTAGAGGTGATCTAATTGAAATGTACAAAATTTTACATGGTTTTGAGAATACTGAATATAATGTATTTTTTGAATTGAGGTGTTATGCTGGCCTTCGTGGTCATCCCCTATGTTTAGAAGTAGAAAGGTCGAAATTGAATGTCAGAAAGAGATTTTTTAGTAATAGATCCACTGTACTATGGAACAGTTTACCATATCATGTGGTCTTCTCGACAAATGTAATGCCTTTAAAAATAGTTATGATGATTTCTATAATCGTAACCTGAGAAACACCACCATATGAGTGCTATGTGTCACACGTGTGCTATGTTTTATATTTGTTATGATGTGTTTTTATACAATTTTAATTGTACTTTTATTACACTAATAAATGAATTAATGAATTAATGATCTCGGAACAGGGCACAGACGAATCCTTTCAGACGAAATTGCGTTGTGTGTGAGGACCACTTCGTCACTTTAACCCTCAGAAGACCTTTCTGGCTCAAACCTGTAGCCATGTTGGACGAATTCTTCCCCAGAGTCCGACAATTCAGCCATAATAGAATAAAAACACTCACAAAAGCACCCTAGTCTCTCATACAGGCGGAGCATTGACTGTTGAGTTGAGTATCAACGAAGTGACGTCACATCCGCATGTGTCATGGCTGCGCTCAGAGTTTTCATTGGCTGGCCATGCCTGCGGTCGTATTTGCATATTTCTCTGGTGGTATTTGGCTGGCAATAATTATTTAACCAAATAACGAATAATTTGCCTAATGTTTTCAAGTTGAATGCGTTTAGATGACCACCACAGGTACCCTTTAAGGGTACCATCATTTTTGTCCAGGCCTGTTTCATGAGTTTGTTTTTTAAAATAATTCTGTTGAACCACAATTCAAAAGTACTGTCTGATTTTCATTGGTGAATTTTCATAGAATTTTTATTTATTACCACTTTTGTCAGATTCAAGTTATTTCTGTGACCACTGTGGTTTTTTCTTTCATTAACAGAGGGGTACCAACAATTTTGTCCACGTGTGTAAGTGCCAAGATCTCCTGACCTTTTAGCTTGAACACAACCTAGGTGTCAACCAACCTGAGGACAACTGTGAGTGAGCTCGGTGATCATCGGTGCAATTACCAAGTAGGAGTAGCGATTCCCATGAAACGTGAACAGACGTCGGATGCAACGTCATTGCATTGGTGCGTTACAGCTTCACTGGAATGAGCTAAAAGTCAAAATGCCATATTAAAAATTCCTTTGCATTAGCATCCAACCTTTATTTTGAAAACCAGAATCATCAGTATTTCTCATTCATTGGCCTGGACCAACAGGCCAGGACTATTAACAGCTGTACAAGCTCTGAACCAGCCTTAGGACTTCCATGTGGTGTGTTTTAATGGATTGAGCAGTTACACTCTAATCAAGCTTAATTCATTACCTGTACGGTCTGCCATGTGTTATAGCAGATCCACTGATCACCTCTTGATGTTTAATAAATCCATTGCTAAATAAACAAGATTCCCCTACGATGGACTGGCGATCTGTCCAGGGTGTACCCTGCCTCTCACCCAAAGATACTGAGATAGGCTCCAGCCCTCCCATGATCCGAAAAGGATTAAGCGGAAGAAGATGGATTTGATGTATGGAATAAACAAGATTTTTAAAAAGAAACTTTCAAATAGAAAAACAATCACCTATATTGGTATATAATTGTTGTGCAGTCAGTAAAATCTGCTCAACTGCATACCTCCCAATCACTTCAGTCTTATTATAGCCTCTTTCATTCTGTGCTAATGTGGTTGGTAAACAGGTCAGCCACTGAACGAATGCAGAGAGCACAGCGTTTCTGAGCTGCATTCAGGCCTCCATTCTCTGCGTGTGTTTGTGTGCTGTGAGAACTCCCCTCGCGCCCCTCAGCGACCCCGTCTCTCACAATTAAATGTGCCAACCTCAGCGCGATTGCAACAAGTCATCCGGCAGGACCACGTGACTCGACACTGTCACAGATACAGTAGTGGAGTAAACTGGGTGTAGCCGTGCAGAGGTAGTGGGGTAGTAGGACTGGTTACTCGGATGGAGGAACTGAAGGGAGAGAAACGGGTCACATTAAAGCAGAGAAGTGATGCATCGTAATGTCCCACTTTCTCTGGTTCCAGTTCAAGAGAAACTCTGATGGAGGAACCACAGAAGAAGTAGACAATTCTACTTAATATTTACACTTATTCTTCTGTCCTTAAACTGTAGATCAGGGGTTATAAACCTGTGGCTTGAGAAACAATCATAGCTCTTTTGAAATGTAGGATTACATTTGTAGCTTTTTGTCTTCGTAATTTTGTTGAACCTCAATTGATGTACATGTATATACACATAAATATCTATCTTTCCCTATATTATGTAATTTATTTAAAAAATCCACAAATTGTACAACATTAAACAAGAAAATTTACAAGAAAAAATTAAAGAAAAACAATACATGAAAAGAAAAAAATATGTGAAAAAAGGCTGCAAACGAATGAGAAAAATCACAAATTTATGAGAAAAAAAATTCAAGATTATGAGAAAAAAGATCCATCCATCCCCATGTTTGGGGTTTGTTTTCTTTTCTTTTTTTTGGGGGGGGGGTGCTGTTATTTGTTTTGTTTTTGCTTTTTTTTTTAGTGTCTGTCTTATTCTGCTCTGACCTACTGAATTACATCATGTTCATATGTTAAAATCAATAAAGAAATATGAAACACAAAAAAAGATCATCACATTACACTTGCAAATGTACACGATTCAGCTTTTAATGAGGGGAAAAAAGAGGAATAAAGCTTGCCAAGTGACAAGAAAAAAAATCATAAATGCTATAGATTACACTTGAAATTTAACAAGAAAAAAGTGACAAATCTGCACAAAAAATTGCATATTTTCAATCTTAAAAAAAATTGTTTTTTCACTCAAACTTATCACTTATTTCATGCAAAAATTTGCTTTCTTTTCCAGAAGTCTGGAAGAAAAAACAAACCAAAATTTGTTCTTTTAAATTTCTCCAATGGTGTAATATTTTGTTGGACATTACTTGTGGTTTGTTACAAGGATTTTAGCAAAAGTGAATGAAAAACTGCCTAGAGGGACAACATTACAGCCTTCATATACACTCACACTTTTGATCAGTTTACCTACTTAACTGCTAGTTTTACAACATATTGAAAAATGTTAATGGTAATTTTATACATCATGTGTTTAATTGGAATAATACAGCAGCTGAAGAATTAAAGGTACACTGTGTAAAACGCTGGATGATCTTTTATCATAAATTAAGATAATCATGTATAAACATGTTTTTAATAGTGTATAGTTGTTAAAAATAAAAAGCTGTTTGATTTTTATTTCCTTAGAATAAGTTGTTTACATCTACATGGAGCTGGACCCGTGCTGTTATGGAGGGCCGCCATTTTGCACCGCCATGCTTCTATGGTAGCTCCACAGGGACAAATAAAAACAAACCATTTATGCTGTAATGATAAACTGGCCTTTAGCATTTGGTGGCGCTGTAGCATTAGTTACGATGTTAAGAAAAAAGAAAACACGATGAGACGACAAGATGTCAGGACAGGCAAAGACAGAAGACTTGTACAGAAGACTTGTGTAAACATCGGTGTTGTCTTTACTCGATGGAAACAGCTGATGAGGGACAAAAGTTTTAAAAATGACGCCGAAGTCGTCCTGGTTTCTCCTGGACAGGTAGTGTACCCTACCAAAATTAATGCAAATTGTAGCATATTTTTTCAGCAATAAAGAAATGTTTAGTGATATAAAATGTCATTTTGTTGGTCACAATGGTTGTAGTTTTACAACACACTCATGCAATGCAATCGCTGCATAAACGTTACCTGTGTGGGTTATATTAATCATAGATCCCATAACCTACATATGTTTAAGCATGTGAGAGTGTTTAGTGATTACATATGTAAAGCGACTTCACACCTCAGAACAGGACAAAGGGTCTCAACCGCCAGTGAAGATCAAAGAGCATCCCAGGCGCTGCGGTGGAGACCGGATGGGTTGCCCTGACCCCCCAGGGCCAGGTGGAGGAGAAGGAAGACAAAAGAGGGGATTAAGATAGTGAGGGATGTCAGCTTTTGATATGCATGTCTTTTGTTATGTGCGAGTATAAGTTCGTAGAGCCGAAGGTGTTCGCTCTCTTACTTCTTCTGCTGCTGCACCTAGATGAGACTTGTTAGAGGAGCTGATAATAAACTTTGGTTTATGAATCACATCGCCTCGTTATTTCAAGCTCCTCTACACTGGTGACCCTGACGCGAGAATGGACCAGAGGCGTTCCCCCGCGATCGACTCATCTGTGGCGACCCAGGCAGACGCCGGCGCCCATGCAGACAGGGGAACAGATGGACGACGTTCCCCCACGGCAGAAGTGATAGAGAGGGCTCAACCGAGCACCAGCGCCGCGGAGAGAGCCGAAGCAAGGCACTCTCACCCTGCGGACACATCAGTGACGGTCCACACAAACGCCGTCACCGTCAACCTGCCGGACTTCTGGCAGGAAGACCCTGCCTCGTGGTTTCAGCAAGCTGAAGCCCAGTTTGCACTTGCGGGCATCACGGTTGACGATACAAAGTTCTATCACATCGTCGCCAAACTTGATGCCGCCACTTCGAGATGTGCGCGGAGCATAATCCAGCGGCCGCCGGCCCAGGACAAATATAAAGAACTGAAAGCGACCATCGTGGCAAATTATGTCCCCTAGCCGAGGAGAGAACCGAGAGGATCCTGGCGGTCTACGGCCACAGAGGAGGCAGACCCAAGGCCCTCATGGAGGACTTGCTGCAACTTAAAGAAGAGGACAATGACAACTTCCTCTTCCATTTCATATTCCTCAGTACGCTGCCGCCACACATGAGAGGGACGCTGGCCAACATGCGATGCAGCACCCAGCAAGACTTCCGCACGCTGGCTCACGAAGCTCAACGGCTCGTCGACGCCTGCAAGGAGCAGACACCCACAGCAGCATCCGCAGACCTCAACGCTGATGTCCGGAGCCACAAATCACCGAGCAGAATCAGCCCGCGGTGACAGCGACACGGCCAGGACGCAACAGACAGAGCGACGTTTGTTATTACCACCACCGCTTCGCAGAGAAGGCTTACAAATGCGTTCCCCCCTGCAAATTCACGATTTCGGGAAAACGCCGAAGCCGAGAGCCGTTAACAGCGGCGGTTCTCGGCGAAAAAAGCAAGCTTTTATATGTGACGGACGGACACACCGGCAAGCGGTTCCTTATCGACACGGGAGCTCAACTAAGTTTTGTCATGCCCTCCCATGCAGACCGGGCCACGGGCCCCCGGGGAAATGGAGCGGTGGCAGCCAACGGCTCCATCATCGACACTTTTGGCGAAAAGAGCCTGCCCCTCTGCATCCACGGGCGCAACTACAGATGGACATTTGTTGTAGCGGCGGTGAGTTTTAACTTGTTGGGCGCAGATTTTTTGTGTGCACATGGGTTATTAGTTGATCTAGCGAACAGGCGCTTGGTTAATACACTGTCCTTTGCTTCTATTCCCTGCTCAGCTCGACTTTCTCCACCACCCGTGCAGGCTAGCGTCACCACAGCAGGAGGTAAGTTTGATCAACTCCTCACCCAATTTCCAGCACTCACAATTCCCAAATTCTCAGCCACAGTGGCTAGACACGGGGTCGAACACTTTATTCCCACAACGGGCCCACCCGTATTCGCCAAAGCTCGGCGCTTAGACGCGACCAAGCTCGCCATAGCTCGGGACGAGTTTACCACCCTTGAAAAATTAGGCATTATCAGACGCTCGAAAAGCCCCTGGGCGTCACCACTTCACATGGTCCCGAAATCCGACGGTTCTTGGAGGCCGTACGGCGATTACCGCAGATTAAACAATGCGACAGCGCATGACCGCTACCCAATTCCTCACATTCAAGACTTTTCACTACATCTGGCGGGTGCGCGCATTTTTTCAAAAATAGACCTGGTCCGCGGTTATCATCAAGTCCCAGTTCGAGCAGAGGACATTCCTAAAACCGCTGTAATAACCCCCTTCGGTCTTTTTGAATTTTTGCGGATGCCTTTTGGCCTCAAAGGCGCTGCTCAAACCTTTCAGCGGATGATGGACGCAGTATTACGCGACCTCCCTTTCGTGTTCGTCTACCTCGACGGTATGCTGGTAGCCAGCTCGTCTGAGGAAGAACACGAGCGGCATCTCACTATGGTTTTTCAGAGACTAGAAGAGCACGGGTTAATAATCAATCCAGCCAAATGCAAATTCGGCGTGTCACAAATTGATTTTTTAGGACACAGAGTTTCTCCGAAGGGGGCAGTCCCACTTCCAGACAAAGTTCACGCAGTAAAAAGTTTCCCACGGCCACAAACGGTCAAATCGCTGCAGGAATTTTTGGGCATGGTTAATTTTTACAACCGCTTCCTCCCCCACGCAGCTCAACTCATGCAGCCCCTATATGACGCGCTCAGAAAACAAAAACCTTCCAGCGCGGTCGAATGGACCCCGGAGCGCGAATGCACCTTCGCGGAAGTAAAAAGCACCCTAGCTAATGCCACATTGTTGGTTCACCCCGATCCCTCGGCCCGCATTGCGCTAACCACCGACGCTTCAGACCTGGCCATAGGGGCAGTTGTAGAACAGCACGTCGGCGGAATCTGGCAACCTTTGGCATTCTTCAGCAAATCGCTAAACCAAACTGAGCGTAAATACAGCACTTTTGACAGAGAGCTACTAGCGCTCCATTTATCCATCCGCCACTTCCAGTTCTGGTTAGAGGGATGGCGTTTTACGGCTTTTGTAGACCACAAACCGCTCACCTTTGCTATGGCTAAAATTTCCAAACCGTGGTCAGGCAGGCAACAAAGACAGCTAGCTGCGATTTCAGAGTTCACCACAGACATTCGACATGTGGCAGGCAAACTTAACGTGGTAGCAGACTGCCTCTCTCGCGCTGTGACATCGCCAGAGCGCGAGGAGACAGACTATACTACCTCAGCCGCGGAACTCTTCGCCAATGCGGACACATACGCAGCACCAATCCACGCAAGGATAGATTATGCATCCATGGCAGAGGAACAAAGTAGTGACGCGGACGTGCGCGCACTCCTGTCTGGACCAACAGGGTTAAGGCTGGAGAAAAGGGGTCTACGCGACGGTGTGCCCCCCCTAATATGCGACATCTCAACCGGCCGACCTCGCCCATTAGTTCCAGCTGCATGGCGCCGCCGTATTTTCGACTCAATTCACTCCCTCGCGCACCCAGGTGTGCGTGCTTCAGTTAAAATGGTCGCCGAAAAGTTTGTGTGGCCTGGCCTGCGCAAAAACGTAAAAGAATGGGCAAAGACTTGCATTTCTTGTCAGCGCGCCAAAGTACACAAACACACAAAAGCCCCTCTGGAGCCTTTTCGAATCCCTGCTAGAAGGTTCGACCACATTCATGTCGACCTCGTGGGGCCACTACCTTCCTCCCAAGGTTTCACACACCTGTTAACAATGATAGACCGCACCACGCGCTGGCCAGAGGCAGTCCCTCTGGCGTCAACCACAGCGGAGGAAGTCACTCGCGTTTTTTTGACAAACTGGGTGGCACGTTTCGGCATCCCATCGGACATCACGTCCGATAGGGGGCCTCAATTTGTCTCGGAGCTTTGGTCAGCCATGTCCAGCAGCTTAGGGGCAACAATTCACCGCACCACCGCTTATCACCCTCAGGCTAATGGGTTATGCGAGCGTTTTCACAGATCTTTAAAGGCCGCCCTCAGAGCCTCACTAACGGATACAAATTGGGTAAATAAACTTCCCTGGGTTTTATTGGGGTTGCGTGCTGCGCCCAAAGAGGATCTAGACGCCTCCCCAGCAGAATTAGTTTTTGCACAACCTCTCAGGCTCCCAGGTGAATTTTTACCAGAGAACCCAGAGCCAGGGCATTTTCCAGCCCCGAGGTTTGTAGGCAGCAACGGACCGGACTCTCTCCCCGGGCCGGCACATCACTCTTTTCCACGGGTTTTTGTCCCCCAAGCTTTAAAAAACGCTGAATTCGTTTTTGTTAGGCATGAAGCTTTAAAACCAACCTTCCGCCCACCATACGATGGGCCATTCAGAGTGCTGGAACCTGGTGATAAACATTTTGTGCTTGATTTTGGGGATAGAAAAGAAACAGTCAGCATTGACAGACTTAAACCTGCCTTCTTGTTGAGAGACGAGCCTGCACGGTTGGCGAGAGCACCTCGGCGGGGTAGACCCCCCAAGAGAAAAGACTCAGCCCCCCTGCAGGGAACAAATAATCACTCTCCTTCCCAAGCTGCAGATTCCTTACAGGAAGGTCCCACCAGGACGCCCAAGCGGATCCACAGCAGATTCGGGAGAAGATTAAAACCCAGACGGCACAGAGACTGATGCAAACTACTCAACAGTTGTTCACTAATTGTGCTGTAACAGTTTAGGACTGACTTGTGATATTACTATGCTGTTATGATTACCACTGAACTTTCTTAGGAGCATGGCTGCTGGAAATTTTCTTCTGTGTCAAGAGGTGTAGCAGTTAGTATGTCATAATAATTATCTTAAACTGTGAATTTTTCTATTGTCCTTTTCTTAGTCGTTTGGGGGGGGGCTGTGGGTTATATTAATCATAGATCCCATAGCCTACATATACTGTATGTTTAAGCATGTGAGAGTGTTTAGTGATTACATATGTAAAGCGACTTCACACCTCAGAACAGGACAAAGGGTCTCAACCGCCAGTGAAGATCAAAGAGCATCCCAGGCGCTGTGGTGGAGACCGGATGGGTTGCCCTGACCCCCCAGGGCCAGGTGGAGGAGTACGAAGACAAAAGAGGGGATTAAGATAGTGAGGGATGTCAGCTTTTGATATGCATGTCTTTTGTTACGTGCGAGTATAAGTTCGTAGAGCCGAAGGTGTTCGCTCTCTTACTTCTTCTGCTGCTGCACCTAGATGAGACTTGTTAGAGGAGCTGATAATAAACTTTGGTTTATGAATCACATCGCCTCGTTATTTCAAGCTCCTCTACAACCTGTGTTGTAATGTTTCAATTTGAGATGCAAATACGAGAAATAACCAATGATTTCAACAAAAAACATCTGCTGAGTTAACCAAAATCAAGACATTAGTTGAAAAGAACATTATGACTTAAAATATATGATTAAAAGTTGTTTTTGAAAACACATAACGCAGCCAAACCATACTATTATGTTGTAATGTGTTTTTAGCTATGCTTACAGTAAATTAAACCTAAACCTCGTGCAACACAAAGTGAGCAATATTTTTCTCTCGTCAGTTTGTAAAAAAAAAAAGTTTTATTTATTTATTTAAGCTTATGTTTACAATAACACTACTCAACTGCTGAGCATTTATTGACTGGCATTGTCTGTGATAGTTTTGCACATTTCCTAAATTTCTCTCTTACCACTTGAGATATTGGTAAAATCGCTAGGAGACATCATCTTGGCAAATACGTGATTGGCAATTGCAATAGTTTTGACTCCTGATGGCCTCTGTGGAGAGTCACTTGCGTTCTGAAGGGGAGGGGTGGGGAATAGATTTTCAGTTTGTTGCAATATGAAACTTCACCACTAGATATCACCAATTTTTTTACACAGTGTACCTTTAAAGACCACTTCACAAACTACAGGCCTGTCTCATTACTGACACAATTCTCAAAAATATGAGAGAAACTGTTCAACAATAGGTTAGATTCATTTTAGATAAACATAAATTACTTTCAGAGACTGCGGCAGCACAGCAACTCACCCTTGGCTGGGGGATCCTGGGTTTGATCCCAGCCCCCGACCAACAGTGATCTGTGTGGAGTTTGCATGTTCTCCCCGTGTCTGTGTGGGTTTACTCCGGGATTTCTCCGGTTTCCTCCAACATGCCAAAAACATGCAAGTTAGGTTAATTGGCATTGTGGAGTTGTAGGGGCGGTGGAGTTGTAGGGGCGGTGTTTTTGGACCTCAGGAAAGCATTCGATACAGTAAATCACTCTGTTCTTCTTACCAAGCTCTTTAAATTTAACTTTTCTCACAATGCTGTGAGCTGGATTGAATCATATCTGCATGATCGAACACAATCTGTATCAGTTAACAACTGCAGATCTGATTCTCTTAGGCTAACTTCTGGAGTCCCTCAGGGATCAATATTAGGCCCCCTTTTATTTAGTCTTTATATTAATGATTTGCCCACTGTTTGTTCTGAAGCTGAATGCTTAATGTATGCAGACGACACGGTTTTTTTTGTTCATGGTCGCTCCAAAGACACTGTTGCTGCTAAACTTAGTAAAACAATGTCCTGTGTCACAACTTGGTTGCAGGAGTGCTGTCTACAGTTAAATGTTTCTAAAACTGTAGGCATGTATTTCACTAAAATAAATAAGCGTGTCACCTGACCCTGACATACATGTTAATGGAGGAAAAATACAAATTGTTAGCCAATATACAGTGGGGAAAAAAAGTATTTAGTCAGCCACCGATTGTGCAAGTTCTCCCACTTAAAAGATGAGAGAGGTCTCCAATTTTCATCATAGGTATACCTCAACTATGAGAGACAAATTGAGAAAAAAAAATCCAGAAAATCACATTGAAGGATTTTTAATGAATTAATTGGTAAATTCCTTGGTAAAATAAGTATTTGGTCAATAGCAAAAGTTCATCTCAGTACTTTGTTATATACCCTTTGTTGGCAATGACAGAGGTCAAACGTTTTCTGTAAGTCTTCACAAGGTTTTCACACACTGTTGCTGGTATTTTGGCCCATTCCTCCATGCAGATCTCCTCTAGAGCAGTGATGTTTTGGGGCTGTCACTGGGCAACACGGACTTTCAACCCCCTCCAAAGATTTTCTATGGGGTTGAGATCTGGAGACTGGCTAGGCCACTCCAGGACCTTGAAATGCTTCTTACGAAGCCACTCCTTCGTTGCCCGGGCAGTGTGTTTGGGATCATTGTCATGCTGAAAGACCCAGCCACGTTTCATCTTCAATGCCCTTGCCGATGGAAGGAGGTTTTCACTCAAAATCTCACGATACATGGCCCCATTCATTCTTTCCTTTACACAGATCAGTCGTCCTGGTCCCTTTGCAGAAAAACAGTCCCAAAGTATGATGTTTTCAATGCATCAGATTTATATAGCGCTTTATCATAGACACTCAAAGACGCTTTACAGAAATTAAGGGTCATCCACCACCTGGATGGATGAAGCAGCCACAATACGGCGCCATCCCTTTAACCATTCACACACACACATTCACACCAAGGGCCACTTTAGAGTCTCCAATTAACCTAACCTGCATGTTTTTGGCATGGCATGTTTTCACCCCCATGCTTCACAGTAGGTATGGTGTTCTTTCTCCTCCAAACACGACAAGTTGAGTTTTTACAATAAAGTTCTATTTTGGTTTCATCTGACCATATGACATTCTCCCAATCCTCTTCTGGATCATCCAAATGCTCTCTAGCAAACTTCAGACGGGCCTGGACATGTACTGGCTTAAGCAGTGGGACACATCTGGCACTGCAGGATTTGAGTCTCTGGCGGTGTAGTGTGTTACTGATGTAGCCTTTGTTACTTTGGTCCCAGCTCTCTGCAGGCCATTCACTAGGTCCCCCTGTGTGGTTCTGGGATTTTTGCTCACTGTTCTCATGATCATTTTGACCTCACGGGGTGAGATCTTGCGTGGAGTTCCAGATCGAGGGAGATTATCAGTGGTCTTGTATGTCTTCCATTTTCTAATAATTGCTCCCACAGTTGATTTCTTCACACCAAGCTGCTTACCTATTGCAGATTCAGTCTTCCCAGCCTGGTGCAGGTCTACAATTTTGTTTCTGGTGTCCTTTGACAGCTCTTTGGTCTTGGCCATAGTGGAGTTTGGAGTCTGACTGTTTGAGGTTGTGGACAGGTGTCTTTTATACTGATAACGAGTTCAAACAGGTGCCATTAATACAGGTAACAAGTGGAGGACAGAGGAGCCTCTTAAAGAAGAAGTTACAGGTCTGTGAGAGCCAGAAATCTTGCTTGTTTGTAGGTGACCAAATACTTATTTTACCAAGGAATTTACCAATTAATTCATTAAAAATCCTTCAATGTGATTTTCTGGATTTTTTTTTTTTCTCATTTTGTCTCTTATAGCTGAGGTATACCTAGGATGAAAATTGGAGACCTTTCTCATCTTTTAAGTGAGAGAACTTGCACAATTGGTCGCTGACTAAATACTTTTTTCCCCCACTGTAACTATCTTGGGTTAATAATAGATTCACAGCTTTCCTTTAAAGCCCATATTGCTAAATTGTGTAAAAAAATCAAGTTAAATCTTGCAAATTTTCGTGCAATTCGAAATGAAATGTCAACTGAAGCCGCAAAAATATACTTGCATTCAATGATTCTGAGTCACTTCAACTATTGCCTAACTAGCTGGTCCCAGGCGGGTTTGAGTGCAAAAAAACCATTGGAAGTTTTGTACAAACAAGCAGTTAAAGTTATGGATAAAAAACCTAGGCATTATCATCATTGTGCAATTTTAAAAAAATACAGTCTTTTAAATTGGGATAGTCTTCATACATTTGCAAATTTAAATTTGATTTATAAAGTACTGCATGATTTGGCTCCAGATCCTCTGGCAGAGTTCATCAGCCAAAGAAACAGCTCTAAGCATGTCACTCGAGGCTCTGCCAGAGGTGACTGTTTCATTCCTCTGCGCAGGAGCACTTTCAGTAAGTCGGCCTGGTCAGTGAGGAGCGCTAGTGAGTGGAACTCAGTACCTGAGGAGGTTAAACTGCTCACAACATTCAAGGCCTTCACAAAAAAATTGAAAATGTGGCTTATAAACACCTACAGCTGCCAACACTGAAAGATAAGTCTGCTGTGATGTTTGATGTTGTGTTTGAATGTACGGTTTGTTATGTATATGTTATTTGTTACATTAGTGCCCTCTTAAATGTCTAACCATGTTTTTTTCTTGTAGATGCATTTTATTGCTTTTTTACATCTTGGCCAGGGGACTACAGATGAAAACTAGCCTTTTGGCTAATTCTGGCTTTTTTAACCATGTGTTTTATGAAACTGCATTGTCCCTTTTCAAATAAACTAAACTAAAACTGGTTGTCCTTAGGTATGACTGTGAGAGTGAATGGTCGTCTCTGTGTTGGCCCTGCGATGGACTGGAGATCTGTCCAGGGTGTACCCTGCCTCTCGCCCAAAGATGCTGGGATAGGCTCCAACACCCCCCCCCCCCGCGACCCAAAAAGGATTAAACGGAAGAAGATGGATGGATGAATGGAGTCAGTACAGGTTTAGATCTAATAGAACATCACATTAGGGCTGTGCAATGTGTCAAAAATTTCATATCATGATATAAGTCATCTTATATCACGATAATGATATATATCACAATATACATTTCCTGTAAATTCTACAGTTTAGATAATCACATAAAAAGGACCATCTCTTTTTTCAAACTTTTTTTACATGCATCTTTTTCCCCCTCATAATTTTGCAGTGTAATAGATTTTTAATGTGAATTTGAGACTTGATTCTCATTAATTTCATTTTTTTCTTCTAAATCATATCATATGAATAAAAAGTAAACATCAGTAAGTTAAATATTTCCTGAGCCAGAGGAGAATAGCCAAAAAAACCCAAAACACAAAAAAAATTGTCTGAAAATAAGAAAATGACCCATCGCTGCCATCTACAGATATAAATTAGCTGTTAGTTTAAATCAATCAAAATTTAAAAGGAACTCCGATTATATTGGCATGTTAGCTCTATATGCTTTATTTTGATGTTAGTAACATAACTATAATATAATTTTTTTGAAAATAATTCCCAGTTTTATATATTTTTAAAAAACTTTATTACGATGTAAATCGCCATTTTTGTTTACGTCACAATGCATTCTGGGTAGTGACGTAGAATGGTTGCAGCCGTTTTTTCTGTCTTATACAAGCCAAGAAGCGAAGCTACGAACTACTGCCATTTGTCAGTGAAAATGCCACATTGGAAATTACATCCAAAAGCCGCGCAATCAAAGGGAAATAAAGAGAGCGGGGTAAGCCTCCATAGCTTTCCTAAAGAGGGAAAGTTGAGGAAAAAGTGGGGCAGCAGCGGCTCAGGAGATAGAGCAGGTCGTCTAATAACCCGATGGTTGGCGGTTCGAATCACGCTCTCCCCAGATATCCTGCCGTTGTGTCCCTGGGCAAGACACTTCACCCGCATTGCCTCCAGTGCCCATAACACTGGGTATGAATGTGTAAAAATGTTTAAATGCTCGGTGGTGGCCGGAGAGGCCGTTGGTGCAGATTGGCAGCCACATTTCCGTCACTCTATGAGTGTCTATGATCACGTGCTATAGCGCACGCTTGATAAAGCTGACATATATATTAATCACGCTATGATAAAGCACTATATTGCTCAAAGAAGAAGAGCAGCTCTGAGAGCAGCCCCCTCACCACTGGTGTCCACCACTTGGTTCGGGGGTTGCCACCACGAGATGCACCGACCACCTTACGGCCACAGCTCTGTGCTGCCGCTTCAACAACAGAGGTGGAGAACATGGCCCATTCAGACTCCATGTCTCCAGACTCCCTCGGAATGTGGTTGAAATTCTTCCGGAGGTGGGAGTTGAAGACCTCCCGGTCATGAGCTTAATTGAAAAACAAAAACTTGAGTGTTTATGACATTAAAATCCTATTTGCATAATAATTTGGAACGCTGTGTAATTTTCAAACTATCTTGCTTACTTATGAGTGCCGTCCAACCCTGGATGGTCCAGATCAATGGAGTAGTGGATGCTTGGTGGATGGCCACTATGTCCCAACAAGGCTGCAGCGTCAGCAAGGAGGTGGTGGAGTCATGTTTTGGGCCTGAATTATGGGGAGAGAGCTGGTAGGCCCCTTTAGGCTCCCTGAAGGTGTGAAAATGACCTCGGCAAAGTACAGGTACATCTCAAAAAATTAGAATGTCATGAAAAAGTTCAATATTTTTTGTCATTCATTTCAGAAAGTGAAACCCATATATTATATAGATTCATTACACAGAGAGTGATCTAGTTCAAGTGTTTATTTATTTTAATTTTGATGATTATGGCTTACAGCCCATAAAAACCCCAAATTCAGTTTCTCAAAAAATTAGAATATTACATAAAATTTATTTAAAAAAAATAGTTTTTTAATAGAAATGTTGGCCGACTCAAAAGCATGTCCATGTACACACTCAATACTTGGTTGGGGCTCCTTTTGGATTAATTACTGCATCAATGTGGCGTGGCATGGAGGTGATCAGCCTGTGGCACTGCTGAGGTGTTATGAAGGTCCAGGTTGCTTTGATAGTGACCTTCAGCTCATCTGCATTGTTGGGTCTGGTGTCTTCTCACCTTCCTCTTGACAATACTCCATAGATTCTCTATGGCGTTTAGGTCAGGAGAGTTTGCTGGCCAGTCAAACACAGTGATGCCATGGTCATTAAATCAGGTTTTCATACTTTTGGCAATGGAAGGGGGTGCCAAGTCCTGCTGGAAAATGAAATCAGCTTCTCCATAATGCTTGTCAGAAGAGGGAAGCATGAAGTGCTCTAAAATTTCCTGGTAGACAACTGCACTGACTTTGGTCTTGATAAAACAAAGTGGACAAACACCAGCAGATGACCTCTGTTCAGATAAAAGTCAATTTTGCATTTCATTTGGAAATCAAAGTCCCAGAGTCTGGAGAAAGAGTGGACAGGCACAGAATCTAAGTTGCTTGAGGTTTAGAGTAAAGTTTTCACAGTCAGTGATGATTTGAGGAACCATGTCATCTGCTGGTGTTGGTCCACTGTGTTTTATCAAGACCAAAGTCAGCGCAGTCGTCTACCAGGAAATTTTAGTGCACTCCATGCTTCCCTCTGCTGACAAGCTTTATGGAGAAGTTGATTTCATTTTCCAGCAGGACTTGGCACCCCCCCTCCACCCACACTGCCAAAAAGTATCAAAACCTGGTTTAATGACCATGGCATCACTGTGTTTGATTGGCCAGCAAACTCTCCGGGCCTAAACCCAATAAAGAATCTATGGAGTATTGTCAAGAGGAAGATGAGAGCCACCAGACCCAACAATGCAGATGAGCTGAAGGCCACTATCAAAGCAGCCTGGACCTTCATAACACCTCAGCAGTGCCACAGGCCGATCACCTCCATGCCACGCCACATTGATACAGTAATTAATCCAAAAGGAGCCCCGACCAAGCACTGAGTGTGTACATGGACAT